>CAWUFW010003005.1:0-1200000 GCA_963921515.1 Calotriton arnoldi | reverse complement strand
GGGAGCCTCCACGGACCTGGGGAATGGGAGCCGATGGGAGGGCGGTGGTGGTGCTGGTGGTGGCGGGGACAGCAACACTAGCTGGGGTGTGGTGGCTGCTGACACCCGCCTCCACAAGGGAGTCATCCTCCGAGTTGCTCTGGTCCTCAGCTGAGGTGGATGCTGCTGAGGACTCCTCGGTGTGGCTCCCCTCGCCCTCCGTGCCACTGGGTCCCTCCGACCACTCCTCGGCTGCTGACCCAGTCTGGCTCTCTGGCTCCTCCTGGTCCGTGGAGCTGTCCCCTTCTGTGGCCGTGGATGTATCTGCAAACAATGGGGATACAGACAATCATCAGTCACCTGCACATAACGCACACACCACTGTGAGCACAGCACATCACAGAGCAAGCCCTGGCATCATTAGTTGTACATTGCTAAAAGTGCCCTAATTGAACAGGAGAAGTCAATTGTCAGTCTGATGCCAAGCATGGCACTCACATCCCACATGGCCTTGCACCCATCTGTCTGGTGTCTGTTGGATTGCAACACCCCAGTGTTGACACATGCACCAAGTACACAGTAGTTGGACAGTGCAGAGGACACGGTGTGGCATGTGGACATGCACACATCACAGCTCTTGTCACTGAGTCAGTACAGGTTTCCGGATGAAAGGGATGCCCAGAGTCAAATAGGAAATGCATGTGATGCATACCAGCGACAGACACCATGATGCACCCATGTCCTGATAGCCAGCGCCACTAAGGTGTGCATGTAGCACATGTCACTCCCCTGCAGGCTCACCAATCAGTAGACACATGCCATGGCGGAGGCATGACTGCAAAGTCATACATCACTGTCTCAGTGATGTATGACTTTGCAGCCAGACAACAACACTCTGCACTGTGTCACAATAGTAGGTCATGGGGAATGCAAGTCCTGGAGCTGCACAAGTGCACATGTACATCCCCCCACAACACATCCTCTTAACCCTCATCTGTCCAGGTCATACCTATTGGACATATGGTAGACCTGTGACACTACCCTCTGAACCTGAGCCCCTCACACTCTGCTGTGCATGGGGAACAGCTGCCTGAACTTCACATTCACATGCCCCAGTCTGCATGGGCAGCTGATCAGACACCTATGTGTCACACAAGTATCGTCTCCTATGGTCACATCTCCAGTGGCATGCTGAGCCCCTACCAAGAAACTCCACAGCAGTCCTGGCGACTAATCCACAGCACACTGACACAGAGGCAGACACCTGAGGGGTCAAATCACTGCGCACAATGTGTCAGCTGATACACGGGAGTGGGAGTACAGAGTGTATTGTATGGCCTGGAGTAGGCATGACTGTCCAGCCCCACATGAATGAGGGATGAGCCCTGGACTGTAGGCAGCTGGCTAAGTATGTGTGACACACGTCATATACATACTCCTGGGGCCCAAACATTGTTCCCACCCGCAGCATGGGTGTGTGCCAGATACCCCAGCCACATGTGGTGGATCAGCTCAGCAATTGGACCACAGATCAAAGTAACACGCTGAATACATGTCAGAATACAGGCATTGTGTAAGCAATGGACCCACCCATGATGCCCACCACAGAGTCAGGGAAACAGATGCTGTCTCCCACCTTGAGTCAAGCAAACTGCAAGGACACAGTCCTAAGTGACAGAATTCCCTGCATGTAAGGGCCACACCTGGGTATCAGATGAGGAGTGGGCAGTGCACAATAGAGGGACATGGCTCCTGGACAACATGACTGCTGTACTGTGGCAGTTTAACCAGGCCCGAGGAGGGCACATAGCATGTTAGACAGAGTTCACAGTGCAGTCTTTGACTCACCCCCTCCTTGCTGCTCTCTGGCCTTCAGTTGCCCATCCAGGTCTGGAAAGACCACTGCCAGGATCCTGAGCATGTGGGGGTCAGGGTCCGTGTTCCGCCCCTCCTGCGAGGAGGCGACAGCTTCAGCTGGACCCGTGCAATCCTCCGGGTCCAGCCCCGAAGGTCCTGCCACCTCTTTTGGCAGTTGCGGATCCGGCGCTTGTAGACCCCCACGGACCGGACAGCCCGGACGATGTCCTTCCATATCTCCTGCTTCCGATGGGCAGAAGCCTGTCAGGATGACAAAGTGATAAGGCCATTACTACACATGCAACATATCCGTGCATGACACAGTTGCATATACATGTCGCAATCACAGGGGCACATGGTGTACACAGGCAGTGCACGGCTGCCCATGGACAGTTTTCCAGAAGTCACTACATGGTATCATTGCATGGGGAGTAAAACCCTGTTCAGAAGCACTGTCACTGCACCATACCTGTCCAGTGCAAGTCACTACACACTATGGGGGTGACAACTACTCAGTGAGCCTGCTAGCCAGTGGCGTGCAGACTCTCAGCCTTGCTAGTCAGACAAAATGCACATTCAGAAAGGCAGTGCACAGGACACTCACCTGCTCCCCTGGTGTCCCATACAGCTTGCTGTACTGTGGAAGTAGGCTGTCCAGCAGGGCCTGGTTCTCCTCAAGGCTGAAGGCTGGGGCTCTCTCCACAGTACGTGCCATTGCAGGGTCCAGAGGGGCAGAGACAGCAGCAGTGCAGTGGCAGATGTCGTCCTGGAGCATGTAGTGCAGGCAAGTGGGCTCTCAGGGGAACAGCCAGCAATATATATGTGCTGGAGAGGCAGATCCTGTCCCTTGTGTCCAAAGTGATAGGTCCAAGTCGTTTGCATCTTCTGAATCTGGCCAATCCATGGAATAGCAGCACCAAAACACGCCCACAGCATCCTTCAAATCTTCAACTTCATGACATACATGATTTTGCAACATTGTTGTGGGTGACCAACTGAATTCCCAGCAACCGACTCGTTCGAAATTCGAAACGCGTCCGTTGCCAGGCAAGCCCATTGTCAATGGGTGCGCACCGATCGGTCCATTGCGGTACAACGCGCACAGGGTACAACGCGTACCCGCACACATTGAAGGCAATGGGCCGGCCGGAGGCACCGATCGGTCCATTGCGGTTCAACGCGCACAGGGGTACAAGGCGTACCCGCACACATTGAAGGCAATGGGCCGGCCGGAGGCACCGATCGGTCCATTGCGGTACAACGCGCACAGGGGTACAACGCGTACCCGCACACATTGAAGGCAATGGGCCGGCCGGAGGCACCGATCGGTCCATTGCGGTACAACGCGCACAGGGGTACAACGCGTACCCGCACACATTGAAGGCAATGGGCCGGCCGGAGGCACCGATCGGTCCATTGCGGTTCAACGCGCACAGGGGTACAACGCGTACCCGCACACATTGAAGGCAATGGGCCGGCCGGAGGCACCGATCGGTCCATTGCGGTACAACGCGCACAGGGGTACAACGCGTACCCGCACACATTGAAGGCAATGGGCCGGCCGGAGGCACCGATCGGTCCATTGCGGTTCAACGCGCACAGGGGTACAACGCGTACCCGCACACATTGAAGGCAATGGGCCGGCCAGAGGCACCGATCGGTCCATTGCGGTACAACGCATCACTGTACATGTGACTGGCATAGGTCAGCATGCCTGTCTCAGATGGACATATGCCAGCCACAGATAGCTCCCAGGGAGTGAGGGGCACACCTACATCACGACAGCCTGTCCAAACCTTATCATAAGGCATGTAAGGCTGCATTTCCTATTGTGTGTATGTTGGTGTACATGTTGTCCTGTGGGTGTCACCTGTGGGCAGCCACCCCCAGGCTGTGCACGTGTTCATGGGGACAGGATCCTGGGTGTTACGTGTACGTGACCACTGTGATGTGCAACTGTTCATATCTGTGCATGTGTCATGGTCACATTTCACAGTGGTGTTTGTGTATGTCATGTCACATACCCCGTGAGTCCCATGTGGGACGGTATGTTTGAGCCAGGGTGTCCCAGTGGCACAATAGTGATGGCCCTCCACAGTCTTTGTGCATGTAGTGTTTACAATGTCTCTGATTTCATGTGCACAATGGGAGACAGTCTCCACATCCACGTTGTGTGTGCATGGACTCTGATGTTGTGCGTGTGTGTCACAGACGTCCATGTCTGTCCTGCCATGGCAAGTGTGGCCACTACCTGTGGGGGTCATGTTTGTTTTGCTGTGGTGTACACATGATACTCCAGGTGATGCCAGTGTCCATGTGGCATTACAGGGTCCCTGGGAATGTACCTGTCGTTGAGCTGTGGTGCCTGGGGCACATCTGTCCTCACATGTCACTGTGGGGGAGTGAGATCTGTGACACGGCATCATGATATCCAATGGGCCAACCTGGGACAAATTGATGCCACCTGTAGGACCGTGTTGACAGATGTTGGCCATGTATGTACCATACATGTCCTTCCGGTACTGTACACTTCATGTAGTTGTGCCTCATGATGATGTATGTTGGGATCTTGAGTGTGTTCAATGCCGCATATGTGGGGTGACTGACGATCTTGCTTACTTCTCCTCTGCACTGCAGGGCTCCTGCTGTCCATCGGCCATTCCCAGACCTGGCAACGATGGTGGAACGGGACAGCATCCGACGGTACCGCTTCACCAGGCAGCTGATTGAGGATTTGGCAGTGCAGTTGTCCCCACATTTGCAGCCTGGCCGGCCGTATCCTACAGCGCTGACCCCCAAGGTGAAGGTGATGGCAGCCCTACACTTCTTTGCCACCGGTACCTTCCAACATACTGTGGCGTCTGCTGGTGGGATGTAACAGACCATGTTCAGCCGTGTGCTCCGCGATGTTTTGGCGGCAATGTTGCTCTTCCTGAACCGGTACATCTATTTCCCTAGACTGCGACGACTCACTGACGTGAAGAGTGACTTTTATGCCCTGGGGAGGATGCCGCATGTAATTGGCTCCATTGATGGGACACATGTGGCTTTGGTACCACCACAGGCCCAGGAGCAGGCCTACAGGAACCGCAAGCACTACCACTCGGTCAATGCACTGGTGGTGTGTCTTGCAGACATGACCATCACACACGTGTGTGCCCGTTTCCCTGGTTCAGCACACGATGCCTTTGTGATGAGGAGTAGTCGCATCCCCAGGATGATGGCACAGATGCAGAACCAGCTTGCCTGGCTTGTCGGTGTGTACTGACTTTGTGCCATTGTGTGTGATCTGATCTGTAGTATTCCGCCCACTTTTCCAAGTCAGCTGATGTGCACTTGTCTGTCCGTAGGTGACTCGGGATACCCCAACATGCCGTGGTTGCTGACACCCCTCAGGAACCCTGTGACACCTGCCCAGATGCGCTACAATGAGGCACATGGTCGGACCAGGAGAGTGATTGAGCGGACCTTTGGTCTCCTGAAGAGCCGCTTCCGCTGCCTGGACAAGACCGGAGGGTCCCTCCCATATGCCCCTGCGAAAGTGTGCAAGATTATCATCGTCTGCTGCATGCTCCACAACCTAGCAGTGCGGAAGGAGTTGCCTCTCATCCAGGATGACGATGACCAACATCCGCCACCTGTGGAGGATCCTGGCCTGGACCACGATGCCAGTGACGATGATGATGATGATGATGGTGATGGTGATGTCTGCACACAGCTCATCACCAACTTCTTTAGCTGAATGTGAGTATCCTGAGGTGTCATGTGAATGATGTGAGTTGGCATGATGTGTGGGTGGGGCTCTGGCGCTGTTGGAGTGTGTCCATGGGCTACTTGACTGGATGTGTGTTGCGATGTGTGGTTACAGGTGGGCTGTACTCCCCAACAGTGTTGACATGCTAACTTGGTTCTGGGTGGGTATCTTGTAACATGTATTGTGCATGAGTTTTGCTGTTCTGTCCTGTACTGCATTGCTTTTGACTGTGTGTCATTTCTGTCCTTCACAGGGTACTTTCAGATTCGTTTGGTCAACTGTGTCCACCGACGACGTGATTGCACATCCAGGCTGGTAGCTGTTGTGTCCCTACAGGTGATGTGCGCCACACCCATGGACTTCCTTCCGTCTACAGTTGTTGACTGTGTGCCTGCTACCAGGTGGGGTTACCTTGCATCTGTAGTGGTTACGGCATGTTGCTACTGTGTAATAAACCTGTGCTTCACTTAGTGATGTGCGTTGTCTGTGGTCACACATTTGACTGCCATTTGCTTACTGCACCTGTGGGCTACTTGACTACAACTGGGAATGGGTGTGGTGTCTGTGCATTGCACCGTCTTCCCTGGCAACATCAGTGTAGGCAATGAGTCAGATGGCCTAGGTGTGTATGTGTTGTGTAGCCCTGGTGGTGTGTCTCCCTCATATGTGTCACGTTGCCTTTACTCACATGCCTGTGTTGTCCTTGCTGTTGCAGTTCGCATACACAGTGTAATTTTGCAGTTCATCATCCCCATAACAGCACCCATGTTGGAATCACGACAGAGGCAAGTATGGTGTATTAGTGTGTTTATTGTGATACATTTGTGTTAATAGTGCATAGGATGGGTTGTGCTGTACATGAATCTTGCAATCCCAAGTTCCTAGGTGAATTGAAAGTCCGGGTAGACAGGATCCCCAGTATCGGGCCACAGTTGTCTGACACATTGGTCCAACTTGTACTCCCCATGCAATGTGTGGGAGTAGTGTTGCCGTCAACAGGGTGAACAGTCTGTGCACAAAGGCGAACATCCAGAACAGGTTCAGGCTTCCTGGGAGTTGCGCTTGGCCATCGGCCTCTCACTTTTCCCTCCTCGGACAACCCCTCTTCTTGGGGGGGCCCTCAAGTGCAGGCTGCTGCGGTGCAGGGGACTCTCCGCCAGAGTCCTCCTCCCTCCCTGTGGCAGTTGCAGTTTGTTCGGCACCAGATGTTGTTGGCACACAGGGAGGTGTGGACTGGTTGCTGTTCATCTGGCGGAGGCATTGTAAAATGTCCCTGTGCACCGCCGTCATCTCATGCAGTACATCCCACTTGGACTCCACACGGGACATGTGTGAGTCCACACGGGACATGTGTGACTCCACGTGGGACATGTGGGAGTCCAAGCGTGCATGATGGGCAGCCTGCTGCTGTTTAATGTCTCTGAGGAGCCCCACTACCTGGCTGAGCTCTCCGGTGCTGGACTGGTACGCATCAGCTATGCGTACCAGTTGTAGGTCGTCATGCACACCAGCAACGTCTGCAAGCAGCGACCTCTGTCTCCCACCCCTCCCACCACCCCTGCTGACATGTGCAGTGTGTGCAGTTGCACGCACAGATAACCCTGGTCCACCTTGGGGGTTGGTGG
This sequence comes from Calotriton arnoldi, assembly GCA_963921515.1. NCBI lineage: Eukaryota > Metazoa > Chordata > Amphibia > Caudata > Salamandridae > Calotriton > Calotriton arnoldi. The sequence continues at coordinate 1,192,785 of CAWUFW010003005.1, read as the reverse complement.
TGGTGGTGGTGTCCATGGCCCCAGGTTGGTCCAGGGTCACTGCGCTGGTGTTGCTCCTTATTCTGTCCATGTCGGCAGGGATGGTATTCGTGGTGACAGTCGTTGTAGGGGTGGGTGCAGGGAGTGCAGCTGGTGGTCCTGCTGGTGCTGCATGTTGACTTGCACCGGATGTGCCAGGTTGTTCTTCATCGTCCGAGGAGGACAGAGGCTGTACGACGCCAGTGAGCTCGGCATCCTCTTGAGCCTGGGACTGGGACTCCTCAGCGTCTGCTGCTGTGTCCCCATCATCACCTGTTTTTGGGAGACACAAACAATGTATGTCATGTTTCTGCAGGCATCAGTGGTTGACACACATGACAGTTGTGACTGTGCCTCTGGGTGCGGGCCTGTACATTGCATTGTCCTAAGTCGTCACAGTCAGGGGTTGATATTGGTGTGGCACATTGTCCTGCATTATTTGGGCATTTCTATGTATTTTCTGGGGTGTGAACATGGTCTGCATTGCTTGTGTTTGGTTGACAGCCAGACCTCCTTCCCACCCAGCCAGCCAGTCAGTTATCCCACCATGGAACGTGCTTGCGTTGCAGGGAGTGGAAGTTGTCTCTCAGGATGTCAGTCAGTGGTGTCCTGCTGTTTGTTGGTGCACAGTTGGCAGCAGGGCCTTGTGCTCCCCACAGCAGTAGCCAGTGTCGGCCATCTTGTGAGTCCTTCTCCACTGTGATGTGAGCATGGTTCAGGGTGGTGTTGATGGGACAGTTGTGGGGGTGAGCTATGTCTGTGACTACGACTCCCATCATGCCATTGCCTCCACCCCACTTGCCAGCATTCCCATACTTACTTGCTTTTGTGTGGAGTTCAGTGGGTGTGGGTGTGAGGGCAATGGCAAGATGGCTGACAGTGGTGTCCTGCTGTTGGTTGGTGTGCAGTACCCAGCATGCCCTTGTGCTCCCCACGACACAGCAACAGTGTCAGACATCTTTGATGGGCCTTTCCACTCTCTGTGGGATGTGCATGCGTGAGTGTGAGCTTGCTGGGCCATGTGGTGGGGGATGTAGGGCTGTGAGTACGACTCCCATCATGCTATTGCCTCCACCCCCTTCCCAGCATGCCCATGCTTCCTTCCTTTTGACTCTGCTTCCCTGTGGGGTGGGCTGGCTGTGCTGACAGGATGGCTGGGAGTGTTGTCCTGGCAGTTGTTTGGCTAAGAGTCCCAAGAGTGTCCCTGTGCTTCACACAACATAACCCAGGGTGGTGGTGCTTTGTGGGATCTTGTGTTAGGATGGAGGGCATTGCATTCTACCAGGTGGGTACTGTGGAGTTTGTGTTGGGGAGGGTGTGAGGGGAGGTGCTGGTGACTATAGTCAGTGCTGCAAGTCCCCCTTCCCACCCAGCCAGCCAGATATCCCACCATGGAACGTGCTTGCATTGCAGGGAGTGTAAGTTGTCTCTCAGGATGTCAGTCAGTGGTGTCCTGCTGTTTGTTGGTGCACAGTTGGCAGCAGGGCCTTGTGCTCCCCACAGCAGTAGCCAGTGTCAGCCATCTTGTGAGTCCTTCTCCACTCCCTGTGATGTGAGCATGGTTCAGGGTGGTGTTGATGGGTCAGTTGTGAGGCTGAGCAATGTCTGTGACTACGACTCCCATCATGCTATTGCCTCCACCCCCCTTCCCAGCATGCCCATGCTTCCTTCCTTTTGACTCTGCTTCCCTGTGGGGTGGGCTGGCTGTGCTGACAGGATGGCTGGGAGTGTTGTCCTGGCAGTTGTTTGGCTAAGAGTCCCAAGAGTGTCCGTGTGCTTCACACAACATAACCCAGGGTGGTGGTGCTTTGTGGGATCTTGTGTTAGGATGGAGGGCATTGCATTCTACCAGGTGGGTACTGTGGAGTTTGTGTTGGGGGTGTGTGAGGGGAGGTGCTGGTGACTATAGTCAGTGCTGCAAGTCCCCCTTCCCACCCAGCCAGCCAGATATCCCACCATGGAACGTGCTTGCATTGCAGGGAGTGTAAGTTGTCTCTCAGGATGTCAGTCAGTGGTGTCCTGCTGTTTGTTGGTGCACAGTTGGCAGCAGGGCCTTGTGCTCCCCACAGCAGTAGCCAGTGTCAGCCATCTTGTGAGTCCTTCTCCACTCCCTGTGATGTGCGCATGGTTCATGGTGGTGTTGATGGGACAGTTTTGGGGCGGGCAATATGTGTGACTGCGACTCCCATGATGCTATTGGCTACACTGACTTGGCCAGCATACACAGAATTCCTTCCTTTGAGTGGTCTTCACTGTGTGTTGGTGTTGTTGTGGTGGCTACATGTGTGGATGTGTTTGTTAGTTCTATTTGTGCCACTGCCTAGCTGTAGTTGTGGTTGTGTTTGTACATGTGTTGGCACAGTTGGATGTGACTTTTTTGATGGCATGTGTTGTGTTTATCTGACTGACATACACATTTTGGGATGATTCTGTTCTAGTTGCTGTGTAATTGCTATGAGTGCATGGTTTGACTCTCCCTTGACAGTGATGTGTGTGTTTTGTGGCAGTTTATTGTGTACATTTGTTGTGTACTCACCAGGCTCTGGGATGTCCTCTAGTCCATATACGCTCACTGGCGGAAGGATGGCCCGCACCTTCTCCTCCCAGGGCCTGAGGTATATTGGCTTGGCAGGAGGGCCACTGCCGGTGTGTTGGCTGTTGATGTAGTCTTTCTTCAGCATGTCCCGTACCCTCCTGCGCACGTCATACCACCTGTTCTGGATGTCCGTCTTTGTGCGCCGACATGGTGATTGGGCGTTCACCCTGTTGATGATCCTCTCCCACATCTTGGTTTTCTGCGACATGGGGGTCTGTTGGACCAGAGTGCCAAACAGCTGTGGCTCCACCCTGAGGATCTCGTCTACCATGACTTCCAATTCACTATCTAGGAACTTGGGATTCTTCTTGGGGGGCATGGTGATGGGTGGTGATGGTGGGTGATGTGTGTGTTGGTGTGCAGGTGAGGGTGTGTGAGTGTGTGTTTTGCTGGGTGTATGTGAGGTAGGTATTTGTTGGTGTGCTGATGGTGTGTGGCTTGTGTGAGGGATGAGCTGTGGGTGTGTGGTTGCTTTCTCTTGGGTGCTGGCAGTGGAATGGCATTTGCAAAGGCTCATGGTAGTGATTTGTGTCCTTTATATAGGTGGAGTTGTGGGTGTGTCTTTGTTCTCTGTCCCCACCCCCCAGTATTTATTGGCTTGGTAATTGCTTGTTTGGCCTTTTTTGGGTGATTTTTCCTTTGTGTTGTTTGTGTATGTTGGAAACGTTCTTGTGACCGAGTCGGACCCTGCATTGGTCTCGTACGGTGTTTTCCGTTTCGTTCACGCTGTGTTTGTGCAGTTTTCTATGCTGCGTACGCGTCGGTCGCGGTGTTTTGTGTTGCTTCGGCTCGGTTTTGTATGCGTGTCGGTCGTACGGCTTGTCCTCCGTCCGACTCGGTCGTGGTTTTCGCGCCTTGCATCGTACTTTGCGGTTTGGAGTTGGCGTGTACGTTTCGGTCGGATTTGTTCCGGGTGCGTGTCGGTCGGTTGGATTCGCGTGTTTTTCCGGCCGGATTGCTATTTTCCGTGCGGCTCGGTCGGTCGACTTGGTTTCGTTACGTGTCGGTCGGATTTTTCGCGCCTTGCATCGTACTTGGCGTGTCGGGCGCCACGGGTACGTGTCGGTCGGTATTTTTTCCGGATCCGAGTCGGTCGGTGCTTTTTCCGGCCCGAATCGGAATCGACCCCTTACTGTACTCAAAGCTAATTTATGTGTGTATTTTGTAACTCAATTTGGTTCCCCTCAGTTTTTTAATAGTGAAGCACTTGTAGATAAAATAGGTATGTTAATATTTACATATTATAATAGATAAAGAAAACATATTCACATAAGCATCTAATCAAATAACATATAAAAACTATGCAGTGACTTTAATCGTGTTAAGCATAGAATAATATGATAGATTTAATGCAGGGCAGCAGCGCAGACCCCTCAGGCCCCAGGAACCATCACCTCCTCAGGACTTTAAATAAAATGAATGGTGGGCACAGCGTGGAGCCTTCCCGAGCTCCGAGGACTACTACCTACCCGGCCCTACAATTAACATTTAAGAGGGGGGCCACGTGGTCGCCCTCATGGAGCCAATAATGACCCTGGGGACCACCACCCCCTAGGGCCGGCTCCTGCTTTGTTCCAGGATGCCCACCCCAGGACATAGCTGTTTGCTTTTGCTTCTCCAAGCCAAAGCAAACACTCCAGTTCCAGCGGGCAGGCCCCTTGGAAGCTAAGGTTTCCTCTCTTTCCCTGACCAAAGATTTGCTGCATTTCCAGCAGCTCCCTTCTTGCAAGAGCAATGCCGGCTCCCACAGGAGGCGGGGAGCCGGCTGAGACCCCAGGGGCCTTGAGGCCCCCCCCATGGTCCTGGGGGAAAAGAGCAGAAGGAGGCAAAATAAAGGTCAGGAATTAGCAGAAACAGGCAGAATAAAGGTCACAAACAAGCAGAAAGAGGCAGAATAAAGCTCAGAAACTAGCATAAAGAGGCAGAATAAAGGTTAGAAATGAGCATAAAGAGGCAAAATAAAGATGAGAAACAAGCAAAAAACAGCAGAATAAAGGTCAGAAATAATCAGAAGGGGGTAAAATAGAGGTCAGAAACAAGCAGCAAGAGAAAAGATAAAGGTCAGAAATTAGCAGAAATAGGCAGAATATAGGTCAGAAAGTAGCAGAAATAGGCACGATAAAGGTGAGAAATGAGCCAGAATGAAGGTGAAAAACCAACAGAAAGAGGCAGAATAAATGTCAGCAACGAGCAGAAAGAAGCAAAATAAAGGTGAAAAATGAGCAGGAAGAGGCATAATAGAGGTGAGAAACAAGCAGCAGTAGGCAAAATAGAGGTCGGAAACAAGCAGCAAGATGCAAAATAAAGGTCAGGAGCGACCAGAAAGAAACAAAATAAAGGGCAGAAAGAGTCAAAATAGAGGGAAAAAGCAAGGAGAGGCAGGAAAATGAGCAGACAATAAGCAGAGGAGGCACAAAACCGAAGGCAGCAGAGGGCAGTGGACTGCAGGCAAGCTGGACAGGAGGGCCAACACAGCAGGAGCTGGCACGAGGATCTGCTCCTGTGTGCCCCCTACTTCTTTTAACACACGCCTACTGACAGACCCACTAATATATTCACACACATACTCACGCACCCACTCACGGACCCACTCAGAGACTCACACACCCACTGACAGACACTCAGACACTCATGCACCCACTCACAGAAAAATTCAGGCACTCATTCACCCACTCACAGACCCACTCTGAGACTCACACACACACTTGCAGACCCACTCAGAGACTCACATACCCACTCACATACTCATGCACCCACTCACAGACCTACTCAGACACTCACACACCCACTCAGACACTCATCCACCCACTCACATACCCACTGAGACACTCATGTTCCCATTCACAGACCCACTTAGAGACTCATGCACCCACTCACGGATCCACTCAGAGACTCACACACCCACTCCCAGACACACTCAGACTCTTACTGATCTACTCACAGACCCACTCAAAAACTCACACAACCACTCACACACCAACTCAGTCACCCACTCAGAGACTCGCACACCTACTTACCTACCTATACAGCCACTCACACACCCACTCTCAAAGGTTACAGGTTACAGTTAGGAAATACAATTTAAGAAAAGTTGAAATTCACTAAAAAGACCAAAGATTACAGGGACGTTACAGTTAGACTCAGATTTCACTCGTACAAAACCAATGACCATGTAATGAGTGATGTAATATGTGAGGTCATCAGCAGTGCATTGTGAGGGTGTAAGTTATAGTGAGCTCAGATAACTCAGGTAACTATAACTGATGAATTTCACTGGTTTTGAACAAGTGAAATATGAGCCTAACTATAAAGTCTCCGTAAACTTTGGCTTCTTCAGTAAATGTATATATATCGCTATTCAAGATTTAATTTTTAATACAATTGGTCAGATGTAATGTCTTTAATATAATTTAATTTAAGTAAATTTATGTAAAAGTTATTTAATTTATTTCCCATTTAAAAGTATCAAATTATTAAAATAATACATTTTAGCAACAATTATGTTTAATTTCTTTAAATGCAAAAATGTATCTTTGCTAATACTTACATTAGGAATTAATGCATTTTATTTTATTTTATTTTTGAAGGGTTGTTAGCATTTTAAACACCCTACATTGATTTCTATGGGGGTATTATACAGAAAGTGTGGTTGGCCTTGAGTGGTGCTGAAGGCTCAGCTAGTGTACATTTAGGGTGTCTTTTGTCACTATTAGGGCTGTAGTATAATTAGAAGTGTTTTTGCAAACAGCAATTGTCTTACTATTATGTCGGTCTGTGTTTTGTACTAGCACACCTTCTCCAGATCCATATTTACATTTCAGTTACCCCACTAATTTTGATGTCAATATTCCCCATTTTCACAACACTCCAACTTTCTCATAAGACATTTACTACTAAAAACTATACTTAAATGTGCAGAGATCTCTGCCACTGGGTAAAGGTGGAAGTTGAGCTCTCTGGGTCATAGGTTTGTGAGTTTAATTTTGTAGTAGGTGAAATTAGTACTACTTTATTTATTTTAAAAATGCCTTCTGTGAATCAGTCCCTGAATAAGTTACTTTTGCTCTTGCTTAGAACCAGTTCTTATCTATGTATAAAGATGCTAGAGACAATCCCCAAACTGCTTTGTAAAGTTGTACTTAAATCACATTAAGTTGCATCCAATGTTACTGTATTCAAGGGCTTCAATATGTAGCTGTATTTCAAAATGATATCATCTGCCCCCCGCCAAAAATATTACATCAAAGTTTATTTCGTGTTAATGCACTCATGCTCATAAAAATGCACCATTTACAGCTCAAGTGTCCGAACGTCTTTTGGGGGATGACCCCCAGATATTCTATAATAGATATCTATTTAGACCATGACTCAAGTTACTGGTGTCATGTTCAGAAAAAAATCACAATATGCTGCTACATTTACAAATATGTATTGCCTGACAGCTCTCAGAACCTTCCTTCTTTTCTTGATCATGTTATGGAATGAGTTCTAAGAATCATCCGTATGTGCTTGATAGGGACAGTTACCCTGCACCCTGGAGAACACTGATTGGTCAGTTTATATATTACACCATAAATCCGAGATTATGAAACTGCTCTCCAACCCATGTCCTAAGTCTCCCTTTTGAACTTTCCTTTTTTATTAGTTGGATTTTTGACTCTTTGGGCACTCTTCTTAAAGTTATTTTGGAGCCATCTTCGTTCATCAGTGAGTTATGCACAGTCACTACGGCTGTAGCTGATTCTTTAATGCTCCAATTCCCCTATCACCCAATGGTCCTTAAAGTAGGCTTGAGGATTCATATGCTTTATCTCTATTTTGTTCCTGCACTGTGTGCCCAGGGAGTGTTTTGTTCACTGAATTGGCACACTTAGGGGCCGATTCCGATTCGGGCAGGAAATCTCTCTGACCGAGCCGGACCCGGAGAGATTTCCGACCGAATCGGACCCTAGCAGTCCGACCGAACGAGTACGATGCGTTCGCATGCTATCGGACTCGATTCGGTCGGACTCCCTTTGAAGTCAATGGGAGCCGGTCGTACAACGCGTACGCGGGCTCCCATTGACTCAATGGGTGCGAGGCGAACAAGGGCGCTCCCTATAGCAGGTACGCATCGAAGCGGGTCGTGCCGTACACGCACAGGTAGGGGGGACCCATGGGTCCCCCCTGTGTGCGACTCGCGCGGCTAGGCGTACATGGGGGTCCGACACGGACCCCCAAAGTGCGGCTCCGACTGCTCTTTCGAGCCGGACGGCGCAAGTCGGTTGGACTGCTCGCGGCGCGCATCGTACTTACCCGGCCGGGGATCGTCTCCATTGCGCGGTGCGAGTCGTGTCCGTGCGAGTCGGTCGGTCGGAGCGGTTGGGTCACGCGAACGAGTCGGTCGGCGATTTCGCGTACGTCGGAAACAGGGCGGAAACAGGGCGTCCGAATCGGATCCGGTAAAGCCAAATCCGATTCGGAGCCCTACCGGCCGAGATCGGAATCGACCCCTTAATGTTTCATAATTATTATAAGATTTTTTTTATAAAAAAAAAAATCTTATTGTAAGGTAGGGACAGCTAATGTCACATGTTCCTCCACACAGGCCATTCAAACATATATTGCTATTTTATAATCATCCTTAATATGTGATATTTTGTAGAGTACATTATCATAGACATCCCAGTTCTGCCCTCACTCAAATTATTTACCTGTCTAGGGGTCCAAACCTCAACTTACTTACAGCTGCATTGCTACATACTCTTTCAAGGTATGTGCTCTTAATTCTGAATTATCATTCCTTCACTAACCAAATCATCATATATGCATTTTTCCTACTTCATTATATCGGCAACACCTTTCAGACTTTGCAAATCTAATCTTACTGAACCCATCTCTTTGATTTATGGCTCTCATTAAATCTAGTTTTGTCTACATCTTGTATTTTGATTTATTGATTGTAAATTTGTGGGTTTCTGCAATTTTTCCAGAATCTGTATAGAGAATATTATTCTTAGAGGCTTATACCAACTCTTAAAATCTTTCTTCAGAATTTGTCTGCCCCTTCTGCGCACCCAAATGAAACTCTTTTCCATGCTAACTGAATTTCTTAATTTCTTAATTTCTTAATACATCAGTCCAGAGAATCCACAAATCTGTATTATCAATTAACTTACAGAAGTAGGATAATGTGGATGCACAAATAGGATTTTGGATCACGTATCATGTCTCCTTAGAAGAGACAGTAGAAAATCTATTTACAGTTGCATGCGGTGGGCGTGTGCGTCGGACGGCCGGGGGCCGTCCGATTTGCGCACGCGTGAAATACGCCCGCACGGCGGGGGAATGCGCGCCGCAGGGAACGGGTTAAGACATAGGGGCCGATTCCGATCTCGGTCGGAGGCGCACCTAACACCATTTGGTCGGGAAATAAGCCATGCGAATGCCTGTTTCCCGACCGATCCGCACATGAATCCGAACGAACAAGTACGATGCGCACAACAGCACAGATTCCGACCCAGTCGTACTCACCCAATCCAGGTCCTGTTCCCCGACCGAGCCGGATCCGTAAACGCAGATTCGAGTCGCCCGGAAGCCAAAAAGCAGCCCGTCCGGACAAGTACGATGCGCTTCCCGTACGCGTTGAACCCGTCGCTACGCACGGCACGTCAAAGCATCCGGGAGAGGCGCACATAAGCTCCGATTCGCGCCACAACACGATCCACGGCTACGAGACGAACACGCAAGCGATGAGGACGAGGCGAAGCAACGACAAAGACGAACGAGACGAACCAACCATGAATCCCATTGTTCCGATCCTACCAATATTCTACATCTACTACCGGAACAGGCACGGACGCGTACGGCGCAGAAGGTAAGTCAGACACCAACCACAAAATAAAACCACACGTACCAGACATATCACACACACACAGAGGGATGCACAAATTACTTACACCAGAAACAGCAGCACCATAGGGGCGGGATGCCCATCACTAATGCCACATATACACATAGGGGCCCGGATGCCTGTCACCACTACCACCTCGATCCAGGGGGGGCTGGATGCCTGTCACTACTACCACCCTTACCCAGGGGGTGCCAGGTGCCTACCACTACTACCACCTCTACCCAGGGGGTGCCACATGCCTACCACCACTACCACCTCTACCCATGGGGGGCTGGATGCCTACCACTACTACCACCTCTACCCAGGGGGTGCCAGGTGCCTACCACTACTACCACCTCTACCCATGGGGGGCTGGATGCCTGTCACTACTACCACCCTTACCCAGTGGGTGCCAGGTGCCTACCACTACTACCACCTCTACCCAGGTGGTGCCAGATGCCTACCACCACTACCACCTCTGCCCATGGGGGCTGGATGCCTGTCACTACTACCACCCTTACCCAGGGGGTGCCAGGTGCCTACCACTACTACCACCTCTACCCAGGGGTGCCAGATGCCTACCACCACTACCACCTCTACCCATGGGGGGCTAGATGCCTACCACTACTACCACCTCTACCCAGGGGATGCCAGGTGCCTACCACTACTACCACCTCTACCCATGGGGGGCTGGATGCCTGTCACTACTACCACCCTTACCCAGGGGGTGCCAGGTGCCTACCACTACTACTACCTCTACCCAGGGGTGCCAGATGCCTACCACCACTACCACCTCTACCCATGGGGGGCTGGATGCCTGTCACTACTACCACCCCTTACCCAGGGGGTACCAGGTGCCTACCACCACTACCACCTCTACCCATGGGGGACTGGATGCCTACCACTACTACCACCTCTACCCATGGGGGGCTGTATGCCTGTCACTACTACCACCATTACCCAGGGGGTGCCAGGTGCCTACCACTACTACCACCTCTACCCAGGTGGGGCCAGATGCCTACCACCACTACCACCTCTACCCATGGGGGGCTGGATGCCTACCACTACTACCACCTCTACCCAGGGGGTGCCAGGTGCCTACCACTACTACCACCTCTACCCATGGGGGGCTGGATGCCTACCACCACTACCACCTCTACCCAGGGGGTGCCAGGTGCCTACCACTATTACCACCTCTACCCATGGGTGGCTGGATGCCTACCACTACTACCACCTCTACCCAGGGGGTGCCAGGTGCCTACCACTACTACCACCTCTACCCATGGGGGGCTGGATGCCTACCACAAACAACACCCCCACACTCAGGATGGCAAATACATGCCACAAGAAGCACACACCAGCAGAAATAATGCAACACAAAGACATCCCCCCAACACCATGACAAGCGTGTGTAGACTGTGTCAAATGCCTACAACACTGAACAGGACTGTGAACATACAATGTGACCCCCTATCACAAGTGCCACACATAAATGTGTGTGGCACCCACAATGCAAGCAGGCCATGACCATTGTGGCAATGGGGTCCAAACCCCCATCATCACAGTGCCCAAAATGTAAGTGTGAGGTCCATAGCTGAAGCACATTTTGAACATTGTGGCAATGGGGTCCAAACCCCCATCATCACAGTGCCCAAAATGTAAGTGTGGGGTCCATAGCTGAAGCACATATTGAACATTGTGGCAATGGGGTCCAAACCCCCATCATCACAGTGCCCAAAATGTAAGTGTGGGGTCCATAGCTGAAGCACATATTGAACATTGTGGCAATGGGGTCCAAACCCCCATCATCACAGTGCCCAAAATGTAAGTGTGAGGTCCATAGCTGAAGCACATTTTGAACATTGTGGCAATGGGGAGCAAACCCCCATCATCACAGTGCCCAAAATGTAAGTCTGAGGTCCATAGCTGAAGCACATTTTGAACATTGTGGCAATGGGGTCCAAACCCCCATCATCACAGTGCCCAAAATGTAAGTGTGGGGTCCATAGCTGAAGTACATATTGAACATTGTGGCAGGCAAGATGGCGGCTGTGTGAGCGTTGTGGGAAGCCGCCTTACCTGCCACTGAATAATTTCGACTGAAAAGAGGAAAAGACATGGTGTGGTGACTTTAGGCTGAAGGAAGAATGTCATAATACTCATCTTAATATTTGCTGCGGATTCCTCAGTCTGGGGTGCGAGGCTGATGCGGCTGTACACAGAGGCTGTTACCCGGGCAGCACGGGCTTGGAGAGTGTTCTTCGTAGCAACGCTCGCTGCCAGACGCGAGGTGCTTCAGGAACTTAGAGGGCCTCGCCGATACATTGTATCCACTGGATCCAAAAGCAGGATCGGGTTCGCTGCGGAAAAGTGCATTACTGCCGCCGCATCAGACTATTATGCCGCCGAAAGTGAAACCGCCGGGGAAAGATACCAACGCGACCGGAGGAGCCAAAGCCTTATCTGCGAATCGACGAGCGGTAACGGAGAGGAAAAGCCTGAATCCTGGCGTGGGCAGTCTGCAGGTTGGACTGAGTAGCGACGGCCCGGTTAGGGAGAAACCGGAGGAGAAGGCAGTAGGTGATCAGAGGTCTGAAAGGGTTACCAGACCCAAAGTGCGAATCATACCGGGGATGTTTGCCGGGAGGGGGTCATCAACCTCCTCGGGGGAGATGAACTCAGTTAAAGGGAAAATTAATAATAATCTGAAATTGCTCATGGACAGCTCTAATGTTGAAACAGAGGAGGGCATAGTGCTTAGTACTTTGCCTATCGGTATAGCTGAGATCGAGACAGAGGTGGAGGACATTGATGTAAACAGCTCGGCCTCTGTACAGACTATTATCCCGAATAAGTCCGAAACGATCCATCAGGCTGATAACAAAGATGTATTTTTTAATCAGAGTAATTCTCGGCAAGGGGTTGGCAATAACACTCCGCTAGCCACATCGGAACTCTCTTGTACACCTGTGATAAAAGCGAGTCACGGTTTGCTGACCCAGGCAACTGGAAACTCTATTGCGACTCCTGAGTGTGACATTTTTTTCTCATTAACAGATGAATCAGATCTATCCGACAATGAGGGCTTGGATATTACAGATAAAGATCTCACTGAGGAGGATAGTGGCAGCCCTCCTACGAAATGTGACTCCCAGAAACGTATACCAATTCGCACAAAGAAGAGGAGTTCAAGGGGCTCAGACAAGGATAATGGCTTCACCTCAGACTGCAGTCAGTCAAGACAGTTGAAATGGGATTATACTGTCTCTCAGTTTGAGGGAGGTTTGCAGAAGGAGTTCAGAGCCCATACTGAAACTTTAGAGAATATGGCTGATACTGGTAACGCCATGGGGGCCCAGGCACAACCATCGCTGGATCTAATTTACGCTACATTGAAGCAAATACAGACAGAAGCTCGCCAAGAACACACGAGGGCCCATCTTGCAAATAAAAAGCTTCAGGGTGCGGTGCGGAAAGTTAATAAGACCTGCACAGCAATTTCAGAACGCACTACTGCGCTAGAAGAGCGCATTGTACAGCTAGAGGCCAGCGCGGACATATCGGATAAGCAGTCCACAGCTAATGAGAGTAGACTGACCGACGTCCTCTGGAAACTGGAGGATTTCGAAAATAGACAGCGTCGAAACAATCTTCGTTTACTTGGGATTGCAGAAAAAGCAGAGGGAGATGACATGCGTGGCTTTGTACTGAAGCTCCTTAAAGAGGCTTTTCCCGAACTAGCTCATTGGAACTGGGAAGCCGAAGTACAAAGAGTACATCGATTTCCCCTGATGTTGAAGAAAAGACCAGGGCAAGATGAAAAACCTAGAGCTATCCTGATATTTTTCGGCAATTTTCTCCTTCGTCAATCTATATTTGAAAAGGCCAGGCCGGATGCAAGGAGGACGGCCGGGGGGCACTCTTTCTTTGTTCGGCCTGATTTTTGCCATGTCACAGTGGAGAGGAGATGGAGACTTCGCTCACTAATCTCACCTTTTCAGAAGCTGGGCTGTGAAGCATTTTGATGAACCCTGCTAGGCTTAAAATTATATTCAAAGGTGCAACTCGAGTATTCCTATCTGAGATTCAAGCCCAGGAGTACCTACAGGAACTCTCTAAGTGATAGATTTGGGCTCGGGAAAGGAAATGCTAACTACATAAGCAGCAGACTGCTTCTCCTTCAGTCTTTTTTTTTTTTTCTCTTCTTTCTTGTTTTGGCTTTGGCAGGAGGCGGCTAGGGGCACAACCACATGCAGGAGGCATCACAAGGGTCTATCGACCTTTTTGCCATTTTGAAGGAAATGGGGAGGGAGGGGGTGGGGGGCTGAAACCAGGGGGCGGGGAGGAGCTTTTGCACGGAGGTGATTATTTGGTTTTGTAGATTGGGTATGTGCTGTCTGTTCAGATGCTTGCCTTGGAATTTTTGTTTTTTCTTTTCTTTTATAATGAGGAAAATTAGAATTGCTTCCATTAATATATGTGGGTTGAATGATCCCCAAAAAAGAAGGAGGTTTAGCCTTGATGTTCAGTTTTTGAAGGCAGATATCTTATGCCTCCAAGAGACTCATATTGAAGGATGTTGGAAAGGGCTGCTAGAATTGGGTGGGTACCAACTTAGATTAGAGGGGAAACTACTAGATTTGGGTGGGAGGCACAAAGGCATGAGAAAACCCTGTTGCAATCCCTGTATGAGGATCTGGGCAAGGCCGAGACTAATTTGATTGAGGTATTATCAGCAGGGGTAGATTCAGTGGCAGCCCAGTTAAAGATTACTATCGCCAGATCAGCCATTACGGAAATCTCTTTCAAAAAGGCGGCTGGTAAATATTTGGCCTGGAGGAGTAGGCTGTATGAAAGTAGTGAGAGAGTGGGACACCTCCTAGCTGTGCGCACAAGAGAGAAGATTACACATACCCGGATTAGGGAAATTAGGGATCCGAACGTTGGTATGATAAATGAGACCGAGGCTATTCTTACCGCTTTTCAGAAATTCTATCAAAATTTGTATACGGAAGAGGTCCAGATTGGTAGCCAAGAGAGTGAGGACTATTTAAAGGGGCTAACTTTGGATATGTTGTCAAGTGAGGAGAGAGACAGACTAGAAGAACCAATCACTTTGGATGAACTAACTGAGACTATAGATTCTCTTCCATCTGACAAAGCCGTCGGCACCGATCTAATTCCTGGGGAATTTTATAAAAAGTTTAAGACTCAGCTTTCGGCACTTATGCTCGAGGTATTTCAAAAAGCCCAATTAGATGTGTCTGCCCCGGATTCTTGGAAGAGCGCCAACATTATAGTTTTTCTCAAGAAAGGCAAATCTGCTAAGGAACTGGGATCGTACCGGCCTATTACGCTGGTAAACAGTGATGTTAAAATGTATTCTAAAATTCTGGCTAATAGGTTAGCCGCAGTCATTAAAGGATTAGTTTCCCCTTTCCAGCATGGGTTCGTACCTGGCAGGGGGACAACCGAGCACATTCGGCGTATAATCACACTCTTTGACTACACAAGGGTATCAGGAGACCCTATGGCGGCCATACTTCTCGACGCTGAAAAGGCGTTTGATAGGGTCTCCTGGCCCTTTTATGGCTGATTATGGAAAGGCAAGGCCTGGGCAAGGGTTTCATTGGTGCTATCAGGCGTTTGTATTGGGAACCTGTGGCTAGGATTGCATTGATGGGTGTTTCATCCGATATAATTAAAATTACTCGTGGCACACGCCAAGGCTGTCCCTGTTCCCCGCTATTATTTGCTCTATACATAGATCCTTTAATTAGGAAATTAGCAGGGAATAATAAGATTCAAACTATTGGTGGTGATACAAAGATACTTGCATATGCAGATGATCTTGCCATAACGACAGCTAACCCACTGGAGGCTATTAGGGAGATAGAAAGGGAGGCAAGCAACTTTGGTAAAATTTCAGGCTATTTTTTAAATGGGAACAAGACAATGATTGTTAAAAATTCTAGGGTAGACCTGAATGACACACGGGTTGTCGGTAATGCCAGATATCTAGGGGTTGAGATCTCTGACAACCCGGATGAAATTGTGCAAATTAATTTGGAGCCGCTGTTAAATAAGACAAAAGCTGATTTTAATAGATTGAACTGCTTACATCTCACACTTCTAGGAAGGTGTAATGTTATCAAAATGTTATTTTTGCCCAGAATTCTTTACTTTTTTAGAGCTATCCCATTCGAGATAAACAAGACTTGGTTTTCAGCATTTAACCAATTAATTTCGAAATTTTTGTGGGCCGGGAAACGCCCTCGGCGTGCACTAAAATTTATGACATTACCCAGAGAGCGGGGAGGGTGGTCCGTCCCTAACCTCCAGATCTATTACTGGGCAGCAGCCCTACAACAAATGTCGGTTTTGTTGGGAAAAGAGCTGGCAGTCTCTGAGGATGCACCTTGTATGTCAATCTATAGGCTAGTGCTAGGGGCAGAAGCTCAGGGCTGCTTAATGCGACATATTGATTTTGCGTATTTTAAAAGAGTTAAGTTTAAGATCATGTTGGGTGCATTTAAGATCTGGACAGCTGTAAGGAAGAAACTTAAAATGAATAGGATACATAGATATACTCCCTTGACAGATAATGATCTTTTTCCGGAAATCTTTCGAGATGGATATATGAAAGTTTGGATAGATAAAGGTATTAGGCATATCGGACATCTTATGCTAGACAATACAATCTATTCGTTTGAGGCAATTAAGAGTAAATATGGGATTGGAAATAATCATTTTTTAAAATTTTTACAAGTTAGGGATTACCTATATAAGAAAGTAATACAGGGTCATAGAGTTCCCTTATTGGAGCTATCACTAGGCACTTCAGTACCCATCTCCAAATTTTGTAAGCTACTTAGTAGTATGATGGAGGACGATCTTATCAAGCACACTGATCGTTGGCAGGAATTAGTTCAGGCGGGGGTGGGGGATTGTGAGGATTCTCTTCTATTAAGTCAGACGGCTTTCTGTTCCGTGAATTTGCAAGTTCAATGCTTCAAAACCTGGTTGAACCTATATATTACCCCAGCCCGGATTTCAAAATGGGGAGGCTCCACAGGTGTACTTTGCCCCCGCTGCGGCTGTTTTGCCGCAAACAGCGTTCATATGTTCGCAACATGTCCTCAATTATCAGCTTTTTTGGGGGAGGTGGGTAATTATATCAATGATATGTGGGGGTTTGCGGTGGATCTTTCACCGCAAGTAATTATGCTGGGAGTTGGCAATTAAGCAATGTCGGAGCCGAATCGGATTCTGCTTTTCACGGCTATGGCAGTTCTTAGGTTATGCTTGGCTACTGGTTGGCTAGATAAGGAACCCCCCTCAGTACACTTCTGGCTGGGGAAATTGATAGCTACTTATCGTTGGGAGAAAGCAATTTATGTACGAAGAGGTTTGAGGGCGAAGAAAAGGGGAGCCGAAATATGGTCTCCAATAACTAGCTGGGCTAACGAGGTTATGATCTGATATATGTTTTTTTGTTTTGTTTTGTTGTTTGTTGTTTCTTTCTAGAGCATACATAGGTTTGATGTTAAATTGGTTTCCCTGGTTTTGGGGCAGGGGTGGGGTGGGTTGGCTAGGGGGGAGGGGGGTGCTGTTCAGAAGGGAGGGTGGTCTTTTAGATAAATAATTGACATCCTGAACATATGATTGTAAATGTATACTGAGTAACTGTATTATCACCAAGTATATATATGTGATGGATGTCTCTAATAAAGAATATTTAAAAAAAAAAAAAGAACATTGTGGCAATGGGGTCCAAACCCCCATTATCACAGTGCCCAAAATGTAAGTGTGAGGTCCATAGCTGAAGCACATTTTGAACATTGTGGCAATGGGGTGCAAACCCCCATCATCACAGTGCCCAAAATGTAAGTGTGAGGTCCATAGCTGAAGCACATTTTGAACATGGTGGCAATGGGGTCCAAACCCCCATCATCACAGTGCCCAAAATGTAAGTGTGGGGTCCATAGCTGAAGCACATATTGAACATTGTGGCAATGGGGTCAAACCCCCATCATCACAGTGCCCAAAATGAAAGTGTGAGGTCCATAGCTGAAGCACATTTTGAACATTGTGGCAATGGGGTCCAAACCCCCATCATCACAGTGCCCAAAATGTAAGTGTGAGGTCCATAGCTGAAGCACATTTTTAACATTGTGGCAATGGGGTCCAAACCCCCATCATCACAGTGACCAAAATGTAAGTGTTGACAAAGAAAAAGCTGCAACTGCCAAACTGCATGGATGATTCCTGGTCACAGAACAACAAACACATCAGTGGCAAAGTAGTGCTTGTGTCCCATAGCAACATAGAATGGGGGTGAATTCTGGCCGAATTAATTCGCTACCCAAGGCACGCCAACTGCGTTTTGGAAATTCAGGGCCCAGGGGAAGTGTTGCACAGGGACAATAAAGATATACTTGCCACATTCACAGCATACTACACAGCGATATACACTACACAGAGGAGAGGCCTGTTAGACTTAGACACTTTCTTGGGGGACGTAGCACTAGGATGGCTCGGAGAGTCACAGCAGGAATTCTTAAATGCACCATTCGAGATAGATGAAATAAGGGAAGCACTCATGCAAATGCAGTCTGGGAAGGCCCCTGGGCTAGACGGGCTGCCCATAGAATTCTATAAAACATATATAGATCTGATGGCCCCGATTTTAAAGGAAGTATACGAGGCAACACTGGAGGCAGGCATACTACCTCCAACCATGAGGGAAGCACTCATCACGTCCTTGCTGAAGCCTGGGAAAGAACCACTGCACTGTGACTCGTATCGCCCATTGTCACTTATCAACTGCGATACTAAAATACTAGCAAAAGTCATTGCAAATAGGCTAGCCTTATTACTGGACAAATTGGTTCTTCCTGATCAGGCTGGCTTTGTCCCGGGCCGTGCAACCACGCACAACCTCCGCACCTTGTTTGCTATTTTACAAACGGTCTCCCCAGAGGTGCCGCTGGCGGCAGTTTTTTTAGATGCCACCAAGGCATTCGATTCTGTTGAGTGGGATTACTTGCTAGGTATATTGCAACGCATGGGCTTTCCACCCCTATTTTTGTCCTGGATCAGGCTGCTATATCACAGGCCAGTGGCAAGGGTGAGGATAAATGGGCATACATCAGACGCTATCCCCATTTCTAGGGGCACAAGACAGGGGTGTCCGTTGTCCCCACTCCTATTCGGAATTGCAATAGAACCGCTAGCGGCCAAATTGCAACAGCACCACCAGGACAAAGCACTGCGATGTAACTTGCGGAATATCCTAATCTCCCTATATGCGGACGATATTACGTTGTATGTGCGCGACCCCCATGAGAACTTGAATCCCCTCCTGAGGGAGTTTATAGTTTTTGTGGAACTCTCTGGGATCCATATAAATTGGGGGAAGTCTCAACTGTTACCACTTACCGAGGCGGTCACCCGGTTCCCCCTTGATTACCCGCTGGAGTGGTGCAACACTGACCTGCGCTATCTCGGGATCACTAGCACTAAAAACAGGGTAGACTTGATGCAGCTTAATTATGGAACTGTGCTGCAGCGCATTAAGGAAAAGGTTACTCGGTGGATATCCCTACCCCTGACACTGGCTGGGAGAGCAGCATTGATCAAGATGGTGATACTCCCGCAGGTCTTATACCTGTTTATAAATATTCCTTATCATCCAGGGCGCCCTTTTTTCGCTATGCTTAGGTCCGAAATGATAAGACTGGTCTGGGGAGGCAAACAACCCAGACTGTAATGGCGAATCCTTACGCAGCCATATGCCCGGGGAGGGTTTGAAATACCGGATTTCGAATTATACTACACATGTGCGCAAGCACACTATGCGTTTTACTGGTTTCACCCCCCACGCTACATGCCACAGATAGCGGCGGAACACTGGATGGCAGATCCGCTACCCTTGGAAGGCCTGCTATACACCCCTCCACGCAGCAGGGACTTAGAACCCACGACGATAACCTGCACGGTAGATGCCTGGCATCATATCCGGACGCTCCTTCAGGGGGTCCTATTGTACTCCCCGAAACTACCGCTTGCTTATCACCCGCGTATGCCATTGCTACAAGAAAAAGGGTTTCATAAATTATGTGAGCGAGTGAAGTTACACACGTGGGGAGATTTGTACTCTAACGGGATTTTTCGTTCCTCTGATAATATGTTTCAAGGGCTACAACCCTCCGCTCTAGATTTATTTCTTTAGGTTAGGTTGCGACAGGGCCTACGCTCGGTTACCCCGGAATTCCCACAGGAACCTCCAACTTGTGCCCCCCTGCATATGCTACTATGTGCTAAGGCGCGAGATGCTTGGTCTCGCAGTTATATTCTACAGTGCGGGGTCACATGGAAGTGATACCCAACGCTGCCCGCACTAACTGGGTTAGTGAGCTAGGGGAAGACATAATGGACGACCAATGGCAATACTGCTGCCTTCAAACAAAGCAGGCCTCTGCTAGCGCCAGACTACGCATCATACACTATAAATTCTTACAACGCCTGTATTATACTCCGGCTAAGCTAGCTCGATTCAAACTGCGAACAACAGACAACTGCGATAGATGTGGGAGCCCGGGGGCTGATTTCTTGCATTTGGCCTGGGGTTGTCCCAAAGTGTATGATTACTGGGCACAGGCTTTCCCGCCCTGCGGCAGATGGTCCCCTTGCCATTAGAAGGCAAGCCCTTGATTGCACTTCTGGGATATACGACGCAAGTTCCTAAGGCTCATCGGAAATTCATAGACACAGCACTACTGTTGGCTAAGCGGAGAGTGGCTTGCAGGTGGGGTAGAGGGCGAGCACCGAAGTTTAAGGAATGGCTAGACGACTTGATCTACTGTCAGGATCAAATGAGGGTTTATGCCGAACAGCTGCCCAGGGCATCCAGACCGAGAGACATCTGGAGCCCACTGCAGTCATACCTGCTCGCTCAAGCGGCAGGTGCCCAGCCGAGGGAGCCTGAGACGTCGTAATACAAAAGGGACTCATGTTGTTGACCTATCCCGTCTATTATAATCCGACTCTGGCCAGGCAACTGTAAAGGGAGGGGGGGTTACAGCGAGGGTTTATGTTGTTAATAAATATGCCACTTATCTCTACCTGACTGACTGTGCATTACGGGGGCATTGAAGATTCGGCTACTACATACATGGCCAGTGAGGCTTCATTAGGTGAGAAAAGTTCTTTGGAGACCGGGAGGGCTCGAGATTGTAGGACCACGAGGGGAAAGTTATACATAAATGTGCAGAAGAGATGTGGGTCGGTGTAATGAGATGTATGTACTACACTAGTCACTGTTGGACTGTTGCTGTCTATATTACCTGCTCTTACCTTTACTATACCATTGCGCCTAATGGTTGACATTAAGGGAAGGATTCCCTTTCCGATTGTATTGGCCTGAGTGTGTTACATAATGGAAAACTCAATAAAGAAAGTTAAAAAAAAAAAAACATAGAATGGGGAGGCAAACAGTGCAGTGCAAATAAGACATACCTTTGGCCATGTGCAGACAAACATCACCCATGGAGGCTGACACTGTCAACATTCATCAATGACACAATGACAGAAGTGACCATCAGAATGCAGACCCACATATTTGCACCAATGGGCACACAAATTCAGATACCCAGTGGAGACTGTAGATGTGAGGTGAACAGATACCATACCATGGCAGCAATGGGACACACACACAATGATCATTGTGCTGACTGATGACCTAGGAGTCCCAGGGACAGCAGGGCAAACACACCAAACAACATACAGCCAATGGCACACCTAAGATATGCCAATGCAGTGGTGCCGATGCACATACACAAACAGGCAGACCCACACTGCACATCAAACATAACAGGTGAGGGGGGTACCAGTGTCCCCAGGAAACCACACAACACATGAGGAGGCCTGAATACCAATTAC
The DNA here is from genome assembly GCA_963921515.1 of Calotriton arnoldi. Classification (NCBI taxonomy): domain Eukaryota; kingdom Metazoa; phylum Chordata; class Amphibia; order Caudata; family Salamandridae; genus Calotriton; species Calotriton arnoldi. The sequence goes on along the minus strand of CAWUFW010003005.1, from coordinate 1,171,357 downwards.
ACAGATGTGCATACAGTGCCACACAAAGGTAACTCATGGAGCCAAATCCCCTATGTGGGCAATCACGCATTGTCAGATGAGAGGGAGCACAAATCACACATGTCACATAAGCATGTAGGAACAGCAACTGACACAGCAAGACACAGAGACACCACAGCACTACCCCCAGGGCCCCCACAATGTGGTGACCCTGGGCTGCATTACAATCCCACTGTGATGACAAAGCTAGATGTCGTTCACACTGTGAACCACAGTCATGTGTCCTGAGCAACAAACTACCATCACACCTACACAAGCACAAATCAATCAGCACGGCCTGTCAGCCAAGGCCAACATGGAGGCAGGGGTCTAGCCGGGCAACAACTCTCATCTGCACACACTCAACACCACACACCTCGACCTCCAACAATGTGCAGCAGTGAAGCTCACATGCACTGGTGACATTGCACATGCACCCATGACAATCCCAGGGGGGGTGGTGGGAACCAAGGTGCAGAAACACATCACACATGGCCACTAAACCAGTCTCCTGAATGTCTGACACACTGCACACTACGCTGTACATGGACATGACTGCAATACCACACCAACCAATGGGATCCCAGCCACAGTCACACACCTATGAAGAAGCCAAGGTCACCCACAAAGAACACACATAGACAACTACCAACATTGCAGCCCTCAGGAGTGCCAGAAGTCACACACACAACGTGTCACAACCAATGAAAGCTAACACAAACAAGAAATCACATGACAGGAGTAAACAACAAGTGCAAAGGGGAATCCTGACTGTGACACATCAGCGTCTTCCCACAAACTCAGCCCTGACAGCAAACACACCTATGGGTGACACCCTGATGACCAGTAATGTGCCATGCACCCACATCACAGAGAACCCAGGGAGAAGACTTTGGGGGAACATAGGTCAACTCAGCAAGCATCACAAACAGGAACATCACTAGGGATCCCAGCATGCACAGCAAAATGGAAGTGAACACACAGACATGCTCATACAACACACACCTTGGGCGCACGAGATGTCACAGGAGTACACACTGCCATGAGGGGACTCCACTCCTGTGTGAGGAAAGCTGCGCCATATGTCGCATCAGTAGGGCTCCATCATGTCAGCAGAACACTTGGTCACACAGTCAACAATTAGCACAAAATGAAGGCTCCCGTCACATCAGTCTGGTCATGGGAATGCCAACGAAATCAACAGCACAGATCCAACACACATGTATAGCAAGTTGCACTGACAACACAGATGAGTCCTTCCCCATTGATGCCCAAACCTGCATGTCCAGTGGAGATGGCCACACGGTCAGGGAAGTAGACTAATTGAACAATGGCAAACACAACAGATGTGCATGGGTGGAACCCACAGATGTGACATTGCTAATGTAAGTAGGAAATCCCATTGCCAAATATTGAAAACATTACACCCTCAGATGCTGCTAAGGATGACATGGATACACCACAGGATAGGACACTGTCCCCCTGGACCACATGGGTTCCTGCACAGTAACACTTCATTTTCATGAGACCAAATATCACCATCACTGCAGCAAGTGCATGGTTAGCGTCATCAACATCATGTACATCAGAAGTAAAAGCACTAGTGAACAGAAAGTTGCTTTATTCAGCATATGTGGGTTCATAACTTGGAAAAACTGTAAGCAATCAACAAAGGCCAATGGCAAGTCCATCAAGGAAGTCAATACAGGGTGACAGTGGCAGATGTCACCCTATGCATGCCTGCACTGATCAAAACCAGGGACATTCCCCTAGGAGGGGCATACGTGGGGCAGGCCAGGCACCGCAGGGACAGGATCAGGGCTCACCAGGAGGAGGCAGGGAAGGGGTGGTGGGTGCTGGAGAGCCACTGACAACTGCAGTGGAGGTGTCTGACATGGTGTGTGCCGGCACAACTGGGGGCATGACTCAGATGTTGTGGGTGCCGGCACGACTGCAGTGGACCCTGCAGATGGAGTGGACAGGTCCGCCACTGCAGTGCCCAAGTCAGACAGGGTGATAGTGGACTCCACTGCAGTGCCTACCTCCAGGGGAGGAGAATGGGGATCAGGTAAGGTGGGCAGGACAGAGGGGCGGACACCCTCACCACATCAGTGGTACAGACCAGCGCAGCGGGGGTGTGGGGCCGGAAGAGCAAGTGGCAGGGGGTGAAGGCCTGACCCTTCTGGGGATGATGTATCTGTGGGTGGGGGAACCTGGGGCAGGGTGTGGTGGGGGCACCTGTGGAGTGGGGGACTGAGGGATGGAGGAAGGACACTTGGTGCCTGAGCTGCAGGGCGGCGGCGGGGTCTTGCTCTTCCGGGACCGGGGGGACTTGCGGGTGGGGGCCTCAGTCGGTCTGTGCCTGGGGGATGGTGTCCGGGGGCCAGGGGCACTCCGCTCCGTGTGGGTGGGCTTCCTCTTCCCCCTGAATGCTGGATCAGCTGGGTCGGAGGGGAAGAGGCCAAGGTCACAGAGGAAGAGCCGCTGTGTATTTGGGGTTGCAGGTGAGGCAAGGGAGGGGTCTTTGGAGGGAGAGGCAACTGAGGACTGCGCAGTACTTGTGGATGCGTGTGTTTGTGCCTGTGCCCCATCCCCTGTGAGTGTGGTTTCAGTCCCCTGACGGTGCGTACGTGTGCGTCTTGTTTGTGGCGTGTGTGTCTGTCTGCTGCATGTGTCTGTGCTGGTGTGTGCATGTGCCAGTGTGTGTGTGCTTGGGACGGGTAAGGTGCTGGGGAGTGTGGATGGGGCAGAGGCAGGAGGGGTGAGGGACTGTCGGAGGAGGGACACTGCTGCCGTCAGGGAGGAGTCCATGGACCTATTGCCCCTCTGTAGGTCAGACATGCCCGATGAGATGCCCTCCATGAATGACACCAGCTGAGTCAACAGACTGGTGTGTGCATGGAGGACACTCAGCATCGCTGTCTGTCCTACATGGAGCTGGCGGAGGAGGTACACAGACTCCTCACTCAGGGCAGCAGGGGACACAGGGGCAGGGGGTGCGGTGCCTGGCCCGAAGGAGACACGCTCCCAAACATGGGAGCCTCCACGGACCTCGGGAATGGGAGCCAATGGGAGGGCGGTGGTGGTGGTGGTGGTGGGGGCGGGGACAGCAACACTAGCTGGGGTGTGGTGGCTGCTGACACCCGCCTCCACAAGGGAGTCATCGTCCGAGTCGCTCTGGTCCTCAGCTGAGGTGGATGGTGCTGAGGACTCCTCGGTGTGGCTCCCCTCGCCCTCCGTGCCACTGGGTCCCTCCAACCACTCCTCGGCTGCTGACCCAGTCTGGCTCTGCGGCTCCTCCTGGTCCGTGGAGCTGTCCCCTCCTGTGGCCATGGATGTATCTGCAATCAATAGGGAAACAGACAGACATCAGTCACCTGCACCGAACGCACACACCACAGTAAGTACAGCACATTACAGAGCAAGCCCTGGCATCCTTAGTTGAACATTGCTAAAACTACACAAACAGAACAGGAGAAGTCAATTGTCAGTCTGATGGTCAACCATTGCACTCACATCCCACCTGGCCTTGCACCCATCTGTCTGATGCCTGTTGGATGGCAATACCCCAGTGTGGACACATGCACCACCTACACAGTATTTGGACAGTGCAGAGAACCCGGTGAAGCATGTGGACATGCACACATCACAACTCTTGCCACTGAGTCAGTACAGGTGTCCGGATGTAAGGGATGCCCAGAGTCAAATAGGAAATGCATGTCATGCATACCAGCGACAGACACCATGATGCACCCATGTCCTGATAGCCATTGCCACAATGGTGTGCATGTAGCACATGTCACTCCCCTGCAGGATCACTAATAGGAAGTCACATGCCATGGCACAGCCATGCCTGCTAAGTCATACATCACTGCCTCCAGTCACATGGGCAGGGCAGCCAGACAACAACACTCTGCACTGTGTCACAATAGTAGATCATGGGGAATGCAAGTCCAGGTAGTTGAACAAGTGCACATGTACATCCCCCACACACCACATCATCTGAACCCTCATCTGTCCAGGTCATACCCATTGGACATATGGGAGACCTGTAACACTACCCTCTGCACCTGAGCACCTCACAATCTGCTGTGAATGGGAAACAGCTGCCTGAACTTCATATTCGCATACCCCAGTCTGCAGGGTCAGGTGATCAAACACCTATGTGTCACACAAGTATCATCTCCTATGGTCACATCTCCAGTGGCATGCGGAGCCCCGACCGAGGAACACCCCAGCAGACCTGACAACGAAGCCACAGCACACTGACACAGAGGCAGACACCTGAGGGGACAAATCACTGAGCAAAACGTGTCAGCTGATACACGGCAGTGGGAGTACAGAGTGTATTGTATGGCCTGGAGTAGGCATGACTGTCCTGCCCCACATGAATGAGGGATGAGCCCTGGACAGTAGGCAGCTGGCTACGTATGTGTGACACACGTTATATACACACTCCTGGGGCCCAAACATTGTTCCCACCCGCAGCATGGGTGTGTGCCAGATACCCCAGGCACATGTGGTGGATCAGCTCAGCAATTGGGCCACATATCAAAGTAACACGCAGAGCACATGTCAGAACACAGGCATTGTGTAAGCAATGGACCCACCCATGATGCCCACCACAGAGTCAGGGAAACAGATGCTGTCCCCCACCTTGAGTCAAGCAAACTGCAGGGACACAGTACCCAAGTGGCATAATACCCTGACTGTAAGGGCCACACCTGGGTATCAGATGAGGAGTGGGCAGTGCACAATAGAGGGACATGGGTCCTGAACCACAAGACTGATGTACTGTGGAAGTTTAACCAGGCCAGAGGAGGGCACATAGCATGGCAGACATAGTTCACAATGCAGACATGGACTCACCCCCTCCTTGCTGCTCTCTGGCCTTCAGCTGCCCATCCAGATCAGGGAAGACCACCGCCAGGATCCTGAGCATGTGGGGGTCAGGGTCCGGAGTCCGCCCCTCCTGCGAGGAGGCGACAGCTTCAGCTGGACCCGTGCGATCCTCCGGGTCCAGCCCCGAAGGTCCTGCCACCTCTTCTGGCAGTTGCGGATCCGGCGCTTGTAGTCCCCCACGGATCTCACTGCCCGGACGATGGTCAGCCATATCTTCTGCTTCTGGTGGGCATCAACCTGTGAGGATGACAAAGTGAGAATGCCATTACTACACATGCAACATAACCGTGCATTACACAGTTGGATTTACATGTCTCAATCACAGGGGCACATGATGTACACAGGCAGTGCAACGACGGCCATGGACAGTATGCCAGCAGTTACTACATGGTATCATTGCCTGGGCAGTAAAACCTTGTTTGAATGCACTGTCACTGCACTATTCCTGTCCAGTGCATATGACTACACACTATGGGGGGTGACAACTACTCAGTGAGCCTGCTAGCCAGCGGCGTGCAGACTGTTAGCCTTGCTAGTCAGACAACATGTACATTTAGAAAGGCAGTGGACAGAACACTCACCTGCTCCCCTGGTTTCCCATACAGCTTGCTGTACTGTGGAAGGAGGCTGTCCAGCAGGGCCTGGTTCTCCTCAGTGCTGAAGTCTGGGGCTCTCTCCACAGTACGTGCCATTGCAGGGTCCAGAGGGGGCAGAGACAGCAGCAGTGTAGTGGCAGATGTCGTCCTGGAGCATGTAGTGCAGGCAAGTGAGCTCTCAGGGGAACAGCCAGCATTATATGTGTGCTGCAGAGGCAGATACTGTCCCATGTGTCCAAAGTGATAGGTCCAAGTCGTTTGCATTTTCTGAATCTGGCCAATCCATGGAATCGCACCACTTACACACGCCCCCAGCATCCTCCAAATGTTCAACTTCATGACACCCATGAAATTGCAACATTGTTGTGGGTGACCAACTGAATTTACAGCATCAGACTCGTTCAAATTTTGAAAACGCGTCCGTTGCCAGGCCAGGCCATAGCCAATGGGTGCGCACCGATCGGACCATTGCCGTTCAACGCGTACCTAGGATACAACGCGTACCCGCACACATTGAATGCAATGGGCCGGCCGGGCACACCGATCGGACCATTGCTGTTCAACGCGTACCTAGGATACAACGCGTACCCGCACACATTGAATGCAATGGGCCGGGCGGGCACACCGATTGGACCATTGCCGTTCAACGCGTACCTAGGATACAACGCGAACCCGCACACATTGAATGCAATGGGCCGGCCGGGCACACCGATCGGACCATTGCTGTTCAACGCGTACCTAGGATACAACGCGTACCCACACACATTGAATGCAATGGGCCGGCCGGGCACACCGATCGGACCATTGCCGTTCAACGCGTACCTAGGATACAACGCGTACCCGCACACATTGAATGCAATGGGCCAGCCGGGCACACCGATCGGACCATTGCTGTTCAACGCGTACCTAGGATACAACGCGTACCCGCACACATTGAATGCAATGGGCCGGACGGGCACACCGATCGGACCATTGCTGTTCAACGCGTACCTAGGATACAACGCGTACCCGCACACATTGAATGCAATGAGCCGGCCGGGCACACCGATCGGACCATTGCTGTTCAACGCGTACCTAGGATACAACGCGTACCCGCACACATTGAATGCAATGGGCCGGCCGGGCACACCGATCGGACCATTGCTGTTCAACGCGTACCTAGGATACAACGCGTACCCGCACACATTGAATGCAATGGCCAATGTGTGCGCACTGATCGGTCCATTGCTGTCCAACGCGTATTGCGGATACAACGCGTACCAGCGCACATTGAATGCAATGGCCAATGTGTGCGCACTGATCGGACCATTGCTGTTCAACGCGTACCTAGGATACAACGCGTACCAGCGCACATTGAATGCAATGGCCAATGTGTGCGCACTGATCGGTCCATTGCTGTCCAAAGCGTGTTGCGAATACAACGCGTACCAGCGCACATTGAATGCAATGGCCAATGTGTGCGTACTGATCGGTCCATTGCTGTCCAACGCGTATTGCGGATACAACACGTACCAGCGCACATTGAATGCAATGGCCAATGTGTGCGCACTGATCGGTCCATTGCTGTCCAATGCATCCCTGTACAAGTCACTGGCATATGTCACCATGCCTGTCACAGGTGAACATATGCCAGCCACATGTACTTCCCAGGGAGTGAGGGGCACACCTACAACACCACAGCCTGTCCAAACTGTATCCTACGGCATGTAAGGCTGCATTACCTATTCCGTGTATGGGGGTGAAGATGTTGTTCTGTGGGTGTCACTTGGGGGCAGCCACCCCCAGGCTGTGCACGTGTTCATGGGGACAGAATCCTTGGTGTTTCATGTACATGACCACTGTGATGTGCAACTGTTCATATCTGAGCATGTGGCATGGTCACATTTCACGGTGGTGTATGTGTATGTCATGTCACATACACCCTGAGTCCCATGTGGGACGGTATGTTTAACCCAGGGTGACCCATTGGCACAATGGTGATGGTCCTCCACAGTCTGTGTGCATGTTGTGTTACCAATGTCTCTGATTTCATGTGCACAATGGGAGGCAGTCTCCACATCCACGTTGTTTGTGCATGGACTTTGATGTTGTGCGTGTGTGTCACAGACGTCCATGTCTGTCCTGCCGAGGCAACAGGGACCACTACCTGTGGGGGTCATGGTTGTTTTGCTGTGGTGTATACATGATACACCATGTCATGCCAGTGTCCATGTGGCAATACAGGGTCCCTGGGAATCTACCTGTCGTTGAGCTGTGATGCCTGGGGCACATCAGTCCTCACATGTCACTGTGGGGTGTGTTTGTAATTTGGCAGCAGGAGATGGGAACTGGGACACAGCCTCATGATATCCAATGGCACGACCTGGGACTTATTGATGCCACTTGTTGAACTGTGATGTTAGATGTTGGCCATGTATGTGCCATACATATCCTTACGGAACTGCACACATCATGTACTTGTGCCTCATAATGATGTATCATGTGATGTTGAGTGTGTTCAATGCCACATATGTGGGGTGACTGACAATCTTGCTTTCTTCACCTATGCACTGCAGGGCACCAGCTGTCCTTAGACCATTCCCTGACCTGGCAACGATGTTGGAACGTGACAGCATCTGACGGTACCGCTTCACCAGGCAGCTGATTGAGGATTTGGCAGTGCGCTTGGCACCATATTTGCAACCTGGCCGTCCGTACCCTACAGCGCTGACCCCCAAGGTGAAGGTGATGGCAGCCCTACACTTCTTTGCCACCGGTACCTTTCAACACACTCTGGCGACTGCTGGTGGGATGTCACAGACCATGTTCAGCCGTGTGCTCCGGGATGTTTTGGAGGCTATGTTGATATACCTGAACCAGTACATCTATTTCCCTAGACTCCAACGACTCACTGGCGTGAAGAGTGACTTCTATGCCCTGGGGAGGATGCCGCATGTCATTGGCTCCATTGATGGGACACATGTGGCTTTGGTACCACCACAGGCCCAAGAGCAGGCCTACCGTAACCGCAAACACTACCACTCGGTCAATTCACTGGTGGTCTGTCTTGCAGATATGAGCATCACACACGTGTGTGCCCGTTTCCCTGGTTCTGCACATGATGCCTACGTGATGAGGAGTAGTCGCATCCTGAGGATGATGGCACAGATGCCGAACCAGCGTGCCTGGCTTGTTGGTGTGTACTGACTTTGTACCATTGTGTGTGTTCTGCTATGTAGTGTTCCACCCTCTTTTCCAACTCTGCTAATGTGCAATTGTCTGTATGTAGGTGACTCCGGATACCCCAACATGCCGTGGTTGCTGACGCCCCTCAGGAACCCTGTGACACCAGCCCAGATGCGCTACAATGAGGCACATGGTCGGACGAGGAGAGTGATTGAGCGGACATTTGGTCTCCTGAAGAGCCGCTTCCGCTGCCTCGACAAGACAGGAGGGTCCCTCCCATATGCCCCAGCAAAGGAGTGCAAGATTATCATCGTCTGCTGCATGCTCCACAACCTGGCAGTGCGGAAGGAGTTGCCTCTCATCCTGGATGACGATGACCAACGTCCGCCACCTGTGGAGGATCCTGGCCTGGACCACAATGCCAGTGATGATGATGATGATGATGGTGATGTCCGCACACAGCTCATCACCAACTTCTTCAGCTGAATGTGAGTATCCAGAGATGTCATGTCAATGATGTGAGTTAGCATGATATGTGTTGGTGGTGCTCTGGTGCTGTTTGAGTGTGTCCATGGGCTACATGACTGTATGCGTGTAGCGATGTGTCCTTGCAGGTAGTCTGTACTCCCCAACAGTGTTGACATGCTAACTTGGTTCTGTGTGGGTATCTTGTAACATGTATTGTGCATGAGTATTGCAGTTCTGTCCTGTTCTTCAGTGCTTTTGACTGTGTGTCATTTCTGTCCTTCACAGGGTACTTTCAGAGTCGTTTGGTCAACTGTGTTCTCCAACACCGTGATTTGACTTCCCGGGTGGTAGCTGTTGTGTCCCTACAGGTGATGTGCACCACACCCATGGACTTCCTTCCTTCTACACTTGTTGACTGTGTGCCCGCTGCCAGGTGGGATTACCTTGCATCTGTGGTGGTTACAACATGTTGCAAATGTGTAATAAACCTGTGCTTCACTTTGGGATGTGCGTTGTCTGTGATCAGACATCTGACTGACATTTGCTTACTGCACCAGTGGGCTAGTTAACACAGACTGTGAATAGGTGTTGGGTCTGTGCAATGCAACGTATTTCCTGGCAACATCAGTGTAGGCGATGAGTCAGATGGCCATGGTGTGTTTGTATTGTGTAGCCCTGGTGGTGTGCCTCCCTCATATGTGTGATGTCGCCATGACTCACATGCCGGTGTTGTACTTGCTGTAGCAGTTAGCATGCACAGTGTCATTTCCCAGATCATCATAGCCACTTCTGAGACAACATAGGAATCACAACAGAGGCAAGTATGGTGTATTAGTGAGTTTATTGACATACATGTGTGAGTATAGTGAACAGGATGGTGGGTGCTGTACATTGTGATTGTAATCCAAAGTTCCTAGATGATTTGGAAGTCCTGGTAGCAGAAATGTCCAGAGTGAAGTCAACAGTAATCAGAGACATTGGTCCAACTTGAGCTCCCCATGTCATGTGGGAGAGTTGTGTTGCAGTCAACAGGGTGAACAGTTTGCGCACAAAGGTGATTATCCAGAACAGGTTTTGGCTTCCTGGGGGTTGCACATGGCCATCGGCCTCCCACTTGCCCCTCCTCGGACGGCCCCTCTTCTTGGGGGGGACCCTCAAGTGCAGGCTGCTGCGGTGCAGGGGACTCTTTGCCAGAGTCATACGCCCTCCCTGTGGCAGTTGCAGTTGTTTCAGCAGCAGATGTTGTGGGCACACAGGGAGGTGTTGACTGGTTGCTGCTCATCTGGCGGAGGCATTGTAATATGTCCCTATGCACCGCCGTCATCTCTTGCAGTGTGTCCCACTTGGACTCCACGCGGGCCATGTGTGAGTCCAAGCGGGCATGATGGGCAGCCTGCTGCTGTTTAATGTCCCTGAGGAGCCCCACTACCTGGCTGAACTCTCCGGTGCTGGACTGGTACGCATCGGCAATGCGTGCCAGTTGTGGGTCATCATGCAGTCCAGACCCCTCTGTGAGCAGCGACCTATGTCTCCCACCCCTCCCACCACCCCTGGCGACACGTGCAGTACCTGAGGTGGCACGCACAGTTGACCCTGGGCCCCCTTGTGGGTTGTTGGTGGTGGTGGTGTCCATGGCCCCACGTTGGTACAGGGTCCCTGTGCTGGTGGTGGTGGTGCTCCTTGGTCTGTCCATGTCGGCAGGGTGGTATGTGTGTTGACAGTCATTGGAGGGGTGGGTGCAGGGGGTGCAGCTAGTGGTCCTGCTGGTGCTGCATGATGACTTGCTCCGGAGGTGCCAGGTAGGTCTTCTTCATCCGAGGAGGGCAGAGGCTGTTCCCCACCAGTGAGCTCTGTATCCTCTTGAGCCTGGGACGAGGACTCCTCAGTGTCTGCTGCTGTGTCCCCATCATCACCTGTTTTTGGGAGACACACACAATGTATGTTATGTTTCTGCAGGCATCAATGGTTGACACACCTGACAGTTGTGACTGTGCCTCTGGATGCGGGCCTGTACATTGCATTGTCCTAAGTTGTCACAGTCAGGGGTTGATATTGGTGTAGCACATTGTCCTGCATTATTTGGGCATTTCTACGTGAATGTTGGGGTGTGTACATGATCTGCATTGGTTGTATTTGGTTGACATCCGGTCCTCCTTCCCACCCAGCCAGATATTCCACCATGGAATGTGCTTTCATTGCAGGGAGTGCAAGTTGTCTTTCAGGATGTCAGTCAGTGGTGTCCTGCTGTTGGTTGTTGCACAGTTGCCAGCAGGGCCTTGTGCTCCCCACAGCAGTAGCCAGTGTCAGCCATCTTGTGAGTCCTTTTCCACTCCCTGTGATGTGCGCATGGTTCAGGGTGGTGTTGATGGGACAGTTCTGGGGGTGACCAATATCTGTGACTACCACTCCCATCATGCTATTGCGTCCACCCCACTTCCCAGCATGCCCATACTTACTTGCTTTTGGGTGGACTTCAGTGTGTGTGAGTGTGAGAGCAATGGCAAGATGGCTGACAGTGGTGTCCTGCTGTTGGTTGGTGGGCAGTTCCCAGCGTGGCCTTGTGCTCCCCACAACAGAGCACCAGTATCAGATATCTTTGATGGGGCTTTCCACTCTCTGTGGGGTGTGCATGCTTGTGTGTGAGCTTGCTGGCCCATGTGGGTGGGGGATGTTGAGCTGTGACTACCACTCCCATCATGCTATTGCGTCCACCCCACTTCCCAGCATGCCCATACTTCCTTGCTTTTGGCTGGACTTCAGTGTGTGTGAGTGTGAGAGCAATGGCAAGATGGCTGACAGTGGTGTCCTGCTGTTGGTTGTTGCACAGTTGCCAGCAGGGCCTTGTGCTCCCCACAGCAGTAGCCAGTGTCAGCCATCTTGTGAGTCCTTTCCACTCCCTGTGATGTGAGCATGGTTGAGAGTGGTGTTGATGGGCCAATTGTGAGGGTGAGCAATATCTGTGCCTGCAACTCCCATCATGCTATTGCCTCCACCCCCTTCCCAGCATGCCCATCCTTCCTTCCTTTTGACTCTGCTTCCCTGTGGGGTGGGCTGCCTGTGCTGAATGGATGGCTGGGAGTGTTGTCCTGGCAGTTGTTTGGCTAGAAGCCCCAGGAGTGTCCCTGTGCTTCACACAGCATAACCCAGGGTGGTGGTTCTTTGTGGGATCTTCAGTTAGGATGTGAGGCATTGCATTCTCCCAGGTGGGTTATGTGGAGTTTGTGTTGAGGGGTGTGTGAGGGTAGGTGCTTGTGACTATGGTCAGTGCTGTGAGTCCTCCTTCCCACCCAGCCAGATATCCCACCATGGAACGTGCTTCCATTGCAGGGAGTGCAATTTGTCTTTCAGGATGTCAGTCAGTGGTGTCCTGCTGTTGGTTGGTGCACAGTTGCCAGCAGGGCCTTGTGCTCCCCACAGCAGTAGCCAGTGTCAGCCATCTTGTCAGTTGTTTTCCACTCCCTGTGATGTGGGCATGGTTCATGGTGGTGTTGATGTGCGCATTGTGAGGGTGAGCAATATCTGTGACTACCACTCCCATCATGCTATTGCCTCCACCCCCCTTCCCAGCATGCCCATACTTCCTTCCTTTTGAGTGTACTTCACTGTGTGTGGATGTGACAGCAATGGCAAGATGGCTGACAGTGGTGTCCTGCTGTTGGTTGGTGGGCAGTTCCCAGCGTGGCCTTGTGCTCCCCACAACAGAGCACCAGTGTCAGACATCTTTGATGGGGCTTTCCACTCTCTGTGAGGGTGTGCATGCTTGTGTGTGAGCTTGCTGGCCCATGTGGGTGGGGGATGTTGAGCTGTGACTACCACTCCCATCATGCTATTGCGTCCACCCCACTTCCCAGCATGCCCATACTTACTTGCTTTTGGCTGGACTTCAGTGTGTGTGAGTGTGAGAGCAATGGCAAGATGGCTGACAGTGGTGTCCTGCTGTTGGTTGTTGCACAGTTGCCAGCAGGGCCTTGTGCTCCCCACAGCAGTAGCCAGTGTCAGCCATCTTGTGAGTCCTTTTCCACTCCCTGTGATGTGAGCATGGTTGAGAGTGGTGTTGATGGGCCAATTGTGAGGGTGAGCAATATCTGTGCCTGCAACTCCCATCATGCTATTGCCTCCACCCCCTTCCCAGCATGCCCATCCTTCCTTCCTTTTGACTCTGCTTCCCTGTGGGGTGGGCTGCCTGTGCTGAATGGATGGCTGGGAGTGTTGTCCTGGCAGTTGTTTGGCTAAAAGCCCCAGGAGTGTCCCTGTGCTTCACACAGCATAACCCAGGGTGGTGGTTCTTTGTGGGATCTTCAGTTAGGATGTGAGGCATTGCATTCTCCCAGGTGGGTTATGTGGAGTTTGTGTTGAGGGTGTGTGTGAGGGGAGGTGCTTGTGACTATGGTCAGTGCTGTGAGTCCTCCTTCCCACCCAGCCAGATATCCCACCATGGAACGTGCTTCCATTGCAGGGAGTGCAATTTGTCTTTCAGGATGTCAGTCAGTGGTGTCCTGCTGTTGGTTGGTGCACAGTTGCCAGCAGGGCCTTGTGCTCCCCACAGCAGTAGCCAGTGTCAGCCATCTTGTCAGTTGTTTTCCACTCCCTGTGATGTGGGCATGGTTCATGGTGGTGTTGATGTGCGCATTGTGAGGGTGAGCAATATCTGTGACTACCACTCCCATCATGCTATTGCCTCCACCCCCCTTCCCAGCATGCCCATACTTCCTTCCTTTTGAGTGTACTTCACTGTGTGTGGGTGTGACAGCAATGGCAAGATGGCTGACAGTGGTGTCCTGCTGTTGGTTGTTGGCCAGTTCCCATCATGGCCTTGTGCTTCCCACAACAGAGCACCAGTGTCAGACATCTTTGAAGTGGCTTTTGAGTCCCTGTGAGGTGTGCATGCTTGGGTGTGTACTTGCTGGCCCATGTGGGTGGGGGATGTTGGGCTGTGACTACCACTCCCATCATGCTTTTGCCTCCACCCCCCTTCCCAGCATGCCCATGCTTCCTTCCTTTTGACTCAGCTTCCCTGTGGGGTTGTGTGCCTGTGCTGACAAGATGGCTGACAGTGTTATCCTGGGATTTGTTTTGCTACAAGTCCCATGTGTGTCCCTGTGCTTCACACTGCATGACCCAGGGTTGTGGTTCTTTGTGGGATATTTTATTGGTGTGTGAGGCAATGCTTTCTCCCAGGTGAGTTGTGTGTAGTTTGTGTTAGGGGGGTGTGTGGGTGGAGCTGCTGGTGACTATGGTCAGTGCTGTGAGTCCTACTTCCCACCCAGCCAGATATCCCACCATGGAACGTGCTTCCATTGCAGGGAGTGCAAGTTGTCTTTCAGGATGTCAGTCAGTGGTGTCCTGCTGTTGGTTGTTGCACAGTTGCCAGCAGGGCCTTGTGCTCCCCACAGCAGTAGCCAGTGTCAGCCATCTTGTGAGTCCTTTTCCACTCCCTGTGATGTGCGCATGGTTCATGGTGGTGTTGATGGGACAGTTGTGGGGGTGACCAATATCTGTGCCTACAACTCCCATGATGCTATTGGCTACACTGACTTGCCCAGCATACACATATTTCCTTTCTTTCAGTGGGCTTCACTGTGTGGTGGTGTTGTAGCGGTGGCTACTTGTCTGGATGTGTTTGTCAGTTATATTTGTGCCACTGCCTAGCTGTAGTTGTAGTTGTGTTTGTACATGTGATGACACAGTTAAATGTCACTTTGAGATGGCATGTGTTGTGTTTCTCTGAGTGACATACACATTTTGGGATGATTCTGTTCTGGTTGCTGTGTATTTGCTAAGAGTGCATGGTTTGACTCTCCCCTTGACAGTGATGTGTGTGTGTAGTCGCAGAATATTGTGTACATTTGTTGTGTACTCACCAGGCTCTGGGATGTTTTCTAGTCCATAGACGCTCACTGGTGGTAGGATGGCCCGCACCTTCTCCTCCCAGGGCCTGAGGTATACTGGCTTGGCAGGAGGGCCACTGCCGGTGTGTTGGCTCAAGAGGTAGTCCTTCTTCAACAGCTCCTTGACCCTCCTGCGCACGTCATACCACCTGTTCTGGATGTCTGTCTTTGTGCGCAAACATGGTGATTGTGCGTTCACCCTGTCGACGATCCTCTCCCACATCTTTGTTTTCTGTGACATGGGTGTCTGTTGGACCAGTGTACCAAAGAGCTGTGGCTCTACCCTGAGGATCTCATCTACCAGGACTTCCAATTCACTATGTAGGAACTTATGATTCTTCTTTGGGGGCATGGTGATGGGTGGTGATGTGATGTGTGTGTGTGGTGTGCAGGTGAAGGTGTGTGAGTGTGTGTTTTGCTGGGTGTATGTGAGGGTGCTATTTGTTGAGGTGCTGATGGTGTGTGGCTTGTGTGATGGATGAGCTGTGGGTGTGTGGTTGCTGTCTGTTGAGTGCTGGCAGGTAATTTGAATTTGCAAAGGATCATGGTAGGGATTTGTGTCCTTTATATAGGTGGAGATGTGGGTGTGTCTTTGTTCCCTGCCCCTCCCCCAGTATTTATTGGCTTTGTAATTGCTTGTTTGGCCTTTTTTTGTGTATTTTCCCTTTGTACTTTTCGTGCATGTAGGAGACGTTCTTGTGACCGAGTTGGACCCTGCAGTTGTCTCGTACGGGCTTATCCGTTTCGTTCACGCTGTGTTTGTGCTGTTTTCTATGCTGCGTAGGCGTCGGTCGCGGTGTTTTGGGTTGCTTCGCCTCGCAGTTTTGTATGCGTGTCGGTCGTACGGTTTGTCCTCCGTGCGACTCGGTCGTGTTTTCCACGCCTTGCATCGTACTTGGCGGGTGGGAGTCCGCGGGTACGTCTCGTTCGGTAATGTTCCGGGGGCGAGTCGGTCGGTTCGTATCGCGTGTTTTTCCAGCCGGATTGCTGTTTTCCGCGCGGCTCGGTCGTTCGGCTTGTGTTCCGTACGAGTCAGTTGGGTTTTGCTCGCTTTTCATCGTACTTGGCGGGTCGGGCTGCACCGGTACGTGTCGGTCGGAATTAATTCCGGCTCTGAGTCGGCCGGTACGTTTTCCGGCCGGAATCGGAATCGGCCCCATAGACTTGTTTCAGTGATCATCATGATCACATATGCAGTTTGAAGCCACATACCTAAAGTGGTGCTATGGACATTGGATTAACTTATTTTATGTTGGTATGTTAATGTAGATTTGCAGAGCACACTATCACACAGGAAGGTATCCTGGCTCTGAGCATTTGTGAGTCTAGGCAAACCTAGCACCTAGTGGGACTACTCGAAAAGTCAGGTCTTCGAATTCCTACAGAATTCCAGAAGTGAGGAGAAGGTTCAAATGTGTAGTGGCAGGTCATTCCATAGTTTGGGAGCGATGTAGGTGAAGGCATGACCATCAGATCTGGTATTCCATATGTGTGAGATTTGTGCAACAAATAGTCTGGATGAGCTGAAGTGGCTGTAAGCTTTGTGAAAGCAGATGAAATTGTTGAGGTATGCTTGACCAGTGTTATGTAGTGCCTTAAATGTGTGGATGGGGAGTTTGAATTGTGCTCATTTATGAATGAGGAGCCAGTGGAGCTCCTTCAGGTGTGGTGTGATGTGAGTATGGTGTGGGAGGCTGAGAGGTATTCTAACTGCCAATTTCTGAATGGTCGGCAGACATCTGGTGAGTTTTTTGTTTTTTGTTTATCCTGGCATAGAGGGTGTTCCCATAGCCCAGCTTGATTGTGACCAGGGCATGCGTGACAATTTTCCAAGTGCCGATTGAAAGCCAATTGAAAATCTTCTTCAGCATCTTCAGGATATAAAAGCATGATGTGGTGACAGCATTGACTTGGGTGGCCATGTCAAGTTTGTTGTCAATAATGATCCTGAGTGTGAGAAAGCCATACTTTTTTTTGCTGATCACCCCATTTTGTGACTGATACTGGTGGTTACTGACTCTAATTGTGCCTTGGGCTCTGCTAACCAGAGCTAGAGCCATTGCTCTGTTTACAATGTATATGGGAATTAGGTGTAATTACAATTGGTATAACAACCTACCTGTAAGCCCCTAGTATATGGAATAGGTTTAGAGGCCCAGCAGAGTTAATGTACTTAGGTGTGCACTGCAGTGTTGCCTGATGTACTTCCAAAGTCTTAACCTACCCTACCTTAACATATAAGTCACCCCTAAGGCCTTCCCTTAGGTGTCGCAGGGGTAGGATGCCTTTTAACTATAAGTAGGGTCATTATAAAGATGGTTTACATGTCCTGGTGAGGAAAAAACTGCCAATATTGTCTTCCCCCAATGTAGTACATTAGCTCCATAGGCTAATATGGGAAGGCTTTATGAAACATTAATAAAGTTGAACTATTGACAGGAGTGAGTTGAAATGATACATAAAAGTGTCTTTATAATAGTTAGGATAAATCCATCCACTTTCCATGGTTAGATTTATTATAACTATGACAGAAAAAGACGTTATAGAACTTGCTTTTCCGATGTGCCTAATTCCAGCTCTATGCAGCATCTAAAGATTGGCCAGCCTTTGACAGGCTGAGCCAAGCTGCTCTGATGAGGTGTGAAGTGGCCTGAACGGAAACAAAGAGACATATGGTGGGATGATATCTGCAATCTGCAGAGCAAAAGACAGGAAGGGGTCTGGATAGCCAAGCTGGTCTTCAAAGAGGCAGATACACTTTGGACAGAACCCAGGCCCACCCCCACTTCCTGCACCCATCATCCAGAAGAGAGCCACTGTAATGGAATTAGCAGAGTGGCTGGAAGGGGAGTGTTAGGGAAGGTCAGCCACACCTGTAGGTTGGGTTAGCCAGACCTTAAGCTCCAGGAGAGGTTTTCTCCATTTTGGATTTTGACAAACAGTGCTTTCGGGGACACAAATGTGCCATACTTTGGAGAAAGTTGTCAAATCTGAGGGTGGCACCATGTACCCCATTGGTCAGGGGTTCACCCCTGCTTGTCACCCCAGAAGCATGGATAAATATGAGAGAGCTGCCCAGTAACTCAGATCCTTGCCTGAAGAAACTTGAAGAAGGATGGTCCTGCTGGAACCCCCTGGCCTGCACCAAAATGACCGCACTCTGAATGACTGCACCTGTTGCACACTTGGGTACTACACCAAAAATAGGACTCTGCCTGGCACTAAATGTTTAAGGAGTGGACTCCCTGAAAGCAACAAGTTAAAAGACTTCCACCTGCATCATCTCCATAAAGAAGGAAGCAGCTGATCACCTTCAGCTGGACTTTGGACTTTAAAGTAAAGTATTTGGCCAGGTGTATTGTGGGGACTGTAGTCCAAACTCTCCAATGAGCCACTCGGAGCTTCTGGAATGTTGGCTGGTTTTGTGGACCAATCAATAATACAAAAGGAGCTTTTGGAGGCATCTCCAGAAGTTTGAGATCATTTGGAGCATTTTGACCAAAAAGCTTTATAAATTGACCGACCCGTCATCGAGAGTCAAGCCAGCGACGTCGAATCACAACCAAGCATGAAATTCAGGTTTACCCCACTGAAGCTCTGGGACTCTTCATTGTTGACGAAACTTCCAGGAAATTTGAAGCAAGCTGCCATCATTAAACCCAAGCCAGACTGCAGAGGAGACCCAACTCGATGTTGAGAGGAAAAGCTCCAAAAATTTGACTAAGTCAGAAGGTAAAAATTTGACCGGGCCCTTGACCGGGCCACCACTTATTGTATCCAACCCAGGCTCCATCACAGTCGGCCTGAAACTTTGACATTGTCCTGGTCTAGCACGACCAGATGTCCCAAGTTGGTGCTTTTGGATTTTAAGCACTAGAAAGTGTTTATTCTTTAAAAATTCATATGTCCGGTTCCCTACATTGGATTTTGTTTCATTTTGGTGTCATTTTAATCAGAAAAATATTTCCTACTTTTTAAAATTGGTGTTGGATTTTTATTGTGTGTTGTGTCCCACTTTTTTAATGCATGGTGTTTTTAATGCTTTACACACCTGTCTCCTAAGTTAAGCATGCCTGCTAGCAGCCAGCTACCAAGGGAATACTTTATTGAGACCTTGACTAGACCTTATATTGTCATTGTAACCTTATTACTAGTGGTAGGTACCTACCCACACCTGCAAATAAACCACCTTTCAACACCGAGCTTCTTGGTGTGGGTTTTGAGAGTGGATAGCAGTTCTAGCTCTGTTGGCCACCAGGTGGAGTCTCATGGTTTATGTGCTCTTCCTGAAGATTAAGACAGCTTCGCAAACCAAGATCCACCCGCCCCTCCTGCAACCACTGCACGCAATATCTCCAAACCCCAGCAGACCTTGACCAGCTGGACTACCCTCACCTCTGACAACACCCTCAGGATCATGAAGAGTATCCATTCCAGAGCCCCCTCAGATCCCTGCTCTCACCATGTCTTCAACAGATTCGGCACCTCCATCGCACCAAAACTCTGCTGAACCATCAACTGTTCCATCGAGTCTGCAACCTTCCCAGAAAACTGGAAGCATGCAGGGATCAACCCCCTGCTGAAGAAACCCTCTGCCGACCGATGGACCTCAAGAACTACAGACCCATCTCTCTGCTCCCCTTCCCAGCCAGAGTCATCGAGAAAGCCATCTACACCCAACTCTCAGAGTTCATCGAAATGAACAACATCATGGACCTCGGCCATTCGGGCTTCTGAAGCACCCACAGCACCGAGACAGCTCTCCTCCCCATGACAGACGACATTCGCACTCTCCTCGACTGAGGCAAGACTGCTTCCCTCATCCTCCTGGAACTCTCAGACACCTTTGACATTGTCTCCCGCCACAACCGCTGCACAAGACTCCACAATGCCTGCATCCGCAACAAAGCTCTAGAATGAATTCGTTCCTTCCTCACCGGCTGAATGCAGAGAGTCAGATGTCTGCCATTCAACTCAGAACCCACAGAGATCAGATGTGCCTCAGGAATACTCCCTGAGCCCCACCCTCTTCAATATCTACATGGCCTCGCTTGCAGCCATCCTCAGAAGCCACAGAATCAACATCATCTTCTACGCCAACGACATCCAGCTGATTCTCTCCCTTACAGACAAACCCACAGGCTCCAAAAGCAACTTCCACAACTGGATGAAGGCAGTCGCCACCTGGATGAAGGACAGCTGCCTCAAGCTTAAGTCAGACAAGACTGAAGTCCTCATCCTGGGCTCCTCCTCATCCACCTGGGACGACTCTCGGTGGCCCGCAGTGCTCGGAACCCCCCTACACCCACGGACCACGCCCAAAACATCAACATCATCCTGGACTCCACGCTCTCACTGAACCGCCAAATCAATGCTGTTCCATCCACCTGCTTCCACATGCTAAGCCTGCTTCGTAAGATCTTCAAATGGATCCCCACGGATTCCAGGAAAATGGACACCCATGCACTCGTCAGCAGCAGACTTGACTACGGCAATGCAATCTACGCAGGCACCACCCAGACACTCAAATAAAAAGCTGCTGAACGCCTCCGCCAGAGTCATCCAGAACATCTCACGCCAAAACCACATCACCAGCCACTTGAGAGACCTACACTGGCCACCTGTCAACAAAGTTTTAAATAACTGTGTTTTCAGGGTGGCAATGAAAGTTAGTACCCAAATTTCATTTATGTGGAGGAGGCTTTTCTTTCTACTGAAAATATTTACCTTTTGGAGAAAAAAAGAGAAAAATCTTCAACATGCAAAGGCATTTTCTCATTATACTAAGGCAAAGTGCCTGCTTAGCGGAAAACCTGCCTAACTAAGGGCTCTATTACGATGGCGGACGGACAAAGTCCGCCCGCAACCGCAACGGCCAAAGGGACCGCCCGCTATAGGTGCGGCAGTCCCGCACCTGTAATTATGATGCCACCGTGGCGGTGGCATCCCCTATTCCCAGCATTGTGGCACCGCCCGCCACAATGCTGGGAATGCACGTTGTGCATTGACATGCACAAGGTGACAGGCACCGCGCGGTGCCTGCCACTTTGTCCATGCCAATGCAGGGCGGTACCGGGGGGTACCATAGGTACCCCCCACGTGCACCCCGCACCCCCCCAACATCCTGGGGGCCAGCTACGGGCCCCCAACAGCGAAGACCACATGCCTTTCCATGGCGGCAACGCCGTCATGGAAGGGCTGCTTTCCGCCATCATCATAATATGGATGGCGGTGTCTTGCAGACACCGCCACCATATTATGCATGTTTTCCGCCCGGTCGACGAGTCAACCATCAGAAAAGCGGCGGACGGTCTTTACGTCCGCCGCGGACCCCCCAGCCATCATAATATGGCGGGGGTCTTTCTGGTGTGGATGGCGGGCGGTTCGCCCCCGCCGGCCCGGCGGGGGCGAACCGCCCACCATCCTAATGGGCCCCTAAGTACAGAGGAAGATGGCGTTTCTCTGAAATCTATGACTATTGTAGATTGTTCTAAATCCTATTAAAGTCAGATATATGTTCTAATAGGAAGAGGAAACCGAAAGGAGTAGATTTCTTTGCAGGATTTTCTGTATTGGGTATTTTAAAAGTGTTTTTAGATGAATGTAAAAGTTCTTCTGTTAGTCATCAGATACATCAATGGTGTTCCGAGCCTAATGGTAATTTACAATCTTTTCACATTCTTGTTCATGATGACCAAAATATTCGTGATGGTGGCGTTTGCAGCCAAAACCCAGAGTGGGTACAGAGGGCCTACCACTATTCCAGCTAACGAGTGCATTTCAGTTCATGCAAACATTTTCATTCCTTTACTATGCAAATCAATGGTATTTATTCTTCATATACGTTCATACTTTTCATATATTGTGTCCTTTTCATTTGATACTGGCTATTCATAATTGGTATACACAAATATTTGTCTTCACCAATATAAAATATATATGTGAAGCTCCTATGTTATTTGCTGACGTACTAGTGCAGGTAGGAGTTAAGATGAAGTCTCATGTTTTTTAATCGCGAAGAATGTAAATCGTCTTTGTTGACTTGTTGGCATATTCAGTTATGGAAATATTGAAATGCACAATTTTTCAATACAAGAAAAAAAATACTGGTTGACAGCACACGCCACTCCATTAAAAGGCTGATTATGAAAATGAAACCCTGAAATGCATGCACTTGCAGTGCACACCATGCTGTCAATCAGATACGTATCAGCGCATAAATGTCACTCATAACACCTGCAGATTGCTAATGAGACAGCTGCCTCACTCAACCTTCAATATCAGATATGTTTGCCAATTCATAATACCTATACTGCAATACAGTCTGAATAATATGGGCGATTCTAAGTAGTGATTTCGGGAGGGGGTTGATCAGTATGCCATACTTCCAGTACAATAAGATGCATATGCGCGCACTATGTGACAAGGACAGTGGGCATTTAGATAACTCGGGTGATTTATGGCGGCGCTTATGCGTTTTGAATGTGTTGGATGTTTCCTGATTATTTTTCAATGCGTCAGTGACCCGAGGTTTATTCTCCAAGGGAATAGCCTCAACAAAACACCTGAGGCAGCAATGCTCCGCACAGCAGAAACTGCATGCGCAGCAGGTGAGCTCCAAGCTATGCAGCCTTGTCTCAAGAACGGGCACTTGGCTGCAATCACCCGTACTGAACAACGCTAGAGTTCACATGGGTCGAAATACTTAGGACAGTCACAGGAACAATGTTTAAAATGCATTTTTTCAGATCAGTGAATAATGTAAACGTGCTTACTTTTTGCCAAAATGCAGCGGAGTCATTTGGAACACCGCTACCTTTCATTTTACATGTCCATATTGACCACTAAATGCACACATCAGTCAAAGCATTTTATGAATTAAACATATGTGCGCATTAAAGACACTGAACAACAAAAGAGTCTTTTCGACTTAATGTTATTTTGCTCCTTCTGCGGATGAATAACAGCATTGTAAGATTAAAATAACAGGGTCTTCTTTCTAAGGGAAATGGTAGATCCAATTAAGATTACCATTAGTGTAGTAATGCAACATTTTTTTTTTTTTTTATGCACAACATTCGCCAGGCAAGAGCCAGGACAGCATCGATGCCCTTCAAGCTCCACATCTGACATTGCACAGTTCATCCGTGTTACCACCTTCAGCCGATGAAGAGTCTTCTATTTACTGCAGTGATTCTACAAGACAGGTAAAAAGTGGTAACTACTGAAAGTGAAAGTGGCTTTACCAGCCTGTTTACATTTTGTTTCTACATCGGTCTTAATGGAAGATGAGACAAGAGGCAGTGCCAGGAATAACCAATGTGAGATCCAGATGTGTAGTTTCTACCTCTGGCTTCACGTATTTGAAATCCAATACATTTAGGGCCTCATTTATGAGGAGGTCACCCAGTGCAGCGCAGCAAGTCACCTTGCTGTGCCCCACTGCGTGACAGGCAAAGGGCTGGAATGTGCTATATTTAAGTGCAATACGGTGCATTTCTGTCATATCCATTGCACTGGCACCCTTTGGTAGCCCAGCGCCAATGCAGGACATTGGTGCATGGGTGCCTGCATTGAAGGAGAATTGTTTTTCCTGCACAAAAACAATCCCCTCAGGCTTTTTTCTCATAGAAAGAGGAAAAAACTAAGAGAAATAAACATATTTATCCTTGTTCGTCTCACCTTGGAAGGCATAAGTTTGTGGTGCATTCCTAGGTCTACCACTTCTGGTAAGTCTGGGAATGCGTCAAAATCCATGGATGTTGCGTGAGAACACCCACGTAATGCCCATGGACATGCCTCCCTGGCACAGAGTAATGCAATGCAGTGATTTGCATTACTCGAGATTTATGAAGCCACTGAGGGCCATGCAAGGTATCCTTGCATGGCTTCATAAATCTCATTTTGAAGTCACGCAGGTCTTGCACTGCATTGCGTGCAAGAGTGAACAAAGGAGCTTGTAAATATGTCCCTTACTTTTTAGTGTTCAATTAATTAACAAAATGCTAGCCACGGCTCAATATTGCATATGCTGTAGCCAGGTTCACGCTGTAGCCACACTGTGGTGAGTGACTGACTTCTGTAGTATTTCTTTTCCATCCTTTCCCTGTAATGGATTTGAGATGCTCATTCGTATGAGAGTAATGCAGCACTTCTGTCCTTCTACATTGAATTACTCATGGAGAAGAATTCTGACTGTTATAGCTGCTAGAGCTCTAAGTCAGCTTCCAGCTCCAAATTGCACTTTCAAATTACAATAAATACGTTAATAAATAAATAAGTAAAAGAAGAATTACTTGGAAGTTGGTATATGAAATAAAGTTTTGATTGGTTAAGTGTGAGAAGTATGCAGGTTTAATGGATCTGGTATGAGGTTTTCATTTTTCACATGCTAATTCATAAACAGTTGTTTACGTTGTTTGACCACTGGCACTGTCAGAAACAAAGTGCATTTGTAAAGATATCACTTTAAAGAAGACATTTGTTGTGATAACTAAGTGTTCCACATTAGTGTGTGTTTTGTTGATGATAGCAAGCCCCACCTTTTAAAACGGTTGTGTTTGTTTGGCATTAGAGTGATTAATTGCATGTAAGCAATCGCTGGAATGAAAGTATACATATACATGCAGCTAAGCATTATTTTATGCTAAAGAATTCAAAAAATCATGTGCAGAGGATACAATTTTGTTGCAGGAATCGAAAAGCCATTTATTTAAGTGAAAGCAGGAACATGGACATGAGAAAATAGAAACAACAAATATGTTAATGCTTAAAGAACTCACAAGGATGACAAAATGGGGTTAATTTAGCTGAAAACAGATCTGTAAAATGCAGAATTTTTTTTTTTACTAGCTAACTCCAAACATATGGCATTTCTATAGCATAAACCTAGCCAAAAGACAGTGGAGTGCTGTATTTGGTTAACAACAAGTATAACATTCATGAGTAAGAGGAATGGAAGCTGGGTTCTGGGCATTGTGGTGTAGTTTTCTTTAAAGAGGTGACTCTTCAACTCTTTCCTAAATCTTGAGAGGTTTAGGTAATCCTGAAGGATACAGGTATGTTGTTCTAGATCCTGGATGCATAGATGGAAAACGCTTGCTGTGTTTTTCTTTTTAATACTACAGTTTGCCAACTAACAATGTCCTGGCTGTGGGTGTGTCAAGATATACCAGAGAAAGTGAGCTTGTCCGCAAGATAAGGATCTGTTTGTGATAGCTTTGCGAATGGTGCAGCAGGTTTAAAGATGGTGTGGAACAGCAAGCGGCGCCAAGAGAGTTCCATCAGGATGGGTGTGATGTGATCGGATTTCTTTAGGCCCTGGTTGAAACGTGCTGTGGGATGCAGGATGCTCCTCATGGGTGCCAGTGTGGAGGGTGGGAGGCCATGCAGTGCATGGAGTAGAGCATTACCACCATCCAGTACAGGCTTGAACAGTAGCCTTGAAGTCTAATTCTGGAATAAATGATTTGACTTTCTTTAGAAGATAGAACTGTACCAAGCCAACTTTGTTTTTATGACAATGTGCTCCTTCAGGGTGAGGTTGGTGTAAAGGGTGAATACAACTAACTTGCCATTCAGTAATAATTGGGGTTCAAAGCCGTCAAGGTTTCTGACATTGAGCCAGGTTTGTATTGTATTTAGTTAATTGTTCTTGGCAAATGACAAGAACTCTGCCTTGGTTGGGTTAAGCTTTAGGTAGGTGCTGGGCATCCAGGTCTGGATGATGTGCACTGAGTGCTTAAGGCATTGGATGTTTGAAGCAGAGGAGATTTTCTAGCAGAGTTGTGTATCACAGGCATATTGGTGCATCTTGATAATTTATATGTGAGTAGAGCCCCAAGTGACTCCAAGTAAAGGCAGGAGACAGTATGGTTCAAAGAGCTCCCCATGTGAACAATTGATGTCATTTGGCAAGGTAGGAGGAGAACCAGTGAAGGACCTTGCCGATGAATTCCATTCAAGACTCAAGGTGTATATGAGGGTGGAATAGTTGACTGTGTTGAAGGCATTCTTCGTTTATGATTTCTAAGATTGCAGTCTCTGTGCTACACAACTATCTATAGCTAGACTGGTAGTTGTGTAATAGACGGTTATCATTAATGTGATATTGAAGTTGAACATAGACTGCATTTTCAATTATTATGTCAATGAATGGTAAATGAATGATGGGCCAGTAGTTGGCGAAGTCAGCAGGGTCTAGTGTAGGTTTCTTTATGAGTGGTATGATCTATTCTGTCTTGAGAGCTTCTAGGAAGATGCCTTGAGTAAGGAAGGAATTGAAAATGGTAAGTAGGGGTAAGAGCGCATCCCCATAGAGAACTTTGTTGAAGGATGGTAAGACATCATCTTCATAGAATGCGGCTTTGACAGTGTGGTGTCAGTGATATCTGGAAAGGTTAGCCTTTGAAGGCTGACCATTGCTGGATTCCACAAAAAGGGGTGGGTGTAAGAATTGAAGCAGGAATGGTGTGCTCAATGTGATGTATGATGTTCTGTATTCTTTTCAATAGAAGAAGAGGTTGATTGATTGCACTTTTCAGTGGAGTGTAGAATTGGTGGTCGGTAAGAGAGTTGATGCAGTGCTTAATTGTCTTGAAAAGTGTTCTGCTTCAGCTGGTGGCTTCATAAATGGTGTTAGAGTAGTACTTTGCTTTGGCTGATATGTTTGCATATTGAGCAGAGCGTCAGTAACAAGAGGTCTCAGGAGCTCTGCTTTTTTCCATTTTCTTTTCTGTAGATGGATGGATTGTTTATTGTCAAGAAGAATTTTAGAGCACCAGGGTGCTGAAGGCTTTAGCTTGCACTTGAGTGTTGCACTTGGGCCGCAGATGTTCACATAGTTTGCCCAAGAATTGTTAAAGTTGTTTAGAAGGGTGTTGGTATCAGACATGGACTTGATATGGTAAGAGATGAGTTCAGCATTATGTTGTGTATAGAATTTTTTTTGAAAGATCTGAAGATTTGGTCTTCTCTTTTGTGTTGACCTTGGTTTGTTGGTAGGATGCTGAGCGGGGAGATTGGAATGGCAAAGTAGCTGGACCAGTCCAGGTGTGTAGGTGATTTGCATTGTATTGTTGGTGCTGTTGAGAGAACAAAGTTGAGTATGTAGCCTTTGGAGTGTGTTGGTTGTGTGACATGCTGTACTGCTGAATGTATTGATAAGGTTGAAGAGGGGTTTTCTTGATTTCTTTGGAGCTTGTGTTGTCTGGGAGGATGAGTTGCCCAAAAGGGTGGTGTGAGCATGTTGGGAGAATGAAGTGGTGTAGAGATCTGAAAATTCTTCAATGAAATCCTTGTTGCATCTCTGGTCCAGGAGGCGAGATAGGAGGTGGATGTCTGATTTGCGGGGAGTAGAAAGTGACATGTCAGCAGCTGCCTGGATTTAAGTTATACTTGCTTGCATTGGGTGCAGAACCAGAAGGACTTAGGATGAGTGCATTCTGTGAGCTGTAGCCTATTATTGCTTCAAATAATCACTGAATTTAATAACAAATGGTTTGGCAAGGGAAAGCCACAACTGTCTAAAAAGCGATTTAGGATAAATACAGCAGTTTTGCAAAGCATAATTGTATTACATTCTAGTATATGTAAGAAAAGGGATTATTATTTGAGAAGGATGTAAGTCACACCTAAGAAATAAGTCCCAAAATCGATCTGGTCAATCACACTGTTTCAATAATTTAAACCTGGGCTCATCCCCTAGTAACAATGACACAGAGCAGACAGGCTAAGCCTAAACAAATGTGTAAAGTATTTAGCAATACTAAAACTGTCACAAAGTAAAACGCAACACAGTAGAAATCCCACCAAAATTACTAGAATCCAGTAAGGGGACCTAGACATATGACATTTTAATAGGTTTAGGTCAAAAAGAAATAGGAATCAGCAAAGCATTTATGGATTTTAACTCCTTTATGGATTTTAACTCCTTACCTGCTGAGGATTTTCTAACTGGAGTGCTAAGCCCTTTTTGATGTTTGGGGCACTCACCCTTAGGCCTTCATTTTTTTCTACAAAAGGTATCCAAGTCAAATGTGCATCCTCTACTCTAACTCCTAAGGAATAATGAAGATACCCAGGGTTTGTGGAGTCCCGTGGACAGAACAAAGAAAATAATAAGGAATATTGTGGTTTTCCCCAAATAGAAAACTGTGAAAATGTTGATTCTTAGTTGTGGTGGATTGGAGTCCACCACAAATAATAATGACACTATCTTGTTAGGTTCAGTTAATGTTTCACTAATTTAATCCTGATTTAAACCCCTGGTAGCCATGGTGCAGAGCAGACAGAGTTCACTTAAGAAAATGTGTAACACATTTAGAAGTATCAAAACAGTTAAAAAGTGGGGCAAGATCACGAGGGGTCTTATTCACGGCACAACTGAGGACCTCGGTTTTATCCTCATTAAATTTGAGGGAGTTTGGGGTGTAATTCTAGGCCGACCACAAGAAAGCATGGCTCAGATGCAGAAACCAGGTCTGCCCTGGTCGAAAGTTTTACCTTCTTACATAGCCTATAAAATGAAAGTCAAAAATATTTAGCAGGAGAAGGCAAAAGACTGTGTCTGAGAAGGCCTCCATGAGATCAGATAGCTATCAGACAAGGTCCTGGTGAAGCCGTTGACATTTTTTAATTTTTTTATTTCTCTATTGGCATTTTAGGAACATTCACCATTCGTTGTACATGTACCATACTTCTGCATATATTCGTATCCACAGCTTATACCTCCTACTTATATTCTTAAACATTTACACGTCATGTTTATAATAGCTCCGGTATGCCAACTTATTTCCTAAAACAGAGGATAACCTATACAATTCCTCCAACTGTTCATACCCCTTCCTCTCTATAATGTCAACTCTTAAGCATCACTTCCAGTTTTATTTCCTGTATCTATTCAATTCTTGGTGTTCTCTACCATGACCACTTGGTGTCTAATTAGTTATAGTGCATCAAAGTCTGTCCTGTGGGGGATCGTGTATAGGTGATGTTATTGCCGGCATTTGTAGGTCTTTTATATCTGCTAGCATGGTCGCCCATGCCCGCAAATCATCCTCTAGTTTCTTGTCTCGCCTCACTCTCTTCATTCGTACCGCTGCTGCCCATTAGCCCATGTCTTTCAACCATGACTCAATCTTCGGAGGAGTTGTACCCATCCATGATATAGCAATACGTCTTTTGGCTAATGCTAATCCCAACATTACAAATTTCCTGCTCAATTTTTTTTCTTAGGAGCAGGAAGGAGATCCAGCAACACCTCTCGTATTTCTTTGGGCATGGTCCATCCCGTGGCTTCCTTTATTTTTTCCAGTATTGTAGTCCAAAAGTGAGACAACATTGAGCATGTCCATACCATATGTATAAAAGCCGAGTCAGCAGTTCTGCACCTGGGACATCTATCTGATCGTGTCGGGAAGATCCTACTAAGTGTTCTTGGGGAGAAGTATGCCTGGTGTACAAAGTTATACTGGATTAATTTAAACCTGACATTCGAGTTTATTGCTTTGACACCTTTGTGTACTTTAATACAGTCTTTTTCCGATATGGCTCCCCAAGGGTCCCTTCCCATCTAGCTTGAACCGGTAGGGGTGTAACTGCCAAATCCTCCCGCAATGCCCTATATAAGTGTGTAATAAAGCGTCTCCCCTGTGCCATATATAGCATAATCTGCAGCACCCTGGTCTCCGCAGGCTCCTCCAGGGCGGGGGTCCAGATCTCTCTAATGACTTGATGTATCTTTCCATATTGGAGGAATTGCCCCGTCCCAAGCTCAAACATTGACTCTGCATCTTCCCTAGTAATGAACTGTTTATTGTGGAAGAGATCCCCCATCGTCAGGCACCCACCCTCCTTCAATCTTCGGACCGACATTGAGGCCTCTATTTTGGCAAATGGTTGTACCACCCATAGGGGCATGTCTGGGGCATAAGGGGCGTGCCTCACAACTTTTTTGACTGCTGGTACCCATATCCGTGCCACATGTCAGTTATATATGGGCGGACCGTGGGGCACCCGCACCCATCATCAATATTGCTGCTAGTGAGTACCCTCCATAGGTGCCTGCTAGTAGTCATTTCTCCCAGTTGTCATTCTCATCTAACCAGTGTATTGCATGCTGGAGCTGGGACACCATGTAATATAACTCTAAGTGTGGGACCTCCAATCCACCTGTCTACCATGTTCTCTGTAAAGTCTCAAGACTCACTCTTTTCTGTTTGGGTCCCCATAGTAGTTCTATTAATGATGCATTCAGAGTCTTAAAAAGGTGCGCCGGTACTTCATTTAGGGAGTGTTGTAGTGCATATAGACACCGAGGGAGTATAATCATTTTAATAATTGCAATTCTGGCCATGAGGGACAGTGGTAGCTTCTGCCAGAAGCGAACTGAACATCTTATACCTTCGATCACCTTTCCTATATTGAGTTCCAAATATCTCCGGGGATTATTTACCAATCTGATTCCTAGATATTTAGGGTCAGAATCCACCCATGGGAGCCCCACCTCCTGGAGTGCCATCCGTGGGCATTGTGCCAAACAATCAACAGGCAGCAACCTGGATTTATTAGGATTAGTTTTCAGACCTGAAACCTCCCCAAATTGATATAATATGTCCAACATTTTCGGGAATGCCTGGGCTGCTTGGTGCAAATATACTAAAGTGTCATCTGCGTACATAGACTCCACGTGGTTTGTATCCCCTAATCATATCCCCCATATCTACAATCGTCGTCGTAAGGCCTCCGCCAGCGGCTCCATGGCTGCCGCAAATAACAAAGGCTACAAGGGACACCCCAGCCTGGTACCCCTCTGCAGCTCAAAGGCTCAGAATATTAATCCCCCCTGGGGTAACCTAGCTCATGGGTCTGTATAAATTAGTTGGAGCCAGTTTAGAAACTTTGCTCCCATCCCCATCGCCCTCAGTGTTGCCCAAATATACCCCCAATCCACCGAATCAATAAGCTTGTTCGATATTGAGCAACGCTACCGCATGCTCTTCCTGTTCAATGTTAGTGGAGTGCCACACCAGGGCCAATCTTCTGAGGTTATTTGCAGTACTACATTTGGGGATAAACCCCGATTGATCGGGGTGGATCAAGTAAGGCATATGAGGTAAAAGACGTTGTGCAATCACCCCACTTAGAATTTTCATATCCATATTAAGAAGCGAGATCGGTCTATATGACTTTGCTGACTGGGGGTCTCTGTCGGGTTTGGGGATCATAATGACCATAGCCTCCCTCATACTATCTGGCAGGATCCGTTGTTGCAGAGCCTCATTATATATCTCTAAAAGGTGGTCAACCAGAAGGGGAGCATATGTTCTGTAAAATTCTGGCAGTAAACCGTCAGAGCCCGGACTTTTTGCGGGTTTCAAAATTTGAATCGCACTCAGGATTTCCTCTCTAGTGATTGGATCATCAAGTCCGTCCCCCACCTCACTATCCGGGCATGGCAGGTCCACCGTCGAGAGGAACTCATTTATTCTCTCCAGTGGAAGTGAGTCCCCAGAGGCGTATACATTTTCCATATGTGCCGTTAGAACCTCTAGTATCATTGCCTGATTGTATACCATGTTCCCTTGGGAATTTATCATTTGTGCAATCAGGGGTGTTGGTTTCTCGTTTTTCATCAGTTTCGCAAGCAACACCCCTAATCTGTCCCCCTCCATGTGAAGCTGCTGCCTATATGCCACTTGGTTATATTTACTTAGGCGTTGAAGGGATTCCATCAGGACCCTGAGAGCCTCACTCCATTCCACTATATGTGTATAGATATTCCACTATGTGTATGAAGAAGGGACTCTAGCCTCTGTAATTCTCTTTCCTGCAGTTTCACATCTCTTTCCAATTGCTGTCTCGCTCCATAGGAAGTTTACATACACAGACCCCTCACCACTACCTTCATCACTTCCCATTCCGTAGCCCTTCTGGCTGCCGTCCACCAGTTCTCCCAAAAATAAATAGTAAATCCCTCCTCAATTGTCTTAGCAAATGGTGGGTCCGATAATGCCTCCACCTGCAGTCTCCAGGTCGGTATCGCCGGACATAGTTGTCTAAAACTGAGCGTAAGTAGCCCTGGGGAATGATCCGAGATATATCTGGGTAAGTAGGATATGTCTTGAACTTCCGGGATCATCTCCTCAGTTAAAAAACACTGATCTAACCGACTATGTGTTGGATGTGGGCGTATAACAGGAAAAAGCCCTCCCCGTCGGATTCCTGCTTCTCCAAATATCCCTCAGCCCCAGTCCCAGCAATGTGTCTCTCAGTGTTCCTGTTAGTCGTGGTTTGGTATTCTGTCTGGGGGGCTCCCTATCTAATTCCCCATCCAGTACACAATTAACGTCTCCCACCAGAATCACTCTTTCTCCTGGGTATGTGGTTGCTGCGGCTACCACCGTTGGAAAAAAACAGGCAGTCTGAGTTTGGGGCATACACATTAATAATACAGATCTCCTGCCCGTCCAACCTTCCATGCAGAATAACAAAATGACCCTCCGGGTCTACAACATGATGCAGATGCTGGAACGGCACCCCAGGGGTGATCCAAATAAGAGCCCCCCGGGCAAACCCAGAGTAGGACGTTGCGTAGATCCGCCCCCTCCACCTTCGTTTTATGCATGGTATCGTATCTCCCCACACATGGGTTTCTTGCAAACATGCTACGGCAATCTTATAATGCTTTAAATAAGAAAACACCAGTCTCCGCTTGCTCAACATTGCGAATCCCCGCACATTCCAAGTAATTAGTTTAATCATGGAGGGAACCCCAGTTGCCATATCAGGAACCTCTTTTCTTGTGTCCATTATTCCCATATCCAAGTCCTCCTGCAGTGTGATGCTGAAACAACTATACCATTAGTGAACTTGATTCCCCTCCCCTCCCTTTGAAACCCCTCCCTTTCGAACCCCATTCACTTACCCCCACCCCTTGGGCAGTGGTGCGATCCCCAGTTGCCCTTGACAAGGTGTCAGGAGCCACCTCCCCCACCCCATACCCTCCCTCCCAGTTTCTTCCAATACGATAGTCAGCCAGTTTAATGAAAACAATAACACTCTAATCAATACCAGCTGGCATCTTGCAATAAAACCTTGAAGTTTCGGGTTTAAAGTGGTTTGCCAGTGGTCAGGCTATTGTCGAGGTGCGAGAAATAACTCTCACGCTCCTCGTACGTGCCTCAACCTCTGTTAGGGGTGTGTCCACCCCGTCGGCAGTAGACCTATGATATAATAAACCTTCCCTTTTCATCTAAACCCCCGCCCTACAGATCTCTCATGACTTATCTGTGTCAGTTGGAAGTCCTTTTCTTTCCAGCAACCCTTCAGGAAACATTCATTTGGAACTCAGTAGGGGGCACCGGCTGATCATGTGTAGATGTATCAGACTCTGAAGAGGGATCAGCCATATGTAGTGTTCCATCCGAGTCCACCCGGACCCGGCCCGAGGTGACCGCCGAGGTCTGCTGTGTCTTGGTGGCCAGGCTGCCTTGAGATTCCGTTCGTTCAGCTGCCTCTGCTTGGGCTGATCCCTGGAAGACTCTGCCTCTCCGAGTGCCCTATCCCCCCAGACCATCCAACCGTCCGCTGCCTCTGCCGCCGATAGAAAAAACAATGCTCTTCCGTTGTGTTCAATTCTCAACTTAGCAGGGAACAATAGGCTGTATTTGAATCCTTCGTCACGTAACCTTCTTTTTTTTTAAGTTTAGAAAGCTTTATTGAAGTGTTAAGCAAAGTATAACATTAATACAGATTATCTGATGAGGAGTGACAGTACAGAATAAACATTAGCATTAAAATAGAAAATGAATCACACCTCAGTTGTAAGAACTGTACAAAGTCAAATGCATTTTTTAAACTTATAAAAAGAAAAGGAGAGGAAGAGAAGAGACGAGAAGAGAAGAAAGAGGGAAGAGAAAAAGAAGAGAGAGGAGCAGAAGAAAAATTAATATCAGAAGAAACACAGAATATGTAATAATATAAACTACAATGGAAATTGAAACATGTACATACTTAGTTTTCCGACCTGGAAAGAAAGGAGGTTAAGGGTAACCATAACAAATATTTTTTGATCAACAGAGCAGTGGAATTAGCAAAGGCACAATCAAGTCTGTGATGATGACATAGTAAATTCCACCAAGCTTGGAGTGACATTTTTGAAGTGTCCTTCCAGTTGGTAGTTATAATTTGGAGAGTGATAGCAAAAAATAGATCAATAAATTTACCCACATGACCAAGAACATCCCAAACAGGAGAGCAACTTCCCAGAAAAACATGTGAAATCTCAAAAGGAACATTAGACATTAAAATATCATTCAATTTTAACCAAACCTGAGCCCAAAAAGATTTAACCAGAGGGCAATGAAAAAACATGTGCATGAAATCACTATTATTATTAGGGCAAGACCAACACTTCGGGAATCTAATAACTTAAATTTGTACATATCGCAAGGGGTGAGAAAAATTCTGTTATAAAAATAGTATGAAGTCTGTGTAGTGCTAGCAGAACGTGAGGCGGTATGAATCTTTTTCCATAAGGAGTTCCATGTGCGTAAAGGGATTTCTAGGGCAAGATCCTTTTCCCATGTGAGTTCTAGTTTGGATTTGGTTCTGATTTTCGCAGAGTATGATAGTATTTTATATATTGAAGAAGCACTAAATTGAGTAGAGAAATCAATGGAAGTAGGGAGTGTCTGATTAGAAATAGTGGTGCAAGGATCCTGAAGGAAGAGAGATGTGAGAGATTCCTTAAGCAGGGGATAGTGAAGGGCATGAGAGGAGGAAACGTTGTAGGAGGTTTGAAGATCTGAAAAATCCATAAAAGAACCATCTCTTATTAAGTGTTGTGGTGTAATAATTCCCTTGTCAATCCATTCCTTCCAAAATAAAGTACGTTTGTTAATCTTAATGGATTTATTGTACCAAATTGGGGTGTGAAAAAGGGGTCAGCAGACGGTAAATGTGAGTGAATCAGAGAGGTAGAAATTGCTTTGGAGTGAATAAAAATAGGGGAAGAGAAACGTTTCGGAGGTTGGGACAGGAAGACAGCAGAGGTAAAAGAGAAAGGAGAATACTGAGCTTGCTCCAACAATCTCCATGCAGTTAGAGGCGGGTCAGAGGTCTCAGATAAAGAAGTCCATACTTGCTTTAAAGTGAAAGCAGAGTGGTAGTGGCGAATATTAGGAAAGTTGACACCACCTAAATCTTTGGGAGATTGAAGGCGGACCAATGAAATCCTAGGTTTACGGTTGTTCCAGAGGAACTTGGAGAGAGAACTATTAATAACACGAAAAAGGGGTTTGGAAGAGAAATGGGAAGCATGGATAAATAAAAATTTATGATAGGAAGAAGCATCATTTTGATGGTGGCTAATCTACCCCACCATGAAAGGAATAGCGGTGACCAACCCTCAGTCA
Source organism: Calotriton arnoldi (assembly GCA_963921515.1). Taxonomy (NCBI): domain Eukaryota; kingdom Metazoa; phylum Chordata; class Amphibia; order Caudata; family Salamandridae; genus Calotriton; species Calotriton arnoldi. Next base: position 1,135,903 of record CAWUFW010003005.1, on the reverse strand, counting down.
GAGCGGAAATTTTCTTTAGAATGTCCGCCAGGTTGATTTTGATAGTTTCCTTGATGGTGTTAGCATATAAGATACCAAGGCATTTGATATGTCTAGAAGTCCACTCAAAACCTGTATTTGCAAACATAGAAGGGAGGCAGAATTTGTTAAGAGGTAAGATTTCAGACTTATCAACGTTTAATTTATAGCCAGATACTTTTGAGTACTCCTGCAGGAGTGAAAAAAGCTGGCAGAGAAGTGGATGGGTTAGAAATGTATAAAAGAATATCGTCAGCATAAGCGGTGAATTTAAGGTCAAGTGATTTAAGTTGAAGACCTGAATAGTGAGGAGAGCGTCTGATTGTTTCTAAGAAGGGTTCCAACGCAAGGATAAAGAGAAGGGGAGAAAGAGGGCAGCCCTGTCTAGTCCCTCTGAGAAGGGGGAAATAACGAGACTGGCAACCATTTACCCAGACAGAAGTGGTCGGGACTGAATAAAGTAGTTGAATATATTGAAGGATAGGAGGGCCAAAACCATGCCATTTGAGGGCACTGAAAATAAACTCCCATTCAACCCTGTCAAACGCCTTTTCAGCATCTAATGTTATGGCGGCTAACGGAGAGTCTAATTTAGAGGCCAAGTGGATAATATTAAGAAAAGTGCGTGAGTTATCTGTAATAGAGCGACCTTTGACAAATCCGGATTGGTATATATTTACAAGGTCAGGGATAATTTTATTAATTCGTATGGTGAGTAATTTTGTAAAGATTTTACAATCTGTGTTAATCAAAGAGATGGGCCTATAGTTTTTACATAAGGACAGATCTTTATCTTTTTAGGTATCAGACAAAGCATAGCCTGGGAAAAAGTGCCTTGCGCTGCACCAGTAGTAAGAAAGTGAGTAATTAAGGAAAGGAGATGAGGAATCAAAAGTGATTTAAATTGGAGAAAGAATCGAACAGTAAAACCATCAGGGCCCGGTGTCTTATCTTTAGGTAAAAGGGAAATAGCAGCAATAATTTCTTGTTCGGAGATGGGAATATTTAAAGAAGAAAGGTCGACCTGATTTTCAGGATTTTTAGGAATGCGTTGAAAAAAGGAATCGATAAGATCAATAGAAGGGTAAGATTCTGGGGTGTACAGAGAGGTATAGTAGTCAGTAAAACACTCAAGAATCTTGGCATCTGAGAGATGTAAAACTCCGGAAGGATCCTTAATAGCAGCTATTTTAGATTTTTGTTTTTTAATTTTAAGGTAATTGGCTAGAGCTTTGCCGGCTTTGTTCCTTCCACCATACATTTTTGCATTGAATTTAAGGAGGTTATTACAAGCCGAATCCCATGACTGTTTGTTATATTGCATTTTCGCTTTAATCAGATTGGATAATGTGTCAGGGCAATTGGCCAAAAAATACTGGTGTTCCAACGTTTTGATTTGTTTGAGGAGAGATGTAGATTCGGAGAGAGTTTTCTTCTTTTCCGGGATACAAAGTCTATTATAAAACCTCTGGCAGAAGCGTTAAAGGCATCCCATATTAAATGAAATTGAGAGACAGAAGAGAGATTATGAAGAAAGAATTCTTGAGCAAAGAGCGAAAACTGTTCCACAAATTGAGAGTCCAAGAGAAGAGAATTGTTAAAGCGCCAGCGCCGAGATGAGGGTGTGGGTGAGGGGTAATCTAAATCTAAAATGATGGGGGCATGATCGGATATAAGAATGGAGCCAATCTCGATGTCATTCATGAATTGTAGGGTATGTTGAGTAAGGAAAATGTAATCTATACAAGAATGAGATTTGTGTGCAGGAGAAAAAAAGGAAAATTCAAGAGCATCCGGGTGTGAGGTTCTCCAGGCATCAACCAGTCCTCTTGTAGTAATCGCCTTGTAGAAAGTTTTTTGCATCTTGTTGGGAATGTATCTGGCTTGAGATTTTCGGTCCAGAAAGGGATCCATGAGTTGGTTGCAGTCACCACCCACAATCAAATTGTTAGCAGAATGTGAGGAGAGAAGAGTGGAAAAATCAGACCAAAAGGATAAGTCAGTGCCATTCGGGCCATATAAATTGCAAAAAGAGAGTGGAGTATTGTTAACTGTAACGTCTAGAAGAAGCCATCTACCATTGGTATCTTTAGATTCGGTTTGTAGGTGAACAGACAACGACTTATGGAACAAAATAACAACCCCGTTCTTATTATTATCAGCTGGGGAGCAAAAGATGTCACCCACCCAATGTTTACTTAATGAAGGCAAGTCTTGTAATCTGAGGTGTGATTCTTGCAACAGAGCAATATGACATTTCAGTTTAGCCAGGTGGGACAATACTCTCTGCTTCTTAACAGGATTACGCATACCTTTTACATTCCATGAAATGATGCGGAGACTTTTCATAGGTAATGTACATAGGAGGATAAACAACCTCTAAACATAACAAGTGCGGAAAAGTTAATAAGTAAAATATGGAAATTCATTAAAAAGGAAAGTGTAAGAGACAAAGAGGATACAAGTATAGCAAAAGAAAGGGAATGGGTAAAAGAGAGTAGCAAAAAGGAAGAAGAGTACACAACATTTTTTGGTATGGCGAAGGAAATGAGCGAAAAGGTAAATGTAAAAACCTTGTTATAAAAGAGTAAAAAGGAACGAAAAACTCCGTGCAAGAAAAAGATCCAGAAGGAAGGGGAAGAAAAAGTGGAGAAAGAGAAGGGAGTGAAAATAGGGAAAAAAGCATAATCGCCAGTTAAGAGAGGGAAAGAAAGAGATGACAAGCGAGGAGGGAAAAGAGGGGAATAGAGAAAGCAAGGGAGGATAACATAGTCTCCCAAGGAAAGATAGCCAAGAGAAGATGACAAAAAACCAAGCGGCTTTAGTCATAAAGAACAAGATGAAGAAGAACATTGACGAGTGAGGGGGCGGCGAGAGACAAGACAACCACACAGGCAAAGAGACTCCGAGAAAAGTCAAGATTGACTTCTAAAAATAAGTAAGGAGGCAAGTATAAAAACAAAAGGCAAACATTACGGAACAAAAGGAAGGGAACTTGCCAAACAGTGGGAAGATATTGCAGCAACATGAGTCACACATTACAGACAGGGGGTAACAAGGGTGGAGAACAGCTACAGCAGTTCCGTGCTGGGGAGGCCTGGGAAATGAGAGAAATAACAGACAAGGACATAATTAGAGGTTACAAACTACATACAGAAGCATACCAAAACAGAGCAAAGAAATAACGTAAAGTAATTAAGGCTTGCTAAGTTCTATGGATTCTCCTTTATGGGCATGTATGAACTTCCGGAGGTCGGCAGGATCTTCAAAACTGAAAGTTCTGTCTTTGTAGGTAACTTTGAAGAAGCAAGGATGTATTAACCCGTATCTGGCGTTCATAGATCTCAAGGCAGGCCTAAGGTCGAGGAATTCCTTACGCCGATTGGCAGTTGGCTTGGAGAGATCTTGACTGAAGAAAACTCTGTGGCCAGACCAGAACATCTGCTTGTGTTGCTTAGCTGCGTTGAGAATTTCCGTGAGATCAGAGTAGAGAAGGAAATAAGCAATTATACCTCTGGGTTTAGACAAGGAGGATGCACTCTGTGGTCCCAATCGATGAGCTCTCTGGATGTTAAAGTCTGTGGATTTTGCGCAACCAGCAATCTGAAGGACTTGAGATTTCAGAAATATAATCATATCTGATCCTTCAGAACCTTCCGGAATACCATAAATGCATAGGTTGTTATGCCTATTACGATTTTCTAAGTCCTCTGTAGATTTCTTGAGCAAACTGACTTCTTTAGTAAGGCAATCAACTTTGGCAATAACATCTTGAGCATCACTGACTTTTTGCTCCACGTCCGAAAGCCTCAGATCTAGCCCAGTCCATTTGTCATCTAACCTTTGCAGAGTAGCAGCTGTGTCAGACATAAAAGGACGAATGAGGCGCAGTTCCTCCATTATATCTTCTAATGTGAGAGGGAGCGGTGATTTTGACGGAGAGGGCGGGTCCTTCTTTGTACGTTTACCAGGACCAGTCGCAGTGTCTTTTCGTCCACCCGCAGCACCCCCCTGGGGTTTGTGTGGATGATGAGAATCCATAATAGCAAAGGAGAGAAAGCACCAGCAGTCTAGGATTGGAAAGCAACACAGCAGGAGACCGCTTTGTTAGTATACTGAAGAAGAGCCAAGAAGAAGTGACCAGCAAAATGTCCACAGATAAAAGCGGTCTGCAGACAAAAAAATTATTACTTCACTAGATACCGCCAGAATTGAACACTGTAGCTGGTGACATCCGCTGTAAAAAGGAAGGGGCATATGTCCAACAGAACACCATCTGCTTCACAAAGCAGCAAGAGGATCAGTATAAATGCTAGTCTGTCTTTTTTTTTTATGTAAGGCACAACATGGTCAGCCCGAAGGACACTCTCCTCCCGGTCGAGTGGAGTGCTGCGTGAAGAGAAGCACAAAATGGCGGCCGCTGCCCGGCGGAAACAAACAGAGCCGATATTGAGAAGGACATAAGGATCAGTGTACATGCTGGTCTGTCTCTTTTGATGTGAGGCACAACAAGGTCAGCATTAAATGAGAGGAATAATGCTACGAAAAAAATTATCCGGAGAACATTCCCCTGATAGTCGGGTGGAGTGCTGCATGAGGCAAAACACAAAATGGCGGCCGTTGTCGAGTGGAGACAAACGGGGCCGATAATAACGAGAAAAAGAGACCTTCTCAAGGTCAAAAAACTTGCCATCATGGTCTTGGGTTGCTCCTATGCAGGAAACCACGATTCCGGTAGACAGGTGCTGCTTAAAAACAGTTCCTTCGTCATCGAGCAAAGCTCGGATTAGCGGAGCTCTTCAAGTGGCGGCCATCTTGAATCGCCGCTGCCGCGCGCCTCCACGTAACCTTCTTTTAACCGCTAGGAATGTTCATCTTTGGTCTTGCACACGTTGCATGTAGTCTGGGAAAATGGCATTACGGTGCCCTTCATAGGACGGTGCTTCTCTTTGTCGGGTGGCCTGCAGTATCACCCCCCTATCCCGATAGTTGAAAAACAGTGCAATTATGGCTTGCGGTGGTGCTCCAGGTTGCGGAGGAGGGACCAACGCTCTGTGCACCCTCTCTATATTAAAAAACTTTAACAGTCTTTTAGGAGCCAGGGTTGTGACTATCCAGTCCTCCAGAAACAGTTCCGCAGAGGGTCCCTCCGCTCGCTACGGAAATCCCACGAATCTCAGGTTATTCCTCCTTGATCGCCCCTCCTGATCTTCGGCCCTATCATCGAGAGTAGTCACCCGTTTGGAGAAATCTGAAACCGTCTCCTTCAGTTTGTTGACTTCCGCCTGAAGAGCCTCAACATTTTGTTCATTTGCAGTGACCCTGCCAGACACTTTGCGTAGGTCACATCTCAATAAATTGACATCAATGGCCACTGCATCGATTTTATTAACCATGTCATTCCTGGTAGATTGTATGGCAGCCATAATGTCTGCCAGCGATGGATCTGGAACCTCCGAGTGCCTGACCTCCTCCCTCTGTGCCACCGTGTCCTCTCTTTGTTGCATTTGCTCTGGTGGGCATGGTTGCGCATAATTAGAGATTTTGTTAGCTTGTACTCGATTGCCTTGCCCCTTCACCATGATGGAGCTCCGGGTGTCATGCTGGTCCCCACTCCAAACAGAGGAAATGAACCCCCCTCCTCCAAGGCCGGACTCCTTGTGTCTTCCTGCAGTTCAGTTAGCCCTTTGGGCCTCGTAAGAATTTCCTTCGTTTCAGACTTAGAGCTCAAGTCTTCCTTCTGACCTGTCTAGTATACAAAGTACTTGCAGCACTTTAAGTTGCCTTTGTTAGATAAAGAGTTCTGTGTCATGGTTCAACATGGATCCCTTATTCCTCTTCGCAAAGGACCCCCATCCGGGACTCGCTCTGTCTGCCACTATCGGTACCACACTCCGTGTGGGGCTTTAATTGAGTATCTTCCGCAACAGATATTACTAGCTGAAGCTCGAATTCATTCCCTATATAGTCCAGGAACCTTCTGTCCTTTATTCTGGGCTCACCGGTATCACCTTACATGATGCATGGGCCCGTGGATTACGACTCCTGTTCCATCATCCAAGGCAGACTCCTTTTCACCCTATATCCGCGCTGTCTCCTCCAGCCCCCGTGGACCCTGTTGTGCTCCTTATAATAGGCCCCTCTTGGTCAGCGCTCTCCCTCACAACCACGCAATCATTAACTGCGCCCCTCCTTATCGGAGCCTATGTTTACCGCTGCAGGCCTTCCATGCTGTCGACCTCGAGGCACTGAGTAACTGCCCCGGGTCCCGGCTTTCCCACAGGGCCAGACACACCCTAGGCCTTTTAGAAGGCCACCTCACTGCTGTCTCTCAGTTCGCTCGCAGTACCTGTAGATTCCTCCAGTGCTTTTGGGCTCCGTCTTCCGAGCCCGTTTCGCGGTCACATGCAGAAACACCTGTCTCTGCCCATGCGTTCCTCCTGTGGGTGTCCCGTGCGGTCTGTAGGATATTTCAGCCATTGCTCTACAATTTCACGGCTGTCCCACGCCCTCTCGACACCGCCAACTGCACCTCACTTTTCTTTGTCCCACACCTCTTGTAGCGGGTCCCGCAAGCCCAAAACACCTCCCCAGGGCAGCGGGCTTGCAGATCTCCGCGTCTTGGCTCCTTGCCTCCAAGATGGCGCCGCTCACGGTCCGGACCGGAATTCGCCTTCCTCTCCACTCAGACCGAAATTTTAAGGACTCCCAGGCTCCTCCGTTTGTTCGTTCGTATCCAGGATGTCGATTGCAGGGTAGATGCCTAATCTATGTACCAGGATGATAACGCATCACTTTTCCGCCAGCGGGAGCTCCGTGAGTTATGACCGTTCAGCCATCTTGTTCGACCACGCCCCTGAAGCCGTTGACTTATGGTGGATAAGCTCCGAACAGGGCTCCACAGAGCCAGGCATTGTTATCAAAGAAACATTTCTGAGTCGGAGCAAATGGAATCTCTGACCCAGGTGCAATGCACCTTCACCAGATTGATTTGACAAGTTTGTCCTGGTCCCCCAAAGTTCTCTGGAGCCAAAAAGTTTCTAAAAGCCAGGTTTCTTAGGATGGGAGGACAAGTACAGTTTGACACAGCCCAAGGCTCCAGGACCTCAGAAACACAACTTAGGGGTCAACAATCCACCATCAGGGTCCAGAAGAAGTCCAGTTGTCACTAGTCAGCGTGGATCTTTATGAAAAGAGCTCAACCAGTGGTACCCTATCAGGATGTCAGCCAACTGATCCTTGGAATCAGTTTATTTTTCCTGGATACAAGTCGAATCAGGAACAGCCTTTTAGGTCTCCACTCAGGTTTCAACAGCAGGTGAAGTTCCACATGTCCAGTAGTGTTATTAAGAGTGTTCTCAGGGGTCCCCATTTATGCCTGCCCTAGCCTGTGGGTGAGGGGGACTCCTGCTCCCCCAACCAATAGGGAAAAGGTTCTCAGGGGTAACCGTACCCCATTTTTCAACAGCAGAGCAGGTGTCAGCTTAAATTTCCGTGTCACAAGGAATGCCTCATTGAAGTTATTTGAGTTATTTGGCACAGTCCAGATTGTCATCCAGCTAGACGAACAGAACACCCTCCCCATACCCAATGCCTTTGTCAAGTTCACAACTCATCATGTGAGCTATTCAGCTGCCAGTTTACAGTTGAAGTGCAGAGGAATCTAGAGGTTTTAGGCAGAGAAAAGGTAGCTTTCTAAAAGTTCCTTTTCCAAAGCATTGATTATAAATTCTTGTGATACATTTTTCAAATAGCTCTTTCCTAGTAAGAGATAACATTCTTTAATTACATATACTGTAACCCAATGCTTTCCTATAGAACAACTAACTCTGCTACAGTGAATCTAGCTTTTGAGGCCTTTTCATTATAAGGATGTGTTTAACATTGAACCTTCACATGTCCTACTTTCAAATATCATGCAACCTGCCTTGTGGACATTAAGGCCTAATTGGGGTGAGCAATTAATATTTAAAAGGAAATTAGGCCTATGAAAAGGGGTTATTTTGGCAGATTGCATTTGCAGGTTTAAAACCGCAGAGCCAGGCTATCATGGTAAGCCAGCAGTCATGTTTGCAATGTCACTGTCAGTCCACTGAGACATTAAACTTACAGGCTTTGAGTAAACATCATAGCATATACTAGGGATTTATAGGCAAGTTAAATATGGCTCATAGGAGTGTAGCCAGTTTCAAAATGTTTTAGGGGTCAGACCACATGCACTGGGGCACAAAATTAAAAAACTGGCAGCTTTTCTCCAAACAATTGGGTGATCATGCAAAAACTGGCCATTTAAAAAAACAAAAACATTTTGTTACCAAAGTGTTTGCATTTTTCTAAGTGGTAGTCCATTTTACCTATTTTTTGCAGTTTAACCCTACTTGCAGTTTGTGGTGGAAACTGGTATGAAACCTATGGGTGAACTTAGAAAGCTATCCATTTCTGAAAGCTATATACAGTGCTAACGTTAGAAAGGGGTCATTTGTGTAGAATTAACCACCATAAAATAAAAAATTGTGCAAATCAGAAGGAAAGAATAATAATTTGTAAAAATATTTTTAGCTGAAATTGTTTGCCTCATGGCCAATTTCAAAAGTGATATACCGATCTGTCTGTCAGACGCTTCTAGTCACAGGGATAAAAACACGTGACAAACAGAGCCTAAAACTGAGCTGCAGCTGTGTACTGGCAATTCATATGGTAAAGTCTAATGAATAAAAAATATGTATCAAGGAACCTATGTATTTTTTGAAATGTGCACAAGATACTGAGTTTACCTATAGTGATTGATATGTACTGCCTGAATAGCAGTCACCCTTTGTACAGGATCAAGGACTCATCAACGCCTATATTTTTTCCAAAAGTATACATCCCCGGAAACGTGGCAGACACAAGTTCCATGACAGGCTGCTTTACTCACTATTATCAGTGCATGGGGCAAAAATGGTCTATGTAAACAGGAAAGTTGCAGCCTCCATCAGGAGTTGATACATTATTTAAACAAATTCATTTGTGTTGGGCTTACATCAAGAGTCTGCCTCATTAATTAATGAAGGATCGAATAACAAACAGGTAATGCTGATTCATCTGCCTTTAAATAAATACACAAAACAGCAGTGGGGCTGAATCAGACCCAACCATAATTTACTCCTAACTGTAATTGTTGTCAGTCTAAAGCTGGTTTCACAGTTATAATGGTCTTGTATTAACAATTCTAAGAAGAGGAGAGCAGCTCAGTAAAAGTGACAAGCCAGATGCAAGTCATTATGGCTTTGGAAACATTGATTATGACTAGATGCAGACAGAGGTTGCTAAATTGCTGTGCACTACTGTATTTATTGGCACATTCTCACTTCTAAGCTCTTCCTTTGTTATAATGCCCACATATGCAAGTGATCTAAGCTGTGGTCTTTAGAAATGTGGCAAAAACGCTGCCCACTTGATTGCAATTGCTGTAACCAGCTGCAGGAAAGTAGCACAACCTCTCTCTCTAGTTGTGACTAAACTACCTGCTTTTACCCATAATGGCTGCCATGGAGGTTGGTAGAGTTTTCACGTAATCTCCACAATGTAAGACATAGTCAATAAGTGGGCAATTGTGATTCTCAAGCATAAAAGTGGGCAAGGAAGCTGGTTTTAGCTGTGATGTCATGCTGCAACAATCAAGACTTGGGCAACATGCTAAAACAACATGTCAGTGTTTTTACGCAGCTGTGGGATCACTGACACATTATCGTGGTAAATAATACCTTTGACAAAATAATGGTCATATATATTGTTTACCACTATATCATGCTCCTATACTTATAATGGTAAGTGCAAATATATTGGCAACAAATATTTTGACAGTAATATTGTCCAAAGATTACAGACACAAAATATTGATTGTTTAATAGAAATAGAGTTTATAGTAAGGAATGTGTAATATTTTAATATATATTACATTTGTATTCCACTAATATTTAATTGTATATTTAAATGTATATTTATATAAACTAAACACACAAACACATATATATGTATGCATCGCATAGATATTTAATGCCGGACTTTACCTTTGATAAAGGTTGTAATGACCGAAACACTTCAGGATTGTCGCCCGTTTTGAAATAAATTGATGGAATTGCCAATTTGTGAGTGCGCCTTTCCTTTGTGCAGAAGGATTTGTTTGGTTATATATATATATATATATATATATATATATATATATATATATATATATATATATATATATATATATATATATATATCCTCCAATACCCATGGAGAGAACACGAAATGCACCCATTATGGTTAAGATGGTACAACACAGTGGGAAGACCAGCATGCATTGAGAATGTTTCCTATTGGCTGTCCCTCAACAGGAATAAAACAACATCAGCCGGTTTCGTAAAATTGATTGTTGCCGCTGGAACCAATGATTAAGGTGTTAAAACTGAAACTCATCGGGGAGGCACACCCGTGTTTGTGTCCTGGCTAAATAAAGGAATTGCTTGCAGTTGGGTGCATTTCGTGTTCTCTCTATGGGTATTGGAGAGTTTCTTTTCATAAATTGACGCCGTAGCCCAACGGCACCTGCAAGTGCACCACCTCGAGAATATTGGTACCGTGCTGCCTGAAAAAAGATGGGTGGCTATAGCCATCGCAGATGAACTGAGTAGAGGGCCCGCATTGCCGTGAATACATGGTGACTTTGGGACTGCGAGCTGGTGAAACTTTTAAGGACACAAATAAGGTGAACCCACTTGGGTCTTGAAATGATGGACATAAAATGATTCATCATGTTTTGAAAGCGGCTGCATACCTGAATGTATAATTGAAAGGACTGTGTTGTACCATCTTAACCATAATGCAGTGGGAAGACCAGCATGCATTGAGAATGTTTCCTATTGGCTGTCCCTCAACAGGTATAAAACAACGTCAGCCGCTTTCGTAAAATTGATTGTTGCCGCTGGAACCCATGTTTAAGGTGTTAAAACTGAAATGCGTCGGGGAGGCACACCCTTGTTTGTGTCCTGGCTAAATAAAGGAATTGCTTGCAGTTGGGTGCATTTCGTGTTCTCTCTATGGGAATTGGAGAGTTTCTTTTCATAAATTGACGCCGTAGCCCAACGGCGCCTGCAAGTGCACCACCTCGAGAATATTGGTACTGTGCTGCCTGAAGAAAGATGGGTGGCTGGAGCCATCGCAGATGAACTGCGTAGAGGGCCCGCATTGCCGTGAATACATGGTGACTTTGGGACTGCGATCTGGTGAAACTTTTAAGGACACAAATAAGGTGAACCCACTTGGGTCTTGAAATGATGGACATAAAATGATTTATCATGTTTTGAAAGCGGCTGCATACCTGAATGTATAATTGAAAGGACTGTGTTGTACCATCTTAACCATAATGCAGTGGGAAGACCAGCATGCATTGAGAATGTTTCCTATTGGCTGTCCCTCAACAGGTATAAAACAACGTCAGCCGCTTTCGTAAAATTGATTGTTCCCGCTGGAACCCATGATTAAGGTGTTATAACTGAAACGCGTCGGGGAGGCACACCCGTGTTTGTGTCCTGGCTAAATAAAGTAATTGCTTGCAGTTGGGTGCATTTCGTGTTCTCTCTATAGGTATTGGAGAGTTTCTTTTCATAAATTGACGCCGTAGCCCAACGGTGCCTGCAAGTGCACCACCTCGAGAATATTGGTACAGTGCTGCCTGAAGAAAGATGGGTGGCTGGAGCCATCGCAGATGAACTGCGTAGAGGGCCCGCATTGCCGTGATAACATGGTGACTTTGGGACTGCGAACTGGTGAAATTTTTAAGGACACAAATAAGGTGAACCCACTTGGGTCTTGAAATGATGGACATAAAATGATTTATCATCTTTTGAAAGCGGCTGCATACCTGAATGTATAATTGAAAGGACTGTGTTGTACCATCTTAAACATAATGCAGTGGGAAGACCAGCATGCATTGAGAATGTTTCCTATTGGCTGTCCCTCAACAGGTATAAAACAACGTCAGCCGCTTTCGTAAAATTGATTGTTGCCGCTGGAACCCATGATTAAGGTGTTAAAACTGAAACGCGTCGGGGATGCACACCCGTGTTTGTGTCCTGGCTAAATAAAGGAATTGCTTGCAGTTGGGTGCATTTCGTGTTCTCTCTATGGGTATTGGAGAGTTTCTTTTCATAAATTGACGCCGTAGCCCAACGGCGCCTGCATGTGCACCACCTAGAGATTATTGGTACCGTGCTGCCTGAAGAAAGATGGGTGACTGGAGCCATCGCAGATGAACTGCGGAGAGGGCCCGCATTGCCATGAATACATGGTGACTTTGGGACTGCGAGCTGGTGAAACTTTTAAGTACACAAATAAGGTGAACCCACTTGGGTCTTGAAATGATGAACATAAATGATTTATCATGTTTTGAAAGCGGCTGCATACCTGAATGTATAATTGAAAGGACTGTGTTGTACCATTTTAACCATAATGCAGTGGGAAGACAAGCATGCATTGAGAATGTTTCCTATTGGCTGACCCTCAACAGGTATAAAACAACGTCAGCCGCTTTCGTAAAATTGATTGTTGCCGCTGAAACCCATGACTAAGGTGTTAAAACTGAAACGCGTCGGGGAGGCACACCCGTGTTTGTGTCCTGGCTAAATAAAGGAATTGCAGCTGAGCAAGCCGTAAATTCCAAACCGAAAAAGTTGCCCTCAAAGAAGGAGCCCGCTCAGGTAGGTAATGTTGCTTCATTTATTATGCGGACTGCAGCATGGACAGGAAACAATGCACACAAACAGTCTTTGGCCGACGCGTTGTGCTCAGCCGTGAAGGAGCCACGTTGCTGAACCGCAGACCCTGTGATGCCATGTGGTGTTCGCCAAGAGGGACAGGTGTTGATATGAGGGCTATGAGGTAGCAGCTGGGCACTGTAAATATGTCACAACAACCCACTGTGGTATTTTATAACTTTGATGGACAAACTGCTTGTCACCTCACTTGACGAATATGATCATGGACTGAGAGTTCCATAATGCCGTGAGAGTGGCCACGCCCACTGGGGCGGTTACTTGGTTTAAATGAGTGCACTAGTGACTTTGCAGTTTTGGAGAATAGAGCCTTTGACAAAGGGCAGGAGCCCGAAACGTGTCGGCCAAAGACTGTTTGTGTGCATTGGTTCCTGTCCATGCTGCAGTCCGCATAATAAATGAAGCAACATTACCTACCTGAGCGGGCTCCTTCTTTGAGGGCAACTTTTTCGGTTTGGAGATATATATATATATATCTTGTATACAGGACTGGCAAACAAAACGATCTCTGCGCTCAAATGTGAAGAAACCAATGAAGAAGTAATTCGAAATAATACGATTATTAATTTAAGTACAGTGACTTTGACAGAAGAAGAACAATCGATACTGGAATTACGACTTTCATTCTGTGACAGTAATGAATTTAATTATCCGTATAGCAGAATGGACCTGTATCGATTTATTCAAAAATTGAAATTGGCCAAAATGCACCGTAATCGTATTGCCCAGAACACCGAAAGACAGGAAATATTGTTGGATCCTCAAACTGAATTGAATATCTTAAGTGTGAGTGATGTACCTATTTTGACAGATCTAATAAATCTAGCGACAAATACTAACATAGATATGGAGAACATTGAAGTTGGAAATGAATTATCTGAGTGCAACGAACACACAGAACTAATGACATTGAGTTTAAAAAGAGGGGATTATACCCCGTTCCGGCCACCCTCCAGATTTATTCCTCAGACGCCTAGAGATAATCTGGATATTTTGGGGGAAAATGTGACGAAAGACCTAAAACAAATGTATTATGATTCAAGTCAACAGAAAAAGCAAAAGAATCCGAAAAAAGCGTTAATTCATCAAACTGTGGCAAAGTTACAAAAAGAAGAGGGAGTATTGATAAAACCCTCGGATAAAGGGGGAAATGTTGTTTTGTGGGGCAGTGAAATGTATAAAAAAGAAGCATTAAGCCGATTGAATAACCACGAATGCTATCGGAGGATTAGCATGAAAGAATATGAAGAAGTTAAGGAACTGTTTTTAAAAGACTGGAGGTGTGGCAACGATAAGAACTATTAAGCTGGGATGAATTTAAATTCATCAAAAAGAGAAACCGGTAATACCTGTGTTCTATATGCTCCCAAAGGTGCATAAGAGCACCACCACACCCCAGGCAGACCAATAATTTCTTCTTGTGGTAGTCTGTTTGAAAATGCATCAAGATATATTGATTATTTTTTAAACCCTATTGTTAGAACAATGACTTCATATATAAAGGACTCCTCTGATTTCCTAAAATGTATCTTTGATATACGTTGGGATGCAACAACCATGATTTTAGTAACACTAGATATCTCCACATTGTATACAAGTATACGACATGCAGATGGTTTAAAAGCAGCAGAGTACTTTTTGAATAGAAGACCAATAAGATTTTTAAAGCATAATCAAATGATCTTAGAGTTAATGGAGTGGTGTTTAACCAAAAATATATTTTTGTTTGGTGAGGAATTCTTTATACAAGAGCAGGGGACGGCAATGGGCACTTGCTTCGCCCCCAGCTATGCCAATTTACATCTAGGCTGGTGGGAGGAGCAGGTGCTCGGAGGGCCGCGCCTAGAACATTGGTCAGATAATATTCTACTGTGGGTCAGGTTTATAGATGATGTTTTCGTACTGTGGCAGGGTACGGAAGCGGATATTGAGCAATTCATCATAAACCTGAACCAGAATTCTTTGAATTTATAGTTTGTGGGGCAGTATAGCAAAACCACCATAGACTTCATTGATATTAGGATTAGACCAGTGGGAGAAAAATTAGAGACCACTGTCTTTAGGAAAGTTACTGCCGGGAATACAATCCTGCATGCAGGAAGTGCCCATCCTGCACCATTGATAAGAAGTATCCCCTTTGGGGAATTTTATAGGGCCAGGCGGGCATGCAGTAGCCAGGAGGAATATTTGAAAATTGAACAAGAAATGACAAATAGATTTCTCCAGAGAGGATACTCACCAAGCATTATAAAGTGAGCAGCCACAAAAGCCAGGAATTTAGAAAGACATAAAGTACTCTTTGAACCATCAAGAACTCAAAAGAAAAGAAATGAGAGAAAACAGCAGAAGAATGTAGAGAATCTTAGATTTATTATGACTTTTAACACCAAACACAAAGAAATCAGAGCCATTTTAAAAAAACATTGGTATCTGATACGAGGTGACCCTGTATTAGGTCCACAAGTGAGTAAACTGCCTAACATCACTTACAGAAAATCTAAATCACTTAAGGATCTAATTGTAAGGAGTGAATTTCAGGAAAGGAAAGGGGAGCCCTATGTGGCTACAACAAAAACCAGGTTTTAAAAGATGTTTTAAGTGTAAAGCGTGCCAACATGGATTGAATGTCACGAATTTTAAAACATTTTTTAATAAAACTATTTCGATCAGGAGTTTTTAACCTGTAGATCAAGCTTTGTTGTTTATTTATTGCAATGTGCTTGTCCGAGAGCTGTACATAGGTAGGACAACTTTACCAGTGTACAAAAGAATTTTGCAGCATAGGAGAGTGATTGTAAATAAAGATAGAACTTACCCGGTCGCAAGACATTTTGAAATGTATCATCAAAGTAATCCCTCCAGCTTACAGTATAGTTGCATTGCGGAAATTCCCCGAAAAAAGAGAGGTGGGGACGGGAAAAAGAACTCAGGAAAGTGGAAACTTATTATATTTTAGAGTTCAACAGTAAGGAACCTCATGGGTTAAATGTAGATGAGGACCTTTATACATGCCTATACTGAGAACGGGAGATGGAGAAAGGCTTTAAAAGTTTTGCAGCACAGATTGAGACTATTTAAATGTTTTGCATTTTTAATACAATTAAAACTCTTTTTTTAATGGGAATTTTTATAAGGAGGGACAGGAAAGTAATGGTTGATTGAAATATACTAAGGATTAAGGAAGTGAAATTGAAAATATATAGAGTCTTCTTATATTTTATACAGCTATAAGGTGGATATTTGGGGAATATATTGGACGATATACAATACTGTGGATAAATTGACTGTGTTTTAAGTGTGTTTTTATATGAGTATATGAAATGTGTTCTTATATATTTTTTAAGACTAATATACTATGAAGCACTTGCACTTTCAAAGAAATTTTTGGAGTATGTAATGTTGTTTTTAATTATATATTTCCAAAGCAGCACTTGCACTTTTAATGGCTAATTTGCACTATAGCACTTGCACTTTAATTATTTTAAGGTTGGTATTGTACAGAAATTATATGTGATAGTGTAAAGGAAAAAAATGTTCTCCCCTATTATTTCACTGGTTGTATAGAAGAAGGAATAATTGATTGAGAAGGAAGTTTATTGTTAATTTTTGACACTGATACGAACCATTAGACCGAGTATAGCTCTGAATTACATTTGTAAGAGACTGTAAGTCTCTGTTAATATATAAAATTAGAGAGGTCTATTTTGTTTGTTATCTGTGGTATACAATATAAATGAATCTTACCTTCTTAAATGCTGGTATTTATGTAATAATAGGAACTGTCCTAACAATTGCCTTTTATGTCAAGCCCTACACATGATAAGATGGCCGCCGTTGTGAGAGGAAAAAAAACGGGCTGGCTGTTGGCTTGAGGTGTTGTAGTCCCTCCTTACTGTTTTCCTTTTGAATTGAGTATTTTAAGTAAAAAATAATGGCGCTCAAACATCGTAAGCAAGGCAGCGTGAGACTGCTGAAACGCGTTGATGTTTTGTCATGGAGAATAAAAACGAGTGACCTAACCCGCCTGAGAGTGCTGGACGATTATTTTTGGAAAGGAGAGAGAATCTTATTTGAAATATATATATATATATATATATATATATATATATATATATATATATATTGTAAATTTTCCTTTTTGTCACTGGTTCCTGCAACGCTGAACCCAAAAACGAAACGGACTCCACTTTTTCTCTGCGCTTGATTTATTTTTCGTGCTGTGCTGCCATCATGACGCGTTTCGGCCTCGCAGGGCCTTGATCATATATATATATATACCGTTCCACCAGTGTCCAAAGCACACTCCCATCGGGTCAAAAATAAAATGCAGCGAACCAGAGTCAGCGTGCTCCATCGTTTTAATAATTAGACTCTGGTTCGCTGCATTTTATTTTGACCTGATGGGAGTGTGCTTTGTTTTTGGACAGTGGTGGAACGGTTTATATGCACGGCGGTCCGGCTGTGAACGGGCACCACCGCCTATACTGCAATGGTGGGTCTGAGACTTGACAACGGAGAAGCTTGACAGAGCATTGGGATGTGGTATTTGCCTATCATTGCAGCGTGTTAATATCAAACTGATCATGGTTTATGAAAGACTTATTATGAATAGAGTGGCACTGAAACCTGTTATAACTTGATGTTGAACTGCCAATCCCAACATGCACTGTGGATTATCACATACTCACGTGAGGAGAATGAAGAGATATTGTGGGTATTTATTGACAGTCCCCAGGAAATGATTTTCTGTTTCAATGCCGCTTGCCCGTGAACAAGGATACATGAGATCTGAAACGCGTTGGGCTAATTATTAAAACGATGGAGCTCGCTGACTCTGGTTCGCTGCATTTTATTTTTGACCCGATGGGAGTGTGCTTTGTTTTTGGACACTGGTGGAACGGTTTATATGCACGGCGGTCCGGCAGTGAAAGCGCACCACCGCCTATACTGCAATGGCAGGTCTGAGACTTTACAACGGTGAAGCCTGACAGAGCATTGGGATGTGGTATTTGCCTATCATTGCAGCGTGTTAACTATCAAACTGATCATGGTTTATGAAAGACTTATTATGAATAGAGTGGCACTGAAACCTGTTATAACTTGATGTTGGACTGCCAATCCAAACTTGCACTGTGGATTATCACATACTCACGTGAGGAGAATGAAGGGATACTGTGGGTATTTATTGACAGTCCCCAGGAAATGATTTTCTGTTCCAATGCCGCTTGCCCGATGGGAGTGTGATTTGTTTTTGGACACTGCTGGAACGGTATATATATATATGTTAATACGCTGCGGCCTCGGCCGCGGAGGATTGCACCGCCTGGCTCAATGATTTCAGGACTGCGGGGCTGTAATGGAATGGCAGCCCGATCGCAGCATGGAGGAGAAACTGATTTAATACTGCAAATCCTTTCCCGAGGCCCACTGGAGGGCTGTAAACATTGTGAGAACAGTGGGGATGTTGTAACTTTGGACATATACATGGACCCTACTGAGGGAAATATCGGCACTGCAACACCCAGCATGCTATTCACTGGAGAGTGCATGCTAGTGGAATATGTTTGCAGTGTGTTTTCCATGGTTTGTTTTTGCCCGCCCTATGATTAAGGTGAAGTGTCACCGAAACGCGTCAGGGACTGATAAATTTATTGAGAAAGGGTGCGCTGTTTTTTTAATAAAAATTCTGTTGAATTCTTTCCCATAGGAGTGGCGTCCTTGAGCTCTGGGGCAACTTTGGAGGATACTGGCAGTAGCCAGTAGGTAGTTATAGTTAAAACCTTGTTTCCATAGGAAAAGCGTTTTTTGATTTGCCAATAACTTTAGTGCCGTTTGGCGAATCTTCACGAAATTTTCAAAACTAATTGTTCACTTGGGGCAGCTCCTGCCTTGAAAGTTTTGGGGTGATTCATCAAGCGGGGGCCGAGAAAAAAGGGGGGTCCCAAAACGTGTTTTCTCCATGTTAATTTCCATAGGAAACTTTAGACATGGCTACAGCCTGAAATGCTGAACGGAATTACACCAAATTTGTCAGAGAGATAGCTCTTGGTCCAGAAAGCACGCTTTTTTTAAATGGTGTAAATCCGTTCAGTAGTTTTTGAGATATTTAAAGATTTACAGATATCGATATTCAAGAATTGTGAGATCTGATTGGCTGAGCCCTCCAGAGCACGAGCTTGCCTCTGATTGGTTGCCAAAACTTCAAACCAGGAAGTGTTGGCAGCCATCTTGTGACTCGGTTCTGAGGGAGAAGGAAAAAGGTGAGAGGAACATTAAAAAAGAAGAAAAGGGGGCAGGGTAAAAACACCCTGACCCCCTAGGCCTGGTCAGGGGTTCCCATAGAGACCCCCAGGGCCAAAAAAAGCATATTTTTTTTAATTTTTGGCCGGATTCATGCACCCGGCGCGACTTCGGCCGAAAACAATAAACAAAACAAAGCGCAGGCTCTGGCTCTTAGTTTTTTAAAGCCCCCGGTTGGGCCAGATCATGGGGGCAATCCCAATTTATGTAGCGGGAGCCCGTGGGGGCCCCCGCAGCCCCGGGGACCACCACCTCCCCGAGGCTTTATTATTTATGTGCAGGGGGCACACGGCCCCCCCGCAGCCCCGGGGACAGCCACCTCCCTGGGGCTTTATTATTTATGTGTTGGGGGCATGCACCCCCCCGCAGCCCCGGGGACCGCCACCTCCCCCGGGCATTATTAATTATATTCGGGGGGCCTCGCGGCCCCCCCAAGCCCCGGTGACCGCCACCTCCCCAGGGCTTAAATAAAATTAAAAAGTGTGGGGGGTTTCCTGCCCCTCCCCACACGGCCCCGGGGACCACACCTCCCCGGGGCACTCATTATTTCAATGCGGGGGTCCGTTGTGGCCCCCCGGCCCCGGGGACTACCACCTCCCTGGGGCTATGCAAATGATGGGAGGGGAGCCCTCAATGGCCCTGGGGACCGCACCCCCAGGGCCGCTCCTGCAATGTCCCAGGGTGCCCACCCCCGGGATATTGCTGTTTGCTATGACAGGTTGTCATAGCAAACTCTGCTTCGTTTCATGGAAGCAAGAGCAGGAAACCTGCTCTCGCTTCCATGAAGCGAAGCAGAATTGCTTTTGGGCAAGGGGAGCTGCATGTCAGGAGCTCCCCTTGTCCAAAAGCAATGCCGGCTCCTGCAGGAGTCGGGGAGCCAGCAGGGACCGTGGGGGCATTGGGGCTCCCCCCACAGTCCCCAACGCTGAGGGCCAGCCCCAGGGGATGGGGACCCTGGGGCCAGAAGTTACCCAGGAGGGGGGCCACTCGGTCCCCCTCCCCTTTACTTAATAATAAAAAATAAAAAAAAGGAAGGCCGGCGCTGGGGAATGGGGTCCCCAGGGCCATAATTGGCCTGAGGAGTGGGCCATGGGCCCCCTCCCAAAAAAAAAAAAAAAAAAAAGAAGGCTGGCCAGGCCCCGGGGGATGGGGTCCCCCACGCCATAATTGGCCTCTGGAAGGGGGCCACGCAGCCCCCTCCCAATTTTTTTTTAAAAGAAAAGACAAGGCTGGCCAGGCCCCGGGGGATGGGGTCCCCGGGGCCAGAAGTGGCCGGGGAAGGGGGGCCACACAGCCCCCTCCCATAATTTTTTTTTTTTTTTAAACGGCAACTCGCTGGAGGCCCCGCCCCCTCCCTGCATGACTTGGCAAACGCGCCTCCTGGCATGCTCTGCCTTGGAGGATTAATTCCCCGTTGCTAGTGAGGGTCCCTGGGGGCCAACTAGGCCACCAGGAACCTCCAGTAAGCCCCACACAGTGGGATTGCTGAGAGGTGGTATGAGGCCACGCCTCCTTTTTACACCACCCTGCAAACGCGCCTTCTGGCGCACTGCTGGTGGGGTGATGAAGTCCCCTTGTGTCCTGAGAACCTCAGGACTGAAGTGGACTTCATCCCCCAAGCAGCAGTGCGCCAGGAGGCATGTTTGCAGAGTGGTGTAAAAAGGGGGCGTGGCCTCGTACCACTCTCAGCAATCCAGCTGTGTGGGGCTTACTGAAGGTACCTGGTGGGCTAGTTTGCCCCAGGGACCCTCAGTATTCAAGGGGACTTAATCCCCTAACTTAGAACGCGCCAAGAGGCGCGTTTGCATAGTGGTGGAGAAAGGGGGCGTGGCCTGTAAAAAAACCTTAGATATTCACTGAAAAAAACGTAGGTTTCAGGGACGTTATAGTTAGAAATTAGCATTTAAAAACCTTACAAATTCACTGAAAAAACCATAGGTTTCAGGGACGTTATAGTTAGAAATTAGCATTTAAAAAACCTTAGAAATTCACTGAAAAAAACACAGATTTCAGGGACGTTATAGTTAGTTGGACATTGCACTCATACAAAACCAGAGAAATTCGGCCGTTATAGTTTGTTGAGCTAATTATAACTCGTGCCCCCGCAGTGCACTGCTGCTGACGTCACATATTACATCCTTCATGACATGATCAGTGACATCACTGATGACATCTCAAATGACATCAGTGATGACATCACTGATGACATCATCCACGTGATAATCTGATGCACCTCCTCACACCCTAATATAACCTTTCATACACCCACTCTAAAATACAGTGATGTCATTTGAGATGTCATCAGTGATGTCACTTACCATGCCATGAATGATGTAATATGTGACGTCATGAGCAGTGCATTGCAGGGGCGCGAGTTATAGTTAACTGAACTAACTATAACAGTGGAATTTCTATGGTTTTGTACGAGTGAAATATCCAGCTAACTATAACTATAACGTCCCTGAAACCTATGGTTTTTTCAGTGTATTTCTAAGGTTTTTTAAATGCTAATTTCTAACTATAACGTCTGTAAAACCTATGTTTTTTTCAGTGAATTTGATTTTTTTTTAAATATTAAACTACTATTCTGCTATTTGTCATTAGTACTATTTTTTCTCACTTTTCCACTACAGAAAAGAAAATAAACTGTAAAATTGTTGTGTAATGTAATATTTTTCACAAATTACACTGTTACATATCAAATAATGCAAAATAATATAACATTTTCAAAACATATTTTCTCCATTTTTCTGCTGTTATCAAATTCTACTTAACTTCACTATTCACAGTGATGTCAGTGTAGTATCATCATAAACAGTTGGGGAAAAAAAACAATCAACTAGATTGTTAAAAAAAAACAAATGACTAACTCTTACAACCACAATAACAAATTAACACAAATAACACATCCAATACTATTTCCAATTTTTAAATGTTACCTTTACTGTGTACTTTCTCTTGACATTTTTCCACAAGGCTAAATAATGTGTGGACATTTTTTTTTAAATCATCCAGTATCAATTCCTTAAAGCATCTTCCCATTTTTCCTCTAGGCCGAATAATGTATCTAAAATGTTTGTTTCAGAAATAACAAGTATGAGTTGGGTAACTCATAAGGCAATCTCGGTTTAATTTCCAAGTGTGTATCATTGCAGTGACTCCAACCATTTTTGCATTTCAAATATAAAGTATAATGTCCACATGTGGTAGTACCTCCAGCATGGAAAACAATAGCCAGTGTTGTGAAAGTTCTTCCAGAAATAGATACTTGACTGGCAAGAATTTTTTTTATTTTCGTTTCCACTTTTCTTCCATTTGGTCTACAGCGTTGTAGCATTAAAATTACATATTTTCCATATCTTTCTAGGCATAATGTAGATAACATTTCTGATTGACAACGAGAACATTTCATATCATGATTTGCTTCTTTTACTAATTTTGGAAAAGGTACAGATTTGCAGTCAGGTATTGTTAAATATAGAAATCGTTCTCTGTCAACTATAGTACTAGAAGTTAATGAATACTGTTCACATTTGTGATCCCATTTGTAACTGAGTCCAAATAAACTCTCAATCTGGATTCCTTCATCTTCTAATACTCCAAGCATAACCATCAGAAACTCTTGTGCATCTTGTTGTATATTAGGACTGAACGTTAAAGATCCAGTACATGTATCCAAGAGTTGTCGAATACCAGAAGCAGTAGGGATCTTACTTCTGTCAGTTCTCAATTGTTCAAATAAAGTATAAAGTGCAGAACATAATCTTTTTTCCTGACTTTCCATAATTTCACCATACAGATCTTCTAGATAAAATATAACGTTTAGAATAACATTACCATAGCAGTTGACACCAGAAGCATTTTCTAATTGGTATCCCACAGCATCATCACTTGTTTCTATTTTCTGTTTCTTTACATCTTTTCTTTTCTCTTGAATTTGTTTCTGCTTTTCAACCACACTTGATTCATCAACATGTTTGCGTTTTGAACACACAGCACGTTTTTCATAAATAGGATATTCACCTAAAGTTGGTGCATAAAGTCTTCTTAAACGATTATATTCTCTTACACAATTTACATCAGCACTAACCTTGTTTTCATCGAAATCAATTAAATACAAACCAGACAATGTTCTAACTCGAGATAATGCACCATATGCCATTCCCTCTTTAAACACAGTTCTTCCAACATTTACTAAAGCATTATCTACACTTAAACCTTGACATTTATGAATGGTTATTGCATATGCTAAACAGAAAGGAAACTGTTTTCTACGAGCATACAAGTCTTTTACCAGCAAAAAACGTACAACACAACGCCCAATTTGTTTCACCTCTGCAATCTGATCAAATTTAATTTTCAAGAATTCAATTGCATTTCTGTTTTGATATTTTACAAATTCAACAACTTTCCCAATTGCTCCATTCACTAAACCTTGTTCTATATTCAAATTACGCCTCAAAATTACCCAACAGTTTATACATACATCTAAATTTTTTTCTAAGCCAGCAGTTTTTAATAGAGACTTTTCCAAAGATTCCAATTTAGTCTGTAGTTTATTTGAAAGAAGAATTGTTATTCCTTGATGCTCGATTTTATCAATAGCTTCAATGTGAACTATTTCTTGATTTTCCAATTTCAGAAGCTCTTGATTAAATGTATAACACTCTTCCAGTGTAGGCATTAAGCAAAGTATTGACTTTTTTTCTGCAATGTTCTTGTACAGTACTCCTGCTGGTGTGTTTTCAGTTGTAAACAAGTTCTTTAGTAGACGACTTTGTAAAGTTTACCATGTTTGCTTAGAACACCAATTCTTACATCTTTCAGAATATTTCCATAATCTTCATCACTTGCCTGTCGCATATTCTGAGTGAGTTCTTTATCTTCAAAATTTAACCATAGATTCACATTTCCAATACTTCCCAAAGATTTCCTAGTGTCTTCATGTAGAAGAGTTTTAAAGACTGGTTCTCCTTTTACAGGAGTTAGTTGTAGCAGATCTCCAAATACAATTAAAGGTTTTCCTCCAAAGAGAACGTCGTAATCTGTTTTTAATACCTGTTGCATTCTTAAATGCACGAAAGCAAGCATTAAGTTTGAGACCATGCTCACCTCCTCAATAATTAAAAGTTTCATCTTCTTCAGCACTCTTGACACTTCAGAAGAAGCTTCTCCAGACAACTTCTGATATTCTAATTTATTATCATGCTCAACTGGTAACATTAGTAATCTATGCAAAGTAATTCCTTTAACATTGTGCGCAGCTAAACCAGTTGGAGCTGTTACTACACAAGATAAATGTGAACCAGTAGTTTTTTTAAGATAACTGGTCAAAACTTTAATTAAAAACTTTTACCCGTTCCAGCTTGACCACTGATGTACATCAGAATAGGTTTAAATGATGAACATACACATTCTTTTTTCATGCAACAAACCATGTTCTATCTGTTCTCTCACTTGTACATATATTTCTTTCTGTTCAATATTTAATTGTTCTTCTAACTTTTCCAATGTAATATTCTCCTCTTGTGCTTGTTGCATTGCAATTTCCACTTCATGCATAGCAATCGCTGCTTCATTTTCCACTATTGAATGTCCAAGTGGATCTTGACTACATGGACCAGAACTTTGACTATCTTGAGAACTTTCATTTGCAACTTCAGCTGTAATAGTCTTTTCCTGTTCAACTTAATCATTCAACATTTTTAAATATGTAGGGAAAATTGAACATGCAATGCTATCTTTACATGCATTAAGAGAATCTTCGTAGCAGTCGAAATCTCCAAGTAATTCACTTTCGGTACGCCATGGTTTGAACAGTTGGAGAAGTGCTAAATAGTTAAATTCTCGCTTGTCTGGAGTTTCACAACTGAGTTTCTTGTGGTTGATAAGGTTACCTTTTGTGTGTTTTACTAAACATCCATGACATCCAAGTACTGCATATGTTCCTTGTTTTAAATTCTGTTTAACATTTCTTTTGAAGCTGTAATGTTGAAGTACTTCATACAGACATAGCTGTTCCAGATGTCGACTCCTTTTCAGATAGTATGTATCCAACATATTAGTTTTAAGAATTTCTGTACTGTCTGGTTCATTTGCTGCTAAGTATTCAATTTCTTCTAATGAATTCAACACTCTGTTTCGTGAGCAGGCAAGACCTAAACTTACCCAAATGATCCCTCGTGATTTTGAATATAAACTTGAAGAGCACAACCGGTCTGAACATTCATACGATCCAATATCTCTGTGGGAAAGCATTTTCAAAGTAAAGCTGTACAATTTTTTGCTAAGGCTTTTCTCTTGTGCAATTTCTTCCCACATTTGTTTCATCTCGGTTTTTTCTGATTTCGTTATATATGATGTAACGTAGCGTGCAACAGCAATTGAGTTGTCTGCAACATACTGGATGTCCATATTTGCATTCCACATTTTTAAAATAACCGGATTGTAGTCATTAATATACTTTGACAGTTCTGTTCTTTTCAAGTTGTAGGTATTCTTTGGAGATTTGCGAGTTATTGTGTGCCTTACAGAAGAAAAAAAGAATTTACTCTTCCTTTAGAAATTACTGGACGTGGAAATCCAAACCGACACTCGGTATAAAATTTTCCTTTAGACTTGTATTTTCGTCGGCAGTACTTTCCACAACGGTGACTTTGGAAACGTAAAACTTGCTGTCTCAAGCTTCTATCTCCTCCTTCTCTTGGAATCTCACATGTCACATACTGTTCAATGAAAGACAATACTATTTCATCTGAATCAGTTCCAAATTTAGGTGCATCCTTGATCCACAATGGCATATGTATATGAGGAGCACCTCTCGCTTGGTACTCCTTTCTCCAAAAGAAATCGGTAACTTCTCCAAGAGGTGGATTCTTTTTATTGCAGATGAAAGACATCATAGCTTGAAACCTATGATTAAAATATCTGCACACGTTTACATGATCCAAAGAACACAGTTCTCCAGGTGTCTTCATTTCAACATTCTTTATATTGGAATTTGCTTCCCGTAGAAATTCAAGCAAATCTTCCCATGCATACTCTGCACAGCTAAGTGTCACAAACCATGTTGGTGTACCCAAGTTCCATAACATACACTTCAGTTCTCCATGACGACGATACCAATACTAATTTGTTCCTCGTTGACATGACATCAAATTAATTAACTGTGCTTCTAAATTTTCATCTGTTTGTTGAACTTTCTCCACAAATTCTTTCGCTGAAAGAAGTGATTGATGAACTCCAGTTTTCAGTATGTGGTTCACTGCATAGGACAGAGAAGACAGATCACTTTCAAACAAAAGGTGAAATATATATGGTATACACTGCCGGAATTTAGGATCTTCAGAGTATAATCTTGTTGAGCGATATTCTGAAGCTGGAATACGTACAGGTCGGTCATCATATCGTCCACCTTCTCCAGTAGGAAACAGCTGTGGAAAACAACGAGCTTCTAAGCTTTTCTCCCATACACTCATTGGAGTTCCCTTTGCTTTTTTCATTTCAAATACTCAATACTGTTTCCTATTACTTCTTTTGAATGTAGAGGACATATTGTGTAATGTTCATAGATCTCTTCACTCCTTGACTTCTCCACTTTCTCACCACTTGAAATTTCAGATTCATCTTCCAAACTTATTACCTGTTGTTCCACATTTACACTTTTATAATAAATATTATTCTCCACAAGATATAAAGTAGCCTTTTGAAGTTTTTTAACATCCACATATTCTTGCCATATTTTCCGACTCTTTGTTGGTACTCCATTTACTAGAATGACTACTGCTTCATTTTCATCTTTGTCTCCACCAACAATTTCAATATTTTTCTTAAAATCCAAAGGTAAGTACACTACTCTTCCTTACAGCCCTCTTTGTAAGACTGTTGGTGGCAGTTTACCTGTTTTAGGCTCCATGCGAATTATAGTTTGAAATGGATGAACAGATTGAATTAGAACTGACTCATATGTATTCAAATCTGCCAGTTCCTCCGGAATAGCTACTAATTCTAACTTATTATGTACTGCTCTAGCGGGCATTTTGTTCTCTTCTAATTTGTTATAACAATATTTACAAATACGTTGATCACTGCCTAACTCAAATTGACCTTCCACTATAAGTAAGTTGCAAATTCTTTCCATTTATCATTATTCTTCTTTTCAGATTTCAAATACAAATCAACATTCCTAGTTTGAATTTTATAATTAGTACGTCGACAACAATCACAAACATAGTTTGGAATTTGAGAGCACACTATGTTAAACTTTCCAATTTCTTCTTCAAACTGATCAATTATAATCACTTTCCCATCTTCTTCAACATCTGTAATTGTCAAACTTTCACTTTCTATACACTGCTCTTCTGAACCAAAATATCGGAACTGAATATCATCACACTTTTTTGTACATCTGATAAAGAACCGTGTAAAAGAGCTGTATTTAGTTCACATAAACATAATGCAGGACTTTTTACATAGTACAGTTTCCTTACAAACTTCCGCATTTCTGAATGGTGTACTGCTAACATCCTTAAGTGATGAAAAACACTTTTACACACTATTCTTGAAAGACAAGCCAGAGAATGCCCATGTTTCTCAGTATATTTTCTTACAATACAAGGATCAAGTGTTTGTAACAACCTAATCTTCTGTTTTACACTTTTCTGTGTATATTCTCGTAACAAATTTCGCATTATATCAATAGATTCCTGTTGAATACTACAAATACTGCTACAACCCCACTTATACACAGGAGCTTGTGTGCGTTTCCCTTGCACTTCTTCAGCTATTAACTATTCTGCACTAATAGTAACCATTTCCTCTTTTGAAACAGGACAACCATTCTGAACTTTGTAGCAACGACCTCCAGTATCAACTGCAAATGGTAAACTATTTTCTTGGAAGTAACTCTCTTCATTAAAAAAAGGTTCACTATTAGATGTATGTTTCCATTTTCCACTGAAGATTTTACAAAAGTTGCTTCTGTTCACACGTCTTTTTTTTACTTTTGTCTTTCAGAATCTTCATTGTTTTATCCAACACTTTCATCCTCTTCAAAATGAAAATGAATATTTTTTGTTTTAACTTAAAAGCAGTATCCACTATGCTTTCAACACGCTGTTTCTGTTTCAATTGCAGCACTTTCTTTTATATTTGCGGCATCCTTTTATTAAATTCTGAATTACTCTATTTCGAAAAACTCTTTGACGAATTTCTTGAAATTGTTTCTGTCTACGGGTAACAAATACTCTTTCCTTATCATGTTTTTTTTCTTGCAATTTGAAGTCGAAGTCTGCTTCTCCTTACTTGAAATTTTTTATTTTTCCTTTGTGTGATGTTATTTTCATTAAATGTTCGTAGTACTTTTTTAGAAATTGTCTAGTGTTTTTACCAGAAGAAACTATTTTTGTAGTACTCTCATTTTCTTCTAATGCACATTTTTGACTTTTCTTTAAGAAGATTGCCTTTTTGTTTTTCCTTTTTTTCAGTTCTTCTAGGCATTTTCAATTTTTAATCCAAACAAAATAATTTTCTGCGAATGAAAAAAAGTTTCAATTATTTGTTATATCTGTTCAATATGTCAAAATAATCACATACAATTATATAAGTTCCAGTGGTGGCTTGCAGAGGAAATGCTGCATGGTACTGGAGCAGAATAAGGGAACAGTAGGGTGGCAGGTAGTGTCATCCGACAAACAGCACGTATTTATTGAATTATTTAGATTCACTTTCCCATTTTATATGTGACTCCACTACCTCCTACTTTTCCTCTCGCCCCCCTGCCCCTCCCCCCATCCCATGCACCCCACCGTCCCATGCCACTTCCTCTGCAACCCACTACAGATAACTTTGTAGATACTATTTTGTAAAATTGTTATCTGTATACTTAAGAGTGATATTCTCAACTAAATGGCACATGTAAACATTACCCTTATTAGTTTAACACTTCTATCGGCAACTTAGCAAGCATAACACTGCACCATATTAGCAAAAATATGGTACAGGCTTACATTTCATTGTGGATGTACATAAGCAAGTACAGATCAACTGTTAGACAGCAACAAAAACCACCGACATGGAGATGGAGAGGGGGGAAAGATTAAGGCACATATTTACAAGGAGCCATCGCCGAATTAACGGTACTTTATCGCAGCCAAACTCATGATAAATTTACCCCCCAAATCACAAGCCGGTGTTAACAGCCCACAGCACCAGTATACCCACGATAGCAGCCTCAAAAAACATTGCCACAGACGACCCTCGCAAATATCGCTAATGAGATGCAGAGTAGGCGTTCCCGTGACAAAAGCAGAGACAACAGCACACCTTAACATTCACAAGGGCCAGCCACTTCCCCGATAAAAACACAAAACGGGCGATAAGGCGCGTTAGCACCAGGAAATTTACATCTGCTCTGACCTGGTGTAAAGTTGGACGGCAGCCAGCACCACAAAAGGAAGCACAGCCCAGGGCCACATCCGAAGGGCAACAGATGCCATGGAGCAACTCATCATGTGGCCCGGACACCCAACAGGGCCACAACACCCACCGCCAACACCCCAGGACCCCATCCCACACCCGGAACACCCCCACCCCCCGGCACCACCCCCAACACCAGACTAAGAAATTGCACACCAACACCACCAACCCCAAAACAAACATCTTGCCTCATGTTGCACAAGCAGCAAAATAAACATACATGCATGACCAGAAAATGGAGAATCAGTCATACAGCAATGCAACCACCAACACAAAACACCACACAAAAAAAAGCAGAAACAACCCTAGGATGAGTCCTAGCTGCTCCCACTGGACAATCCGTAGCACACAGCCCGGTAGACCAAATCCAAGACAAGATGGTGTGCCATGCATGCAACAAGCGAAACAGAGGGAGCGAGCGAGGGAGAGAGACGGAGTGAGATAGCACAAGCAACGCAAGGACGCACTGGCACCTGGCTCCACATGCCAACATGTGTGTGCATCGCCATCCGTTCACCATGAGCCCAAGGCCGTGTCCCAATCTCAGTGCCAAAGCCACATCACATTCCCAAAACGAAAGTAGCAGTGAGACAAACATCAGGGATGAAAGCACCATTGTCCCAATGCAGAAGCCGGGAGGACACCTGCACCTCTGACCTGGGTCCCGAACGCGCCTGAAACACCCTGATAGAGATACAATGGCAGATGTGGACGACTCCCACACCACGCATTCCGCAAATAAACCATCCAACTTATCCACAGCCCACACATAGAAGCCCCTGCCTGTGGTACCCCCGTATGGGAAGGCCTTGACACCCACGGAAACAGCAACCCATGTCCCACAATGTTGCACACACATTCAAATTATTGCTCAGAGCTGTGGCATATCCTCCACACAACAGCCACAGTCCAGAAGAGTACCTGTTCACGAGACGCACCAACGCAATGGCAGGCCATACCGGGCACATGCACAACACCCGTCACGTGGAAAAGTACCATGCACGTATGCTGCATTTACTGGGCGCACTGCCACTGGCAGTGCTGCGGGTCAGTTACAGGCTCAGCTTCCGCATTGCCCACGTCACCAGCGTCCAGCCCTGGTTCCACTGCCGAACATGCACATTTGAGTGTCCCATGGATCTCTGCCTATCCAACACAACTGTTGATGAATTGGACTATGACTTGTGTTTGCGCCCCCTGTTGGATCACAAACAGGAGTGTAACTGAGACAGCCGTGCATGGGATGCCTTGACATACTGCGTATGTATTGGTAGTTGTGCATGGGAGATGGCACAATTTCTCGTCTGCAGTGACCACATCGAGGCGCTTCCCTATTGGGCTGTGTTGCGGATCGGTGACACGGCGTGGGCTGAGCACACCTGCCCGGACTACCTAATGGATTGGCTCACCCTGGTATTCCTTGAACACGACAACGACGTACTATTGGAACACATTGCACATGAAGCTGCGCGGGCATTCATGGACGAGTAACTACGTACCTGCAGCCACATCCTATTGCCACCCACAGCACATGGCCCAACAACTTGTTGTACAGTGGGGATTGCTCACATATCCCACCAAAACAGAGCACACATCTCCCGTCGGTCGGGCTCTGGATGCATGTGCGTGGAATAATGCGTGTGCACACACTTGTCCAAGGCGACGCAGGTCCATGGTCCGAGCAACACAGCGTCGTTTCGCAACGTTGCCAATTGGGACACACTGCTGGGTGAGAGCACACACATGGCGATAAAGCACGACATGCGAACCTGTCGGACCCTCACACCTAATCACTGTCGGCAGAGCAGACAATTGCCGGACCCCGGAGGCCGAGCACCATGCAGACCCCACGTACAGTCAGTCGTGCCCCCTCACACGGGGCACTGTGCAGACGCCAAACAACACATGACTCATCCAGCAAGGCAAGGTGGGCTGTGAGCATTGCCATATGTGATCAATATTGTCCATTTGAGCCCCAACATCATCTGCCCCTCGACATGTACCCATGCTGCGTGTAAGTGTCTTAAGCATGTCCGTGCCTGTTGTGGCCGTTGCCTCGTCCATACTGACACGCACATGCCAATAAAGCCTATGCCACTCCACTGGTGTCTAACTGTGAGGTGTGTTGTAAAGATTGTCCACTCGTGTGCCACAATGAGCCTCGTCCCAACACAGGGAAGAACTGACTGTCGCATGTGCAATAGGGGTGTATCCCTTTGGCAAGCTCCGCCTCTGTGAGCCAGACATTGTTTTTGCACAGGTGCTGGACGACATCTGATGCAGCCCCATCACCAATGCAGTCTGATGTGTCAAGGGCACACAGCCATGCAGCCATCACCCCGCCATACACACCGGACACAGAACACGTATGAGGGGAGTTTTGTACCACATTGCCTTGATTTGCTGATGTTCTGTGATTGCTATGTGTGTGGGCTGCATTGTGGGGGAATTGCCCCTGCACCTCTGATTTCGTGTAGCCTTCTCCCCTTCAGACGGGGTGCCTTTGGATTGTGTGCTTTTCGGGGCCTGTTTTGCTCTTGACTTGGGTGATGTGTGCTTGCGGACTTATTTTGTGGCCTGGTGCATTGTTGGTCTGCTGCGTGTATTGTAAGGCATGGGTTGTGGTTGCACGCGGACACGTCGGAGTGTGACCTGCTCCTTTGAGGATGTGATCCGCACCTGCCTCCGTCCATGTCACTTCGTGGGCCATGTCATTTTCTTTGCGCAGCTCCTATGCTATCCGAAATGCAGTGTTACTTGCATAGTCAGTGTGGGTCACGGATCTGCTGGTTTGCTGGATTCAGCATATGTGCAAGAGTAGGTTGTGATATTGGTGATAGGGGGGGTACTCTGTCCACATTGTGGATGGGGGCCTACTTGGCGTTTGAATGTGTGCTGCAGTGTGCCAAGGCATTCAGGGACATGTTCCAGGGTCATTGTGGGTGTACTGTGAGCTGCACAAATCAACGCCGTATCTGATTTACAAAACTACATACTAGTTTAAACATAACAAACTATACTGCTTATTTGTTACCTCTATACCTTACTCCTAAAACCATGTAATCTTTCAAACATATGTTACGTCACTTTTGTACCATTGAAACTGATTACGACCTTTTCTTTACACTACAGATCCCATGAACATGCTAATAAAGGTATAAGTGCTATTTTCATACTAAATAAAGCTCTCTTACTTAATTTTTCTAAACACTACTGTTTGTTGCACAAAATGGGGATGACACATGAGGAGAGGAAACGGAGGTGTAATCCTTAAACTTTTATTGTACCGTTCCTTTAATATACGTATATTGAGGGTTTAAAGTGGGATGAAAAAAAATGCGGGTGTCTAAAAGGGAAGCAGTGTTCAGCACCGGTAACACCCAGTCCACTTAAAGTCCTGCGTATATTCAGCACAGAGACACACCCTAACAATTTTCATCACTTATAATCACAGTTAGTTTACTAGTGTGAAAAAATTGTATAGAAAATTTACTAAGAACATTTTTAATTGATTTTTATCTCTCACACATTTATAAAATATCTCTTGTAAAGAAACGCCCTCTCCACCTTTATTTCGTACTGAACGAGAAATAAATAATACCTTTACCAGCATCTAGATACTAACTACTAACACTGTGCACTGTACCCAATTGTAAAGCAGAAATAGTGTTTAGATTATGTCTTAAAGTATCATCAAATGATTCAAACCATGCATACATACACAAAGCAATGTGCACGTTTACTTTGTCCATTTACTCTCTATGTAATCTGTGCACATTCTGAACGGGTTCGCAGTATATCACCTGTTTTCACTTATACTCAAATGTATCTTACAGCAAAAAAATGACATCACAACCTATCCATATGTAATATTTCCTACATAATACAGTGCATTTTTATACCATTGAAACTGATTGCAACATTCTTTATTTAGTACAAATTCTACCAATATGCCAATAAACCTATAAGTGCTACTTTTTTTAATACAAAAAGCTGTATTAGATTATTTTTATAAACAGTACTGCTGGGGGCACAAAATGGTGCTGCAAGGTAGACAGAGTAAATGAAGGTATAATTCCAAACTTTTTATGTATCGTCCATTTACTATACGTATATTAACACCTTTAACTTGGATGAAAAAATTGGCGGCTCTCTTAAAGGGGTGGCGGAGCCTACTACTAATAACACCCGGACCACTTAAACGCCTGCGTATATTCAGCAGAGGAACACACCGTGAGAATTACTATCACTAATAATCACATTTACTTTACCACTGTGAACAAAATCGTACAGAAAATATACAAAGAACATTTTCATTTATTTTTTATCTCTCACTTATGTAAAAAAAATGACTTCTGAAGAAACACTCCCTAACAACTTAGATTTCCTAAGAACACCCAAATGCAAAGCCTCGCAGTACCACACCAGCCTTGACTGACATTGAAATCTACCTCTCAGTGTAAAAAATGAGACCACAAACTGTGCACATAACATTTCTTCTTTTTTTTCCATCTCTGTTAACTTAATAACACTTGAATTTTCTACCGTGACCCTTTCTCCACTATTTCCAGACTCAGCATAATTTCCAAACGTGCAACATTCTGTTTATCTCGCCGGAATAGATATACAAATCGAAATTAACGCTACATGGAATTTCCAAACCCATACAGGGCTATATTCACAAGAATGGCGATAACATTATCGCCGCTTTAGCGGCAGGAAACTGCCGCTAAAGCGGCGATAATGTTATCGCTCGTCTTGAGAATATGGCCCACAGTCTTTACAGATAACAACTTACACTTTTTCTTTGTGAAAACTCCTAAACATATATAAAGTACTTGTTTAACAACTAGTTACACATTATGCATATTTTAGAACCAATAAAACACCAGACTTTACTAACACTATGTTATTTAGAAATAAAAAATGCTTGTAAAGTTAAAAATATCGTCTCAAATACTTAACCACTACTACAAAACACATAACACACCTTCTTAATTTCTAATTTACCTTCGTAGTTGGTATGCAGACTTCAAATCTCACAAACACATGCAATTCTTTTCTTGTCACACAGTACATGTAATGCACCGCTTTCATCAAGAATGGAACCAGTAATGGCACAATTTCCCTGTTGCTCCACACATAAATACATGTAAAGAACAAATCAGGATAGTTCCTTTTTTTTTTTCGATTGCAAAACCTCTTTTTATTGGTTATTTTTTAAATTTCCATATAAACGCTTTTTTTAAGGACACATACAGGTGAAAAGTTCAACGTATTGTATCAACACTTTCTAGAACATTCTACGACATGTGCAGGTTAAAAGTTCATCATTTTTTTAAACCAACTGATATTTGTTTTGCAACATTTTCTCCAACATTTAACGGCACATGGAGGTCAAAAGTTCACCATTCTTTCAAGTTTGAACTGCACCTTCCAAATACAATTAGCAGGTGTGGTTGAGCTGAGCAAATTTCATCCTATAGTATGTACTCCAGGTATAAACTACTTTTTTATTAACCAATCACAAAGATGCTTTTCATCAAAACTAATATACACCCTACTTTTTAGGACACAATACATTTCATCTCCCAATCGGTTAAGGTTTTGTATGTAAAAAAAAAAGTTGTTCCCCAGGTTTAAACATCTCTCTCATTCTACGAATGCAGTGCATGAGCTACAGGCATTTATCTATATCTTCTAGCCATACCTTCAAAATGCTAGTGTGGATTGTAGGACATAGCTATGTTTTCTGGTGCAAGAGGTATGCAGAACAGAGACGTATTGACTTAGACCTAGGTTTACAAAATGTGCACATTAAATGGTTTGCACAGAGAGGATTGCTCCCTTTGGTTAAAACCTGTTTGCATCTCCAACACCCTGATCTCATGATTGTGCACTGTGGTGGTAACGATCTAGGCACATTGACTGGGGTAGGTTTGGAAATGCTTATGAAGGACACCTTTGGACAATTGATGTTACTTTTGCCTCAAACTGTCTTTGTATATTCCAATATATGCCAAAGACAGAAGTGGAAATGGTCAAACCAATTTTGTCATAAGATTGAAAAATCTAGGAAGAATGTCAACAAAGCTGTGTCTGCATACCTCAGAGACCATAGAATGGGGTCGATCTACAACAACAACATACGTTTTGATATGGCTGATATCTACAGAAGTGATGGAGTACACTTCACAGATGAGGAAACCGAGTTTTCCAGATTAACCTGAAGCTGTGCATTCGCACTTACATGTAGCTCCAACTAATAAACACAAAGGCTCTTTTTAGAGCCGCCTTATATTCCCAATTTCGGCTCGCAGAGTGTCAGCTGCGGTTCGGCTAGCAGAGGGATACCTGCGGGCCGTTGGGCAGGCTCACAGAGGAAGAGCTGCGGCCCGTGGGCTCAGCTCGCAGAGAGAGACCTACGAGCTGTTGGCTAGCAAAAGCACAGCACCGTACTGGCTCGCAGAGGGAGAGCTGTGGTCTGACTTGCAGAGGGAGACCAACGGGCCAACAGGCCTGCTAGCAGACACACAGCTATCAGTTAACGGGCTGGCTCGCAGAGATACAGCTGCGAGCCCTCCGAGCTGCAACCCGACGGGCTAACTGACAGAGGGAGAGTAACGGGCCTACGGGCCTGCTAGCACAGACACAGCTACGAGCTAACGAGGTGGCTCAGAGAGGTAGAGCTGCGGGCCCCACGACTCGCACACACAGAGCTGCGAACTGACAGACTGGCTTCTAAGGCATAGCCGCATGCTGGTGATGTGGGGAGAGGGACCG
The DNA here is from genome assembly GCA_963921515.1 of Calotriton arnoldi. Classification (NCBI taxonomy): domain Eukaryota; kingdom Metazoa; phylum Chordata; class Amphibia; order Caudata; family Salamandridae; genus Calotriton; species Calotriton arnoldi. The sequence continues at coordinate 1,099,529 of CAWUFW010003005.1, read as the reverse complement.
TGAAAGGGGTATATCGCACAGACAGAGCTGCGGTATATTTTTAGTTACAACTACAGACCTCGACTCGCAGACACAGAGCTGCGACCCGACGGACTAGCTTCTAAAGGCATAGCCGCGAGCTGATGATGTGGGGACAGGCAGCGTAAAACGAGCTAACGAAGTGGCTCACAGAGGTAAAGCGGGGGAGGGAGCGTAAAAGGAGTATCTCGCACAGACAGACTTGCGGGATATTTTCAGTATTGCCTCGCAGAGGTAGAATTACGGATCCGATGCCTTTTAGAGGGAGAGATGCGAGCTGACGGACTGAGTCACAAAATGGCTGACAGCTCGCAGTCGCACAGCTGCGAGCCGACAGACTGGCTTCTAAAGGCATAGCCACGAGCTGGTGATGTGGGGAGAGGGACCGTGAAAGGGGTATCTCGCACAGACAGAGCTGCAGTATATTTTTAGTGTTGCCTCGCAGAGGTAAAACTACGGACCAGATGCCTTGTAGAGGGAGAGTTGTGAATAACAAAATGGCTGCCAACACTTCCTAATTTCAACTGTTCGCAGCCAATAAGCCGCAAGCTTGTGCTCGTAACGCCTCAGCCAATCAGATGTCAGAATTCTCAAATATCGATATCTGGAAAATTTGATATTTCTCACTACTGCTGAATGGATTTACCCCATTTAAACAAAAGTGTGCTTTCTGGACCAAGACCTTTCTCCCTGCCAAATTTGGCGTAATTCCGTTCAGCAGTTTGACCTGTAGCCTTGTCTAAAGTTTCCTACGGAAATTGCATGGAGAAAACACGTTTTGGGTTTTGGGTGAGTAGAAAACACAGCACTTACAGTATATGGCACACATCTAGATGAAGTAGCTGTAAGGTACACACTGCAAAATGGACACATGTCCATGCAAAACTACACAAAGTTATGACAAGTTGACACCCTCCATGTGTGGATACACAAATATCTAACTTCAACACACATAACACATACCCAACCTACATCATAGGGAGAAGGGCACGCTAAATGACGTTGACAGCGGCCAGGCCAAGTATAAAATGTCACCCAATGCAATGCCTGCCCCATCTGGATGTCAACCCACATAGACATCCATCCAGCATTCACCCTTGTCCTGTCTAACTGAAGCACTGGCTCCATGGTGACATCATACTAACCACTTCAACTGGATCAGCAATCAGGGATCAAACAAACACAACTGTACTCACACTGCACTAATTATACAATTACATCAATTCAATAGGAAAGTAATGGCAGGACTAGTGTCTTCCAAACTGTGAATGTTTTAATGAATGGATTTAAAACAATACAAAAAAGAAACAGAGACCAAGGCCAGTCCATTCATTTTCCATGTGCCACAGCACAATGCTGTGCCACAAAACCTGCCTTAACTGACAGTCAGAAACCCTCCCCAGGAAGGGGCATCTAGTGGGCAGTCTAGGCACCTCAATGATATTAGTTGAGAGGGCTGGGGTCAAAAGTGGGAGGGGTTGGGTTGACTTTAGAGGGGGGAGCGGCTGTGGCAGAAGTAACAGAAAGGGCAAACATTGGGCTTTCCTTGGGAGCCTGGGTGGTGGCGTGACAAGGGGTGGGCTTTTAGAGGTAGAGAGAGTGTCAGTGAGTGTTTTGGGTATGAGTGTTGGTGCAGGTGTGTGTGGGTCAGATATATATTGTATCTGTGTTGTAGATGTCTGTTATTTGTGTGAGATTTTGTATTTGCATTTTTTTGGGTGTTTGCTGTGTATGTGATGAGTATGTTGTGTGCGTGGGCTGTGTCTGGTCGTGCAGGGTCTGTGGGTATGTTTGTGGTGGGCCAGTTGAGGGTGGTCAGTGTCTGTTGAGTGGCTGAATGCCTGGACTTCTTGCTTCATTTTGGTGTGTGTGTGCTGTGTGTGGATGTTGTTGTGAGTGTACGGACAGGTCTGGGTAAAGGGAATTGGGATGGGGAAGAGGCTAAGGTGGGGTGGGAGGCTAGGGTGGGTAGAAGTCTGCAGTCAGTGAGGAGGCCTGATCCTGAAATGACCTCTGTAGGCTAGACATACTACTGTGAATGCATTCCAGGTAGGTCTGCTCAAATGGCTGGACTGCTCCTGGATGGTATTCAGCAGTGCAATCTGCCCAACAGAGATCTGTCTCAGAAGTTCAATAGCATCCTCACTCAGGGCAGCTGGGGGAACAGGGGCAGGGGGTGAGGTGCCTGGAGCAAAGGAGAGGCCTCCCTTTTTATGGGAGAGGAGCCAAACAACTTGGTAGGGAGCAGCAAGGGAGGGTGAAGATGGAATGAGGGGTGGTAGACAAGAAGTTGTGGGCACAGGTCCTGTGGTTTCTGCCATCACCAGGGAGTAGCCACTAGATGTTGACTCAGTAGAAGATGACATTGAATCAGCCGTCTCCATGGAACCCCCCTCACCCTCTGGGCCACTGCCTCCTTTGGTGTCAGTCTACTGACCTGAAGCACTTTGGCCAGCTTCATCCCCAACACCGCCGGCAATGTCTCCTCTGCTTGCCTTGGTTGATGTTGAAAAGACAGTTGAAATAGGTGTAAGACATCTGCGTAAACTCAATGTATGAATTGCTCTTAACAATAATATTAAAAGTGCACAGATCACTCCACAAACAAGGTTTCCTAAAACTTGCATGGACGCACAGTGGCCCTAAGTTTTCTATCAGAAGTTGCACATATGTCCATGGTACCAAACTCCACCTATGACTAGGGACATTCCCAGTCCACATTGGTCCTGGTGGGAACACCATCCTGAAATTACATATCTACAACTCAATAGAACTGTGAAAATCTTAAAAGGTTCAGGCAATCTCCAGTCAATGAATATGAGGTGTCACTTGTGTCCAAAAGGAAAGTTGCATCATAGTACCCAAAATGTTTTGCAGGCACAAATACCAATGTATCACAGTGTTTAAACTCCATCTCATGACTACATAAAATCTGCGTGTCACTCTGTGATGCATGCATGTACCTTCAAAAGTCTACATGTGTAGTTCACATAACTCTACAATCTCACGTCAATGGCATTGATTATTAGCTTGTAAGACACAACTGTTAGTGTACATACCATGAAATACATAGCCTTAAGAATTGGACAAGACTAAAAAGAGAGATTCATGTCTCTTTGTATGTCTGACACACCCATCCATGTCTACACACTCCTGTCTGTGTGTACACATTACCTGCATCCACAGCATGAATGAACAATGTCCTTTACACATTGGCCAACACATACAAGTTTGAAGGACTCGCACCCTAACCTATGTAGACACTTACATCATGTATCATACCCTTGTGCAGATGATAGCACAACAAATTAAAGCTACACATGCCATCATATAGGCATAAATTCTGACACCAGTGTTGTTTTCCATCTCATAATGCTGTACATGCCCCATTTACCGAGGGCAAGTATGTCTCATTGTCTGCATCCCATGTGCACTGTATGTCATGTTACATGAAAGAGATCCCCAGGATAAGATAAACAGTATTGGAAGAGAATCACTCCTGACACAAAGAAGATGAGTGTTCCATGTGGGACTGCTGTCTCACACACAACATCAAAAAAGTGTAGGTGAACTGTCACATTACTCTGCCATGTGTTTGTTAAACTCTGAAGATAGACATGTGACTTGACTCAGCTTTGGATCTGGATAAAAGACATAAGTCTTGGCGAAGCATCATGCACCTACGACAAGACCTGCACATGCAACAACACTGCTAATCCTTAAGACATGAGTCACCTACAATGTTGATAGGGAAATTGCTGATTGTAGCAAGAGGAAAATGTTAATGCACAATGTATGACTCGGCTCAATATTCACCCCCTCCTAGCTAATGTTGGGCCCTCAACTGCCCATCAAGCTCCAGGTAAGCCACCACCAGGATGCGGGCCATTAGGGGAGTCAGTGTCCAGTGCGCATCCCTACCATGTTGGGAGGACTTCCTCAGCTAGACCTCTACGATCTTCTGGGTCCAATGTCTCAATTACACCTACCTCTTCCTGCAGTGGACCCTTCACCAGCGATAGACCCCTAGTTACCGCACTTTCCGGGCGATGGCTTTACACAGTCCCTGCTTCTGATTGGCGTTGAGCTGCGTGTATACACAAGAGATGAAGCAAAACATTTCAACTGAGAGTAAATGGATCAATGTCGGGGTCACACACATTTAGGAGACATCTAGCACAAGCAAGTAACAATTCTTAATACACTACATGTGTACTCCTCACATGCTTAGCACCACATATAGGGGTATACATACAATTGTAGTCACCATTGGAGTATCCTCAATCCTGGTTGTGTCGTACACTGATGGAGACAGCCCACTAACACCATTTAGGCCAGGGCCATCCTACATGTAATGTGCTGTGAGCTACTGTGGCACACACCACACCATTCCGACCTTCTGAAGGGCAACCTACTTGTGCATGTTTGTGTATACCCTGTAACTGCCAGTCCCATTAACAACATGCATATAGTACATACAGCCTGACACCATAGTACATATTGACAGCAAACACTAAGGTCTCAATGAAAGGCCTTGCATGTGTCACACTGACTGATACCACTCTGGTATTGTCTGGCCATGTGGTTAACAGAATGGGATACCATACAATGTGAGACAAAGTTTGAGTGGTTGGTACTAGCATCACAGGACATTCCTCCTGCCATATATGGCACTGATACTGGGATGACACCTACAAACTTTAGAATACCTAGTTGGATTTGTTGCCTTTTAACAAGCTGCTAGACCACATAAGTTGATTGTCTCACACATAAGCAACTTCCAGGACAGTCACAATGTCACATGAGGATTAGGACTGTACAATGCAAGCATGGCATTAGGAAGAGTTACAACACACCTGTGGAAGTAAATGGCCTGACCTAATTTAATCACACATGCACAGAGTGGGCCAACAGAAAGAAGTATCAGCTCAGTGGGTGACCTCTGACAACATACATAATGTACAACATGCAAAGGCAATCTTGACAAATAGTGGGGGAAGGGACCCATTTTGGAAACATCCAAGGATCAGCAGAACTACAGGAAGATAAACCTGTGAATCACAAGTTCACCCCAAAGTGACTGTGCCTCTCAGCTTCTGCCATGGCCAATGATGGGCATAATTCATCATCATCCCTTGCCCTCTGCAGGCAGTGCAGACTCATCCCACATGTACAACACAGTCTCAGCACTTCAATCCAGACATGTAGTTCTTTGGGTCATGCTATATGTGACATGATCATTGTGCGGTACTCTGAGGGGGCCATTGCAGTACAGCTAGCTCCATAAGCATAGTTCGACGAGTACAGATCTGGCATACGTAAGTATTTCAACTGTACACATGCCTCACATCCTTCTAACCAGCTTCTTACAGTATACATACACAGCTCAGACTGTAGGCCTATAAATATGTACCACCCTTTAACATAATTTGGTAACACAAGGTGCATATGGCACTATCAACAGAACATATGCATTGAAATGTGCATGCTGCTCAGGAATGATCTAAGATTTAACAAATGTCACAATGATGATGTGAAGTACACGGAGTGCAGTGCCTAAAAATGTATTACATGAATGTAGGGACACCAAAATTCAACTTCATTACTGTCATATGACACACTAGAAACCAAACCCACATCATAGCCTGTGAGACACAAAGCAATGCAGTCCAACAGAGTGAAGTAAGTATGGTAGGATGTTACCTGCTCCTCTGTTGAGCCATAGAGCAGGACATACAGGGGAAAGACCTCATTGACTAGCATCTCCGGCTCCTCTGAAGAGAAGGCAGGGGCCCTCACCCCTGCAGTGCATGCCATAATTTCTCCCAGAGATGGCAAACAACAGCTAAAGTCGAGGAGGTGTAGATCGCAACAGTGTCAGCAGGCAAGTGAATGGTTTTTCACACCACAACGTACATGTACGCCACATACGCTGTCTTCTGCATACAGGGATATTCCATCAGTGATGCCATTTGAGATGTCATCAGTGATGTCACTGACCATGTCATGAGTGATGTAATGTATGAGGTCATAAGCAGTGTATTGCGGGGTCGCAAGTTATAATTAACTTAGGTAACTATAACGGCTGATTTTCTCTGGTTTTATATGAGTAAAATCTGACCCTAACTATAACCTCCCTGCAACCTTTGTTTTTTTATGACTATATATATATATAAATGTAGAACTCCATATCACAGAATGCCTTGAGGCCAGTTGGGCGGGGCTTAATTCAAATAAAGGATGACTTCAGTTCATGTATTCTTCTGTGCTTTTTATGCCGGTGAACAAGGGCGTTGAGCCTGAAACGCGTACGGCGTACAGATGATCTTGGCACTGTTTTTAACCGTACCCACTGCACCCGCAACATTGGATTACTTACCAGCATGAGAGGCCTTTTCCAAATGGTGCAAACCTGTTGTTGGATATATATATATATATATATATATATATATATATATATATATATATATATATATATATATATATATATATATATATATATATATATATCCATTACAATCCTGCTTCTCTCCCTTCCGATTCCGTAAGCAGGCACCGACACCATGAAATTGGAAGAAAATTCCATTTTTTGTTGTGGCGAAACGACAAAAGACGACGCGTTTCGGTGGTAACTCCCACCTTGTTCACATAATGCGACTGCCATTTTGTTTAACCTTATATACTCCAGTGCTTTGTTTTTTTTTAACGAATATATATATATGTGTATGCCAATCCGTAATCTGGCGTGCTCAATGTCAACACTGTGCCATCCACAGTGTCACCCAGTGAAGAGAGAAGACTTCCTCCATACACATCAAAACTAATAATGGGAAAACAGAGCACAGCACCACAAAAAGTAACAACTGACCATCAATAGTCAGTAATGTATTTAATTGTAAAAAAACATAGTGAGTAAGGACAGTCCATATGGCAAGATCCTGATAAAATGTAGATTAATTTTCAGCAATGTTGACACGTAGTTGTAGAACATAAACAGCCGACACGTGTTTCAGTCGATGAACGACTTTCTCAAGGCTTCAATAATATATCTGTGTGTCGAAAGGTCATTAGCTAGGCCAGGTAAACTTGAGGATCCCCGTTGTGGTGAACGGTTACAAGCCAAGGTCAAGAGCTTCTGGAGACACGTCGGGAGCCGGATACCACGCTCTTCGGATGTCGGTGTAAGACCGATAATCTCTCCAGAAGCTCTTGACCTTGGCTTCTAACCATTTACCACAATGGGGATCCTCAAGTTTACCTGGCCTAGCTAATGATCACCTGTAGGGTTCTACACCCACGGATCCGTACAGTTATTCAAACACTCCTGTGAAACTTCGAACGTGAAAAGGGTGTTTTGGTGGAACTCTCGATACACAGACATTTATTGGAGGTTATTGCGCATACGGACTCGTATAGATATTCAAGCATTCCTGGGATACTTTGATTGGGAAAAGGTTGTTTTGGTGGACCTTTCGACACACAGATATATTATTGAAGCCTTGAGAAAGTCGTTCATCGACGAAACACGTGTCGGCTGTTTATGTTCTACAACTACGTGTCAACATTGCTGAAAATTAATCTACATATATATATATATATATATATATATATATATATATATATATATATATATATATATATATATATATATATATATATATATACTGAAAAAAAAACAAAGGTTACAGAGACATTATAGTTAGGAAATAGAATTTAAAAAACCTTAGAAATGCACTGAAAAAGCAAAGGTTACAGGGATGAAATAGATAGGCAGACATTTCACTCATACAAAACCAGAGAAATTCAGCAGGTATAGTTAGCTGAGCTAACTATAACTTGCGCCCCCGCAATGCACTGCTTATGACCTCACGTTACCTTTTAACATTATAGCACCCATTCCTACAACACAGTTGCACAATATCTCAGTTTTCACTTATACATGGTGAAAGACCAGTTTATCCCTTCTGTAATACATTTTGAAATGAACATCAATGAAAGTGTAGAAGTACATACAGTGTATCAACACTGTATATCCGAAAACACAACATAAAACCTATTTGTGTGCCTCTCTACCACTGTGCCACTTGTGTATTTAGTATCTCAGCACTTTTCTACTTAATGTATCACATTTAAATTTTGAGAAACGGTGCATATAAAAATCTGCTCATTAATCTCCATCAGAGCATATAGCTCACTAATTCTTCTGAGTACATGCAAAGAGTGTGTGACAGGTTCAATATATATTTCATCAGATGGTTCTAAAAGACTACATATTCCTCACTAAAAGTTATAAATACATGTGTTTACGGTTGAATGCATGAATACTCCCTGGATGATTGAATGAGTGCATAGGTAATTCCTAGGTGATTCACTGAGGATATAGGTAGTTCCTGGATGATTCTCTGAGTATGGGAGAACTCCATAGGTCCTTCCATATCTGCATAGTTACTGCATGTGTGTTTGCATGAGTATATCACTACTATCTGGGTGTTTGGATGAGTGCATGAGTAGTGCCCGAATGACTAGAAAAAGGCATCACTAATGCCTCAATAATACAATACATGCATAGATATATGGTTGGATGATTAAATGAAAGCAACTCTAGTGCTTAGATGATTGTAGGACTGCATGCATAGTATATAGGTGATTTATAGAGTGCATGGATAGTGCTGACGTCATTAAATGCATACATAGCACCTGGCAGATTGAATGGGTGCATGAGTAGTGTTTCAGTGATTGCATGAGTGCATGGCTGCTGCCAATGTGTTTTTGCTTTGGTGAACAGTTAGTGCCTGGGTGTTTAGATAAGCACATGGGTAGTGCCTGGATAATTGAATGAGTGCATCAGTAGTGCCTGGCTGATTAGATGAGTGCATAACTAGTGTCTGAATGATTGCACAAGTCCATTGTTAAAGTTTGAGTTATTGCATGAAAGCAAGTGTACTACTGGGGTGATTGTATTAGTGCAACAGGATTGCCTCAGTAATTGAATAAGTGCATAGGTACTGAATGGGTTATAGATTTGCTGCAATGATACTGCCTGCATAATTGGATGAGTGCATGGGTTGTTCCTCAGTATTTCGATGAGTGCATAGGTTGTAAATGGCTGTTTGGATGACTGCATGGGTTGTGCTTGGGTGTTTGAATGACTGCAGAGGTACAGCTTTGGTGATTGTAAAAGTGAATGGTTAGTGCCTGGGTGATTGGATAAATTCATGAGTATTGCCTGCATAGTTCAATGACTACATAATTAGTACCTGCATGATTGCAAGAGTGCATATGTATTGCCTAGGTAATTGAATCAATGTGTAGACAGTGCATAAGTGATTCGATGAATGCCTTAGTAGTGGCTGACTGATTGGATAAGTACCTCATTAGTGCCTGGCTTACTGTTAAATTACCTCCTGTCAGTATGAAACTACCTGTTTTATTGTATATATCCTTTTCTACTGAGCTATGTGTGAGTGAAGTCTAGATATCACACTCGATATATAATTGGATACATGGCTCTCTAGGAGCATACATTGCTCTGTTACTGAGTGTGCACATGTATTGGTAAGTTTCTAAAACTGAAAACAAAGCACAAAACTATTCTTAAAGGAATACCTACATTATTTCTCAAATATTTCTTGTGTCTTTAAACCATATATTCACCATTTCTCAAAGAAAAGTTACACGCCAATTGAAGCTAGCACAAGAACTCTCAAGAGACATTCTGCACTACTAACCTCCTCAATTTTAAACAGAGCATGTTTAAGGAAATGCACCACCCTCACCATATACATGAAATTTTCCACAGCCTCAAAGAACATAGATCACCATGTAAACATATATGTGATTTCATAATAGATATATACCTTCAGGCCATCTTTCCAAAAATATATAGTTCTTTACATCTTTATGTAAACTTAAGAGTCTCATCGTACACATAACTATCTACAACCAGAAAACCCATATCTCACCATCTAAACATATGCAAACCGGTCATATAAGTTAAAAACCACATAGACAAATACTTCCTAATAAATACCTAACAAGTATTACTACTTTATAATTCATATACATGCACAGCACATTTTCTTATGTTTTATTCATGACTACACTATTCCTATTTAATAATGTGACAAACAGTACTACAGTTCTCATAATGCAAATAACATAGATCTGTCTGTTCTACACATGGGGCCCGATTCACAGAACTAACTTACTACAAAATCCTAAACTTACTACCATTTTGGTATTCACAGAAGGTACTTACTCATTTTGGTATTCACAGAAGGCACTCCACCACCGGGCCGGAATCTCCGGGCCGAGTGCGGACATAAAGTTAGTATGAGTAAGTGCATTCTGTGAATACCAAAATGAGTAAGTGCCTTCTGTGAATGCCAAAATGAGTAAGTACCTTCTGTGAATACTAAAATGAGTAAGTGCCTTCTGTGAATACCAAAATGGTAGTACGTTTAGGATTTTGTAGTAAGTTAGTTCTGTGAATCGGGCCCATGATGCTTAGACATTTAAAGCATTGTCATTTTTAAAGACATCGGTCATGGTAACTTTCAACAGTACTAACATCTTAAACACATACCCTCTGCCAGATAAAGTTAATCTGATGTATTTTTTTCACATCACTATGATACTCTTTTTAATCAAATTCCCATATACATCTTCATTTCTAATGTAATTTTTGTAAATAATTCAAAAAGTTATATACATACCAGTGAATTGAGTTAGTAGATTGTATTGTTGTTTTAGCTCTGACAGGATAGTTTTGAGACTGCTAAAATGTGTAAAAACTAAGCCCAAGAATCTTACACCACTCTCATAGAAAGCAACTATAAAATGTTAACCTCTACATCTTTCCATTCTATGATCATGAGAAAGGCAGCAAATGAAATCATGTCTTTCATTTTAGACTTCTGTATCTCCACTTGTGAATGGTTAGCATCTGTTAACCCTGTCCCTCTGTTTCAAAACGAGGTTCCTGTCTCCGTGTCTTCACAATGTTTTTGCGATCATCGCAGAGAAATTTTGAAAAAGCAGGAGTCCAAACAGATGTTTAGCTTCAGTTCTTTTAATTTAAATACTGCACAACAGTTTATTACATAGTCCTGAGTTGGAAATTAAAGTTTGCCATTACTTAAAATTGTGTCTCAACTTTAAAAAAAAAAATTCTGTCTCTTTAACACCCTTCCCCCAATACACTCTTAGCTCAGTGTACCTAGCAAGGCAGTAGAACCAGTAGGTCACAAGTTCACAGCTCATTGCAGAAGGAACATTCTACTTCAAAAAGAGATAAAGCAGGTGTGGTTTACTCCACAGATTCAAAAGCATATCCATGTCTGTATTACATTTTTTTTTAAAACAGCCAATAATAGGACATCTTGCTAATGCATCCAATACACTACCAAATTTTATTCACTTTCATGCTGACAGCATCCAATGAAATATATCTTTTATAAAACAAAACACCTCCATTTGAACTGTTTTTCATTTGGAAAACTACCTCATTCAGCGCCTGCTTTCTCCTGACTGCTATTGCACCTTCACTTCAAAATGGTTAGAGTGTGGATTGTGGGATAAAAAGGCTACAAAAAAGAGATGTATTGACGGGGACTTGGGTCTGTCAATTGTAGAGATCACTTGTTTTGGCCAGAGAGGTGTAAAGTTTCATCAGTTGCTGCTTTGGCTAAAACCATTGTGGATTACCAAGCTCCTCACCTCATGATTGTGCACTGTGGTGGCAATGACCTAGACACATTGACTGGGGTAGGATTGGAAATCCTAATGAAGGATACCTTTGCAGAACTAATGTCACTTTTTCCTCACACTATCTTGGTGCACTATTGCACCGTGTCGATATGCCTAACCGCATCGATTGCGCCTTTGTTAAGAGGTGTAAAACACATATATGTACACATTTTATAGTATTTTAGACACTAGGGGTTTATTACTGCACTGTTTAAAATCATATTTTTGTAGGGAGTTCGTATGAGAACAATCATTTAAACCGATTTTCTGTTTTCGCGGAGACACCGGGTATCACGATGACATCGGTGCCAGCGATCATTGCAAATACTGCGCAAAATGATAAAACAAATGCAGACATTCAATAGCCACTACCGCATTCAAAACTTATAACTGCATAATGGATTATACCCAACACAGTAAACACATTAATATCTACATGACTGTATAATAGCATGTACAACTCCCTTATTATCTCTATAATACAGTGCATAACTCTTTCAGTGTAATCTATGACAGCATGCATCACTATATCAGTAAGTCTCTCATTTGCTGTATAAGGTGTGAGTGGATCTGTGAGTCTGTGCATCAGTTTATCAATGCTTCTGTAAAAGACTGCATAACTGCCTCAGTGCATCTATGAGTAGGTTCTTCAGTGTCACAATGGATCTGTGATTGGTTGCATAAGTCTCTCACTCAATCTGTGAGTAGCTGCATGAGTGCCTTTGTGCATTTGTAAGTATATGACTGTCTGACTAGATCTGTGAATACATAGATGAGTGTCTAAGCAGATGGGTGAGTGAGTGGGTGCATGAGTGTCTGAGTGCATCTGAGTGAGTGCATGAGTCTCTCAGTGGGTCTATGACTGGCAGCATGAATGTCTAAGTTGTTCTGTCAGTGGGTGTGCAGGTCTCTGAGTGGGACTGTGAGTGGGCGCATGAATCTCTGCATGTATGAGTGACTAGGTGCATAAGTCTCTAAGAGGATCTGTGAGTGGGTGTGTGAGTGACTTTATGGGTGTTTGAGTGTCTGAGTGGGTCCATGAGTGGGTATATAAGTGTCTGAGTAGATCTGTGATTGGGTGCATGAGTGTCTCAATGGGTCTGTGAAGGAGAGCATGCCTCTGAGTGGGTGAGTGCATGGGTGCATGCATGAGTGTCTGAGTGGGTCAGTGACTGAAAGAGCAAGTGTCTGGGTGGTTCTGTGAGTGAGAGCATAAGTCTCTGAGTGGGTGAGTGAATGGGTACATGCATGAGTGTCTGAGTGGGTCTGTGACTGAGAGAGCGAGTGTCTGGGTGGGTCTGTGAGTGGATACGTGAGCCTTTTGTGTGGGTGAGTGAGTTGGTGTATGTATCTGAGTGAGTTTGTAAGTGGGTGTGTGAGTTTCTGAGTGTATGAGTGAGTGACTAAATGACTGAGTATATAAGACTTTGACAGGGTCTGTGACTGAGTGTGTGTATGGGTGTGCGAGTGGGTATATGAGTATCTCAGTGGGTCTGTGAGGACATACATGAGTGTGAGTAGATCTGTAAGTGGGTGCATGAGCTTCTGAGTGGGTCTGTACATGGGACCTTGATTGGGTACATGAGTGCTCAGGTGGGTCTGTGAGTGGGTGTAAGAGTCTCTAAGTAGGTATGGGACTGTATGCATGAGTCTCTGAGTGGAACTCTAAGTAGATACATGAGTCTCTGAGTGGGTCTGTACATGGGTGCCTCACTCTCCGAGTCAGGCTGTAAGTGAGTGCATGAGTACCTTAATGGGTATGTGAGTGGGTGCATGAGTATCTGAGTGGGCATGTGAATGAGTACATAAGTGTGTGAGTGGGTATGTGAATGGGTGTATAAGTGTCTGAGTGAGTTTGTGAGTGAGTACATGAGTCTGTGACACTGACCGGCGAGTGTTTACAAATATATGTATTTTTTTAGATTTTCACCAAAATTTGCGATGTCACCGTGATATTCGCAACGTCTCCACGGCGGTACACGGGGGTCAGGCCGGTGGTCGCGGCATCGTCGCAAATATCGTGCGTGATCAAAAAAATCCATTTTGGACACAAACCTTGTATCACTAATACCCCCATTTCTCAAACATAGGGTCAGAGTACCTCCACCCTGGGCTTTATGTTAGCTTTCACAGAGTTTTCAGCCCCAGGCACCGTTCCTGATAAATAAAATACCAAATAGCAAACAGCACAATCTGTATAACAACATCTACCTTTCTGCCAAACTTAATCAAATTCCTTCCAGCGGTTCGGGCTGAACGTTTGACAAAGAGTTCCTAAGGGAATTAACATTACAAACGCACCCTTTTTCACACCCCTATTTCTCGGTCCCCATTGCACAGATCGACCCCAAACTTTCCATGACACACAGACCCTACTTTGACACTTTTTTTGGAACATTTCATGCAGATTGGTCACACAACGCCAAAGTTCTAGACAAGTCAAAAATGCTTTTCCTATGGAAACTAGGTCTTAACTATAATTACCTACTGGGGACCACCAGTAGGATTATATATATATATATATATATATATATATATATATATATATATATATATATATATATATATATATATATATATATATCTCTCCCCTAGGGGTGTCCAACATAAGAGAAGCACTCAAGGCACAGACCGCTTTTTCCCCATCAAAAGCCTTTATTGGTACGAGCAGCTGGCAAATTCAGTCCATTAAAAGCAGCCGACCGCTGCCTTATGCGTTTCGAGATAAAACTCTTCCTCAAAGACAATGGCGGTCGCGAGGGCATTGGGATTGCAGTTACCCTTTTGTGGAATATCGTGGGTCGTGATTGGACCACCATGGAGCCTTGTGTATTTTGGCGGCAGTCCTGCCGTCGAGTGAGCACCACCCCAGATGCAGGGGGCTCTCGAGGCCGATATACGGGACTCTAATGTGGAGCACAGATCATAGATTTAGAGCGGCGGTTCAACTTCAGGGGTCATGGAAGGCTTGATTATAGCAGAAATTACAAGGGAATCCATCAATGGCAATATTAAGGCCTGCATATCCCAGGATATCGTGCTCTCATACAGGGTGGTCCAATTCAGCCGTTATAGTTAGCTGAGCTAACTATAACTCACGCCCCCGCAATGCATTGCTGATGACGTCACATATTACATCACTCATAACATGGTCAGTGACATCACTGATGACATCACTGATGACATCTCAAATGACATCACTGATGACATCATCCAGAGACTGTGAGTGTTTCTAAAAAGTTTAAGAATGTGATATATATGATGATTCAGTCAGTGTGTGACTGACAGTATAAGTAGTGATTATACGTGTCTCAGTGAATGTATGGGCGAGTGACTAATCTGTTTGAATGTCTGTGTCAGTCTGTCAGTTGGTGTGTAAGTGTCTGCATGGGTTGGTGAATAGGTACATGAGTGTCTATATGGGTTATTGATTGGTTGTCTGAGTACCTGTATGGGTGCCTGAGTGTCTGTGTGTTGTGTGACTACCTGCATGAATGTGTGAGTTGGTGATTCATTCAGTGTATGGGTTCATGAGTGCATCTGCAAGGGGCTGTATGGGTGAGTGAGTGTGCATATGGCTGTGTTGATGAGTGAATGGATATCTCAGTGGTATATGTGTGAGTAACTGCATGTGTGAATGGCAGTATATGTGAGTGTTGGAGTATATAAGTGACTGTATGTGAGAGTGAGTGATTGTGAGAGTGGATGTATGGATGAGTGTGTGCTTATGTCAGTGATTGTATAAGAGATTAAGTATGTGTTAGTATCTGTATAAATAAGTTCGGTGCTGTATAGGTGAGTAAATGGAAGTGTGATTGACTCTTTGGGTGACTGACTAGGTGTGTGAGTAACTATGGGTGAGTGGCGGTGTGTGAGTGTCTGTATGGGTGTATGAGTGCATATGGTAGTGGCTGTATTGATGAGTGACTGCATGTATAAGAGACTGTATGGGTGAGTGAGTGGATGCATGTGTAGACCTATGAATCAGTGAGTGGGTATGTACTAACTGGTATTAGTGTGTCTATGGTTTCGAGAATGGTAGTCTGAATTTTAGAGTGGGTGTAGGAAAGGTTATATTAGGGTGTGAGTAGGTGCATCAGAGATTAAGTGGATGATGTCATCAGTGATGTTATTTGAGATGTCATCAGTGAGGTCATCAGTGATGTCGCTGACCGTGTCATGAGTGATGTAATATGTGACATCATCAGCAGTGCATTGCGGGGGCATGAGTTATAGTTAGCTCAGCTAACTATAACGGCTGAATTTTTCTGGTTTATAACGTCCCTGAAACCCGTGGTTTTTTTCTGTGAATTTCTAAGGTTTATAAATGCTAATTTCTATCTATTATGTCCCTGAAACCTGAGGTATTTTCAGTGAATTGCTAAGGTTCTTTAAATGCAAATTTTTAACTATAACATCCCTGAAACCTGTGGTTTTTTCAGTGAATTTCTAAGGTTTTTTTAAATGCTAATTTCTAACTACACCTAGACAGGTAAGACATGTGCAGAAAAAGAAAGAAAGGCTCAAAAAACAGCAAGAGAAGTGCAGAAAGAAGCAAGAGAGGTGCAAAAAGAAGAAGAAAGGTGCAGAAAGAAGCAGGAGAAGTGATGAAAGAGGCAAGAGAGGTGCAGGGAAGAAAAACCCGAGAAGGATCCTAGTAAACTTCAAGACATATTTAATTACAGAGAAGATCCTATCCGGGGGACTCAAAGTAGGAGCGTATAAGAAAGGAGAGTGGTCCTTCCGCATCAGGTCAGATATATCACTTGCCACACAAGATAGGCAATGGGAGATAGGGAAGTTTATACAAGATCTGAGGTGGTTAGGGGCCACTGCAAACCTCCGGTTCCCTGCCTCCCTAAAGGTGATGTGGAACAATAGAATGTATAATTTCAGAGACCCCTCCGAAGTCAGCTCCCTGATCGAACAGATTAGAGCACATCCAAAAGATAAGTCCTAAATTCTGCCATGATGTAGTGAGAGAGTCCGAAGTAGAGGTACCCTTCGGTATACCTCTAGTCCTTTGGGAGGGTTCCCCGGGGTGTATGGGTTGGGAGGAAGGGGTGAGGGGGACACAAGCAAAAAGAAAATACAAAAAATGAACACATTTTGTACTGGCACAGGGTGGGGGAGCATGTTGGAAAAAAGAAAAAAAATTGTCCTCATTTATCAATAAGACTCAAGTACACTTAAGTGGTTTGTATCAACTCGCTATCCTTTCAAACACGTGTAGTACTCTTAGGCCTTTCAGGTCAGTATGCATTCATCTATACTTCCCATGACAGATTTAGTTAGGCCTAAGAAGCTGAAAACTCTATCATGGAATGTAAACGGCCTTAGGGTCCCTTCCAGAAGAAGAAAAATCCTAGAGTATTTGAGACTTTCTGATAGCGAGGTCTTTCTGGTCCAGAAGTCGCATCTGCACAAGGAGGAGCGGGCAGAGATACTTAAAAAACAGAAATGGGTGGAACATTGCGTTTACAACACTCAGACATGTTCAGTGAAAGGGGTTGCTCTTCTCTTTAAAAAATCCACCCAAGCCATCCTTGGAGACTGTGCTGTCGACCCGCTCGGTAGGTGGGTACTAGCCAGGGCCAAAATCAACGGTTCTTGGTTGACCTTTGTGGGCTATTATGGCCCTAATTTAGACAACCCGGTCCTGCTATGTACTTTACTCCTTCAGTTGGTCGACATTACAGATCCTATTATACTGGGTGGAGATTTTAATGTAGTCCTGGATCCAATACAGGATTCAACCTCTAGGAGAGCAATGACCGCAACTCACAATATGAGAGCTGCCCTGAAACAGTTGATGATAGATATGGGCCTTTCAGATATCTGGAGAGTGATGGGAAGTAAGGCTGGGACATCAGGGGGAAACTTCACTTTTCATAACAAAAAATGTGGCCGATTTCTTTTTGGTTGACTCCTTTATTGGCAAGAACATGACAAGGGTCACCCATGTCGCTGAACATCTGTCTGACCATTCTGCCATTATCCTGGAAATCACTCTTGTGAGCAGACCCCACTCTTGCAGGTGGACCCTAAATCGCTCTTTACTTTTGGAACCATCGGTAATCGACAAGCTGAAAACTGCCACTAAGGAGTTTTCTATTTAACGTAGACTCAAACCCCTCACACACTGTATGGGATACGTATAAAGCTTTTCTAAGAGGCATTTTAACTGCCCTGTCTGCTGCCCAAAACAAGAAAGTCAGAGAAGATATTAGTGCACTTGAAGCTGCAGTACATATTAACCAGTTAGTGCTAGAACAAACACCCAATAGGCTAAATGTAATACAAAAATTACATTTGGCAAAACTGAGCTTGCCGACTATCTTGAAGCAATAGTCAGGAGGAAATGGGAAGCCAGCAGGCTGTCCCATCATGAATACGGGGAGGGGTGCGGCAAATTGCTTGCATGGAAAGCAAAAGCTGATCCGTCTAGTGTAGGAAGGTGGAATCTGACTATATGGTTGCCCCCACTTTTTTCCTGGTGTTTTGCTGGTTTATGACTTAGTTGGACTGGGACCCTGCTATTCAGGGCCCCAGTCTATCTGCTCTCTCTAAACGACATGGAGTGCACTCTAGGTGCACTAGTGATTGGATACTGTGGTGCCTTATGAGTCCCTAGTATATGGTACCTTAGGTGCCAAGGGCATAGGTACTTCACAGGCCTACCAGGGGCTGCAGCATGTATTATGCCACCCCTGGGAAGCAGTCTAAATCTGACACCGCAGGCCTGCTACTGCAGCCTGGGTGAGGTGGTGCTAGCATCCCTCACTGAGATATAGGTTTCCTATATCTCTCCTGCACACACATATAAACCTATCAGTCACCCCTAAGGCAGGCCCTATCAATCCTGAGGGCAGGGTGCTTGGCTTCTATGTGAGGGGGTGCCTCTGCCTGAGCAGGGCCCCTCTGCAGCTCTCAGAGTCTATTCTCTGGTGCTGTTTGTGGATGCGGTTAAACCATATACTATTAAGTGCATTATATCCTCGCGGTAAATGCTAACTTTGGAATGGCTGCATCAAAACATGTCGTGTTTGGTGTCAAACATCTTGGAATACTACCCCCCGCCAATCTTGGCGGCGGGGAGTAGCATTCCACCCTTCTAGAGGGAGAAGACATGTACCTGCTGTGGAAACGCGGTAGAATCCTAAAGAGCCCTGGCATCACAAAATGGATGCCACCAGTCACAGACCCTGGGCTGCCCTCCTGCTGATGACCGAAACTCGCAGTGGAGGAAGCCCAACAATAGGCATCCTGTCACAGGGAGGTGTAACCACCTTCCAGACAGGGTTTAGTGTATTGGGGCTGGGTGGGTGCACTCTTAGAGTGCTTTGAAGTCCTGCACTGGGGGAGCAGAAGGCTCCTCTGTGCATATGCCAGTTCAAACCAGCTCAGGGGCTACCTGCCCCTGCTCTGGTGTGAAACTGGACAAAGGGAAGTGGGTGTAGCCACCCCCTCCCTTGACCCTCCCATAGGTGGGGTCATAGAGCTAGTCCATCCCCTCTTTTTAGTATAAGAGGGGGAACCTTGCCATTGCAAAGCAGATAACCCATGGATGACGCTCTACAGAAGAATCCTGGCCCTTCGACGTTCCACTACCTTTGGAAGACAGAAGAATCTCCCTTGGAGTCAAGGAGTGACTCCCCTGCTTGGCAGGCACCAAAAACGACAACGACGGTCGCAAACTACGCCGCTCCTGCTGGAGTCCGAAGTCCCTGCAGCCCCATAAGTGGATTTCCTGACCTCTCCCAGGCCATCGTGAGTCCCCAGTGAAGCTGAGGCAAGTGGACCCCACGAGTAACGAGGAACCGCGACCCCTGGGTACCGTGCACTATTGTCGAGTACAACCCCTTCACAATGGTCTACGAACTTGTGCTTTGGAGCACGTGTGGTCCCGACCTCTAGCAAGAATCCCTCCGAAGATCAGAGGCCTACACCATCCCGAGTGACCGTGGGCCCCTGTTGAGTGACTCCGCCCGAGGTGTCTTCGCGATCCCTTGCCAGCCGGCTCGTGGGTCCCCAGAAGACTTCTTAAAGAAACCAAAGGGCTCCCCTGGTTGCTCCAGGCCTGCCCTGACTTACCCTCGCTGGGTGAGTCCCTCAGACCTTGCTGGTCTGCGCCATCGACTTTTCTTCATCTCCCGAGACTTGCTGCTGCCAAGGCTTGTTGGCTCCAATCGAGTTGCCGACACCGCAGTCAGCTGCAGACGTCGAGGGACCCACCGAATCCAGCTCCTGGTCATCGTCGACACCTCCTGGACCACGTGGCTGAAGAGTCAAGGCACCCACAACCGACCTGAATCTACCGACGACGGTGGGCATCCATCTTCCTTGCCCCGGGTCACTGCCAAGTGACTTTGAACACTGTCCCCTCTGCTTTCAGGTCATCCTTCTTCAGAATCCAGGCTTGGATTCCACCGGACACTTCTTCAGCTCCCACAAGCAGCAAGTCTTCTTTGTTCGCCATTGAAAACGACGCCGCGACCCGACACCAAAGGACACCTATGCACCCGGCTTCCCTGGGTGGGTAACTCCAGCACTACGGTGCTCCTGTGGGTGTGGGCCCTAGAACTACTTACCCTGTAAGTGACTTGCTTGTAGGTTCTCCCGAAGTATCCTAAAACTCTTTATTTCCAACCGCGACTTGCCCCATTGAAGTTAACGGCGATCCGCGCCTGTGTATCCACACTGCACGCGTCCCCCGTGGGTCCTTTACTTACCTGCCTTGGGTGGTTTCGTGAGGCCCCTGCACTTCTGAAGGCCCTAGGCCTTGTCTCCCTGCAAGTCGTTGTCCCTAAGTCTCTTACTTAGTATATGGTCTGGTACGCCCCTAGGGCCCCAGCCATATTTTGTGCTTAACTTATTGTGAAACGTTGATTTGTGCATATGTTTGTCTTCTAATCTCATAAAGAGATTAGTAGAGAGTTATTTAGAAATAAATACATATATATTTGATATATATACCTGTGTGGTGTCTTTTCATTTGGTGATTCAAGAGATTATATGGTAAAACAAGCTGCTTTACATTCCTCCGAGACTTAGCCTGAAGGCTGCTCTCCACAGCTACCACTAGGATAGCTTTCTTTAAAAGGTTGTCTTAAACCTATCTACCATAAGAGTCGATTTGCCCTGGTGCAAGGTGTCCACTTTAATTAGTGAACAGCATATACCTGGCCAACTTCTCACATTGGTGGGCAGCGTGTGGGATTCCAGCTTGCCATTGTTTTACCAGAAAATCTCTATTTGAATTACTAACTGAAAACCATTATAGGTACTCAAGGTACATATAAAGTCAAGCTTAGTATCAATAAGTTCTACTGAACTTAGAGCTGTGTGCCAAGGGATAGCACACCCTTTCCACAGCTCAAGCTAGGATCAGTAGGCCACAAACTAGTGTAGGTAGTACAACACTGCACAACACTAGAATGTCCTTAAAGGGTGGACCCAGTGGATCCACTCAGCCTCAGTATAAGGACATGGCTTTCTCTGACTTGAGAGCCATGTGTGTTGACAGACACCTGAGGCTAGGACAGAGTCCCTCAACACTACACCTGATAGATCTGCTGACAGCAGATGACCTTAGATTGGCTCTAGGAGCTAAAGGGTTTGAATCAGTGGGTGGGTCAGTCATAGTATGTGGGTCAGATGATGAAAATCAGAATGACCAAGACTCTGTGATTGAAGGGCCAGGCTTCAAGGGGCCTGAAAAGGACAGAGGAATTCTCCCTAAGAGAACTGACAGAGAGGAGGAGAGGCACAGATCCCCTTCCAGGGAATCTGACCACTCTTATCACTCTGGCAGAGAATTTGTCCAGCAGAGGAGCTCATACTTTTCCTTAAGAGAGACCTCCTCTGAGAGAAGGTGCAAACTGCTCCAGTATGAGGAAGCCAAAGTGGCCCTCAGAACCAAGCAGTTGGCACTGGATAGGGAAGCCCTGGAGATCCAGAGAGCTTCTAGAAAAGAGGGGTTAGAACCCCCTGGTGGCAGCAACAGTGTCCCTAGAGGCAGAGAATATATTCCTGACCATAGGAACCTGAGCAAGGTTGTTCCTCCCTACCAGAGTGGGGATGATATCCACAAGTGGATAACTGCTATGGAGAGGGCCTGTAGAGTACAGCAGGTCCCCCAAAAGCAGTGGGCAGCAATCTTGTGGCTCTCCTTTTCAGATAAAGGAAGAGACAAGCTCCTCACTGTTAGAGAGGAGGATGCTGATGATTATGAGGTCCTGAAGAGTGCACTGATAGATGGGTTTGGCTTAACCACTGAGGAGTACAGGTTGAAGTTCAGAGATACCCAGAAGGCACAGACTCAGGACTGGACAGACTTTGTAGATTGTGCATCCAAGGCTCTGGAGGGTTGGCTGGTTGGCAGTAGGGTTACTGATTTCAAAGGATTTTATAATCTAATGATGAGAGAACAGATCCTTAATAATTGTCAAAACCAGCTTTTACACCAGTACCTGGTGGACTCTGATCTGACCTCTCCCCAAGAATTGGGAAAGAAGGCAGACAAATGGGTCAGAACCAGAGTAAGGCCTAAGAATCAGGGTGGTGACCACAAGAAAGATTCTACCAAGTCCCAAGAGAAAGGTGGGGATAAATCTAAGGATAAGTCCACTACAGGGCCCCAAAAGTCCTCTTCTGGGGGTGGGTCCCAAACTCCTTCCTCTCCTGAAAAGAAACCCTATTGCCATGTCTGTAAAAAGCCTGGGCACTGGAAATCTGATCCCAGTTGTCCCAGGATTGGCAATAAAGAAAATGTTCCTCCAACAACTACTACCAGTAGTAATCCTCCAGTTGGGAGTAGTGCACCCAAAAAGTTAGGTGCTTTTGCAAGAGGAACAGAGGTGGGCCCTAGTTCAGACAGGACCCCCTCAACAGACTCCTCAGATTCTGATGGTGGTATAGGATTTGCCACCTTTACCGTGGGTCCCACAGCATTGGGCAGGTACAGACTGGAGCCAATAATTAATGGTCAGAAAGCTGTGGCATTTAGGGACACAGGGGCTAGTGTCACCATGGTGGCAGGGAAACTAGTCCCCCTCACCATCTTTTACCTGAGTTTAAATACCAGGTGACCAACATTGATGGTGTCAGAACAGAGCACCCCATGGCCATAGTCAATCTCAGCTGGGAGGGGTCACAGGCCCAAAAAGAGTGGCAGTGTCCCCAACCTTACCTGTAGATTGCCTGATGGGCAATGATCTGGAAATTTCAGCCTGGGCTGAAATTGAACACCAAACCCATCTGAGGATGTTGGGTGTCCCTGTAAAGGTTAGTGGGGCTGTGATGGCCACAGCCCCAGCCCAAGATTTTGGAGAGATGGAGCCTGGAAGAATGGCCCACTCTCCCCAGAAGAGAGCACAAGGGTTGAAGAAAAGTCTTCTTCCCTCCAGACAGTAGGTAAGGGTCAGCCTCCTCAGGGAACTGACCCTACCCCTAGTGAAGGAACTGCCACAGAGGTAGTCAGGCCTGGCCTGGCCCCACCCCTGATGGCAGAGGACCCTTCCAAGGTGGTACCCAGTCTGGAGCAGGTAAACTGCCCCTCTCTACCCTGCCTCAGTCAGCCCAGGGCTGCAGAGGTCAGGGAGGTCAGTGGACCCCCAGGGCCCCCTGTCCAGAGGAACCCCCCATCAGCAGATTAGGGGCACCCAGTCTAGTAGCCCTAGCCAGGTGAAAATTCCTCAACCCACTGAGGGATCCCCCATACCTTTATGTAGGGACCACCCCCAGAAGGACTCTGTTAGGCAAGGGCAAACCTGGAACCAAAAGGTTCCAAACACGCCATGTCCCTCCAGTGTTCCACCCAAAGGGACCCAACCCCCAGCTGTAGGCAGTCAAAGGTTGACCCTTAGAGCAAAGTGCAACTCAGTCATGGAAAGACAGGCATACATGGTGACCAGTGATCTGAGGAAGCTGAGGCCAACCTTCCTAGGGCCTCACTTCCCTACTCAGACACCCCACCAGCCTTGTACTTTACCAAAGCACACCAGAGGTAGTGATTCCCCATGGTGGAGACCCTCTCATACCCTTAGGGTGGGGGATTGCTTAGGGGACCATAAGACAGGGGGCAACCATGCTAGTGCAGGTGCTTCCTTATATGGCCACTTAATCAATAAAGGCTCAACTGGTCAAGGTTAGCCTTATCTCCTTTCGTTTGGGGGGTTATGTAGGAAGGTGGAATCTGACTATATGGTTGCCCCCACTTTTTTCCTGGTGTTTTGCTGGTTTATGACTTAGTTGGACTGGGACCCTGCTATTCAGGGCCCCAGTCTATCTGCTCTCTCTAAACGACATGGAGTGCACTCTAGGTGCACTAGTGATTGGATACTGTGGTGCCTTATGAGTCCCTAGTATATGGTACCTTAGGTGCCAAGGGCATAGGTACTTCACAGGCCTACCAGGGGCTGCAGCATGTATTATGCCACCCCTGGGAAGCAGTCTAAATCTGACACCGCAGGCCTGCTACTGCAGCCTGGGTGAGGTGGTGCTAGCATCCCTCACTGAGATATAGGTTTCCTATATCTCTCCTGCACATACATATAAACCTATCAGTCACCCCTAAGGCAGGCCCTATCAATCCTGAGGGCAGGGTGCTTAGCTTCTATGTGAGGGGGTGCCTCTGCCTGAGCAGGGCCCCTCTGCAGCTCTCAGAGTCTATTCTCTGGTGCTGTTTGTGGATGCGGTTAAACCATATACTATTAAGTGCATTATATCCTCGCGGTAAATGCTAACTTTGGAATGGCTGCATCAAAACATTTCGTGTTTGGTGTCAAACATCTTGGCATACTACCCCCCCGCCAATCTTGGCGGCGGGGGTAGCATTCCACCCTTCTAGAGGCAGAAGACATGTACCTGCTGTGGGAAAGCGGTAGAATCCTAAAGAGCCCTGGCATCACAAAATGGATGCCACCAGTCACAGACCCTGGGCTGCCCTCCTGCTGATGACCGAAACTCGCAGTTGAGGAAGCCCAACAATAGGCATCCTGTCACAGGGAGGTGTAACCACCTTCCAGACAGGGTTTAGTGTATTGGGGCTGGGTGGGTGCACTCTTAGAGTGCTTTGAAGTCCTGCACTGGGGGAGCAGAAGGCTCCTCTGTGCATATGCCAGTTCAAACCAGCTCAGGGGCTACCTGCCCCTGCTCTGGCGCGAAACTGGACAAAGGGAAGTGGGTGTAGCCACCCCTCCCTTGACCCTCCCATAGGTGGGGTCATAGAGCTAGTCCATCCCCTCTTTTTAGTATAAGAGGGGGAACCTTGCCATTGCAAAGCAGATAACCCCTGGATGACGCTCTACAGAAGAATCCTGGCCCTTCGACGTTCCACTACCTTTGGAAGACAGAAGAATCTCCCTTGGAGTCAAGGAGTGACTCCCCTGCTTGGCAGGCACCAAAAACGACAACGACGGTCGCAAACTACGCCGCTCCCGCCGGAGTCCGAAGTCCCTGCAGCCCCAGAAGTGGATTTCCTGACCTCTCCCATGCCATCGTGAGTCCCCAGTGAAGCTGAGGCAAGTGGACCCCACGAGTAGTGAGGAACCGCGACCCCTGGGTACCGTGCACTATTGTCGAGTGCAACCTCTTCACAACGGTCTACGAACTTGTGCTTTGGACCACGTGTGGTCCCGACCTCTAGCAGGAATCCCTCCAAAGATCAGAGGCCTACACCGTTCCGAGTGACCATGGGCCCCTGTTGAGTGATTCCGCCCGAGGTGTCTTTGCAATCCCTTGCCAGCCGGCTTGTGGGTCCCCAGAAGACTTCTTAAAGAAACCAAAGGGCTACCCTGGTTGCTCCAGGCCTGCCCTGACTTACCCTCGCTGGGTGAGTCCCTCAGACCTTGCTGGTCTGCGCCATCGACTTTTCTTCATCTCCCCAAGACTTGCTGCTGCCAAGGCTTGTTGGCTCTAATCGAGTTGCCGACACCGCAGTCAGCTGCAGACGTCGAGGGACCCACCGAATCCAGCTCCTGGTCATCGTCGACACCTCCTGGACCACGTGGCTGAAGAGTCAAGGCACCCGCAACCGACCTGAATCTACCGACGACGGTGGGCATCCATCTTCCTTGCCCCGGGTCACTGCCAAGTGACTTTGAACACTGTCCCCTCTGCTTTCAGGTCATCCTTCTTCAGAATCCAGGCTTGGATTCCACCGGACACTTCTTCAGCTCCCGCAAGCAGCAAGTCTTCTTTGTTCGCCATTGAAAACGACGCCGCGACCCGACACCAAAGGACACCTATGCACCCGGCTTCCCTGGGTGAGGTAACTCCAGCACTACGGTGCTCCTGTGGGTGTGGGCCCTAGAACTACTTACCCTGTAAGTGACTTGCTTGTAGGTTCTCCCGAAGTATCCTAAAACTCTTTATTTCCAACCGCGACTTGCCCCATTGAAGTTAACGGCGATCCACGCCTGTGTATCCACACTGCACGCGTCCCCGTGGGTCCTTTACTTACCTGCCTTGGGTGGTTTCGTGAGGCCCCTGCACTTCTGAAGGCCCTAGGCCTTGTCTCCCTGCAAGTCGTTGTCCCTAAGTCTCTTACTTAGTATATGGTCTGGTACGCCCCTAGGGCCCCAGCCATATTTTGTGCTTAACTTATTGTGAAACGTTGATTTGTGCATATGTTTGTCTTCTAATCTCATAAAGAGATTAGTAGAGAGTTATTTAGAAATAAATACATATATATTTGATATATATACCTGTGTGGTGTCTTTTCATTTGGTGATTCAAGAGATTATATGGTAAAACAAGCTGCTTTACATTCCTCCGAGACTTAGCCTGAAGGCTGCTCTCCACAGCTACCACTAGGATAGCTTTCTTTAAAAGGTTGTCTTAAACCTATCTACCATAAGAGTCGATTTGCCCTGGTGCAAGGTGTCCACTTTAATTAGTGAACAGCATATACCAGGCCAACTTCTCACATCTAGGAATCTGATAAAAGATCTTAGATGTTCAAACTCCGGTA
The DNA here is from genome assembly GCA_963921515.1 of Calotriton arnoldi. Lineage (NCBI taxonomy): Eukaryota > Metazoa > Chordata > Amphibia > Caudata > Salamandridae > Calotriton > Calotriton arnoldi. The sequence goes on along the minus strand of CAWUFW010003005.1, from coordinate 1,072,789 downwards.
ATATCATCTCCGAGGATATTGAGATTGAGAACGCTTTTGCCCAGTTCTTCCAAGGTCTCTACACAGAGGATCGAACAGTAAGTGAAGAACTCTTGGAGGAGTTCCTCTTAGACCTGGAACTCCCTATGCTTCAGAGCCCAGAGAGAGACAACTTAAACAGCCCCATTGGTCTGGAGGAAATCCTTCATACCATCAGCACCCTAAAAAAAGGGAAAGCCGCTGGACCCGACTCTATTCCCAATGAAATCTATACTATTTTAAATGAAGAACTTGCCCCAATATTGCTCCAATTGTTTAACTCTGCCTTTATATCTGGCCAGGACCTCCCTTCATCCTGGGATGAAGCCACCATAACCATCCTCCTGAAACAGAATAAGAACCCGAGGTCCTGTTAGTCTTATAGGCCTATTTCTCTGCTTAATAGTGACCATAAAATATATACCCAGATTCTTACTAAACGTCTAGATAAGGTGGCAGGATCACTAATTCATTCCGACCAAAAAGGCTTTATGAAGGGGAGGCAACTCCATGAGTTAACACATGATTTGATTGGGGCAATAGATATGGTGAGAGAATATGGGATCCCGTTGGCAGTAATGACCTTTGACGCTGCGAAGGCCTTCGATAGGGTCAGCTGGCCTTTTTTATACAGAATGATCCCACGCTTTAATCTTGGGGAGGTATTCTTAGCAGCAGTCAGGGCCTTATATAAAAATCCGTCGGCTAGGGTCCTGGTGAACGGGAATCTAACTAAGCCAATAAAAATTGGTAGGGGGACCAGACAGGGATGCCCTCTCTCCCCCCTACTTTTTAACCTTTACATCGAACCATTGGCATGAAAACTAAGGGCATGTCGGAATCTTCACCCCTTCGTTTGTAATGGTTGGGCAAAAAAAATTGGGCTATATGCAGACGATCTCATGATTCTGACAGGGATCTTCAGCACTCACGTCATGCGATATGGGAGCAGCTGGAGGGCTTTGGGAGGGTATCTGGATATTCCATCAACCAACAAAAAACCGAACTAATGAAATGGAACACCCCCTATAGGAGTGATTTAACGAAACAGGAGATAAGATATTTGGGAGTCCAAATAATACAAAATGTAGAGAAGATAGCCCAGGTGAATTTCGATAAAGTAGTAGTGGGAGTCAAATCACAGCTACGTGCATGGGGGGCTCTCCCACTTTCTTTCTTGGGTCGATCAAATCTCCTAAAAATGTCAATCCTCCCAAAGTTTACTTTCTTGTTTAATGCCATCCCGTTAGAATTTAAGAAGATCTGGTTTAAGAAGGTGCAGGGGGAGTTTTCCAGTTTTATTTGGGGAAATAAAAGACCTAGAATCTCTTTGAAGAAGTTCAGAAGGAAGAAAGAACAGGGAGGGATCGCCAGTCCAGATCTCTACCAATACTACTGCGCTTTCCATCTTAAGAACTTCCGACAGTTGTTGTTGGGAAGCTCCTGTTTGTCTCCACTCTTTAGGGCCCTTACAGTGAGCTCTCCGTATCAAGCAGATTTCTTCCTTGTGAAGTTTGGTCATCCCAAATTCTTTAAGAAGGTGAGGTTAAAGGTCCTTTTAGCGGCATCTAAGGTCTGGTATCAGGTGAGAGCGGCTTTACAAATACCTTACTACTGTGATGTAGTGCCTATCTGGGACTCTCCTGGTACTCCGGATTGCCTATTGGATGCACTCGCAGTCCCGCTACGAGGCTGTGGCATCCTCAGGTGGGGGTAGCTTATTGTTGATAAATTAATCTCAAGGCAACGTCTTTCAGAGATCTCTGAAAACTCGGTCTCAAAATTCAAATACTATCAACTTTTAAGCTGGGTTAAAGCATTGGGGGAGGAGGGTAAAGGGAACATAGATTTGGCCTCCAAGAGTTGCCTACCCTCCACTTCACAGAAAGAAGTTGCAGAGTGGTATTGGATGCTAATTCAAAATGGAGAAGAGACGCAAAACCCACTTACAAAGATCTGGAGGAGGGAACTGCCAGGCGAAGACCTCAAATCCTTAGGGCAAGTATCTATGTCTCATTTGTGGTCATATGTGAAATCTGTGCCATTAAGGAAGAACCATCTTTTTACTGTCCACAAGGCATACTGGACACCACAGAAACTATCGAAGCTGGGGAATGGTGTATTGAAGATGCGCCCGAAATGTGGCAGAAACAACTCAAACAAGGCCCATATGTTTTGGCAGTGTCCCTCAATCCAGTTTTTCTGGCAGAAAGTGGGTAAGATCATCTCAGGTATTATGGGCCAAGAGATTAAGATGAGCTTAGCTCTTGGATCTTTGGAGTGGTACTGGGTGGGGTAACTATTCGGGGTCTCCTCAGCACCCATAAAGCTCTCATCTTTGTTTTGATCCTCCTTGCATGAAGGGAGCTGTGTGTTAAGTGGATCCTCCCTTGTCCCCCTAATGAGGACGAATGGATTTGTTCCATTCAAAAAGTCTCGCATCTTGACCAGGCTAATAAACTTGTCAAGAAAATGAAATTTTGGGAACTTTGGGATGACTGGTTTAAGTTTTATATCTCCAGTCTATCTCACTGAGCATGGAATCCCTCTAATTCCCCCCCTGTATCAGGTTTTCTTGGGCTGTTTCTCTCTTCACTTTTTTTCCCCCGTTTATTTCTACCTACTTGTCTCTGCATGACGTATGTTTAAGCCTTTCTTTAAACCTTATGGTCCAATGATTAACTGTATGCTAATTGCTCTTATGTCCGGGTCACCTACTCTTAGCACCTGTATTTAGAGGAGTCAGTGCCATTGTCCATCCAGGAGGTATAATCTTCTCTGGCCCGGGATATTTCTATCCCTCTTCCCTTTTGGAGAGACCGGGTGCTCCACTGACTCTCTCTGGTTTGGTCTGGCATTGGTTTTCTGAACCCAAAGCATTTTGACAAATGAGGACTAAAAAAAAAAGAGAGTTGCAGAAAAAAGCAAGAGAAGTGCAGAAAGAAGCAAGAGAGGTGCAGAAAGAAGCAAGAGAGTTCTAAAAAAAAAGAGTGAGGTGCAGAAAGAAGAAAGGCGCAGAAAGAGGCAACTGAGGTCCAGAAAGAGGCAAGAGAGGTGCAGAAATAGATAAGAGAGGTGCAGAAAGAGGCAAGAAAGGTGCAGAAAGAGGAAGAAAGGTGCAGAAAAAGGCATGAGAAATGCAGAAAGAGGAAGAAAGGGGCAGAAAGAAGCAAGAGAAGCGCAGAAAGAAGCAAGAGAGGTGGAGAAAGAAGGAAGAGAGGTACAGAAAGAAGAGAGTGAGGTGCAGAAAGAGGCAAGAGAGGTGCAGAAAGAGGTAAGAGAAGTGCAGAAAGAGGCAAGAGAGGTGCAGAAAGAGGCAAGAGTAGAGCAGGAAGGCAAGAGAGGTTCAGAAAGAGGCAAGAGAGGTGCAGAAAGAAGAGAGTGTGGTGGAGAAAGAGGCAAGAGAGGTGCAGAAAGAGGCAGGAGAGGTGTAGAAAGAGGCAAGAGTTGTGCAGAAAAAGGCTAGAGAAGTGCAGAAAGAGGTAAAAGAGGTGCAAAAAGAGGCAAGAGAGGTGCAGAAAGAAGAGAGTGAGCTGCAGAAAGAGGCAAAAGTGGTGCAGAAAGAAGCAAGAGGTGCTGAAAGAGGCAAGAGAGGTACAAAAAGATGCAAGACAGGTGCAAAAAGAGTCAAGAGAGGTGCAGAAAGAGGCAAGTGAAGTGCAGAAAGAGGCAGGAGAGGTGCAGAAAGAGGCAAGAGTGGAGCAGAAAGGCAAGAGAGGTGCAGGTAAAGGCAAAAGAGGTGCAGAAATAGGCAAGAGAGGTGCAGTAAGGGGCAATAGAGGTGCAGATAGAGGCAAAAGAGGTACAGAAAGAGGTAAGAGGTGCAGTAAGGGGCAAGAGGTGCAGAAAGAGGCAAGAGAGGTGCATAAAGAAGAGAGTGAGGGGCAGAAAGAGGCAAGAGAGTTGCAGAAAGTGGCAAGAGAGGTGCAGAAAGAGGCAAGAGAGGTGTAGAAATAGGCCAGAGTGGTGCAGAAAGAGGCAAGAGAGGTGCAGAAAGAGGTAAGAAAGGTGCAAACAGATGCAAGAGAGGTGCAGAAAGAGGCAAGAGAGGTGCAGAAAGAGGCAAGAGGTGCAGAAAGAGGTAGGAGAGGTGTGGATAGGTGCAAGAGAGGTGCAAAAAGAGGAAGAAAGGTGCAGAAAGAGGCAAGTCAGGTGGAGAAAGAGGCAAGAGAAGTGCAGAAAGAGGCAAGAGAGGTGTAGAAAGAGGCAAGAGAGGTACAGAAAAATGAAGAAAGGAGCAGAAAGAGGCAAGAGAGGTGCAGAAACTGTAAAAGATGCAGAAAGAAACAAGAGAAGTGCAGAAAAAGGCAAGAGAGGTGCAGAAAGAGACAAGAGAGGTACAGAAAGAGGCAAGAGAATTACAGAAAGAGGCAAGAGAGGTGCAGAAACTGTAAAAGATGCAGAAAGAAACAAGAGAAGTGCAGAAAGAGGCAAGAGAGGTGCAGAAAGAGACAAGAGAGGTACAGAAAGAGGCAAGAGAATTACAGAAAGAGGCAAGAGAGGTGCAGAAAGAGGCAAGAAAGGTATGTATATGTATATATTCAATCTCCTCTCACTCTTACAAGGAAGGAATCAGCACTCGGGTTGTAGTTTGGAAGTATTTAATCTGCAAAGGACGCAATCCGCACGTTTCGGCTCGCCCAAACATTGATCACGATACAAGACGTCATTGTAGCTTCCTTATTTAAATGTACAAATGCCTCCAGTTGCCAACATTAACAAAGGACTACATATTACATTAACCAAAAAGCTGTTGGCCATATTGGCCTGGTCATGATGCAGAAAGAGGCAAGAAAAGTGCAGAAAGATGCAAGAAAGTTGCAAAAAGAGGAAGAAAGGTACAGAAAAAAGCAGGAGAAGTGATGAAAGAGGCAAAAGAGGTGCAGAAAGAAGCAAGAGAAGTGCGGAAAGAAGCAAGAGAGGCTCAGAAAGATGCAAGAGAGTTGAAAAGAAGCGAGTAAGGTGCAGAAAGAGGCAAGAGAGGTGCAGAAAGAGGCGATAGAGATACAGAAAGAGGCAAGAGAAGTGCAGAAAGAGGCAAAGAGGTGCAAAAAGATGCAAGACAGGTGCAAAAAGAGTCAAGAGAGGTACAGAAAGAGGCAAGAGAGGTGCACAAAGAGGCAAGAGAGGTGCAGAAAGAGGCAAGAGTGGAGCAGAAAGGCAAGAGAGGTGCAGGTAAAGGCAAAAGAGGTGCAGAAATAGGCAAGAAAGGTGCATAAAGAGGCTAGAAAGGTGCCGAAAGAGGAAGAAAGGTGCAGAAAAAGGCATGAGAAATGCAGAAAGAGGAAGAAAGGGGCAGAAAGAAGCAAGAGAAGCGCAGAAAGAAGCAAGAGAGGTGCAGAAAGAAGGAAGAGAGGTACAGAAAGAAGAGAGTGAGGTGCAGAAAGAGGCAAGAGAGGTGCAGAAAAAGGTAAGAGAAGTGCAGAAACAGGCAAGAGAGGTGCAGAAAGAGGCAAGAGTAGAGCAGAAAGGCAAGAGAGGTTCAGAAAGAGGCAAGAGAGGTACAGAAAGAAGAGAGTGTGGTGGAGAAAGAGGCAAGAGAGGTGCAGAAAGAGGCAGGAGAGGTGTAGAAAGAGGCAAGAGTTATGCAGAAAATGGCTAGAGAAGTGCAGAAAGAGGCAAGAGAGGTGCAAAAAGAGGCAAGAGAGGTGCAGAAAGAAGAAAGAGGTGCAGAAAGAGGCAAGAGAGGTACAAAAAGAGGCAAGAGAGGTACAGAAAGAGGCAAGAGAAGTGCAGAAAGAGGCAAAGAGGTGCAAAAAGATGCAAGACAGGTGCAAAAGAGTCAAGAGAGGTACAGAAAGAGGCAAGAGAGGTGCACAAAGAGGCAAGAGAGGTGCAGAAAGAGGCAAGTGAAGTGCAGAAAGAGGCAAGAGAGGTGCAGAAAGAGGCAGGAGAGGTGCAGAAAGAGGCAAGAGTGGAGCAGAAAGGCACGAGAGGTGCAGGTAAAGGCAAAAGAGGTGCAGAAATAGGCAAGAGAGTTGCAGTAAGGGGCAAGAGAGGTGCAGAAATAGATGAGAGGTGCAGAAAGAGGCAAGAAAGGTGCAGAAAGAGGCTAGAAAGGTGCAGAAAGAGGAAGAAAGGTGCAGAAAAAGGCATGAGAAATGCAGAAAGAGGAAGAAAGGGGCAGAAAGAAGCAAGAGAAGCGCAGAAAGAAGCAAGAGAAGCACAGAAAGAAGCAAGAGAGGTGCAGAAAGAAGGAAGAGAGGTACAGAAAGAAGAGAGAGGAGCAGAAAGAGGCAAGAGAGGTGCAGAAAGAGGTAAGAGAAAAGCAGAAAAAGGCAAGAGAGGTGAAGAAAGAGGCAAGAGTAGAGCAGAAAGGCAAGAGAGGTTCAAAAAGAGGCAAGAGAGGTACAGAAAGAAGAGTGTGGTGGAGAAAGAGGCAAGAGAGGTGCAGAAAGAGGCAGGAGAGGTGTAGAAAGAGGCAAGAGTTGTGCAGAAAAAGGCTAGAGAAGTGCAGAAAGAGGCAAGAGAGGTGCAAAAAGAGGCAAGAGAGGTGCAGAAAGAAGCAAGAGGTACAGCAAGAGGCAAGAGAGGTACAGAAAGAGGCAAGAGAAGTGCAGAAAGAGGCAAAGAAGTGCAAAAAGATGCAAGACAGGTGCAAAAAGAGTCAAGAGAAGTACAGAGAGAGGCAAGAGAGGTGCACAAAGAGTCAAGAGAGGTGCAGAAAGAGGCAAGTGAAGTGCAGAAAGAGGCAAGAGAGGTGCAGAAAGAGGCTAGAAAGGTGCAGAAAGAGGAAGAAAGGTGCAGAATAAGGCATGAGAAATGCAGAAAGAGGAAGAAAGGGGCAGAAAGAAGCAAGAGAGGTGCAGATAGAGGCGAAAGAGGTACAGAAATAGGCAAGAGAGGTGCAGTAAGGGGCAAGAGAGGTGCAGAAATAGATAAGAGAGATGCAGAAAGAGGCAAGAAAGGTGCAGAAAGAGGCTAGAAAGGTGCAGAAAGAGGAAGAAAGGTGCAGAAAAAGGCATGAGAAATGCAGAAAGAGGAAGAAAGGGGCAGAAAGAAGCAAGAGAGGTGCAGATAGAGGCAAAAGAGGTACAGAAAGAGGTAAGAGGTGCAGTAATGGGCAAGAGAGGTGCAGAAAGAGGCAAGAGAGGTGCATAAAGAAGAGAGTGAGGTACAGAAAGAGGCAAGAGAGTTGCAGAAAGTGGCAAGAGAGGTGCAGAAAGAGGCCAGAGAGGTGTAGAAATAGGCCAGAGTGGTGCAGAAAGAGGCAAGAGAGGTGCAAAAAGATGCAAGAGAGGTGCAGAAAGAGGCAAGAGAGGTGTAGAAAGAGGCAAGAGAGGTACAGAAAAATGAAGATAGGTGCAGAAAGAGGCAAGAGAGGTGCAGAAACAGTAAGAAAGATGCAGAAAGAAGCAAGAGAAGTGCAGAAAAAGGCAAGAGAGGTGCAGAAAGAGGCAAGAGAGGTGCAGAAAGAGGCGAGAGAGATGCAGAAAAAGGTAAGAGAAGTGCAGAAAAAGGAAGAGAGGTGCAGAAAGAGGCAAGAGTAGAGCAGAAAGGCAAGAGAGGTTCAGAAAGAGGCAAGAGAGGTACAGAAAGAAGAGAGTGTGGTGGAGAAAGAGGCAAGAGAGGTGCAGAAAGAGGAAGGAGAGGTGTAGAAAGAGGCAAGAGTTATGCAGAAAAAGGCTAGAGAAGTGCAGAAAGAGGCAAGAGAGGTGCAAAAAGAGGCAAGAGAGGTGCAGAAAGAAGAAAGAGGTGCAGAAAGAGGCAAGAGAGGTACAAAAAGAGGCAAGAGAGGTACAGAAAGAGGCAAGAGAAGTGCAGAAAGAGGCAAAGAGGTGCAAAAAGATGCAAGACAGGTGCAAAAAGAGTCAAGAGAGGTACAGAAAGAGGCAAGAGAGGTACACAAAGAGGCAAGAGAGATGCAGAAAGAGGCAAGTGAAGTGCAGAAAGAGGCAAGAGAGGTGCAGAAAGAGGCAGGAGAGGTGCAGAAAGAGGCAAGAGTGGAGCAGAAAGGCAAGAGAGGTGCAGGTAAAGGCAAAAGAGGTGCAGAAATAGGCAAGAGAGGTGCAGTAATGGGCAAGAGAGGTGCAGAAATAGATGAGAGGTGCAGAAAGAGGCAAGAAAGGTGCAGAAAGAGGCTAGAAAGGTGCAGAAAGAGGAAGAAAGGTGCAGAAAAAGGCATGAGAAATGCAGAAAGAGGAAGAAAGGGGCAGAAAGAAGCAAGAGAAGCGCAGAAAGAAGCAAGAGAAGCACAGAAAGAAGCAAGAGAGGTGCAGAAAGAAGGAAGAGAGGTACAGAAAGAAGAGAGAGGAGCAGAAAGAGGCAAGAGAGGTGAAGAAAGAGGCAAGAGTAGAGCAGAAAGGGAAGAGAGGTTCACAAAGAGGCAAGAGAGGTACAGAAAGAAGAGTGTGGTGGAGAAAGAGGCAAGAGAGGTGCAGAAAGAGGCAGGAGAGGTGTAGAAAGAGGCAAGAGTTGTGCAGAAAAAGGCTAGAGAAGTGCAGAAAGAGGCAAGAGAGGTGCAAAAAGAGGCAAGAGAGGTGCAGAAAGAAGCAAGAGGTACAGCAAGAGGCAAGAGAGGTACAGAAAGAGGCAAGAGAAGTGCAGAAAGAGGCAAAGAAGTGCAAAAAGATGCAAGACAGGTGCAAAAAGAGTCAAGAGAAGTACAGAGAGAGGCAAGAGAGGTGCACAAAGAGTCAAGAGAGGTGCAGAAAGAGGCAAGTGAAGTGCAGAAAGAGGCAAGAGAGGTGCAGAAAGAGGCTAGAAAGGTGCAGAAAGAGGAAGAAAGGTGCAGAATAAGGCATGAGAAATGCAGAAAGAGGAAGAAAGGGGCAGAAAGAAGCAAGAGAGGTGCAGATAGAGGCAAAAGAGGTACAGAAATAGGCAAGAGAGGTGCAGTAAGGGGCAAGAGAGGTGCAGAAATAGATAAGAGAGATGCAGAAAGAGGCAAGAAAGGTGCAGAAAGAGGCTAGAAAGGTGCAGAAAGAGGAAGAAAGGTGCAGAAAAAGGCATGAGAAATGCAGAAAGAGGAAGAAAGGGGCAGAAAGAAGCAAGAGAGGTGAAGATAGAGGCAAAAGAGGTACAGAAAGAGGTAAGAGGTGCAGTAATGGGCAAGAGAGGTGCAGAAAGAGGCAAGAGAGGTGCATAAAGAAGAGTGGTGCAGAAAGAGGCAAGAGAGTTGCAGAAAGTGGCAAGAGAGGTGCAGAAAGAGGCCAGAGAGGTGTAGAAATAGGCCAGAGTGGTGCAGAAAGAGGCAAGAGAGGTGCAAAAAGATGCAGGAGAGGTGCAGAAAGAGGCAAGAGAGGTGTAGAAAGAGGCAAGAGAGGTACAGAAAAATGAAGAAAGGTGCAGAAAGAGGCAAGAGAGGTGCAGAAACAGTAAGAAAGATACAGAAAGAAGCAAGAGAAGTGCAGAAAAAGGCAAGAGAGGTGCAGAAAGAGGCAAGAGAGGTGCAGAAAGAGGCGAGAGAGATGCAGAAAAAGGTAAGAGAAGTGCAGAAAAAGGAAGAGAGGTGCAGAAAGAGGCAAGAGTAGAGCAGAAAGGCAAGAGAGGTTCAGAAAGAGGCAAGAGAGGTACAGAAAGAAGAGAGTGTGGTGGAGAAAGAGGCAAGAGAGGTGCAGAAAGAGGCAGGAGAGGTGAAGAAAGAGGCAAGAGTTTATGCAGAAAAAGGCTAGAGAAGTGCAGAAAGAGGCAAGAGAGGTGCAAAAAGAATCAAGAGAGGTGCAGAAAGAAGCAAGAGGTGCAGAAAGAGGCAAGAGAGGTACAAAAAGAGGCAAGAGATGTACAGAAAGAGGCAAGAGAAGTGCAGAAAGAGGCAAAGAGGTGCAAAAAGATGCAAGACAGGTGCAAAAAGAGTCAAGAGAGGTACAGAAAGAGGCAAGAGAGGTGCACAAAGAGGCAAGAGAGGTGCAGAAAGAGGCAAGTGAAGTGCAGAAAGAGGCAAGAGGTGCAGAAAGAGGCAAGAGAGGTGCAGAAAGAGGCAGGAGAGGTGCAGAAAGAGGCAAGAGTGGAGCAGAAAGGCAAGAGAGGTGCAGGTAAAGGCAAAAGCAGTGCATAAATAGGCAAGAGAGGTGCAGTAAGGGGCAATAGAGGTGCAGAAATAGATAAGAGAGGTGCAGAAAGAGGCAAGAAAGGTGCAGAAAGAGGCTAGAAAGGTGCAGAAAGAGGAATAAAGGTGCAGAAAAAGGCATGAGAAATGCAGAAAGAGGAAGAAAGGGGCAGAAAGAAGCAAGAGAAGCGCAGAAAGAAGAAAGAGAAGCGCAGAAAGAAGCAAGAGAGGTGCAGAAAGAAGGAAGAGAGGTACAGAAAGAAGAGTGAGGTGCAGAAAGAGGCAAGAGAGGTGCAGAAAGAGGTAAGAGAAGTGCAGAAAAAGGCAAGAGAGGTGCAGAAAGAGGCAAGAGTAGAGCAGAAAGGCAAGAGAGGTTCAGAAAGAGGCAAGAGAGGTGCAGAAAGAGGCAGGAGAGGTGTAGAAAGAGGCAAGAGAGGTACAGAAAGAGGCAAGAGATGTGCAGAAAGAGGCAAGAGAGTTGCAGAAAGTGGCAAGAGAGGTGCAGAAAGAGGCAAGAGAGGTGTAGAAATAGGCCAGAGTGGTGCAGAAAGAGGCAAGAGAGGTGCAGAAAGAGGTAAGAGAGGTGCAAAAAGATGCAAGAGAGGTGCAGAAAGAGGCAAGAGAGGTGTAGAAAGAGGCAAGAGAGGTACAGAAAAATGAAGAAAGGTGCAGAAAGAGGCAAGAGAGGTGCAGAAACAGTAAGAAAGATGCAGAAAGAAGCAAGAGAAGTGCAGAAAGAGGCAAGAGAGGTGCATAAAGAGGCAAGAGAGGTGCAGAAAGAGGCAAGAGAGGTGCAGAAAGAGACAAGAGAGGTGCAGAAAGAGGCAAGAGAATTGCAGAAAGAGGCAAGAGAGGTGCAGAAAGAAGCAAGAGAGGTACAGAAAGAGGCAAGAAAGGTATGTATATGTATAAATTCAATCTCCTCTCACTCTTACAAGGAAGGAATCAGCACTGGGTTGTAGTTTGGAAGTATTTAATCTGCAAAGGACGCAATCCGCACATTTCGGCTCGCCCAAACATTGATCACGATACAAGACGTCATTGTAGCTTCCTTATTTAAATGTACAAATGCCTCCAGTTGCCAACATTAACAAAGGACTACATATTACATTAACCAAAAAGCTGTTGGCCATATTTGCCTGGTCATGATGCAGAAAGAGGCAAGAAAAGTGCAGAAAGATGCAAGAGAGTTGCAAAAGAGGAAGAAAGGTACAGAAAAAAGCAGGAGAAGTGATGAAAGAGGCAAGAGAGGTGCAGAAAGAAGCAAGAGAAGTGAGGAAAGAATCAAGAGAGGCTCAGAAAGAAGCAAGAGAGTTGAAAAGCAGAGTAAGGTGCAGAAAGAGGCAAGAGAGGTACAGAAAGAGGCGAGAGAGGTACAGAAAGAGGCAAGAGAAGTGCAAAAGAGGCAAAGAGGTGCAGAAAGATGCAAGACAGGTGCAAAAAGAGTCAAGAGAGGTACAGAAAGAGGCAAGAGTGGAGCAGAAAGGCAAGAGTGGAGCAGAAAGGCAAGAGAGGTGCAGGTAAAGGCAAAAGAGGTGCAGAAAGAGGCAAAAGAGGTGCAGAAAGAGGCAAGAAAGGTGAATAAAGAGGCTAGAAAGGTGCAGAAAGAGGAAGAAAGGTGCAGAAAAAGGCATGAGAAATGCAGAAAGAGGAAGAAAGGGGCAGAAAGAAGCAAGAGAAGCGCAGAAAGAAGCAAGAGAGGTGCAGAAAGAAGGAAGAGAGGTACAGAAAGAAGAGAGTGAAGTGCAGAAAGGCAAGAGAGGTGCAGAAAAAGGTAAGAGAAGTGCAGAAGAAGGCAAGAGAGGTGCAGAAAGAGGCAAGAGTAGAGCAGAAATGCAAGAGAGGTTCAGAAAGAGGCAAGAGAGGTACAGAAAGAAGAGAGTGTGGTGGAGAAAGAGGCAAGAGAGGTGCAGAAAAAGGCTAGAGAAGTGCAGAAAGAGGCAAGAGAGGTGCAAAAAGAGGCAAGAGAGGTGCAGAAAGAAGCAAAAGGTACAGAAAGAGGCAAGAGAGGTACAAAAAGAGGCTAGAAAGGTGCAGAAAGAGGAAGAAAGGTGCAGAATAAGGCATGAGAAATGCAGAAAGAGGAAGAAAGGGGCAGAAAGAAGCAAGAGAGGTGCAGATAGAGGCGAAAGAGGTACAGAAATAGGCAAGAGAGGTGCAGTAAGGGGCAAGAGAGGTGCAGAAATAGATAAGAGAGATGCAGAAAGAGGCAAGAAAGGTGCAGAAAGAGGCTAGAAAGGTGCAGAAAGAGGAAGAAAGGTGCAGAAAAAGGCATGAGAAATGCAGAAAGAGGAAGAAAGGGGCAGAAAGAAGCAAGAGAGGTGCAGATAGAGGCAAAAGAGGTACAGAAAGAGGTAAGAGGTGCAGTAATGGGCAAGAGAGGTGCAGAAAGAGGCAAGAGAGGTGCATAAAGAAGAGAGGTGCAGAAAGAGGCAAGAGAGTTGCAGAAAGTGGCAAGAGAGGTGCAGAAAGAGGCCAGAGAGGTGTAGAAATAGGCCAGAGTGGTGCAGAAAGAGGCAAGAGAGGTGCAAAAAGATGCAAGAGAGGTGCAGAAAGAGGCAAGAGAGGTGTAGAAAGAGGCAAGAGAGGTACAGAAAAATGAAGAAAGGTGCAGAAAGAGGCAAGAGAGGTGCAGAAACAGTAAGAAAGATGCAGAAAGAAGCAAGAGAAGTGCAGAAAAAGGCAAGAGAGGTGCAGAAAGAGGCAAGAGAGGTGCAGAAAGAGGCGAGAGAGATGCAGAAAAAGGTAAGAGAAGTGCAGAAAAAGGAAGAGAGGTGCAGAAAGAGGCAAGAGTAGAGCAGAAAGGCAAGAGAGGTTCAGAAAGAGGCAAGAGAGGTACAGAAAGAAGAGAGTGTGGTGGAGAAAGAGGCAAGAGAGGTGCAGAAAGAGGCAGGAGAGGTGAAGAAAGAGGCAAGAGTTATGCAGAAAAAGGCTAGAGAAGTGCAGAAAGAGGCAAGAGAGGTGCAAAAAGAGGCAAGAGAGGTGCAGAAAGAAGCAAGAGGTGCAGAAAGAGGCAAGAGAGGTACAAAAAGAGGCAAGAGATGTACAGAAAGAGGCAAGAGAAGTGCAGAAAGAGGCAAAGAGGTGCAAAAGATGCAAGACAGGTGCAAAAAGAGTCAAGAGAGGTACAGAAAGAGGCAAGAGAGGTGCACAAAGAGGCAAGAGAGGTGCAGAAAGAGGCAAGTGAAGTGCAGAAAGAGGCAAGAGGTGCAGAAAGAGGCAAGAGAGGTGCAGAAAGAGGCAGGAGAGGTGCAGAAAGAGGCAAGAGTGGAGCAGAAAGGCAAGAGAGGTGCAGGTAAAGGCAAAAGCGGTGCATAAATAGGCAAGAGAGGTGCAGTAAGGGGCAAGAGAGGTGCAGAAATAGATAAGAGAGGTGCAGAAAGAGGCAAGAAAGGTGCATAAAGAGGCTAGAAAGGTGCAGAAAGAGGAATAAAGGTGCAGAAAATGGCATGAGAAATGCAGAAAGAGGAAGAAAGGGGCAGAAAGAAGCAAGAGAAGCGCAGAAAGAAGCAAGAGAAGCGCAGAAAGAAGCAAGAGAGGTACAGAAAGAAGAGTGAGGTGCAGAAAGAGGCAAGAGAGGTGCAGAAAGAGGTAAGAGAAGTGCAGAAAAAGACAAGAGAGGTGCAGAAAGAGGCAAGAGTAGAGCAGAAAGGCAAGAGACGTTCAGAAAGAGGCAAGAGAGGTACAGAAAGAGGCAGGAGAGGTGTAGAAAGAGGCAAGAGAGGTACAGAAAGAGGCAAGAGAGGAGCAGAAAGAGGCAAGAGAGTTGCAGAAAGTGGCAAGAGAGGTGCAGAAAGAGGCAAGAGAGGTGTAGAAATAGGCCAGAGTGGTGCAGAAAGAGGCAAGAGAGGTGCAGAAAGAGGTAAGAGAGGTGCAAAAAGATGCAAGAGAGGTGCAGAAAGAGGCAAGAGAGGTGTAGAAAGAGGCAAGAGAGGTACAGAAAAATGAAGAAAGGTGCAGAAAGAGGCAAGAGAGGTGCAGAAACAGTAAGAAAGATGCAGAAAGAAGCAAGAGAAGTGCAGAAAGAGGCAAGAGAGGTGCATAAAGAGGCAAGAGAGGTGCAGAAAGAGGCAAGAGAGGTGCAGAAAGAGACAAGAGAGGTGCAGAAAGAGGCAAGAGAATTGCAGAAAGAGGCAAGAGAGGTGCAGAAAGAAGCAAGAGAGGTTCAGAAAGAGGCAAGAAAGGTATGTATATGTATAAATTCAATCTCCTCTCACTCTTACAAGGAAGGAATCAGCACTCGGGTTGTAGTTTGGAAGTATTTAATCTGCAAAGGACGCAATCCGCATGTTTCAGCTCGCCCAAACATTGATCACGATACAAGACGTCATTGTAGCTTCCTTATTTAAATGTACAAATGCCTCCAGTTGCCAACATTAACAAAGGACTACATATTACATTAACCAAAAAGCTGTTGGCCATATTTGCCTGGTCATGATGCAGAAAGAGGCAAGAAAAGTGCAGAAAGATGCAAGAGAGTTGCAAAAAGAGGAAGAAAGGTACAGAAAAAAGCAGGAGAAGTGATGAAAGAGGCAAGAGAGGTGCAGAAAGAAGCAAGAGAAGTGAGGAAAGAATCAAGAGAGGCTCAGAAAGAAGCAAGAGAGTTGAAAAGCGAGTAAGGTGCAGAAAGAGGCAAGAGAGGTACAGAAAGAGGCGAGAGAGGTACAGAAAGAGGCAAGAGAAGTGCAGAAAGAGGCAAAGAGGTGCAAAAAGATGCAAGACAGGTGCAAAAAGAGTCAAGAGAGGTACAGAAAGAGGCAAGAGTGGAGCAGAAAGAGGCAAGAGTGGAGCAGAAAGGCAAGAGAGGTGCAGGTAAAGGCAAGAGAGGTGCAGAAAGAGGCAAAAGAGGTGCAGAAAGAGGCAAGAAAGGTGAATAAAGAGGCTAGAAAGGTGCAGAAAGAGGAAGAAAGGTGCAGAAAAAGGCATGAGAAATGCAGAAAGAGGAAGAAAGGGGCAGAAAGAAGCAAGAGAAGCGCAGAAAGAAGCAAGAGAGGTGCAGAAAGAAGGAAGAGAGGTACAGAAAGAAGAGAGTGAAGTGCAGAAAGGCAAGAGAGGTGCAGAAAAAGGTAAGAGAAGTGCAGAAGAAGGCAAGAGAGGTGCAGAAAGAGGCAAGAGTAGAGCAGAAAGGCAAGAGAGGTTCAGAAAGAGGCAAGAGAGGTACAGAAAGAAGAGAGTGTGGTGGAGAAAGAGGCAAGAGAGGTGCAGAAAAAGGCTAGAGAAGTGCAGAAAGAGGCAAGAGAGGTGCAAAAAGAGGCAAGAGAGGTGCAGAAAGAAGCAAAAGGTACAGAAAGAGGCAAGAGAGGTACAAAAAGAGGCTAGAAAGGTGCAGAAAGAGGAAGAAAGGTGCAGAATAAGGCAAGAGAAATGCAGAAAGAGGAAGAAAGGGAGCAGAAAGAAGCAAGAGAGGTGCAGATAGAGGCGAAAGAGGTACAGAAATAGGCAAGAGAGGTGCAGTAAGGGGCAAGAGAGGTGCAGAAATAGATAAGAGAGATGCAGAAAGAGGCAAGAAAGGTGCAGAAAGAGGCTAGAAAGGTGCAGAAAGAGGAAGAAAGGTGCAGAAAAAGGCATGAGAAATGCAGAAAGAGGAAGAAAGGGGCAGAAAGAAGCAAGAGAGGTGCAGATAGAGGCAAGAGAGGTACAGAAAGAAGGTAAGAGGTGCAGTAATGAGGCAAGAGAGGTGCAGAAAGAGGCAAGAGAGGTGCAGAAAGAGGCAAGAGAGGTGCAGAAAGAGGCAAGAGAGTTGCAGAAAGAGGCAAGAGAGGTGCAGAAAGAGGCCAGAGAGGTGTAGAAATAGGCCAGAGTGGTGCAGAAAGAGGCAAGAGAGGTGCAAAAGATGCAAGAGAGGTGCAGAAAGAGGCAAGAGAGGTGTAGAAAGAGGCAAGAGAGGTACAGAAAGATGAAGAAAGGTGCAGAAAGAGGCAAGAGAGGTGCAGAAACAGTAAGAAAGATGCAGAAAGAAGCAAGAGAAGTGCAGAAAAAGGCAAGAGAGGTGCAGAAAGAGGCAAGAGAGGTGCAGAAAGAGGCGAGAGAGATGCAGAAAGAGGCAAGAGAGGTGCAGAAAGAGGTAAGAGAGGTGCAGAAAGAGGCAAGAGTAGAGCAGAAAGGCAAGAGAGGTTCAGAAAGAGGCAAGAGAGGTACAGAAAGAAGAGAGTGTGGTGGAGAAAGAGGCAAGAGAGGTGCAGAAAGAGGCAGGAGAGGTGAAGAAAGAGGCAAGAGTTATGCAGAAAAAGGCTAGAGAAGTGCAGAAAGAGGCAAGAGAGGTGCAAAAAGAGGCAAGAGAGGTGCAGAAAGAAGCAAGAGGTGCAGAAAGAGGCAAGAGAGGTACAAAAAGAGGCAAGAGATGTACAGAAAGAGGCAAGAGAAGTGCAGAAAGAGGCAAAGAGGTGCAAAAAGATGCAAGACAGGTGCAAAAAGAGTCAAGAGAGGTACAGAAAGAGGCAAGAGAGGTGCACAAAGAGGCAAGAGAGGTGCAGAAAGAGGCAAGTGAAGTGCAGAAAGAGGCAAGAGTGCAAGAGAAGAGTGCAGAAAGAGGCAGGAGAGGTGCAGAAAGAGGCAAGAGTGGAGCAGAAAGGCAAGAGAGGTGCAGGTAAAGGCAAAAGTGGTGCATAAATAGGCAAGAGAGGTGCAGTAAGGGGCAAGAGAGGTGCAGAAATAGATAAGAGAGGTGCAGAAAGAGGCAAGAAAGGTGCATAAAGAGGCTAGAAAGGTGCAGAAAGAGGAAGAAAGGTGCAGAAAATGGCATGAGAAATGCAGAAAGAGGAAGAAAGGGGCAGAAAGAAGCAAGAGAAGCGCAGAAAGAAGCAAGAGAAGCGCAGAAAGAAGCAAGAGAGGTGCAGAAAAAGGGAAGAGAGGTACAGAAAGAAGAGTGAGGTGCAGAAAGAGGCAAGAGAGGTGCAGAAAGAGGTAAGAGAAGTGCAGAAAAAGACAAGAGAGGTGCAGAAAGAGGCAAGAGTAGAGCAGAAAGAGCAAGAGACGTTCAGAAAGAGGCAAGAGAGGTACAGAAAGAGGCAGGAGAGGTGTAGAAAGAGGCAAGAGAGGTACAGAAAGAGGCAAGAGAGGTGCAGAAAGAGGCAAGAGAGTTGCAGAAAGTGGCAAGAGAGGTGCAGAAAGAGGCAAGAGAGTTGTAGAAAGAGGCCAGAGAGGTGCAGAAAGAGGCAAGAGAGGTGCAGAAAGAGGTAAGAGAGGTGCAAAAAGATGCAAGAGAGGTGCAGAAAGAGGCAAGAGAGGTGTAGAAAGAGGCAAGAGAGGTACAGAAAAATGAAGAAAGGTGCAGAAAGAGGCAAGAGAGGTGCAGAAACAGTAAGAAAGATGCAGAAAGAAGCAAGAGAAGTGCAGAAAGAGGCAAGAGAGGTGCAGAAAGAGGCAAGAGAGGTGCAGAAAGAGGCAAGAGAGGTGCAGAAAGAGACAAGAGAGGTGCAGAAAGAGGCAAGAGAATTGCAGAAAGAGGCAAGAGAGGTGCAGAAAGAAGCAAGAGAGGTTCAGAAAGAGGCAAGAAAGGTATGTATATGTATAAATTCAATCTCCTCTCACTCTTACAAGGAAGGAATCAGCACTCGGGTTGTAGTTTGGAAGTATTTAATCTGCAAAGGACGCAATCCGCATGTTTCGGCTCGCCCAAACATTGATCACGATACAAGACGTCATTGTAGCTTCCTTATTTAAATGTACAAATGCCTCCAGTTGCCAACATTAACAAAGGACTACATATTACATTAACCAAAAAGCTGTTGGCCATATTTGCCTGGTCATGATGCAGAAAGAGGCAAGAAAAGTGCAGAAAGATGCAAGAGAGTTGCAAAAAGAGGAAGAAAGGTACAGAAAGAAGCAGGAGAAGTGATGAAAGAGGCAAGAGAGGTGCAGAAAGAAGCAAGAGAAGTGAGGAAAGAATCAAGAGAGGCTCAGAAAGAAGCAAGAGAGTTGAAAGAGCGAGTAAGGTGCAGAAAGAGGCAAGAGAGGTGCAGAAAGAGGCGAGCGAGGTACAGAAAGAGGCAAGAGAAGTGCAGAAAGAGGCAAAGAGGTGCAAAAAGATGCAAGACAGGTGCAAAAAGAGTCAAGAGAGGTACAGAAAGAGGCAAGAGAGGTGCAGAAAGAGGCAAGAGAGGTGCAGAAAGAGGCAAGAGTGGAGCAGAAAGGCAAGAGTGGAGCAGAAAGGCAAGAGAGGTGCAGGTAAAGGCAAAAGAGGTGCAGAAAGAGGCAAGAAAGGTGCATAAAGAGGCTAGAAAGGTGCAGAAAGAGGAAGAAAGGTGCAGAAAAAGGCATGAGAAATGCAGAAAGAGGAAGAAAGGGGCAGAAAGAAGCAAGAGAAGCGCAGAAAGAAGCAAGAGAGGTGCAGAAAGAAGGAAGAGAGGTACAGAAAGAAGAGAGTGAGGTGCAGAAAGGCAAGAGAGGTGCAGAAAAAGGTAAGAGAAGTGCAGAAGAAGGCAAGAGAGGTGCAGAAAGAGGCAAGAGTAGAGCAGAAAGGCAAGAGAGGTTCAGAAAGAGGCAAGAGAGGTACAGAAAGAAGAGAGTGTGGTGGAGAAAGAGGCAAAAGAGGTGCAGAAAAAGGCTAGAGAAGTGCAGAAAGAGGCAAGAGAGGTGCAGAAAAAAGCAAGAGAGGTACAGAAAGAAGCAAAAGGTACAGAAAGAGGCAAGAGAGGTACAGAAATAAGCAAGAGAGATACAGAAAGAGGCAAGAGAAGTGCAGAAAGAGGCAAAGAGGTGCAAAAAGATGCAAGACAGGTGCAAAAAGAGTCAAGAGAGGTACAGAAAGAGGCAAGAGAGGTGCAGAAAGAGGCAAGAGAGGTGCAGAAAGAGGCAAGTGAAGTGCAGAAAGAGGCAAGAGAGGTGCAGAAAGAGGCAGGAGAGGTGCAGAAAGAGGCAAGAGTGGAGCAGAAAGGCAAGAGAGGTGCAGGTAAAGGCAAAAGAGGTGCATAAATAGGCAAGAGAGGTGCAGTAAGGGGCAAGAGAGGTGCAGAAATAGATAAGAGAGGTGCAGAAAGAGGCAAGAAAGGTGCAGAAAATGGCTAGAAAGGTGCAGAAAGAGGAAGAAAGGTGCAGAAAAAGGCATGAGAAATGCAGAAAGAGGAAGAAAGGGGCAGAAAGAAGCAAGCGAAGCGCAGAAAGAAGCAAGAGAAGCGCAGAAAGAAGCAAGAGGTACAGAAAGAAGGAAGAGAGGTACAGAAAGAAGAGAGTGAGGTGCAGAAAGAGGCAAGAGAGGTGCAGAAAGAGGCAAGAGTAGAGCAGAAAGGCAAGAGAGGTTCAGAGAGAGGCAAGAGTGGTACAGAAAGAGGCAGGAGAGGTGTAGAAAGAGGCAAGAGTTGTGCAGAAAAAGGCTAGAGAAGTGCAGAAAGAGGCAAGAGAGGTGCAAAAAGAGGCAAGAGAAGTGCGGAAAGAATCAAGAGAGGTACAGAAAGAGGCAAGAGAGGTGCACAAAGAGGCAAGAGAGGTGCAGAAAGAGGCAAGAGTGGAGCAGAAAGGCAAGAGTGGAGCAGAAAGGCAAGAGAGGTGCAGGTAAAGGCAAAAGAGGTGCAGAAAAGGCAAGAAAGGTGCATAAAGAGGCTAGAAAGGTGCAGAAAGAGGAAGAAAGGTGCAGAAAAAGGCATGAGAAATGCAGAAAGAGGAAGAAAGGGGCAGAAAGAAGCAAGATGAGCGCAGAAAGAAGCAAGAGAGGTGCAGAAAGAAGGAAGAGAGGTACAGAAAGAAGAGAGTGAGGTGCAGAAAGGCAAGAGAGGTGCAGAAAAAGGTAAGAGAAGTGCAGAAGAAGGCAAGAGAGGTGCAGAAAGAGGCAAGAGTAGAGCAGAAAGGCAAGAGAGGTTCAGAAAGAGGCAAGAGAGGTACAGAAAGAAGAGAGTGTGGTGGAGAAAGAGGCAAGAGAGGTGCAGAAAAAGGCTAGAGAAGTGCAGAAAGAGGCAAGAGAGGTGCAAAAAGAGGCAAGAGAGGTGCAGAAAGAAGCAAGAGATGCAGAAAGAGGCAAGAGAGGTACAAAAAGAGGCAAGAGAGGTACAGAAAGAGGCAAGAGAAGTGCAAGAAAGAGGCAAAGAGGTGCAAAAAGATGCAAGACAGGTGCAAAAAGAGTCAAGAGAGGTACAGAAAGAGGCAAGAGAGGTGCACAAAGAGGCAAGAGAGGTGCAGAAAGAGGCAAGTGAAGTGCAGAAAGAGGCAAGAGAGGTGCAGAAAGAGGCAGGAGAGGTGCAGAAAGAGGCAAGAGTGGAGCAGAAAGGCAAGAGAGGTTCAGAGAGAGGCAAGAGTGGTACAGAAATAGGCAAGAGAGGTGCAGTAAGGGGCAAGAGAGGTGCAGAAATAGATAAGAGAGGTGCAGAAAGAGGCAAGAAAGGTGCAGAAAGAGGCTAGAAAGGTGCAGAAAGAGGAAGAAAGGTGCAGAAAAAGGCATGAGAAATGCAGAAAGAGGAAGAAAGGGGCAGAAAGAAGCAAGAGAAGCGCAGAAAGAAGCAAGAGAAGCGCAGAAAGAAGCAAGAGGTGCAGAAAGAAGGAAGAGAGGTACAGAAAGAAGAGAGTGAGGTGCAGAAAGAGGCAAGAGAGGTGCAGAAAGAGGTAAGAGAAGTGCAGAAAAAGGCAAGAGAGGTGCAGAAAGAGGCAAGAGTAGAGCAGAAAGGCAAGAGAGGTTCAGAGAGAGGCAAGAGTGGTACAGAAAGAGGCAGGAGAGGTGTAGAAAGAGGCAAGAGTTGTGCAGAAAAAGGCTAGAGAAGTGCAGAAAGAGGCAAGAGAGGTGCAAAAAGAGGCAAGAGGTGCAGAAAGAAGCAAGAGGTACAGCAAGAGGCAAGAGGTACAGAAAGAGGCAAGAGAGGTACAGAAAGAGGCAAGAGAAGTGCAGAAAGAGGCAAAGAGGTGCAAAAAGAAGCAAGACGGGTGCAAAAAGAGTCGAGAGGTACAGAAAGAGGCAAGAGAGGTGCAGAAAGAGGCAAGAGAGGTGCAGAAAGAGGCAAGTGAAGTGCAGAAAGAGGCAAGAGAGGTGCAGAAAGAGGCAGGAGAGGTGCAGAAAGAGGCAAGAGTGGAGCAGAAAGGCAAGAGAGGTGCAGGTAAAGGCAAAAGAGGTACAGAAATAAGCAAGAGAGGTACAGTAAGGGGCAAGAGAGGTGCAGAAATAGATAAGAGAGGTGCAGAAAGAGGCAAGAAAGGTGCAGAAAGAGGCTAGAAAGGTGCAGAAAGAAGAAGAAAGGTGCAGAAAAAGGCAAGAGAAATGCAGAAAGAGGAAGAAAGGGGCAGAAAGAAGCAAGAGAGGTGCAGATAGAGGCAAAAGAGGTACAGAAAGAGGTAAGAGGTGCAGTAATGGGCAAGAGAGGTGCAGAAAGAGGCAAGAGAGGTGCATAAAGAAGAGAGTGAGGTGCAGAAAGAGGCAAGAGAGTTGCAGAAAGTGGCAAGAGAGGTGCAGAAAGAGGCAAGAGAGGTGTAGAAATAGGCCAGAGTGGTGCAGAAAGAGGCAAGAGAGGTGCAGAAAGAGGTAAGAGAGGTGCAAAAAGATGCAAGAGAGGTGCAGAAAGAGGCAAGAGAGGTGTAGAAAGAGGCAAGAGAGGTACAGAAAAATGAAGAAAGGTGCAGAAAGAGGCAAGAGAGGTGCAGAAACAGTAAGAAAGATGCAGAAAGAAGCAAGAGAAATGTAGAAAAAGGCAAGAGAGGTGCAGAAAGAGGCAAGAGAGGTGCAGAAAGAGGCAAGAGAGGTGCAGAAAGAGACAAGAGAGGTGCAGAAAGAGGCAAGAGAATTGCAGAAAGAGGCAAGAGAGGTGCAGAAAGAAGCAAGAGAGGTACAGAAAGAGGCAAGAAAGGTATGTATATGTATATATTCAATCTCCTCTCCCTCTTACAAGGAAGGAATCAGCACTCGGGTTGTAGTTTAGAAGTATTTAATCTGCAAAGGACGCAATCCGCACGTTTCGGCTCGCCCAAACATTGATCACGATACAAGACGTCATTGTAGCTTCCTTATTTAAATGAACGAATGCCTCCAGTTGCCAACATTAACAAAGGACTACATATTACATTAACCAAAAAGCTGTTGGCCATATTGGCCTGGTCATGATGCAGAAAGAGGCAAGAAAAGTGCAGAAAGATGCAAGAGAGTTGCAAAAAGAGGAAGAAAGGTACAGAAAAAAGCAGGAGAAGTGATGAAAGAGGCAAGAGAGGTGCAGAAAGAAGCAAGAGAAGTGCGGAAAGAAGTAAGAGAGGCTCAGAAAGAAGCAAGAGAGTTGAAAAGAAGCGAGTAAGGTGCAGAAAGAGGCAAGAGAGGTGCAGAAAGAGGTGAGAGAGGTACAGAAAGAGGCAAGAGAGGTACAGAAAGAGGCAAGAGAAGTGCAGAAAGAGGCACAGAGGTGCAAAAAGATGTAAGACAGGTGCAAAAGAGTCAAGAGAGGTACAGAAAGAGGCAAGAGAGGTGCACAAAGAGGCAAGAGAGGTGCAGAAAGAGGCAAGAGTGGAGCAGAAAGGCAAGAGAGGTGCAGGTAAAGGCAAAAGAGCAGAAATAGATAAGAGAGGTGCAGAAAGAGGCTAGAAAGGTGCATAAAGAGGCTAGAAAGGTGCAGAAAGAGGAAGAAAGGTGCAGAAAAAGGCATGAGAAATGCAGAAAGAGGAAGAAAGGGGCAGAAAGAAGCAAGAGAAGCGCAGAAAGAAGCAAGAGAGGTGCAGAAAGAAGGAAGAGAGGTACAGAAAGAAGAGAGTGAGGTGCAGAAAGAGGCAAGAGAGGTGCAGAAAAAGGTAAGAGAAGTGCAGAAAAAGGCAAGAGAGGTGCAGAAAGAGGCAAGAGTAGAGCAGAAAGGCAAGAGAGGTTCAGAAAGAGGCAAGAGAGGTACAGAAAGAAGAGAGTGTGGTGGAGAAAGAGGCAAGAGAGGTGCAAAAAGAGGCAGGAGAGGTGTAGAAAGAGGCAAGAGTTATGCAGAAAAAGGCTAGAGAAGTGCAGAAAGAGGCAAGAGAGGTGCAAAAAGAGGCAATAGAGGTGCAGAAAGAAGCAAGAGGTGCAGAAAGAGGCAAGAGAGGTGCACAAAGAGGCAAGAGAGGTGCAGAAAGAGGCAAGTGAAGTGCAGAAAGAGGCAAGAGGTGCAGAAAGAGGCAAGAGAGGTGCAGAAAGAGGCAGGAGAGGTGCAGAAAGAGGCAAGAGTGGAGCAGAAAGGCAAGAGAGGTGCAGGTAAAGGCAAAAGAGGTGCATAAATAGGCAAGAGAGGTGCAGTAAGGGGCAAGAGAGGTGCAGAAATAGATAAGAGAGGTGCAGAAAGAGGCAAGAAAGGTGCAGAAAGAGGAAGAAAGGTGCAGAAAACGGCATGAGAAATGCAGAAAGAGGAAGAAAGAGGCAGAAAGAAGCAAGAGAAGCGCAGAAAGAAGCAAGAGAAGCGCAGAAAGAAGCAAGAGAGGTGCAGAAAGAAGGAAGAGAGGTACAGAAAGAAGAGAGTGAGGTGCAGAAAGAGGCAAGAGAGGTGCAGAAAGAGGTAAGTGCAGAAAAAGGCAAGAGAGGTGCAGAAAGAGGCAAGAGTAGAGCAGAAAGGCAAGAGAGGTTCAGAAAGAGGCAAGAGAGGTACAGAAAGAAGAGTGTGGTGGAGAAAGAGGCAAGAGAGGTGCAGAAAGAGGCAGGAGAGGTGTAGAAAGAGGCAAGAGTTGTGCAGAAAAAGGCTAGAGAAGTGCAGAAAGAGGCACGAGAGGTGCAAAAAAAGGCAAGAGAGGTGCAGAAAGAAGCAAGAGGTACAGCAAGAGGCAAGAGAGGTACAGAAAGAGGCAAGAGAGGTACAGAAAGAGGCAAGAGAAGTGCAGAAAGAGGCAAAGAGGTGCAAAAAGATGCAAGACAGGTGCAAAAAGAGTCAAGAGAGGTACAGAAAGAGGCAAGAGAGGTGCACAAAGAGGCAAGAGAGGTGCAGAAAGAGGCAAGAGTGGAGCAGAAAGGCAAGAGAGGTGCAGGTAAAGGCAAAAGAGGTGCAGAAATAGGCAAGAGAGGTGCAGTAAGGGGCAAGAGAGGTGCAGAAATAGATAAGAGAGGTGCAGAAAGAAGCAAGAGAAGTGCGGAAAGAAGTAAGAGAGGCTCAGAAAGAAGCAAGAGAGTTGAAAAGAAGCGAGTAAGGTGCAGAAAGAGGCAAGAGAGGTGCAGAAAGAGGTGAGAGAGGTACAGAAAGAGGCAAGAGAGGTACAGAAAGAGGCAAGAGAAGTGCAGAAAGAGGCACAGAGGTGCAAAAAGATGTAAGACAGGTGCAAAAAGAGTCAAGAGAGGTACAGAAAGAGGCAAGAGAGGTGCACAAAGAGGCAAGAGAGGTGCAGAAAGAGGCAAGAGTGGAGCAGAAAGGCAAGAGAGGTGCAGGTAAAGGCAAAAGAGCAGAAATAGATAAGAGAGGTGCAGAAAGAGGCTAGAAAGGTGCATAAAGAGGCTAGAAAGGTGCAGAAAGAGGAAGAAAGGTGCAGAAAAAGGCATGAGAAATGCAGAAAGAGGAAGAAAGGGGCAGAAAGAAGCAAGAGAAGCGCAGAAAGAAGCAAGAGAGGTGCAGAAAGAAGGAAGAGAGGTACAGAAAGAAGAGAGTGAGGTGCAGAAAGAGGCAAGAGAGGTGCAGAAAGAGGTAAGAGAAGTGCAGAAAAAGGCAAGAGAGGTGCAGAAAGAGGCAAGAGTAGAGCAGAAAGGCAAGAGAGGTTCAGAAAGAGGCAAGAGAGGTACAGAAAGAAGAGAGTGTGGTGGAGAAAGAGGCAAGAGAGGTGCAAAAAGAGGCAGGAGAGGTGTAGAAAGAGGCAAGAGTTATGCAGAAAAAGGCTAGAGAAGTGCAGAAAGAGGCAAGAGAGGTGCAAAAAGAGGCAATAGAGGTGCAGAAAGAAGCAAGAGGTGCAGAAAGAGGCAAGAGAGGTGCACAAAGAGGCAAGAGAGGTGCAGAAAGAGGCAAGTGAAGTGCAGAAAGAGGCAAGAGGTGCAGAAAGAGGCAAGAGAGGTGCAGAAAGAGGCAGGAGAGGTGCAGAAAGAGGCAAGAGTGGAGCAGAAAGGCAAGAGAGGTGCAGGTAAAGGCAAAAGAGGTGCATAAATAGGCAAGAGAGGTGCAGTAAGGGGCAAGAGAGGTGCAGAAATAGATAAGAGAGGTGCAGAAAGAGGCAAGAAAGGTGCAGAAAGAGGCTAGAAAGGTGCAGAAAGAGGAAGAAAGGTGCAGAAAACGGCATGAGAAATGCAGAAAGAGGAAGAAAGGGGCAGAAAGAAGCAAGAGAAGCGCAGAAAGAAGCAAGAGAAGCGCAGAAAGAAGCAAGAGAGGTGCAGAAAGAAGGAAGAGAGGTACAGAAAGAAGAGAGTGAGGTGCAGAAAGAGGCAAGAGAGGTGCAGAAAGAGGTAAGTGCAGAAAAAGGCAAGAGAGGTGCAGAAAGAGGCAAGAGTAGAGCAGAAAGGCAAGAGAGGTTCAGAAAGAGGCAAGAGAGGTACAGAAAGAAGAGTGTGGTGGAGAAAGAGGCAAGAGAGGTGCAGAAAGAGGCAGGAGAGGTGTAGAAAGAGGCAAGAGTTGTGCAGAAAAAGGCTAGAGAAGTGCAGAAAGAGGCACGAGAGGTGCAAAAAAAGGCAAGAGAGGTGCAGAAAGAAGCAAGAGGTACAGCAAGAGGCAAGAGAGGTACAGAAAGAGGCAAGAGAGGTACAGAAAGAGGCAAGAGAAGTGCAGAAAGAGGCAAAGAGGTGCAAAAAGATGCAAGACAGGTGCAAAAAGAGTCAAGAGAGGTACAGAAAGAGGCAAGAGAGGTGCACAAAGAGGCAAGAGAGGTGCAGAAAGAGGCAAGAGTGGAGCAGAAAGGCAAGAGAGGTGCAGGTAAGAGGCAAAAGAGGTGCAGAAATAGGCAAGAGAGGTGCAGTAAGGGGCAAGAGAGGTGCAGAAATAGATAAGAGAGGTGCAGAAAGAGGCAAGAAAGGTGCAGAAAGAGGCTAGAAAGGTGCAGAGAGAGGAAGAAAGGTGCAGAAAAAGGCATGAGAAATGCAGAAAGAGGAAGAAAGGGGCAGAAAGAAGAAAGAGAGGTGCAGATAGAGGCAAAAGAGGTACAGAAAGAGGTAAGAGGTGCAGTAATGGGCAAGAGAGGTACAGAAAGAGGCAAGAGAGGTGCATAAAGAAGAGATTGAGGTGCAGAAAGAGGCAAGAGAGTTGCAGAAAGTGGCAAGAGAGGTGCAGAAAGAGGCAAGAGAGGTGTAGAAATAGGCCAGAGTGGTGCAGAAAGAGGCAAGAGAGGTGCAGAAAGAGGTAAGAGAGGTGCAGAAAGATTCAAGAGAGGTGCAGAAAGAGGCAAGAGAGGTGCAGAAAGAGGCAAGAGAGGTACAGAAAAATGAAGAAAGGTGCAGAAAGAGGCAAGAGAGGTGCAGAAACAGTAAGAAAGATACAAAAAAGAAGCAAGAGAAGTGCAGAAAAAGGCAAGAGAGGTGCAGAAAGAGGCAAGAGAGGTGCAGAAAGAGACAAGAGAGGTGCAGAAAGAGGCAAGAGAATTGCAGAAAGAGGCAAGAGAGGTGCAGAAAGAAGCAAGAGAGGTACAGAAAGAGGCAAGAAAGGTATGCATATGTATATATTCAATCTCCTCTCACTCTTACAAGGAAGGAATCAGCACTCGGGTTGTAGTTTGGAAGTATTTAATCTGCAAAGGACGCAATCCGCACGTTTCGGCTCGCCCAAACATTGATCACGATACAAGACGTCATTGTAGCTTCCTTATTTAAATGTACAAATGCCTCCAGTTGCCAACATTAACAAAGGACTACATATTACATTAACCAAAAAGCTGTTGGCCATATTGGCCTGGTCATGATGCAGAAAGAAGCAAGAGAAGTGCAGGAAGAGGCAAGAAAAGTGCAGAAAGATGCAAGAGAGTTGCAAAAAGAGGAAGAAAGGTGCAGAAAAAAGCAGGAGAAGTGATGAAAGAGGCAAGAAAGGTACAAAAAGAGGCAAGAGAGGGAGAGGTACAGAAAGAGGCAAGAGAAGTGCAGAAAGAGGCAAAGAGGTGCAAAAAGATACAAGACAGGTGCAAAAAGAGTCAAGAGAGGTACAGAAAGAGGCAAGAGAAGTGCACAAAGAGGCAAGAGAGTTACAGACGGAGGGACGAGCAGAGCAGAAAGAGGTAAAAGAGGTGCACAAAGAGGCAAGAGAGGTGCAGAAAGAGGCAAGAGAGGTGCAGAAAGAGGCAAGAGAATTGCAGAAAGAGGCAAGAGAGGTGCAGAAAGAAGCAAGAGAGGTACAGAAAGAGGCAAGAAAGGTATGTATATGTATATATTCAATCTCCTCTCCCTCTTACAAGGAAGGAATCAGCACTCGGGTTGTAGTTTAGAAGTATTTAATCTGCAAAGGACGCAATCCGCACGTTTCGGCTCGCCCAAACATTGATCACGATACAAGACGTCATTGTAGCTTCCTTATTTAAATGAACGAATGCCTCCAGTTGCCAACATTAACAAAGGACTACATATTACATTAACCAAAAGCTGTTGGCCATATTGGCCTGAGTCATGATGCAGAAAGAGGCAAGAAAAGTGCAGAAAGATGCAAGAGAGTTGCAAAAAGAGGAAGAAAGGTACAGAAAGAAGCAGGAGAAGTGATGAAAGAGGCAAGAGAGGTGCAGAAAGAAGCAAGAGAAGTGCGGAAAGAAGTAAGAGAGGCTCAGAAAGAAGCAAGAGAGTTGAAAAGAAGCGAGTAAGGTGCAGAAAGAGGCAAGAGAGGTGCAGAAAGAGGTGAGAGAGGTACAGAAAGAGGCAAGAGAGGTACAGAAAGAGGCAAGAGAAGTGCAGAAAGAGGCACAGAGGTGCAAAAAGATGTAAGACAGGTGCAAAAAGAGTCAAGAGAGGTACAGAAAGAGGCAAGAGAGGTGCACAAAGAGGCAAGAGAGGTGCAGAAAGAGGCAAGAGTGGAGCAGAAAGGCAAGAGAGGTGCAGGTAAAGGCAAAAGAGCAGAAATAGATAAGAGAGGTGCAGAAAGAGGCTAGAAAGGTGCATAAAGAGGCTAGAAAGGTGCAGAAAGAGGCAAGAAAGGTGCAGAAAAAGGCATGAGAAATGCAGAAAGAGGAAGAAAGAGGCAGAAAGAAGCAAGAGAAGCGCAGAAAGAAGCAAGAGAGGTGCAGAAAGAAGGAAGAGAGGTACAGAAAGAAGAGAGTGAGGTGCAGAAAGAGGCAAGAGAGGTGCAGAAAAAGGTAAGAGAAGTGCAGAAAAAGGCAAGAGAGGTGCAGAAAGAGGCAAGAGTAGAGCAGAAAGGCAAGAGAGGTTCAGAAAGAGGCAAGAGAGGTACAGAAAGAAGAGAGTGTGGTGGAGAAAGAGGCAAGAGAGGTGCAAAAAGAGGCAGGAGAGGTGTAGAAAGAGGCAAGAGTTATGCAGAAAAAGGCTAGAGAAGTGCAGAAAGAGGCAAGAGAGGTGCAAAAAGAGGCAATAGAGGTGCAGAAAGAAGCAAGAGGTGCAGAAAGAGGCAAGAGAGGTGCACAAAGAGGCAAGAGAGGTGCAGAAAGAGGCAAGTGAAGTGCAGAAAGAGGCAAGAGGTGCAGAAAGAGGCAAGAGAGGTGCAGAAAGAGGCAGGAGAGGTGCAGAAAGAGGCAAGAGTGGAGCAGAAAGGCAAGAGAGGTGCAGGTAAAGGCAAGAGAGGTGCATAAATAGGCAAGAGAGGTGCAGTAAGGGGCAAGAGAGGTGCAGAAATAGATAAGAGAGGTGCAGAAAGAGGCAAGAAAGGTGCAGAAAGAGGCTAGAAAGGTGCAGAAAGAGGAAGAAAGGTGCAGAAAACGGCATGAGAAATGCAGAAAGAGGAAGAAAGGGGCAGAAAGAAGCAAGAGAAGCGCAGAAAGAAGCAAGAGAAGCGCAGAAAGAAGCAAGAGAGGTGCAGAATGAAGGAAGAGAGGTACAGAAAGAAGAGAGTGAGGTGCAGAAAGAGGCAAGAGAGGTGCAGAAAGAGGTAAGTGCAGAAAAAGGCAAGAGAGGTGCAGAAAGAGGCAAGAGTAGAGCAGAAAGGCAAGAGAGAGTTCAGAAAGAGGCAAGAGAGGTACAGAAAGAAGAGTGTGGTGGAGAAAGAGGCAAGAGAGGTGCAGAAAGAGGCAGGAGAGGTGTAGAAAGAGGCAAGAGTTGTGCAGAAAAAGGCTAGAGAAGTGCAGAAAGAGGCACGAGAGGTGCAAAAAGAGGCAAGAGAGGTGCAGAAAGAAGCAAGAGGTACAGCAAAGAGGCAAGAGAGGTACAGAAAGAGGCAAGAGAGGTACAGAAAGAGGCAAGAGAAGTGCAGAAAGAGGCAAGAGAGGTGCAAAAAGATGCAAGACAGGTGCAAAAAGAGTCAAGAGAGGTACAGAAAGAGGCAAGAGAGGTGCACAAAGAGGCAAGAGAGGTGCAGAAAGAGGCAAGAGTGGAGCAGAAAGGCAAGAGAGGTGCAGGTAAAGGCAAAAGAGGTGCAGAAATAGGCAAGAGAGGTGCAGTAAGGGGCAAGAGAGGTGCAGAAATAGATAAGAGAGGTGCAGAAAGAAGCAAGAGAAGTGCGGAAAGAAGTAAGAGAGGCTCAGAAAGAAGCAAGAGAGTTGAAAAGAAGCGAGTAAGGTGCAGAAAGAGGCAAGAGAGGTGCAGAAAGAGGTGAGAGAGGTACAGAAAGAGGCAAGAGAGGTACAGAAAGAGGCAAGAGAAGTGCAGAAAGAGGCACAGAGGTGCAAAAAGATGTAAGACAGGTGCAAAAAGAGTCAAGAGAGGTACAGAAAGAGGCAAGAGAGGTGCACAAAGAGGCAAGAGAGGTGCAGAAAGAGGCAAGAGTGGAGCAGAAAGGCAAGAGAGGTGCAGGTAAAGGCAAAAGAGCAGAAATAGATAAGAGAGGTGCAGAAAGAGGCTAGAAAGGTGCATAAAGAGGCTAGAAAGGTGCAGAAAGAGGAAGAAAGGTGCAGAAAAAGGCATGAGAAATGCAGAAAGAGGAAGAAAGGGGCAGAAAGAAGCAAGAGAAGTGCAGAAAGAAGCAAGAGAGGTGCAGAAAGAAGGAAGAGAGGTACAGAAAGAAGAGAGTGAGGTGCAGAAAGAGGCAAGAGAGGTGCAGAAAAAGGTAAGAGAAGTGCAGAAAAAGGCAAGAGAGGTGCAGAAAGAGGCAAGAGTAGAGCAGAAAGGCAAGAGAGGTTCAGAAAGAGGCAAGAGAGGTACAGAAAGAAGAGAGTGTGGTGGAGAAAGAGGCAAGAGAGGTGCAGAAAGAGGCAGGAGAGGTGTAGAAAGAGGCAAGAGTTATGCAGAAAGAGGCTAGAGAAGTGCAGAAAGAGGCAAGAGAGGTGCAAAAAGAGGCAATAGAGGTGCAGAAAGAAGCAAGAGGTGCAGAAAGAGGCAAGAGAGGTGCACAAAGAGGCAAGAGAGGTGCAGAAAGAGGCAAGTGAAGTGCAGAAAGAGGCAAGAAGGTGCAGAAAGAGGCAAGAGAGGTGCAGAAAGAGGCAGGAGAGGTGCAGAAAGAGGCAAGAGTGGAGCAGAAAGGCAAGAGAGGTGCAGGTAAAGGCAAAAGAGGTGCATAAATAGGCAAGAGATGCAGAAAGAGGCTAGAAAGGTGCAGAAAGAGGAAGAAAGGTGCAGAAAACGGCATGAGAAATGCAGAAAGAGGAAGAAAGGGGCAGAAAGAAGCAAGAGAAGTGCAGAAAGAAGCAAGAGAAGCGCAGAAAGAAGCAAGAGAGGTGCAGAAAGAAGGAAGAGAGGTACAGAAAGAAGAGAGTGAGGTGCAGAAAGAGGCAAGAGAGGTGCAGAAAGAGAGTAGAGTGCAGAAAAAGGCAAGAGAGGTGCAGAAAGAGGCAAGAGTAGAGCAGAAAGGCAAGAGAGGTTCAGAAAGAGGCAAGAGAGGTACAGAAAGAAGAGTGTGGTGGAGAAAGAGGCAAGAGAGGTGCAGAAAGAGGCAAGAGAGGTGTAGAAAGAGGCAAGAGTTGTGCAGAAAAAGGCTAGAGAAGTGCAGAAAGAGGCACGAGAGGTGCAAAAGAGGCAAGAGAGGTGCAGAAAGAAGCAAGAGAGTACAGCAAGAGGCAAGAGAGGTACAGAAAGAGGCAAGAGAGGTACAGAAAGAGGCAAGAGAAGTGCAGAAAGAGGCAAGAGAGGTGCAAAAAGATGCAAGACAGGTGCAAAAAGAGTCAAGAGAGGTACAGAAAGAGGCAAGAGAGGTGCACAAAGAGGCAAGAGAGGTGCAGAAAGAGGCAAGAGTGGAGCAGAAAGGCAAGAGAGGTGCAGGTAAAGGCAAAAGAGGTGCAGAAATAGGCAAGAGAGGTGCAGTAAGGGGCAAGAGAGGTGCAGAAATAGATAAGAGAGGTGCAGAAAGAGGCAAGAAAGGTGCAGAAAGAGGCTAGAAAGGTGCAGAGAGAGGAAGAAAGGTGCAGAAAAAGGCATGAGAAATGCAGAAAGAGGAAGAAAGGGGCAGAAAGAAGAAAGAGAGGTGCAGATAGAGGCAAAAGAGGTACAGAAAGAGGTAAGAGGTGCAGTAATGGGCAAGAGAGGTACAGAAAGAGGCAAGAGAGGTGCATAAAGAAGAGATTGAGGTGCAGAAAGAGGCAAGAGAGTTGCAGAAAGTGGCAAGAGAGGTGCAGAAAGAGGCAAGAGAGGTGTAGAAATAGGCCAGAGTGGTGCAGAAAGAGGCAAGAGAGGTGCAGAAAGAGGTAAGAGAGGTGCAAAAAGATTCAAGAGAGGTGCAGAAAGAGGCAAGATAGGTGTAGAAAGAGGCAAGAGAGGTACAGAAAAATGAAGAAAGGTGCAGAAAGAGGCAAGAGAGGTGCAGAAACAGTAAGAAAGATACAAAAAAGAAGCAAGAGAAGTGCAGAAAAAGGCAAGAGAGGTGCAGAAAGAGGCAAGAGAGGTGCAGAAAGAGACAAGAGAGGTGCAGAAAGAGGCAAGAGAATTGCAGAAAGAGGCAAGAGAGGTGCAGAAAGAAGCAAGAGAGGTACAGAAAGAGGCAAGAAAGGTATGCATATGTATATATTCAATCTCCTCTCACTCTTACAAGGAAGGAATCAGCACTCGGGTTGTAGTTTGGAAGTATTTAATCTGCAAAGGACGCAATCCGCACGTTTCGGCTCGCCCAAACATTGATCACGATACAAGACGTCATTGTAGCTTCCTTATTTAAATGTACAAATGCCTCCAGTTGCCAACATTAACAAAGGACTACATATTACATTAACCAAAAAGCTGTTGGCCATATTGGCCTGGTCATGATGCAGAAAGAAGCAAGAGAAGTGCAGGAAGAGGCAAGAAAAGTGCAGAAAGATGCAAGAGAGTTGCAAAAAGAGGAAGAAAGGTGCAGAAAAAGCAGGAGAAGTGATGAAAGAGGCAAGAAAGGTACAAAAAGAGGCAAGAGAGGGAGAGGTACAGAAAGAGGCAAGAGAAGTGCAGAAAGAGGCAAAGAGGTGCAAAAAGATACAAGACAGGTGCAAAAAGAGTCAAGAGAGGTACAGAAAGAGGCAAGAGAAGTGCACAAAGAGGCAAGAGAGTTACAGACGGAGGGACGAGCAGAGCAGAAAGAGGTAAAAGAGGTGCACAAAGAGGCAAGAGAGGTGCAGAAAGAGGCAAGAGAGGTGCAGAAAGAGCTAATAGAGGTGTAGGAAGAGGCAAGAGAGGTGAAGAAAGAGGAAGAAAGGCACAGAAAGAGGCAAGTGAGGTACAGAAAGAGGCAAGAGGAGTGCAGAATGAGGCAAAAGAGGTACAGAAAGAGGCAAGAGAGGTGCAGAAAGAGGCAAGAGAGGTGCAGAAAGAGACAAGAGAGGTGCAGAAAGAGGCAAGAGAATTGCAGAAAGAGGCAAGAGAGGTGCAGAAAGAAGCAAGAGAGGTGCAGAAAGAAGCAAGAGAAGTGCGGAAAGAAGCAAGAGGCACAGATAGAAGCAAGAGAGTTGAAAGAAGAAGAGAGTAAGGTGCAGAAAGAGGCAAAAGAGGTGCAGAAAGAGGCAAGAAAGGTACAAAAAGAGGCAAGAGAGGGCCAGAAAGAGGCAGGAGAGGTGCAGAAAGAAGCAAGAGAAGTGCGGAAAGAAGCAAGAGGCACAGATAGAAGCAAGAGAGTTGAAAGAAGAAGAGAGTAAGGTGCAGAAAGAGGCAAGAGAGGTGCAGAAAGAGGCAAGAAAGGTACAAAAAGAGGCAAGAGAGGGCCAGAAAGAGGCAGGAGAGGTGCAGAAAGAGGCAAGAGTGGAGCAGAAAGGCAAGAGAGGTACAGGTAAAGGCAAAAGAGGTGCATAAATAGGCAAGAGAGGTGCAGTAAGGGGCAAGAAAGGTGCAGAAAAAGGCATGAGAAATGCAGAAAGAGGAAGAAAGGGGCAGAAAGAAGCAAGAGAAGCGCAGAAAGAAGCAAGAGAAGCGCAGAAAGAAGCAAGAGAGGTGCAGAAAGAAGGAAGAGAGGTACAGAAAGAAGAGAGTGAGGTGCAGAAAGAGGCAAGAGAGGTGCAGAAAGAGGTAAGTGCAGAAAAAGGCAAGAGAGGTGCAGAAAGAGGCAAGAGTAGAGCAGAAAGGCAAGAGAGGTTCAGAAAGAGGCAAGAGAGGTACAGAAAGAAGAGTGTGGTGGAGAAAGAGGCAAGAGAGGTGCAGAAAGAGGCAGGAGAGGTGTAGAAAGAGGCAAGAGTTGTGCAGAAAAAGGCTAGAGAAGTGCAGAAAGAGGCAAGAGAGGTGCAAAAAGAGGCAAGAGAGGTGCAGAAAGAAGCAAGAGGTACAGCAAGAGGCAAGAGAGGTACAGAAAGAGGCAAGAGAGGTTCAGAAAGAGGCAAGAGAAGTGCAGAAAGAGGCAAAGAGGTGCAAAAAGATGCAAGACAGGTGCAAAAAGAGTCAAGAGAGGTACAGAAAGAGGCAAGAGAGGTGCACAAAGAGGCAAGAGAGGTGCAGAAAGAGGCAAGAGTGGAGCAGAAAGGCAAGAGAGGTGCAGGTAAAGGCAAAAGAGGTGCAGAAATAGGCAAGAGAGGTGCAGTAAGGGGCAAGAGAGGTGCAGAAATAGATAAGAGAGGTGCAGAAAGAGGCAAGAAAGGTGCAGAAAGAGGCTAGAAAGGTGCAGAAAGAGGAAGAAAGGTGCAGAAAAAGGCATGAGAAATGCAGAAAGAGGAAGAAAGGGGCAGAAAGAAGCAAGAGAGGTGCAGATAGAGGCAAAAGAGGTACATAAATAGGTAAGAGGTGCAGTAATGTGCAAGAGAGGTGCAGAAAGAGGCAAGAGAGGTGCATAAAGAAGAGAGTGAGGTGCAGAAAGAGGCAAGAGAGTTGCAGAAAGTGGCAAGAGAGGTGCAGAAAGAGGCAAGAGAGGTGTAGAAATAGGCCAGAGTGGTGCAGAAAGAGGCAAGAGAGGTGCAGAAAGAGGTAAGAGAGGTGCAAAAAGATGCAAGAGAGGTGCAGAAAGAGGCAAGAGAGGTGTAGAAAGAGGCAAGTGAGGTACAGAAAAATGAAGAAAGGTGCAGAAAGAGGCAAGAGAGGTGCAGAAACAGTAAGAAAGATGCAGAAAGAAGTAAGAGAAATGTAGAAAAAGGCAAGAGAGGTGCAGAAAGAGGCAAGAGAGGTGCAGAAAGAGGCAAGAGAGGTGCAGAAAGAGACAAGAGAGGTGCAGAAAGAGGCAAGAGAATTGCAGAAAGAGGCAAGAGAGGTGCAGAAAGAAGCAAGAGAGGTACAGAAAGAGGCAAGAAAGGTATGTATATATATATATTCAATCTCCTCTCACTCTTACAAGGAAGGAATCAGCACTCGGGTTGTAGTTTGGAAGTATTTAATCTGCAAAGGACGCAATCCGCACGTTTCGGTTCGCCCAAACATTGATCACGATACAAGACGTCATTGTAGCTTCCTTATTTAAATGTACAAATGCCTCCAGTTGCCAACATTAACAAAGGACTACATATTACATTAACCAAAAAGCTGTTGGCCATATTGGCCTGGTCATGATGCAGAAAGAGGCAAGAAAAGTGCAGAAAGATGCAAGAGAGTTGCAAAAAGAGGAAGAAAGATACAGAAAAAAGCAGGAGAAGTGATGAAAGAGGCAAGAGAGGTGCAGAAAGAAGCAAGAGAAGTGCGGAAAGAAGCAAGAGAGGCTCAGAAAGAAGCAAGAGAGTTGAAAAGAAGCGAGTAAGGTGCAGAAAGAGGCAAGAGAGGTGCAGAAAGAGGTGAGAGAGGTACAGAAAGAGGCAAGAGAGGTTCCGAAAGAGGCAAGAGAAGTGCAGAAAGAGGCAAAGAGGTGCAAAAAGATGTAAGACAGGTGCAAAAAGAGTCAAGAGAGGTACAGAAAGAGGCAAGAGAGGTGCACAAAGAGGCAAGAGAGGTGCAGAAAGAGGCAAGAGTGGAGCAGAAAGGCAAGAGAGGTGCAGGTAAAGGCAAAAGAGCAGAAATAGATAAGAGAGGTGCAGAAAGAGGCTAGAAAGGTGCATAAAGAGGCTAGAAAGGTGCAGAAAGAGGAAGAAAGGTGCAGAAAAAGGCATGAGAAATGCAGAAAGAGGAAGAAAGGGGCAGAAAGAAGCAAGAGAAGCGCAGAAAGAAGCAAGAGAGGTACAGAAAGAAGGAAGAGAGGTACAGAAAGAAGAGAGTGTGGTGGAGAAAGAGGCAGGAGAGGTGCAGAAACAGGCATGAGAGGTGTAGAAAGAGGCAAGAGTTATGCAGAAAAAGGCTAGAGAAGTGCAGAAAGAGGCAAGAGAGGTGCAAAAAGAGGCAAGAGAGGTGCAGAAAGAAGCAAGAGGTGCAGAAAGAGGCAAGAGAGATACAAAAAGAGGCAAGAGAGGTACAGAAAGAGGCAAGGGAAGTGCAGAAAGAGGCAAAGAGGTGCAAAAAGATGCAAGACAGGTGCAAAAAGAGTCAAGAGAGGTGCAGAAAGAGGCAAGAGAGGTGCAGAAAGAGGCAGGAGAGGTGCAGAAAGAGGCAAGAGTGGAGCAGAAAGGCAAGAGAGGTGCAGGTAAAGGCAAAAGAGGTGCATAAATAGGCAAGAGAGGTGCAGTAAGGGACAAGAGGTGCAGAAATAGATAAGAGAGGTGCAGAAAGAGGCAAGAAAGGTGCAGAAAGAGGCTAGAAAGGTGCAGAAAGAGGATGAAAGGTGCAGAAAAAGGCATGAGAAATGCAGAAAGAGGAAGAAAGGGGCAGAAAGAAGCAAGAGAAGCGCAGAAAGAAGCAAGAGAAGCGCAGAAAGAAGCAAGAGAGGTGCAGAAAGAAGGAAGAGAGGTACAGAAAGAAGAGAGTGAGGTGCAGAAAGAGGCAAGAGAGGTGCAGAAAGAGGTAAGTGCAGAAAAAGGCAAGAGAGGTGCAGAAAGAGGCAAGAGTAGAGTAGAAAGGCAAGAGAGGTTCAGAAAGAGGCAAGAGAGGTACAGAAAGAAGAGTGTGGTGGAGAAAGAGGCAAGAGAGGTGCAGAAAGAGGCAGGAGAGGTGTAGAAAGAGGCAAGAGTTGTGCAGAAAAAGGCTAGAGAAGTGCAGAAAGAGGCAAGAGAGGTGCAAAAAGAGGCAAGAGAGGTGCAGAAAGAAGCAAGAGGTACAGCAAGAGGCAAGAGAGGTACAGAAAGAGGCAAGAGAGGTACAGAAAGAGGCAAGAGAAGTGCAGAAAGAGGCAAAGAGGTGCAAAAAGATGCAAGACAGGTGCAAAAAGAGTCAAGAGAGGTACAGAAAGAGGCAAGAGAGGTGCACAAAGAGGCAAGAGAGGTGCAGAAAGAGGCAAGAGTGGAGCAGAAAGGCAAGAGAGGTGCAAGTTAAGGCAAAAGAGGTGCATAAATAGGCAAGATAGGTGCAGAAATAGATAAGAGAGGTGCAGAAAGAGGCAAGAAAGGTGCAGAAAGAGGCTAGAAAGGTGCAGAAAGAGGAAGAAAGGTGCAGAAAAAGACATGAGAAATGCAGAAAGAGGAAGAAAGGGGCAGAAAGAAGCAAGAGAGGTGCAGATAGAGGCAAAAGAGGTACAGAAATAGGTAAGAGGTGCAGTAATGGGCAAGAGAGGTGCAGAAAGAGGCAAGAGAGGTGCATAAAGAAGAGAGTGAGGTGCAGAAAGAGGCAAGAGAGTTGCAGAAAGTGGCAAGAGAGGTGCAGAAAGAGGCAAGAGAGGTGAAGAAATAGGCCAGAGTGGTGCAGAAAGAGGCAAGAGAGGTGCAGAAAGAGGTAAGAGAGGTGCAAAAAGATGCAAGAGAGGTGCAGAAAGAGGTAAGAGAGGTGTAGAAAGAGGCAAGAGAGGTACAGAAAAATGAAGAAAGGTGCAGAAAGAGGCAAGAGAGGTGCAGAAACAGTAAGAAAGATGCAGAAAGAAGCAAGAGAAGTGCAGAAAGAGGCAAGAGAGGTGCATAAAGAGGCAAGAGAGGTGCAGAAAGAGGCAAGAGATGTGCAGAAAGAGACAAGAGAGGTGCAGAAAGAGGCAAGAGAATTGCAGAAAGAGGCAAGAGAGGTGCAGAAAGAAGCAAGAGAGGTACAGAAAGAGGCAAGAAAGGTATGTATATGTATAAATTCAATCTCCTCTCACTCTTACAAGGAAGGAATCAGCACTCGGGTTGTAGTTTGGAAGTATTTAATCTGCAAAGGACGCAATCCGCACGTTTCGGCTCGCCCAAACATTGATCACGATACAAGACGTCATTGTAGCTTCCTTATTTAAATGTACAAATGCCTCCAGTTGCCAACATTAACAAAGGACTACATATTACATTAACCAAAAAGCTGTTGGCCATATTTGCCTGGTCATGATGCAGAAAGAGGCAAGAAAAGTACAGAAAGATGCAAGAGAGTTGCAAAAAGAGGAAGAAAGGTACAGAAAAAAGCAGGAGAAGTGATGAAAGAGGCAAGAGAGGTGCAGAAAGCAGCAAGAGAAGTGCGGAAAGAATCAAGAGAGGCTCAGAAAGAAGCAAGAGAGTTGAAAAGCGAGTAAGGTGCAGAAAGAGGCAAGAGAGGTGCAGAAAGAGGCGAGAGAGGTACAGAAAGAGGCAAGAGAAGTGCAGAAAGAGGCAAAGAGGTGCAAAAAGGCAAGAGTGGAGCAGAAAGGCAAGAGAGGTGCAGGTAAAGGCAAAAGAAGTGCAGAAAGAGGCAAGAAAGGTGCATAAAGAGGCTAGAAAGGTGCAGAAAGAGGAAGAAAGGTGCAGAAAAAGGCATGAGAAATGCAGAAAGAGGAAGAAAGGGGCAGAAAGAAGAAAGAGAAGCGCAGAAAGAAGCAAGAGAGGTGCAGAAAGAAGGAAGAGAGGTACAGAAAGAAGAGAGTGAGGTGCAGAAAGGCAAGAGAGGTGCAGAAAAAGGTAGGAGAAGTGCAGAAAAAGGCAAGAGAGGTGCAGAAAGAGGCAAGAGTAGAGCAGAAAGGCAAGAGAGGTTCAGAAAGAGGCAAGAGAGGTACAGAAAGAAGAGAGTGTGGTGGAGAAAGAGGCAAGAGAGGTGCATAAAAAGGCAAGAGAAGTGCAGAAAGAGGCAAGAGAGGTGCAAAAAGAGGCAAGAGAGGTGCAGAAAGAAGCAAGAGGTGCAGAAAGAGGCAAGAGAGGTACAAAAAGAGGCAAGAGAGGTACAGAAAGAGGCAAGAGAAGTGCAGAAAGAGGCAAAGAGGTGCAAAAAGATGCAAGACAGGTGCAAAAAGAGTCAAGAGAGGTACAGAAAGAGGCAAGAGAGGTACAGAAAGAGGCAATTGAAGTGCAGAAAGAGGCAAGTGAAGTGCAGAAAGAGGCAAGAGAGGTGCAGAAAGAGGCAGGAGAGGTGCAGAAAGAGGCAAGAGTGGAGCAGAAAGGCAATAGAGGTGCAGGTAAAGGCAAAAGAGGTGCATAAATAGGCAAGAGAGGTGCAGTAAGGGGCAAGAGAGGTGCAGAAATAGATAAGAGAGGTGCAGAAAGAGGCACGAAAGGTGCAGAAAGAGGCTAGAAAGGTGCAGAAAGAGGAAGAAAGGTGCAGAAAAAGGCATGAGAAATGCAGAAAGAGGAAGAAAGGGGCAGAAAGAAGCAAGAGAAGCGCAGAAAGAAGCAAGAGAAGCGCAGAAAGAAGCAAGAGGTGCAGAAAGATGGAAGAGAGGTCCAGAAAGAAGAGAGTGAGGTGCAGAAAGAGGCAAGAGAGGTGCAGAAAGAGGTAAGAGAAGTGCAGAAAAAGGCAAGAGAGGTGCAGAAAGAGGCAAGAGTAGAGCAGAAAGGCAAGAGAGGTTCAGAAAGAGGCAAGAGTGGTACAGAAAGAAGAGTGTGGTGGAGAAAGAGGCAAGAGAGGTACAGAAAGAGGCAGGAGAGGTGTAGAAAGAGGAAAGAGTTGTGCAGAAAAAGGCTAGAGAAGTGCAGAAAGAGGCAAGAGAGGTGCAAAAAGAGGCAAGAGAGGTGCAGAAAGAAGCAAGAGGTACAGCAAGAGGCAAGAGGTACAGAAAGAGGCAAGAGAGGTGCAGAAAGAGGCAAGTGAAGTGCAGAAAGAGGCAAGAGAGGTGCAGAAAGAGGCAGGAGAGGTGCAGAAAGAGGCAAGAGTGGAGCAGAAAGGCAAGAGAGGTGCAGGTAAAGGCAAAAGAGGTACAGAAATAGGCAAGAGAGGTGCAGTAAGGGGCAAGAGAGGTGCAGAAATAGATAAGAGAGGTGCAGAAAGAGGCAGGAAAGGTGCAGAAAGAGGCTAGAAAGGTGCAGAAAGAGGAAGAAAGGTACAGAAAAAGGCATGAGAAATGCAGAAAGAGGAAGAAAGGGGCAGAAAGAAGCAAGAGAGGTGCAGATAGAGGCAAAAGAGGTACAGAAAGAGGTAAGAGGTGCAGTAATGGGCAAGAGAGTTGCAGAAAGTGGCAAGAGAGGTGCAGAAAGAGGCAAGAGAGGTGTAGAAATAGGCCAGAGTGGTGCAGAAAGAGTCAAGAGAGGTGCAGAAAGAGGTAAGAGAGGTGCAAAAAGATGCAAGAGAGGTGCAGAAAGAGGCAAGAGAGGTGTAGAAAGAGGCAAGAGAGGTACAGAAAAATGAAGAAAGGTGCAGAAAGAGGCAAGAGAGGTGCAGAAACAGTAAGAAAGATGCAGAAAGAAGCAAGAGAAATGTAGAAAAAGGCAAGAGAGGTGCAGAAAGAGGCAAGAGAGGTGCAGAAAGAGACAAGAGAGGTGCAGAAAGAGGCAAGAAAATTGCAGAAAGAGGCAAGAGAGGTGCAGAAAGAAGCAAGAGAGGTACAGAAAGAGGCAAGAAAGGTATGTATATGTATATATTCAATCTACTGTCACTCTTACAAGGAAGGAATCAGCACTCGGGTTGTAGTTTGGAAGTATTTAATCTGCAAAGGACGCAATCCGCACGTTTCGGCTCGCCCAAACATTGATCACGATACAAGACGTCATTGTAGCTTCCTTATTTAAATGTACAAATGCCTCCAGTTGCCAACATTAACAAAGGACTACATATTACATTAACCAAAAAGCTGTTGGCCATATTGGCCTGGTCATGATGCAGAAAGAGGCAAGAAAAGTGCAGAAAGATGCAAGAGAGTTGCAAAAAGACGAAGAAAGGTTCAGAAAAAAGCAGGAGAAGTGATGAAAGAGGCAAGAGAGGTGCAGAAAGAAGCAAGAGAAGTGCGGAAAGAAGCAAGAGAGGCTCAGAAAGAAGCAAGAGAGTTGAAAAGAAGCGAGTAAGGTGCAGAAAGAGGCAAGAGAGGTGCAGAAAGAGGTGAGAGAGGTACAGAAAGAGGCAAGAGAGGTACAGAAAGAGGCAAGAGAAGTGCAGAAAGAGGCAAAGAGGTGCAAAAAGATGTAAGACAGGTGCAAAAAGAGTCAAGAGAGGTACAGAAAGAGGCAAGAGAGGTGCACAAAGAGGCAAGAGAGGTGCAGAAAGAGGCAAGAGTGGAGCAGAAAGGCAAGAGAGGTGCAGGTAAAGGCAAAAGAGCAGAAATAGATAAGAGAGGTGCAGAAAGAGGCTAGAAAGGTGCATAAAGAGGCTAGAAAGGTGCAGAAAGAGGAAGAAAGGTGCAGAAAAAGGCATGAGAAATGCAGAAAGAGGAAGAAAGGGGCAGAAAGAAGCAAGAGAAGCGCAGAAAGAAGCAAGAGAGGTACAGAAAGAAGGAAGAGAGGTACAGAAAGAAGAGAGTGTGGTGGAGAAAGAGGCAAGAGAGGTGCAGAAAGAGGCAGGAGAGGTGTAGAAAGAGGCAAGAGTTATGCAGAAAAAGGCTAGAGAAGTGCAGAAAGAGGCAAGAGAGGTGCAAAAAGAGGCAAGAGAGGTGCAGAAAGAAGCAAGAGGTGCAGAAAGAGGCAAGAGAGATACAAAAAGAGGCAAGAGAGGTACAGAAAGAGGCAAGGGAAGTGCAGAAAGAGGCAAAGAGGTGCAAAAAGATGCAAAGACAGGTGCAAAAAGAGTCAAGAGAGGTGCAGAAAGAGGCAAGAGAGGTGCAGAAAGAGGCAGGAGAGGTGCAGAAAGAGGCAAGAGTGGAGCAGAAAGGCAAGAGAGGTGCAGGTAAAGGCAAAAGAGGTGCATAAATAGGCAAGAGAGGTGCAGTAAGGGGCAAGAGGTGCAGAAATAGATAAGAGAGGTGCAGAAAGAGGCAAGAAAGGTGCAGAAAGAGGCTAGAAAGGTGCAGAAAGAGGAAAAAAGGTGCAGAAAAAGGCATGAGAAATGCAGAAAGAGGAAGAAAGGGGCAGAAAGAAGCAAGAGAAGCGCAGAAAGAAGCAAGAGAAGCGCAGAAAGAAGCAAGAGAGGTGCAGAAAGAAGGAAGAGAGGTACAGAAAGAAGAGAGTGAGGTGCAGTAAGAGGCAAGAGAGGTGCAGAAAGAGGTAAGTGCAGAAAAAGGCAAGAGAGGTGCAGAAAGAGGCAAGAGTAGAGCAGAAAGGCAAGAGAGGTTCAGAAAGAGGCAAGAGAGGTACAGAAAGAAGAGTGTGGTGGAGAAAGAGGCAAGAGAGGTGCAGAAAGATGCAGGAGAGGTGTAGAAAGAGGCAAGAGTTGTGCAGAAAAAGGCTAGAGAAGTGCAGAAAGAGGCAAGAGAGGTGCAAAAAGAGGCAAGAGAGGTGCAGAAAGAAGCAAGAGGTACAGCAAGAGGCAAGAGAGGTACAGAAAGAGGCAAGAGAGATACAGAAAGAGGCAAGAGAAGTGCAGAAAGAGGCAAAGAGGTGCAAAAAGATGCAAGACAGGTGCAAAAAGAGTCAAGAGAGGTACAGAAAGAGGCAAGAGAGGTGCACAAAGAGGCAAGAGAGGTGCAGAAAGAGGGAAGAGTGGAGCAGAAAGGCAAGAGAGGTGCAGGTAAAGGCAAAAGAGGTGCAGAAATAGGCAAGAGAGGTGCAGTAAGGGGCAAGAGAGGTGCAGAAATAGATAAGAGAGGTGCAGAAAGAGGCAAGAAAGGTGCAGAAAGAGGCTAGAAAGGTGCAGAAAGAGGAAGAAAGGTGCAGAAAAAGGCATGAGAAATGCAGAAAGAGGAAGAAAGGGGCAGAAAGAAGAAAGAGAGGTGTAGATAGAGGCAAAAGAGGTACAGAAAGAGGTAAGAGGTGCAGTAATGGGCAAGA
Source organism: Calotriton arnoldi (assembly GCA_963921515.1). Classification (NCBI taxonomy): domain Eukaryota; kingdom Metazoa; phylum Chordata; class Amphibia; order Caudata; family Salamandridae; genus Calotriton; species Calotriton arnoldi. Next base: position 1,030,575 of record CAWUFW010003005.1, on the reverse strand, counting down.
GAGGTGCAGAAAGAGGCAAGAGAGGTGCATAAAGAAGAGAGTGAGGTGCAGAAAGAGGCAAGAGAGTTGCATAAAGTGGCAATAGAGGTGCAGAAAGAGGCAAGAGAGGTGTAGAAATAGGCCAGAGTGGTGCAGAAAGAGGCAAGAGAGGTGCAGAAAGAGGTAAGAGAGGTGCAAAAAGATTCAAGAGAGGTGCAGAAAGAGGCAAGAGAGGTGTAGAAAGAGGCAAGAGAGGTACAGAAAAATGAAGAAAGGTGCAGAAAGAGGCAAGAGAGGTGCAGAAACAGTAAGAAAGATGCAGAAAGAAGCAAGAGAAGTGCAGAAAAAGGCAAGAGAGGTGCAGAAAGAGGCAAGAGAGGTGCAGAAAGAGACAAGAGAGGTGCAGAAAGAGGCAAGAGAATTGCAGAAAGAGGCAAGAGAGGTACAGAAAGAGGCAAGAAAGGTATGTATATGTATATATTCAATCTCCTCTCACTCTTACAAGGAAGGAATCAGCACTCGGGTTGTAGTTTGGAAGTATTTAATCTGCAAAGGACGCAATCCGCACGTTTCGGCTCACCCAAACATTGATCACGATACAAGACGTCATTGTAGCTTCCTTATTTAAATGTACAAATGCCTCCAGTTGCCAACATTAACAAAGGACTACATATTACATTAACCAAAAAGCTGTTGGCCATATTTGCCTGGTCATGATGCAGAAAGAAGCAAGAGAAGTGCAGGAAGAGGCAAGAAAAGTGCAGAAAGATGCAAGAGAGTTGCAAAAAGAGGAAGAAAGGTGCAGAAAAAAGCAGGAGAAGTGATGCAAGAGGCAAGAAAGGTACAAAAAGAAGCAAGAGAGGGAGAGGTACAGAAAGAGGCAAGAGAAGTGCAGAAAGAGGCAAAGAGGTGCAAAAAGATACAAGACAGGTGCAAAAAGAGTCAAGAGAGGTACAGAAAGAGGCAAGAGAGGTGCACAAAGAGGCAAGAGAGTTACAGAAGGAGGGACGAGCAGAGCAGAAAGAGGTAAAAGAGGTGCACAAAGAGGCAAGAGAGGTGCAGAAAGAGGCAAGAGAGGTGCAGAAAGAGCTAATAGAGGTGTAGGAAGAGGCAAGAGAGGTGAAGAAAGAGGAAGAAAGGCACAGAAAGAGGCAAGTGAGGTACAGAAAGAGGCAAGAGGAGTGCAGAATGAGGCAAGAGAGGTACAGAAAGAGGCAAGAGAGGTGCAGAAAGAAGCAAGAGAGGTACAGAAAGAGGCAAGAAAGGTATGTATATGTATATATTCAATCTCCTCTCACTCTTACAAGGAAGGAATCAGCACTCGGGTTGTAGTTTGGAAGTATTTAAACTGCAAAGGACGCAATGCGCACGTTTCGGCTCGCCCAAACATTGATCACGATACAAGACGTCATTGTAGCTTCCTTATTTAAATGTACAAATGCCTCCAGTTGCCAACATTAACAAAGGACTACATATTACATTAACCAAAAAGCTGTTGGCCATATTGGCCTGGTCATGATGCAGAAAGAAGCAAGAGAAGTGCAGGAAGAGGCAAGAAAAGTGCAGAAAGATGCAAGAGAGTTGCAAAAAGAGGAAGAAAGGTGCAGAAAAAAGCAGGAGAAGTGATGAAAGAGGCAAGAGAGGTGCAGAAAGAAGCAAGAGAAGTGCGGAAAGAAGCAAGAGGCACAGAAAGAAGCAAGAGAGTTGAAAGAAGAAGAGAGTAAGGTGAAGAAAGAGGCAAGAGAGGTGCAGAAAGAGGCAAGAAAGGTACAAAAAGAGGCAAGAGAGGGAGAGGTACAGAAAGAGGCAAGAGAAGTGCAGAAAGAGGCAAAGAGGTGCAAAAAGATACAAGACAATTGCAAAAAGAGTCAAGAGAGGTACAGAAAGAGGCAAGAGAGGTACACAAAGAGGCAAGAGAGGTACAGAAGGAGGGAAGAGCAGAGCAGAAAGAGGTAAAAGAGGTGCACAAAGAGGCAAGAGAGGTGCAGAAAGAGGCAAGAGAGGTGCAGAAAGAGCTAATAGAGGTGTAGGAAGAGGCACGAGAGGTGAAAAAAGAGGAAGAAAGGCACAGAAAGAGGCAAGTGAGGTACAGAAAGAGGCAAGAGGAGTGCAGAAAGAGGCAAGAGAGGTACAGAAAGAGGCAAGAGAGGTGCAGATAGAGGCAAGAGAGGTACAGAAAGAGACAAGAGAGGTGCAGAAAGAAGCAAAAGAGTTGCAGAAAGAGGCAAGAGGGGTGCAGAAAGAAAAAAGTGTGCTGCAGAAAGAGATAAGAGAGGTATATATATGTATATATTCGATCTCCACTCACTCTTACAAGGAATGAATCAGCACTCAGGTTGTAGTTTGGAAGTATTTAATCTGCAAAGGATGCAATCCACGCGTTTTGGCTCTTCCGAACCTTTGATCATGATACAAGACGTCATTGTAGCTTCGTTATTTAAATGTACAAATGCCTCCAGTTGCCAACATTAACAAAGGACTACATATTACATTAAACCAAAAAGCTGTCGGCCATATTGGCCTGGTTACGATGTGAAAATTCAGGAATTCATAACATAAAGAAAAGAAAACAAGTGTTAATATGCACACAATGTCATTTCAGCATATCTTGCCCTGTGACTGCTGTACCTGTTTGTTCGTCAACGTGACTTGTTCATAATAAACATTCTTACGTTTGCAAACATCAGCATAAACAATGGATTACACATTACTTTAAAGCGAAGGGCTATCAGCCATATTGATCTGGGCACGTTGCGTATTATAGTGGTTCTTACACAAAAGAAAAGAAAAAAAGGGGTGTTAATATACACACACTATCCCTAAATAAAGTTCTAGTGATTATAGTTCCATTCCATTCACAGCTCATTTGAGATGTCATGAGTGATGTCATTAGTGATGTCACTGACCTTGTCATGAATGATGTAATGTCTGAGGGCATAAGCAGTGCATTACGGGGCGTAAGTTATAGTTAGCTCAGGTAACTATAACTGCTGAATTTCACTGGTTTTGTACGAGTGAAATTTGAGTCTAACTATAACGTCCCTGTAATCTTTGTGTTTTTTCAGAAAATGTCTAGGTTTTTTTAACGTTAAGTAAGATGCCTATCACAATGGATGGTGGGGGGTTGGAAGCAGGGCCTGGCCTGGCATTATGCTGCCCCCACCGAAGCTTGCTGCTCCTGCCTCCCCTCCTCCTTGCCATCCATTGTCCAAGTCCATGCCCTTGCTCCCTCATTACAGCCCTGTGTGGCCGTTGTTCTGACACTGGCCTTCCCACCTTCTCGGAACAGTTAGTTTGCTGCTTCATCCACTTCCTCCCTATCCTCTGTTGTCTGAATCCATGCACAAGCCTCCTCCCTCCTGCCATGCATGGTCTGATGTGCTGCCACTGCCCTTCATTTAGCATGATGTCCCAGTCCACTCCTCCTGCCCTCCATTGCCCTATTCTATGCCTTATCATTGCCCTCCTGCTTAGCCTCTGTGCTTATCGTTCTGCCCCTACTCTCCTTCCCCCTGCCCTCCGATGTCTGTGTGCATGCCCCTGATCCATCCTTTCTGCCCACCATGTTCCATGGACCTGCCCCTCCTATCTACTCTGAGTGTTCTGTTGAGCTGCCACTCCCCTCCCACCTGCCTAGGATTGTCAGATGACTGTAACCTGTCCCTGCTACCTCCACCCTGCCTGTCCACATTCCATGCCCCTATCCCCTTCCTCCTGTCCTCCATGGTCCATTTTACTGCCACACTCTTCTGCCCTCCCTGGTCTGTTGTGCTGCAACTGCTCCTTCTGCCTGCCCCGCGTGGTCTGTTGTGAGGCCCCTTACCCTGAACTCTCTTGTCTGTGCCCAGCTCCTACCCCTCTCTTCTATCCTCCATGGTCCTATGTGCATGCCCCTGCCCCCTCCTTCTTGCCCATCATGGCCATTGTGCTGCCACTAACCCTCTCGCTTGACATGCATGGTCTTCTGTGCTGCCACGGCCCCTCCCACCTTCTCTGTGTGGTCAGCTAGCTGCCCCTGACCCCCTCCCACCTTCCCTCCATGGTCTGTGTGTATGCCATTATATTCTCACTGTTGCCCTCCATGGTGTGTTGTGCTTCTAGTGCTCATCCTGCCTGACCTCCATGGTCAGCTTGCTGCTCCTGCCCTGCCCCCTTGCCCCCAGCCCTCCGTTTTCCATGTGCAGACCCCTATTCCCTCCCTCCTGGCTTGTCTGTTCCATTTTGATGCCCCTGATCCCTTCCTCCTGCTCTTTATGGTCCGTTATGCTGCAGCTTTCTCTCCTCTCTGTCCAGTATGGTCAGCTTGCTGCCATTGCCTCTTTCCCCTCTGTTCTCTGTTGTCCATGTGCATGGTCCTGTCCCCACCCTATTGCTTTCCATGGTTTGTTGTGCTGCACTGCTGTTCCTCATACCCTGTGTGGTGTATTGTGCTGCTGCAAACCCTGATGCCTACCCTTTAAGGTCAGTTTGGTGTACCTGTCCGTGTTCCTCCTGTACTCTGTTATCCGAGTCCATGTCCCTACCCAATTCCTCCTGCCTTCCATGATCCAATGTACCATACTTGCTAACATTTTGAACTTGGTAAGAGGGAGATTGTGGGAAAAAAACTGGGGAATTGATTTTTCCCATTGAATTACATTGAAAAAGAGGAGATTGTAGACAAGAGACAGATAAAATATAGCCCTTTTGGATTTAAAATTTTGGGCGTTTCCTGCCTGAATCGGCTCTGTTGGCATGTGTGGTTGTACTACCACTGTCTCTTCCTTCTGCCCTCAATGATCTATTATATTGCCAGAGCCTCTCTTGCCTGTCCTGCATTGTTGGTTTGTTGCCCGTGCCCCCCATTCCACTGCCCTCCATGTTGTGCTGCCACTGCCCTTCCTGCCTGCCCAGTGTGGTCAAATTGTTGCCTCTGCACACTCCTACCTGCCTTCATTTTCCGAGTACGTGCCCCTGGCGTATGCCTCCCAACAGTATCCTAATGAGCAACTAGATTGCTAACATTCAATATTTATTACAAAAGTGTGGCACGCCTGACATCATCTTATAGAAATGAGAGGGTCTTATTTGCATAGAAATTATGGTTAGTGCTCTAAAAAACTAAAATGAGGACATATTTTTTGAGTTCTCAAATAGCGACAAAGCACTTTTAAATTATTTGCTATCTTTGTGTTTTTTTATCCAGTTGACCACTCGATAAAATGTTATGCTTAGGGGAGAGTATGTGATGTTACTTCCCGAGCTGCAGACTTTGCAACTGGGGAACCTGGTTGGAGTTTCTGTTTCAGCTCGACATTCTGTGATTCTGGTCAAATCACTTAATCTCCCGCAGCATGTAACGCAGCACGTAACGCAGTACGTAACGCAACTCGTAGCCGTTGGAAGCGTTGTGTGTTTCTGGAGCTGGGAACTGGGAGCCCGAGACCAAGAGACCAAGTGTTTTCCGAGTGACTCTTGACCACTGCCCCCGCATCGGTAAGAGGCTTTTCCATCACCCTCGTATACCGTGCACCGCCATTCCTCCATTTTCCTCCCGAGCGGGACCACCACTGGAGGGCGGAGGATACGGCAACGGTGGCAGTGGCCAAAGAGGATGCCGCTGAGGTCCTGAGGTCCCCCGCAGGGAGAGCGGTGTGTGCGAGGCAGTAGCGAGGTGACGGCCCGGGTGGTCCCGTTTTGCCTCCCCCGCCCAATCTTGACCGCGCCGGATTTCTTGTGCATGCTGGGGCGAGTGGTGCCCTAGGTAATTCAGGTCGTCTCAAGTTGCACTCCCAGTTGTCCGTGGCTGCTTTTTGAGAGTCGCCAAGGCGGTGGTTGCAATCAATTGGCAGGGTGCAAGCTGGTGCAGGCTGGTCCTCAACTAGGAAGACGCTCATGGAGGTGTTAACCAAAATCACCCTCTTATTGCCCATGCAATCCCCACAGTCCCTCCACAGGCACAAGCATAAAGCACAAGTTACAATTTGGATTGTTGGACTGTTGGATTTCTGCCCTTGGGCTTGACACATACCCTGCCCATTTTGTCATCTAATTTTACCCTAACCTGCCATAAATCTTGGACCCAGGAAGTACGGCGTGTAGGCAGTAAGTAAACCTGCGGGCTGTCATCATTTAAAGCCCGGCACCTGGTGTGGCTTGTGGGTTGGTTGATAGCGCTGTTCTACTTGTTTGGTTTTCTTTTCCTTGGCTTTCGGACGGGGAGCAGGATTTGTGGAGCTGCCCAAGGATAACCAAAACCTCCTAGCGTCCCCACGTGATCTACCAGTTGGTACTATACTAAGAAGTAACTGGATGTGGCCTCCAGAAAGATTTCAGCCTATCGCCTTTAATTAACTAAGGTTGTAAGAGTAAGAGGCAGTAAGGAAGAAATAACGGAGTTTAGTGAACTCAAAAAGTAAAGGAAACCAGATAATTAATAAATATGAGGTCGGGAAGAACCCGTAAACAAGTGACGGAAAAAACAGGAAAAAAAGCTATCAGGAAAATCAAGGAGGTATTGGAATCATCGGGAAAAAGTAGACAAGCATCAACAAGTACACTAATTTTACCAGTTTATTCGCTTTTTGGTAAAGGTTTGGAATGTTCCTAAAGGATCCCACTACAGCAATTTACTCAGAAACAGGTGAAACTGTGGGATTACCAAATCCATTGACACCACAAAAGATGGCAGCATCTAAACTTCAGGATTCTAACATCAAAACTATACAAGATATGGAAAAGGATCAGACAACTAGTAAGCGGACAACAATTCAAGCACAAATACATATCCCGGACCGTTCGCACTCCACCCCAAAATTTTTAGTAAACGAGGGATCTTTCAGTGCCTTGCAAAAACATGAGGAGCACCAATGTGATGTCTCAAACATTACTCATGGCCCAAAGGAAGATCATATCAAATCATGGCTTCATTCATTATCGTTTACAAATAATACTGAGCTCCTTCAAGCATTGGAGGCAAGAACTATAAATCTATCAGACAATCGGATAGAAAACTCAAAGAGCACTATAATACATGAACACAGTCAGCCGATAATAGAAATATCTAGTACGCTGGAGCATTTTGCCCAAGTGGGTACAGGGAAAGAGAGTAAGCAAGAGGAAAAAAATTATAAAGAACTTAAGGCGTTAATGGAGTTGTGTTCTAGTGTAAAGCAAACAAGCAAAATAGTGACAGAAACAACGGAAAAAATAAAGGAGAACGAAATACCAACACAAGAATCCCTGGAGGACGGTCCCCAAAAAAAGGGAGAAACCAAGATAGAGGACCACACAGCTGTGTCTGCCTCACTATAAAAAATTCTAGAAACAATAATAACCACTTTTAACATGCAGTTGGACAAATTAGATATTCAGATCAATTTAATGAATATAATAGCCACTTACATTGCTGGAATAAATTCAAATTGGAAAATCTTACAGACTTAATAACTTCTGAAAGAGGTCCGAAGGCAGTCGTGTCCAGCGAGTGTGCATGTGGCCCAATAATTGACAAATTGAGCCCAGTACCGGCAATTTTACAAAGTATCTTAATAGCAAGACAAACTAATGGCCTGGAGCAGTCAAAAAATGTAATCCATAGAGACGAAGTGATTAAAGATACCCAGCAAATTTCAATCTTTGAGCAATCAAAACCACGGGAATCAAATGAAGCACTCAAGCCCTCCAATGGGGACCTAGAAGTTGAAAACAATAATATAAAACAAATAAAACAACAACAGGCTATGATAATTGTTCAAGATGATTCGAAGTCATGTAAACAAACGAATAGACAAAAAAAACGGGCAAGGTAAGCGAGGAAGAGCAATAACGGTGAAAAAAGATTGTTCCATATTTTTGATAAAAAGCAACTAGTTCAAATAAACAAATCTATGGGAATGACATAATCAATGATCCACCCCCCTTGTGGAATTCAATAAGACATAGTACAAGTACAGAGGAGTCAATGATCTCAAGACAAATCAATCAGGAGACATTAAGTAAATAAATTACAACAACCAAAAGGAAGAAGCTACTTACATTTACTTCTGTGCAGAAAGAGAGGGAAAGTTTGCCATTACTGGTTTTACCTTGTTGAGAGTGCTGCATTACATTTATTGTGTGAGAAAGAAAAATGTTCATGCATTTCTGATATTTGATATTTTACAATACTATTACAGAGGTGAGTTACAAATTTGTAAGGTGTGTTATGTATTGTGTAGTAGTGGTTCAGTCTTTGTAGTGATATTTTTAAGTTTGAAAATATTATTTTTTTAAAGATTACAAATTATTACAGAAATGTGCTGTTTAAAATATGTTACAAAATGTACAAAGACTCTGAGTAGTTGCTGAATAGTCAAGCTGCAAAAGAAAAGTGAGGTTTAAGACATGCTGGCAGAGGTATTAGTGATTAGGCTATTTTGTTTGACTCTGTGGAAAGGTCAGCTTGAAGTACGCTGGATATATTTAGGTGTTTTCGTGGAATGAGGAGTGCAGTCTGTCATGTTGAAAGGATTGCATGGTCTAGTGATTGAGATACAGGGTTGAATTGGGATCCAAAAGTGGCCCGGGCAACGTAAAAGAAATGGCACACATTTGCAGATTGCGCCTTGTCGCAAAATACTATGGGGGTGCTTTAAAAGAGCCATGTTTTATTAACTTCAGGGAGATAAAAAAGAAATGCAAAAGTTACCTGCACAATTTGCTCACGGATTTGTTCCCACTGGTGAACCACACCTGAATACAGGTGAAGGTAATTGTCAGGCTCCCTGCCCTTGCTCAATCTGCGTACATTGCAGGGTTGGCACATCGAGAGACTGGGAATGACACCTCTCTCGATTCCCCCCCCACTCTCCCCCAATGCTTCCTCCCACCCGTTTGGAAAAGGAAGGTAACAGAAGCCTATCTGCATCGAAAAATACCACTTAGGCCCTCACTGGGCTGCTGGCAGCATCTGAACAGCACAGAGAAAGTCCCAATCGGCTTCCATGCTACACAAAAAAGCGGCAAACAGTTGCAACTTATATACCGGCACATTGTACATTGCCCGAGTGTCCGTCTTACCAACCCGACCTTGCTGAGGTATGTCTATACTTCTACATGGCAGAGACACATGTATGCATGGGTTCAGTAATATGGTGAGACTTAAAACTGTGACATGTGAGGGGTTGGTGCTTTATATTTGGCTAGGCCAAACAGTCTGAGTAGTCGCTGACAAGTGAAGCTACAAGAGAAAACTGAGGTTTAAGACATGCTAGCAGAGGGAATAGTGATAAGGCTACTTTGTATGAGTCTTCCAATCCCCCAGGCACTATCCCTGTACTCTTGCAATTACCCAGGCACTACCAATGCACTCATGAAATGAAGGAGGCTCTACCTATACACACATCCAATCAATCAGATATTACCTACGCAAACATGCAATCACCCAGGCAGTTATCTTGCATTCAACCATTCACTAAGCCACTACCTTTGCACTCATTTATTCTGTCAAGCAATACTGAAGCAGTCATCGAATGATACAGGCACTACAGTTGCACTAAACCATTCACTCAGGCACTCATCCATTCGGTGAAGCACTATTCATGCACTCATCCAATGGCGAAAACATTAGCCTTGCACTCATACTTTCATTCAGGTACTTCCCATGCACTCATACAATCACACAGGCAGTACCTTTGCACTCATGCAATCATGCAGGCACTATGCATGTACTCATGCAATCAGTAAGGCACTAGTTTTGCACTCAACTTTTCACTCAGGTACTACCTACGCAGTTATCTATTCCTTCAGGCACTACTGTGGCACTCATCCAATGACCCAGCCATTACTGTTACAGTCATCATTTTACTCAGGCACTACCCAAGCACTGATCTAAGCATTCAGACAATACCCTTGCACTTATGAAGTTACTCAGGCACTACTTATGCATTCATGCAATCACACATGCACCACCCCTGCACTCATGCTATCACATAGGCACTACCTATGGACTCATGCAATCAGTCAGGTACTACTCTTGCACTCCGCCATTCACTCAGGCAGTACCTATGCAGTCATCCAGTCACTCATGAACTACCCATGCAGTCATACAATCAAAGAGGCACTATCTATACAGACATCGAATTAATGAGGCATTACCTACACAGTCATGCAATCACCTAGCCACTACTCTTGCACTCAAGCATTCACTCAGGTACTTCTCATGCACTCATTCATTCACGCAGGCAGTATGTATGCACTCATCCAATGATGCAGCCATTACCCTTGCATGCATCATATCATTCAGGCAGAACCCATACACTCATCGAATCACACAGGCACCACTGCTGTACTTATACAATCACAGAGGCACTACTCATGCACTCATGCAATCAAGGACGCACTACCTATGCACATATTGAAATATTAAGACATTACCTACACAAACGTGCAATGAATCAGGCACTACTCTTGCACTCATCCATTCACTCAGGCACTACCCATGCACTCATCTATTCTGTGAAGCACTACCCATGCACTCATCCAATGACGCAGGCACTACAATTGCATTAATCCATTCACTCAGGCACTACCCATGCAGTGTTCTAAGCAGCCAGACATTACTCTTGCACTCATTTATTTACTGAGGTACTAGCCATGTATTTTCATACGTGTTATGCATGTGAAGATCGTAGACCTATAAAACACAAGTATACATGCATTTGAATGCTTCTTTTATGTATGATGTCACTAACAAAAGGCACAGACACATGTATGCATGTTTTCAGGAATATGATGACACCTACAACAGTGACATGCAAAGGGTTCATGCTTTATATTTGACTAGGCCCAACACTCTTAGTAGTTGCTGAATAGTAAAGGTGCTAGACAGAAGTGAAGTTTAAGACATACAGGCAGAGGGATTAGTGATTAGTCTACTTTGTTGAATTGTTGGTGATATCCTACATGAAAGAAGGATACAAATACATGTATACATGTGTTTTATAGATCTACCATCTTTAGATGCATAACATGTGTGAAAATAGATGTATAAGTAGAGATATAACTCAAGACTATGTACTCTTTTCAACTAGAGAGACTGCACTTTCCATTTCAGTAACACACCAAAATTTATATAGCATCCTTCAAGTGTACCTTTCCACAGACTCGTACAAACTAGCCTAATCACTGATCCCTCTGCCAGCATGTTTTAAACCTCAGTTTTCGCTTGTAGCTTCACTATTCAGCGACTACTCAGAGTGTTTGGCCTAGCCAAATATAAAGCAGCAACCCTTCACATATCACTGTTGTAAGTCTCTCCATAGTCCTGAACACATGCATGCATATGTCTGTGCCTTTTGCTAGTGGCATCATACATAAAAAAAATAGATACAAATAGATGTATGATGGCACTAGCAAAAGGCATAGACACATGCATGCATGCTTTGAGGAGTATGGTGAGATTTACAATAGTAACATTGCAAAGATTGCTGTTTTGAATTTCTGGAGTTCTCTTGCTTGTTTGTGCACTTGTCTGGACTGTTTCTGCATGTCAGTTCCTTGTTTCTGCACTTGTGTTGTTTATTTCTGCATCCTTCTTGTGTGTTTCTGGATCTCTGCTGCTTGTTTTTGTACTGCTCTTCTTTGTTTCTGCACCTTTTTTTGCTTCTTTTTGCAGGCCTCTTTCCCATTTTTGCAGCTCTTTTGCCTCTTTCTACACCTCTCTTCTGTGTTCTCCACTTCTGTTCCGTCTTTCTGCACCTCACTTTTCTTTCTGCAGACCTCTTGATTATTTATGCACTTGTCTTGCTACTTTAACCACGTCTGTTGCTTCTTTCTGCACTTGCCTTGCGTCTTTGTGCACATCTCTTGCATGTTTGTGCACCTCTGTTGTTTCTTTGTTCACCGCTATTGTCTCTTTGTGCAGCTCTGTTGTGTCTTTCTGATTTTCTCACATTTTTTAGTAGCTGTGTTGTACTTTGTGTATTTCTTTTAGGTGTTTCTAAACTTATTTTTTTCAGTACGAATTTTCCTCTTTCTGCAGTTCTCTTGCTTGTTTCTACACTTTTGTTTTTTTATTGGCAATAAAGAGAATAGCAATGTAATTGTAATTAATTGCTTACTAGTTAATATCAGTATTCATATGTAATTAATTTAAAATAGCTAATTCATGTAACAAACTATTGAAACTGTATTTTGTTTGGACCACAAATTCAAGATGGCAAGAAAACAGGAAAAGAGAAGACAACAAAAAAAACAGATCTACTTAAAGAAAAGTAAAAAGACTGTGTTACAAAAAGATGAAAATGTTACTAAGGATAAAGTTTGTTCTGGTAAGAGCACTAAACACTTTCTTAAAACAGTTGCAGAGAAATTAAAGAAAGACAACAGCAATGAAAGGAAAAAGAAGAGTTTTACAACAAAGCAGAAGGAGAACGAGATTTCTAATGGTAAAAAAACATTAGTTTTTGGAAAAACAACATGTTACAAGAAGAGAAAAGCAATTTAAACAGATACGTGTACGAATCTTTTGAAGTAGAGTAATTCAAATTGTTTTAAAAGATTGTAAAAAGTATAAAAGAAGATCAGCAGCGTATAAGAAGCAACACATTGAAAGTGTAATAGATACTGCTTTTGATTTGAAACAAAAATTATTTATTTTAATATTGAAGAGAATGAGAACATAGGATAAAATAATGAAATTTATGAAAGACAAAACAAAAGAAAGACTTGTTAATATAAGTAACTTTTGTAAAACTTTCACTGGTGAATGGAAGCACACTTCTACTACTGAGTCTTTCTTTAATAAAGAATGCTACTTTCAACAGAATGCATTAGTGTATTCAGTTGATACTAGTGGTCGATGCTATGAGATGAAAGATGGTTGTCCCATTCCAAAAGAAGAAATGGTTGTCAGTAGTGTGGAAGAAGTTATAGTTGAAGACGTGCAAGGGAAGCGTACACAAACTCCTGTATAGAAGTGGGATTGTAGTATTGTAGCAGTATTTGCAGTATTCAACAGGAATCTATTGACATATTGCGAAATCTTTTACAAGAGTATGCAAAAAAAGTGTTAAACAGAAAATTAGGATGTTACAAGTACTAGATCCATGTAAAATAAGAAAACATACTAAGTTGCACGGACATTCTCTGGCTTGTCTTTCAAGAAAAGTGTGGAAAAGTACTTTTCATCACTTAAGAATGTTAGCAGTACACCACTCAATAATGCAGAAGTTAGTAAGTAAAGTGTACTATGTAAAAACTCCCGCATTATGTTTATTTGAAATGAACATAGCTCTTTTACACGGTTCTTTATCAGATGTACAAATAATTTGTGATGATATACAGTTTCATTTTTTGGTTCACAACAGAAGTGTGTAGAGAGTGAGAGCTTGGTAAGTGTAGATGTTGAAGAACACGGGAATGAGATTAGTATTGATGAGTTTGTAGAAGAAATTACAAAGTTTAAGACAGTGTCCTCTGAAAAACCAAGCTATGTTTGTATTTTTTGTTGACGTACTCATTATAGAAGTCAAACTAGGAATGTTAATTTATATTTTAAAAGTGAAAAGGAAAACAATGATAAGTGACAGCAATTCGGTGCTTATTTGTTGGTGGAAAGTTGATTTGAGTTGGGTACTGATCAGCGTATTTATAAATATTGTTACAACAAATTAGAAGAGAACAAACTGCCAGCTAGAGCAGTACATAACAGCTTAGAGTAAGTAGCTATTCCAGAGGAACTGGCAGATTTGAATGCATATGAGTCAATTCTTATTCTGTCTGTATACCCATTTCAAGCTATAATTCGTATGGAGCCTAAAACAGGTAAGCTGCCACCAACAGATTTACAAATAGGTCTGAAAGGAAGAGTTGTGTACTTACCTTTAGATTTTAAGAAAAATATTGAAACTGTTGGTGGAGACAGAGAGGAAAATGAGCCAGTAGTTATTCTAGTAAATGGCGTCCCATCAAAGAGTTGTACAAAATGGCAAGAGTTTGTAGATGTTAATAAACTTCAAAAGGCTACATTATATCTTGTAGAGAACAATATTTATTATAAAACTGTAAATGTTGATGAACAGGTAATATGTTTAAAAGATGAATCAGAAATTTGTAATGGCCAAATAGAAAAAGTGGACAGGTCCAGGAGTGAAGAGATTTATGAACATTACACAATACATCCTCTACATTGAAAAAAAGGGATAGGAAACAGCAATGAATTATTTCAAATAAAAAAAGAAAAGGGAACTCCAATGAGTGTATGGGGAAAAAGCTTAGAAGCTTGTTGTTTTCCACAGCTGTTCCCCACTGGAGAAGGTGGACGTTTTGATGAGCAACCTGTATGGATTCCAGCTTCAGAATACCGCTCAACAAGATTGTACTCTGAAGATCTAAGATTTCGACAGTGCATTCCATATATATTTCATCTTCTGTTTGAAAGTGATTTGTCTGCTCTTTCATATGCAGTGAACCACGTATTAAAAACAGGAGTTCATCTTTCACATGTTGCTGCAAAAGAATTCATGGACAAAGTTCAACAAAGAGATGGAAATTTAGAATCACAGTTAATTAATTTGATGGCATGTCAATGTGGTACCAATGAATATTGGTTTCATTGTCACGGTGAACTTAAGTGTGTGTTAAGAAACTTCGGTACACCAACATGGTTTGTAACACTTAGGGGTCGATTCCGATTCGGGCCGGAAAAAGCACCGACCGACTCGGATCCAGAAAAAATACCGACCGACACGTACCCGTGGCGCACGACACGCCAAGTACGATGCAAGGCATGAAAAATCCGACCGACACGTACCGAAACAAAGTCGACCGACCGAGCCGCACGGAAAGCAGCAATCCGGCCAGAAAAACACGCGAATCCAACCGACCGACACGCACCCGGAACAAATCCGACCGAAACGTACACGCGAACTCCAAACCGCAAAGTACGATGCAAGGTGCGAAAACCACGAGCGAGTCGGACGGAGGCCAAGCCGTAAGACCGACACGCATACAAAACCGAGCCGAAGCAACACAATACACCGCGACCGACGCGTACGCAGCATAGAAAACTGCACAAACACAGCGTGAACGAAACGGAGAACACCGTACGAGACCAATGCAGGGTCCGACTCGGTCACAAGAACGTTTCCAACATACACAAACAGCACAAAGGAAAAATCACCCAAAAAAAGGCCAAACAAGCAATTACCAAGCCAATAAATACTGGGGGGTGGGGACAGAGAACAAAGACACACCCACAACTCCACCTATATAAAGGACACAAATCACTACCATGAGCCTTTGCAAATGCCATTCCACTGCCAGCACCCAAGAGAAAGCAACCACACACCCACAGCTCATCCCTCACACAAGCCACACACCATCAGCACACCAACAAATACCTACCTCACATACACCCAGCAAAACACACACTCACACACCCTCACCTGCACACCAACACACACATCACCCACCATCACCACCCATCACCATGCCCCCCAAGAAGAATCCCAAGTTCCTAGATAGTGAATTAGAAGTCATGGTAGACGAGATCCTCAGGGTGGAGCCACAGCTGTTTGGCACATTGGTCCAACAGACCCCCATGTCGCAGAAAACCAAGATGTGGGAGAGGATCATCAACAGGGTGAACGCCCAATCACCATGTCGGCGCACAAAGACCGACATCCAGAACAGGTGGTATGACGTGCGCAGGAGGGTACGGAAAATGCTGAAGCAAGACTACATCAACAGCCAACACACCGGCAGTGGCCCTCCTGCCAAGCCAATATACCTCAGGCCCTGGGAGGAGAAGGTGCGGGCCATCCTTCCGCCAGTGAGCGTATATGGACTAGAGGACATCCCAGAGCCTGGTGAGTACACAACAAATGTACACAATATACTGCCACAAAACACACACACATCACTGTCAAGGGGAGAGTCAAACCATGCACTCATAGCAATTACACAGCAACCAGAACAGAATCATCCCAAAATGTGTATGTCAGTCAGATAAACACAACACATGCCATCAAAAAAGTCACATCCAACTGTGCCATCACATGTACAAACAACTACAACTACAGCTAGGCAGTGGCACAAATAGAACCAACAAACACATCCAGACATGTAGCCACCACAACAACACCAACACACAGTGAAGAACACTCAAAGGAAGGAATTCTGTGTATGCTGGCCAAGTCAGTGTAGCCAATAGCATCATGGGAGTCGCAGTCACACATATTGCCCCCCACAACTGCCCCATCAACACCACCATGAACCATGCGCACATCACAGGGAGTGGAGAAGGACTCACAAGATGGCTGACACTGGCTACTGCTGTGGGGAGCACAAGGCCCTGCTGGCAACTGTGCACCAACAAACAGCAGGACACCACTGACTGACATCCTGAGAGACAACTTCCACTCCCTGCAATGCAAGCACGTTCCATGGTGGGATATCTGGCTGGCTGGGTGGGAAGGGGGACTTGCAGCACTGACTATAGTCACAAGCACCTCCCCTCACACCCCCCAACACAAACTCCACAGTACCCACCTGGTAGAATGCAATGCCCTCCATCCTAACACAAGATCCCACAAAGAACCACCACCCTGGGTTATGTTGTGTGAAGCACAGGGACACTCTTGGGACTCTTAGCCAAACAACTGCCAGGACAACACTCCCAGCCATCCTGTCAGCACAGACACCCCACCCCACAGGGAAGCAGAATCAAAAGAAAGGAAGCATGGGCATGCTGGGAAGGGGGTTGGAGGCAATAGCATGATGGGAGTCGTAGTCACTGATATTGGTCACCCCCACAACTGTCCCATCAACACCACCCTGAACCATGCTCACATCACAGGGAGTGGAGAAGGACTCACAAGATGGCTGACACTGGCTACTGCTGTGGGGAGCACAAGGCCCTGCTGGCAAATGTGCACCAACAAACAGCAGGACACCACTGACTGACATCCTGAGAGACAACTTCCACTCCCTGCAATGCAAGCACGTTCCATGGTGGGATATCTGGCTGGCTGGGTGGGAAGGGGGACTTGCAGCACTGACTATAGTCACAAGCACCTCCCCTCACACCCCCCAACACAAACTCCACAGTACCCACCTGGTAGAATGCAATGCCCTCCATCCTAACACAAGATCCCACAAAGAACCACCACCCTGGGTTATGTTGTGTGAAGCACAGGGACACTCTTGGGACTCTTAGCCAAACAACTGCCAGGACAACACTCCCAGCCATCCTGTCAGCACAGCCAGCCCACCCCACAGGGAAGCAGAGTCAAAAGGAAGGAAGCATGGGCATGCTGGGAAGGGGGTGGAGGCAATAGCATGATGGGAGTCGTAGTCACTGATATTGGTCACCCCCACAACTGTCCCATCAACACCACCCTGAACCATGCTCACATCACAGGGAGTGGAGAAGGACTCACAAGATGGCTGACACTGGCTACTGCTGTGGGGAGCACAAGGCCCTGCTGCCAACTGTGCACCAACAAACAGCAGGACACCACTGACTGACATCCTGAGAGACAACTTACACTCCCTGCAACGCAAGCACGTTCCATGGTGGGATAACTGACTGGCTGGGTGGGTGGGAAGGAGGTCCGGCTGCCAACCAAACACAACCAATGCAGACCATGTTCACACCCCAGAAAATACATAGAAATTCCCAAATAATGCAGGACAATGTGCCACACCAATATCAACCCCTGACTGTGACGACTCAGGACAATGCAATGTACAGGCCCGCACCCAGAGGCACAGTCACAACTGTCATGTGTGTCAACCATTGATGCCTGCAGAAACATGACATACATTGTTTGTGTCTCCCAAAAACAGGTGATGATGGGGACACAGCAGCAGACGCTGAGGAGTCCCAGTCCCAGGCTCAAGAGGATGCCGAGCTCACTGGCGTCGTACAGCCTCTGTCCTCCTCGGACGATGAAGAACAACCTGGCACATCCGGTGCAAGTCAACATGCAGCACCAGCAGGACCACCAGCTGCAGCACCAGCAGGACCACCAGCTGCACCCCCTGCACCCACCCCTACAACGACTGTCACCACGAATACCATCCCTGCCGACATGGACAGAATAAGGAGCAACACCAGCACAGTGACCCTGGACCAACCTGGGGCCATGGACACCACCACCACCACCAACCCCAAGGTGGACCAGGGTTATCTGTGCGTGCCACTGCACACACTGCACATGTCAGCAGGGGTGGTGGGAGGGGTGGGAGACAGAGGTCGCTGCTTGCAGACGTTGCTGGTGTGCATGATGACCCACAACTGGTACGCATAGCTGATGCGTACCAGTCCAGCACCGGAGAGCTCAGCCAGGTAGTGGGGCTCCTCAGAGACATTAAACAGCAGCAGGCTGCCCATCATGCCCGCTTGGACTCCCACATGTCCCACGTGGAGTCACACATGTCCCGTGTGGACTCACACATGTCCTGCGTGGAGTCCAAGTGGGATGCACTGCATGAGATGACGGCGGTGCACAGGGACATTTTACAATGCCTCCGCCAGATGAACAGCAACCAGTCCACACCTCCCTGTGTGCCAACAACATCTGGTGCCGAACAAACTGCAACTGCCACAGGGAGGGAGGAGGACTCTGGCGGAGAGTCCCCTGCACAGCAGCAGCCTGCACTTGAGGGCCCCCCCCCAAGAAGAGGGGTCGTCCGAGGAGGGAAAAGTGAGAGGCCGATGGCCAAGCGCAACTCCCAGGAAGCCTGAACCTGTTCTGGATGTTCGCCTTTGTGCACAGACTGTTCACCCTGTTGACGGCAACACTACTCCCACACATTGCATGGGGAGTACAAGTTGGACCAATGTGTCAGACAACTGTGGCCCTGATACTGGGGATCCTGTCTACCCGGACTTTCAATTCACCTAGGAACTTGGGATTGCAAGATTCATGTACAGCACAACCCATCCTATGCACTATTAACACAAATGTATCACAATAAACACACTAATACACCATACTTGCCTCTGTCGTGATTCCAACGTGGGTGCTGTTATGGGGATGATGAACTGCAAAATTACACTGTGTATGCGAACTGCAACAGCAAGGACAACACAGGCATGTGAGTACAGGAAACGTGACACACATGAGGGAGACACACCACCAGGGCTACACGACACATACACACCTAGGCCATCTGACTCATTGCCTACACTGATGTTGCCAGGGAAGACGGTGCAATGCACAGACACCACACCCATTCCCAGTTGTAGTCAAGTAGCCCACAGGTGCAGTAAGCAAATGGCAGTCAAATATGTGACCACAGACAACGCACATCACAAAGTGAAGCACAGGTTTATTACACAGTTGCAACATGCCGTAACCACTACAGATGCAAGGTAACCCCACCTGGCAGCGGGCACACAGTCAACAACTGTAGACGGAAGGAAGTCCATGGGTGTGGCGCACATCACCTGTAGGGACACAACAGCTACCAGCCTGGATGTGCAATCACGTCGTCGGTGGACACAGTTGACCAAACGAATCTGAAAGTACCCTGTGAAGGACAGAAATGACACACAGTCAAAAGCAATGGAGTACAGGACAGAACAGCAAAACACATGCACAATACATGTTACAAGATACCCACCCAGAACCAAGTTAGCATGTCAACACTGTTGGGGAGTACAGCCCACCTGTCACCACACATCGCAACACACATCCAGTCAAGTGGCCCATGGACACACTCCCACAGCACCAGAGCACCACCCACACATCATGCCAACTCACATCATTGACATGACACCTCAGGATACTCACATTCAGCTAAAGAAGTTGGTGATGAGCTGTGTGCGGACATCACCATCACCATCATCATCATCATCATCGTCACTGGCATCGTGGTCCAGGCCAGGATCCTCCACAGGTGGCGGATGTTGGTCATTGTCATCCTGGATGAGAGGCAACTCCTTCCGCACTGCCAGGTTGTGGAGCATGCAGCAGACAATGATAATCTTGCACACTTTTGCAGGGGCATATGGGAGGGACCCTCCGGTCTTGTCCAGGCAGCGGAAGCGGCTCTTCAGGAGACCAAAGGTCCGCTCAATCACTCTCCTGGTCCGACCATGTGCCTCATTGTAGCGCATCTGGGCAGGTGTCACAGGGTTCCTGAGGGGTGTCAGCAACAACGGCATGTTGGGGTATCCCGAGTTACCTACGGACAGACAAGTGCACATTAGCTGACTTGGAAAAGTGGGCGGAATACTACAGATCAGATCACACACAATGGCACAAAGTCAGTACACACCGACAAGCCAGGCATGCTGGTTCTGCATCTGTGCCATCATCCTGGGGATGCGACTACTCCTCATCACAAAGGCATCGTGTGCTGAACCAGGGAAACGGGCACACACGTGTGTGATGGTCATGTCTGCAAGACACACCACCAGTGCATTGACCGAGTGGTAGTGCTTGCGGTTCCTGTAGGCCTGCTCCTGGGCCTGTGGTGGTACCAAAGCCACATGTGTCCCATCAATGGAGCCAATTACATGCGGCATCCTCCCCAGGGCATAAAAGTCACTCTTCACGTCAGTGAGTCGTCGCAGTCTAGGGAAATAGATGTACCGGTTCAGGAAGAGCAACATTGCTGCCAAAATATCGCGGAGCACACGGCTGAACATGGTCTGTGACATCCCACCAGCAGTCGCCACAGTATGTTGGAAGGTACCAGTGGCAAAGAAGTGTAGGGCTGCCATCACCTTCACCTTGGGGGTCAGCGCTGTAGGATACGGCCGGCCAGGCTGCAAATGTGGGGACAACTGCACTGCCAAATCCTCAATCAGCTGCCTGGTGAAGCGGTACCGTCGGATGCTGTCCCGTTCCACCATCGTTGCCAGGTCTGGGAATGGCCGATGGACAGCAGGAGCCCTGCAGTGCAGAGGAGAAGTAAGCAAGATTGTCAGTCACCCCACATATGCGGCATTGAACACACTCAAGATCCCAATATACATCATTATGAGGCACAACTACATGAAGTGTGCAGTACCGGAAGGACATGTATGGTACATACATGGCCAACATCTGTCAACACGGTCCAACAGGTGGCATCAATTAGTCCCAGGTTGGCCCATTGGATATCATGAGGCCGTGTCACAGTTCCCATCTCCTGCTGCCGTGTCACAATAACCCCCACAGGGACATGTGAGGACAGATGTGCCCCAGGCACCACAGCTCAACGACAGGTACATTCCCAGGGACCCTGTAATGCCACATGGACACTGGCATTACATGGAGTATCATGTATACACCACAGCAAAACAACCATGACCCCCACAGGTAGTGGCCCCACTTGCCACGGCAGGACAGACATGGACGTCTGTGACACACACGCACAACATCAGAGTCCATGCACACACAACGTGGATGTGGAGACTGTCTCCCATTGTGCACATGAAATCAGAGACATTGTAAACACCACATGCACAAAGACTGTGGAGGACCATCACTATTGTGCCACTGGGACACCCTGGCTCAAACATACCGTCCCACATGGGACTCACGGGGTATGTGACATGACATACACATACACCACTGTGAAATGTGACCATGGCACATGCACAGATATGAACAGTTGCACATCACAGTGGTCACGTACACGTAACACCCAGGATCCTGTCCCCATGAACACGTGCACAGCCTGGGGGTGGCTGCCCACAGGTGACACCCACAGGACAACATGTACACCAACATACACACAATAGGAAATGCAGCCTTACATGCCTTATGATAAAGTTTGGACAGGCTGTCGTGATGTAGGTGTGCCCCTCACTCCCTGGGAGCTATCTGTGGCTGGCATATGTTTATCTGAGACAGGCATGCTGACATATGCCAGTCACATGTACAGTGATGCGTTGAACAGCAATGGACCGATCGGTGCCTCCGGCCGGCCCATTGCTTTCAATGTGTGCGGGTACGCGTTGTACCCCTGTGCGCGTTGAACTGCAATGGACCGATCGTTGCCTCCGGCCGGCCCATTGCTTTCAATGTGTGCGGGTACGCGTTGTACCCCTGTGCGCGTTGAACTGCAATGGACCGATCGGTGCCTCCGGCCGGCCCATTGCTTTCAATGTGTGCGGGTACGCGTTGTACCCCTGTGCGCGTTGAACTGCAATGGACCGATCGGTGCCTCCGGCCGGCCCATTGCTTTCAATGTGTGCGGGTATGCGTTGTACCCCTGTGCGCGTTGAACTGCAATGGACCGATCGGTGCCTCCGGCCGGCCCATTGCTTTCAATGTGTGTGGGTACGCGTTGTACCCCTGTGCGCGTTGAACAGCAATGGACCGATCGGTGCCTCCGGCCGGCCCATTGCTTTCAATGTGTGCGGGTACGCGTTGTACCCCTGTGCGCATTGTACCGCAATGGACCGATCGGTGCGCACCCATTGACAATGGGCTTGCCTGGCAACGGACGCGTTTTCGAATTTCGAACGAGTCGGTTGCTGGAAAATCAGTTGGTCACCCACAACAATGTTGCAAAATCATGTATGTCATGAAGTTGAAGATTTGAAGGATGCTGTGGGCGTGTTTTGGTGCTGCTATTCCATGGATTGGCCAGATTCAGAAGATGCAAACGACTTGGACCTATCACTTTGGACACAAGGGACAGTATCTGCCTCTCCAGCACATATATATTGCTGGCTGTTCCCCTGAGAGCCCACTTGCCTGCACTACATGCTCCAAGACGACATCTGCCACTGCACTGCTGCTGTCTCTGCCCCTCTGGACCCTGCAATGGCACGTACTGTGGAGAGAGCCCCAGCCTTCAGCCTTGAAGAGAACCAGGCCCTGCTGGACAGCCTACTTCCACAGTACAGCAAGCTGTATGGGACACCAGGGGAGCAGGTGAGTGTTCTGTGCACTGCCTTTCTGAATGTGCATTTTGTCTGACTAGCAAGGCTGAGAGTCTGCACGCCACTGGCTAGCAGGCTCACTGAGTAGTTGTCACCCCCATAGTGTGTAGTGACTTGCACTGGACAGGTATGGTGCAGTGACAGTGCATTTGAACATGGTTTTACTTCCCATGCAATGATACCATGTAGTGACGTCTGGCAAACTGTCCATGGTCAGCTTTGCACTGCCTGTGTACATCATGTGCCCCTGTGATTGAGACATGTATATACAACTGTGTCATGCACGGATATGTTGCATGTGTGGTAATGGCCTTTTCACTTTGTCATCCTCACAGGTTAATGCCCATCGGAAGCAGGAAATCTGGAAGGACATCGTCCGGGCTGTCCGGTCCGTGGGGGTCTACAAGCGCCGGATCCGCAACTGCCAGAAGAGGTGGCAGGACCTTCGGGGCTGGACCCGGAGGATTGCACGGGTCCAGCTGAAGCTGTCGCCTCCTCGCAGGAGGGGCAGAACACGGACCCTGACCCCCCACATGCTCCAGATCCTGGCGGTGGTCTTTCCAGACCTGGATGGGCAGCTGAAGGCCAGACAGCAGCAAGGAGGGGGTGAGTCAAAGACTGCACTGTGAACTCTGTATTACATGCTTTGTGCCCTCCTCTGGCCTGGTTCAACTGCCACAGTGCAGCAGTCATGTTGTCCAGGAGCCATGTCCCTCTATTGTGCACTGCCCACTGCTCATCTGATACCCAGGTGTGGCCCTTACAGTCAGGGAATTGTGTCACTTGGGACTGTGTCCTTGCAGTTTGCTTCACTAAAGGTGGGGGACAGCATCTGTTTCCCTAAATCTGTTGTGGGCATCATGGGTGGGTCCATTGTTCACACAACGCCTGGGTTTGGACATGTGATCTGCGTGTTGCTTTGATATGCGGTCCACTTGCTGAGCTGAGCCACCACATGTGCCTGGGGTATGTGGCACACGCCCATGCAGCGGGTGGGAACAATGTTTGTGCCCCAGGAGTGTGCAGATTATGTGTGTCACACATACATAGCCAGCTATCCACTGTCCAGGGCACATCCCTCATTCATGTGGAGCAGGACAGTCATGCCTACTCCAGGCCATGCAATGCACTCTGTACTCCCACTCCCGTGTATCAGCTGACACATTGTGCACAGTGATTTGACCCCTCCGGTGTCTGCCTCTGTGTCAGTGTGCTGTGGATTAGTTGCCAGGACTGCTGGGGTGTTTCTTGGTAGGGGCTCAGCATGCCCCTGGAGAAGTGACCATAGGAGACGATACTTGTGTGTCACATAGGTGTTTGATCAGCTGCCCGTGCAGACTGGGGTATGCGAATGTGATGTTCAGGCAGCTGTTCCCCATTCACAGCAAATTGTGAGGGGCTCAGGTTCAGAGGGTAGTGTCACAGGTCTCCCATATGTCCAATAGGTGTGACCTGGACAGATGAGGGTTGAGATGATGTGTTGTGTGGGGGATGTACATGTGCACTTGTGCAGCTCCAGGACTTGCATTCCCCATTACCTACTATTGTGACACAGTGCATAGTGTTGTTGTCTGGCTGCCAAGTCATACATCACTGAGACAGTGATGTATGACTTAACAGTCATGCCTCTGCCATGGCATGTGTCAACTTATTTGTGGTCCTGCAGGGGAGTGACATGTGCTACATGCACACCATAGTGGCGCTGGCTATCAGGACATGGGTCCATCATGGTGTCTGTCGCTGGTATGCATCACATGCATTTCCTATTTGACTCTGGGCATCCCTTTCATCCGGAAACCTGTACTGACTCAGTGGCAAGAGCTGTGATGTGTCCACACCGTGTCCTCTGCACTGTCCAACTACTGTGTACTTGGTGCATGTGTCCACACTGGGGTGTTGCAATCCAACAGACACCAGACAGATGGGTGCAAGGCCATGTGGGATGTGAGTGCCATGCTTGGCATCAGACTGACAATTGGCTTCTCCTGTTCAGTTAGGGCACTTTTAGCAATGTACAACTAATGATGCCAGGGCTTGCTCTGTGATGTGCTGTGCTCACAGTGGTGTGTGCGTTTGGTGCAGGTGACTGATGTCTGTCTGTTTCCCCATTGTTTGCAGATACATCCACGGCCACGGAAGGGGACAGCTCCACGGACCAGGAGGAGCCAGAGAGCCAGACTGGGTCAGCAGCCGAGGAGTGGTCGGAGGGACCCAGTGGCAGGGAGGGCGAGGGGAGCCACACCGAGGAATCCTCAGCACCGTCCACCTCAGCTGAGGACCAGAGCAACTCGGAGGATGACTCCCTTGTGGAGGCGGGTGTCAGCAGCCACCACACCCCAGCTAGTGTTGCTGTCCCCGCCACCACCAGCACCACCACCGCCCTCCCATCGGCTCCCATTCCCAAGGTCCGTGGAGGCTCCCATGTTCGGGAGCGTGTCTCCTTTGGCCCAGGCACCGCACCCCCTGCCCCTGTGTCCCCTGCTGCCCTGAGTGAGGAGTCTGTGTACCTCCTTCGCCAGCTCCATGTAGGGCAGACAGCCATGCTGAGTGTCCTCCATGCGCACACCGAACTGTTGACTCAGCTGGTGTCGTTCATGGAGGGCATCTCATCGGGCATGTCTGACCTACAGAGGGGCAACAGGTCCATGGACTCCTCCCTGACGGCAGCAGTGTCCCTCCTCAGACAGTCCCTCACCCCTCCTGCCTCTGCTCCATCCACACTCCCCAGCACCTTCCCCGTCCCAAGCACACACACACCGGCACAGGCACACACCAGCACACACACATCCAGCACACAGACACACACGCCACAAACTAAACGCACACGCACGCACAGTCAGGGGACTGAAACCAGACTCACAGGGGATGGGGCCCTGGTACACACACACACATCCACGGGCACTGCGCAGTCCTCAGTTGCCTCTCCCTCCAAAGCACCCTCCCTTGCCTCACCTGCAACCCCAAAGACCCAGCGCCTCTTCCTCAGTGACCTCGGCCTCTTCCCCTCCGATCCAGCTGCCCCAGCATCCAGGGGGAAGAGGAAGCCCCCACACGGAGCAGAGTGCCCCTCGCCCCCGGACACCCTCCCCCAGGCACAGACAGACTGAGGCCCCCACCCGCAAGTCCCCCGGAGTGGTAAGAGCAAGACCCCGCCGCCGCCCTGCAGCTCAAGCACCAGGTCACCTTCCTCCATCCCTCAGGCCCCCACTCCACAGGTGCCCCCGCCACACCCTGCCCCAGGTTCCCCCACCCACAGATATACCATCCCCAAGAGGCTCCGGCCTTCTCCCCCTGCCACTTGCTCTCCCGGCACCACACCCCCCGCTGCGCTTGTCTGTGCCACTGATGTGGTGAGGGTGTCCTCCCCCTCTGTCCAGCCCACCTTGCCTGTTCCCCATTCTCCTCCCCTGGTGGTAGGCACTGCAGTGGAGTCCACTACCACCCTGTCTGACTTGGGCACTGCAGTGGCGGACCTGTCCACTCCATCTGCAGGGTCCACTGCAGTCGTGCCGGCACCCACAACATCTGAGCCATGCCCCCAGTTGTGCCGGCACACACCATGTCAGACACCTCCACTGCAGTTGTCAGTGGCTCTCCAGCACCCACCACCCCTTCCCTGCTTCCTCCTGGTGAGCCCTGATCCTGTCCCTGCGGTGCCTGGCCTACCCCCCCGGTTGCCCCTCCTAGTGGATTGTCCCTGGTTTTGTGCAGGCATGTGTAGGGTGGCATCTGCCACTGTCACCCACTTGTGACTTTGTTGATGGACTGGCCATTGGCCTTTGTTTATGTTCTACCGGACTTCTACTTTTAATGCCACATATGCTGAATAAAGCAACTTTCTGTTCTCTAGTGCTTTTGCTTCTGATGTACATGATGTTGATGATGCTAACAATGCCCTTGCTGCAGTGATGGTGATATTTGGTCTCATGATAATGAAGTGTTACTGTGCAGGAACCCATGTGGTCCAGGGGTTATGTGTCCTATCCTGTGGTGTATCCATGTCATCCATAGCAGCATCTGAGGGTGTCATGTGTTCAGTAGTTGGCAATGAGATTTCCTACTTAGATTGGCAACTTCACATCTGTGGCTTCCACCCCTGCACATCTGTTGTGCCTGCCATTGTTCTATTCGTCTACTTCCCTGACTGTGTGGCCATCTCCAGTGAACATGCAGGTTTGGGCATCAATGGGGAAGGACTCATCTGTGTTGTCAGTGCAACATTGCTATACAAGTGTGTTGGATCTGTGCTGATGATTCCGTTGGCACTTCCATGACCAGGCTGATGGGACGGGAGCCCTCATTTGTTGCTAATTGTTGATTGTGTGTCCCATTGCTGCCATGGTATGGTATCTGTTCGCCTCACATCTGCAGTCTCCACAGGGTATCTGCATGTGTGTGCCCATTGGTGCAAATATGTGGGTCTGCATTCGGATAGTCACTTCTGTCATTGTGTCATTGATGATTGTTGACGGTGTCAGCCCCCATGGGTGTTGTTTGTCTGCACATGGCCAAAGTTATGTCTTATTTGCACTGCAGGATTTGGCTCCCCCAATTTATGTTGCAATGGGACACATACACTACTTTGCCACTGATGTGTTTGTTGTTCTGTGACCAGGAATCATCCATGCAGTTTGGCAGTTGCACCTCTTACTTTGTCAACACTTGCCTTTTGGTCACTGTGATGATGGGGGTTTGGACCCCATTGCCACAATGTTCGAAATGTGCTTCAGCTATGGACCCCACACTTACATTTTGGTCACTGTGATGATGGGGGTTTGGACCCCATTGCCACAATGTTCGAAATGTGCTTCAGCTAAGGACCCCACACTTACCTTTTGGTCACTGTGATGATGGGGGTTTGGACCCCATTGCCACAATGTACGAAATGTGCTTCAGCTATGGACCCCACACTTACATTTTGGTCACTGTGATGATGGGGGTTTGGACCCCATTGCCACAATGTTCGAAATGTGCTTCAGCTATGGACCCCACACTTACCTTTTGGTCACTGTGATGATGGGGGTTTGGACCCCATTGCCACAATGTTCGAAATGTGCTTCAGCTATGGACCCCACACTTACATTTTGGTCACTGTGATGATGGGGGTTTGGACCCCATTGCCACAATGTTCGAAATGTGCTTCAGCTATGGACCCCACACTTACATTTTGGTCACTGTGATGATGGGGGTTTGGACCCCATTGCCACAATGTTCAAAATGTGCCTCAGCTATGGACCCCACACTTACCTTTTGGTCACTGTGATGATGGGGGTTTGGACCCCATTGCCACATTGTTCAAAGTGTGCTTCAGCTATGGACCCCACACTTACATTTTGGTCACTGTGATGATGGGGGTTTGGACCCCATTGCCACAATGTTCGAAATGTGCTTCAGCTATGGACCCCACACTTACCTTTTGGTCACTGTGATGATGGGGGTTTGGACCCCATTGCCACAATGTTCGAAATGTGCTTCAGCTATGGACCCCACACTTACATTTTGGTCACTGTGATGATGGGGGTTTGGACCCCATTGCCACAATGTTCGAAATGTGCTTCAGCTATGGACCCCACGCTTACCTTTTGGTCACTGTGATGATGGGGTTTGGACCCCATTGCCACAATGTTCGAAATGTGCTTCAGCTATGGACCCCACACTTACATTTTGGTCACTGTGATGATGGGGGTTTGGACCCCATTGCCACAATGTTCGAAATGTGCTTCAGCTATGGACCCCACACTTACCTTTTGGTCACTGTGATGATGGGGGTTTGGACCCCATTGCCACAATGTTCGAAATGTGCTTCAGCTATGGACCCCACACTTACATTTTGGTCACTGTGATGATGGGGGTTTGGACCCCATTGCCACAATGTTCGAAATGTGCTTCAGCTATGGACCCCACACTTACATTTTGGTCACTGTGATGATGGGGGTTTGGACCCCATTGCCACAATGTTCAAAATGTGCCTCAGCTATGGACCCCACACTTACCTTTTGGTCACTGTGATGATGGGGGTTTGGACCCCATTGCCACATTGTTCAAAGTGTGCTTCAGCTATGGACCCCACACTTACATTTTGGTCACTGTGATGATGGGGGTTTGGACCCCATTGCCACAATGTTCGAAATGTGCTTCAGCTATGGACCCCACACTTACATTTTGGTCACTGTGATGATGGGGTTTGGACCCTATTGCCCCAATGTTCAAAATGTGCTTCAGCTATGGACCCCACACTTACCTTTTGGTCACTGTGATGATGGGGGTTTGGACCCCATTGCCACATTGTTCAAAGTGTGCTTCAGCTATGGACCCCACACTCACATTTTGGTCACTGTGATGATGGGGGTTTGGACCCCATTGCCACAATGTTCGAAATGTGCTTCAGCTATGGACCCCACACTTACCTTTTGGTCACTGTGATGATGGGGGTTTGGACCCCATTGCCACAATGTTCAAAATGTGCTTCAGCTATGGACCCCACACTTACCTTTAAGTCACTGTGATGATGGGGGTTTGGACCCCATTGCCACAATGGTCATGGCCTGCTTGCATTGTGGGTGCCACACACATATATGTGTGGCACATGTGCTAGGGGGTCACATTGTATGTTCAAAGTCATGTTCGGTGTTGTAGGCATTTGACACAGTCTACACACGCTTGTCATGGTGTTGGGGGATGTCTTCTTCTTGCATTCCCTAGGTTGTGGTGTGCTGGTTGCGTCATGCATTGTCCATCCTATGAGTGGGGGTGGTAGTAGTGGTAGGCATCCAGCCCCCCCTGGCTAAGGGTGGGGTAGGCATCCAGCCCCCCCTGGGTGAGGGTGGTAGTAGTGGTAGGCATCCAGCCCCCCCTGGGTGAGGGTGGTAGTAGTGGTAGGCATCCTGCCCCCCGGGTAAGGGTGGTAGTAGTGGTAGGCATCCTGCCCCCCTGGCTAAGGGTGGTAGTAGTGGTAGGCATCCTGCCCCCCTGGGTGAGGGTGGTAGTAGTGGTAGGCATCCAGCCCCCTGGCTAAGGGTGGTGGTAGGCATCCAGCCCCCCTAGGTGAGGGTGGTAGTAGTGGTAGGCATCCAGCCCCCCTGGGTGAGGGTGGTAGTAGTGGTAGGCATCCTGCCCCCTGGGTAAGGGTGGTAGTAGTGGTAGGCATCCTGCCCCCCTGGGTGAGGGTGGTAGTAGTGGTAGGCATCCTGCCCCCCTGGCTAAGGGTGGTAGTAGTGGTAGGCATCCTGCCCCCCTGGGTGAGGGTGGTAGTAGTGGTAGGCATCCTGCCCCCCTGGCTAAGGGTGGTAGTAGTGGTAAGCATCCTGCCCCCTGGCTAAGGGTGGTAGTAGTGGTAGGCATCCTGCCCCCTGGCTAAGGGTGGTAGTAGTGGTAGGCATCCTGCCCCCTGGCTAAGGGTGGTAGTAGTGGTAGGCATCCTGCCCCCCTGGGTGAGGGTGGTAGTAGTGGTAGGCATCCTGCCCCCCTGGGTGAGGGTGGTAGTAGTGGTAGGCATCCTGCCCCCCTGGCTAAGGGTGGTAGTAGTGGTAGGCATCCTGCCCCCTGGGTGAGGGTGGTAGTAGTGGTAGGCATCCTGCCCCCCTGGCTAAGGGTGGTAGTAGTGGTAAGCATCCTGCCCCCTGGCTAAGGGTGGTAGTAGTGGTAGGCATCCTGCCCCCTGGCTAAGGGTGGTAGTAGTGGTAGGCATCCTGCCCCCCTGGGTTAGGGTGGTAGTAGTGGTGGGCATCCTGCCCCCCTGGGTGAGGGTGGTAG
The DNA here is from genome assembly GCA_963921515.1 of Calotriton arnoldi. Lineage (NCBI taxonomy): Eukaryota > Metazoa > Chordata > Amphibia > Caudata > Salamandridae > Calotriton > Calotriton arnoldi. The sequence continues at coordinate 999,992 of CAWUFW010003005.1, read as the reverse complement.
TAGTGGTAGGCATCCTGCCCCCCTGGGTGAGGGTGGTAGTAGTGGTAAGCATCCTGCCCCCTGGCTAAGGGTGGTAGTAGTGGTAGGCATCCTGCCCCCCTGGGTGAGGGTGGTAGTAGTGGTAGGCATCCTGCCCCCCTGGCTAAGGGTGGTAGTAGTGGTAGGCATCCTGCCCCCCTGGGTGAGGGTGGTAGTAGTGGTAGGCATCCTGCCCCCCTGGGTGAGGGTGGTAGTAGTGGTGGGCATCCTGCCCCCTGGGTGAGGGTGGTAGTAGTGGTAGGCATCCTGCCCCCCTGGGTGAGGGTGGTAGTAGTGGTAAGCATCCTGCCCCCTGGCTAAGGGTGGTAGTAGTGGTAGGCATCCTGCCCCCCTGGGTGAGGGTGGTAGTAGTGGTGGGCATCCTGCCCCCTGGGTGAGGGTGGTAGTAGTGGTAGGCATTCTGCCCCCCTGGGTGAGGGTGGTAGTGGTGGTAGGCATCATGCCACCCCTGGGTAGGGGTGGTGGTGCGCATTCAGGCCCCTGTGTGCATATGTGGCATTGGTGATGGGCATCCCGCCCCTATGGTGCTGCTGTTGCTGGTGTAAGTATATTCTGCATCCCTGTGTGTGTGTGTGATGTGTCGTGTACGTGTTGTATGTGTTTTGTGGTTGGTGTCTGGCTTACCTTCTGCGCCGTACGCGTCCGTGCCTGTTCCGGTAGTAAATGTAGAATATTGGTATGATCGGGACGAAGGGATTCATGGTTGGTTCATGTCGTTCGTCCTTCTCGTTGCTTCGCGTCGTCCTCGTCGCTTCGCCTTGTCCTCGTCGCTTCGCCTCGTCCTCGTCGCTTCGCGTCGTCCTCGTCGCTGCCGTGTTCGTCTCGGAGCCGTGGATCGTGTTGTGGCGCGAATCGGAGCTTATGTGCGCCTCTCCCGGATGCTTTGACGTGCCGTGCGTAGCGACGGGTTCGGCGCGTACGGAAAGCGCATCGTACTTGTCCGGCCGGACGGGGCTGCATTTTTCCTTCCGTGCGACTCGATTCGGCATTTCCGGATTCGCCTCGTTCGGAGAACAGGACCTGGTTTGGGTGAGTACGGCTCGGCCGGATTCTTTGCTGTTGTGCGCATCGTACTTGCTCGTTCGGTGTGCTGTACGGATCGGTCGGGAAACAGGCTTTCGCATGGCTTTTTTCCCGACCGAATGGTATTGGGTGCGCCTCCGACCGAGATCGGAATCGGCCCCTTAGCTGTGCTGAAAATGCGTGGGACGATGCACTTGAATTTCTACGAGAAGCAAATTCAAATATTAAAAATATTGAAATGAAGACACCTGGAGAACTCTGTTCTTTGGATCCTGTAAATGTGTGCAGGTATTTTAACCATAGGTTTCAAACTATGAGGTCATTTATCTGCAATAAAAATAATTGTCCTCTTAGAGAAGTTAATGATTTTTTTTGGGCGAAAAGAGTACCAAGCCGGAGGTGCTCCTCATATACACATGCTATTATGGATAAAGAATGTTTCAAAATTTGGAACTGATACTGATGAAACGGTATTGTCTTTCATCGAACAGTATGTTACCTGTGACATTCCAAGAGAAGGAGGAGAAAAGAGCTGAAGACAATAAGTTTTACGTTTTCCAAGTCACTGCTGTGGAAAGTATTGTCGACGAAAATACAAGTCTAAAGGGAAATTTTATACAAAGTGTTATTTTGGATTCCCACGTCCAATAATTTCTAAAGGAAGAGTAAATCCTTTTTTGTCAGCAGTAAGGCATACAATAACTTAGCAATCTCCCAAGAATACATACAAGTTAAAAAGAACATAACAGTCGAAGTCTATTAATGACTACAATCCTGTTATTTTGAAAATGTGGAATGCAAACATGGATATTCAATATGTTGCAGATAATTCAATTGTCATTGCACGTTATGTTACATCATATATAACCAAATCAGAAAAGACAGAGATGAAAGAAATGTGGGAAGAAATTTCACAAGCGGAGAGGCTTTGCAAAAAATTGTACAGCTTTAGCTTGAAAATGCTTTCCCACCGAGAGATTGGATCCTATGAATGTTCGGATCGCTTGTGCTCTTCCAGTTTATATTCAAAGTCAAGAGGAATCATTTGGGTAAGTTTAGGTCTTGCCTGCACGCGAAATAGAGTATTGAAAACACTTGAAGAATTCATATACTTAGCACTGAATTAAACAGAAAGTACAGAAATTGTTAAAACTAATATGTTGGATACATAATATCCCAAAAGGAGTACACATCTGGAAAAGCTATGTCTGTATGAAATTAGGGGTGGGCGGAATTTGCGTAGTTGCGTTACGCAAAGTTCTGCAAAACGGTAAAAAATCTCCACGAGCTACGCAGAATTCCGTGAGCACGCGGAATTGCTTGTTCCGCCCGTTCGCGATGCGTTTTTCCTGTTCGGGGTGCTGTTTGCGTGCTCGGGGGGAAATATCTCGCGAGCTTGCCCATGCAGTCGCCAATTGGCGCGGCCATCTTGTTTCACTTGTCCCGCCTGCTCGTGATGCGTGTTTCCTGTTTGCGAACGCAGATGTCCGATGGCGCGTCCGAATGACGTGTTCGCGATCGCACACGCTGGCGGGATCGCGCGGCCGGCTACCAAAATCTCGTGGCGCATGCGAACGGATAGCAAAACTCATCGGCGAACACAGGGATCCCGGTAAGTCGCTCCCGCGCGCGCAAACACGCATTTTGAAAGAGCGAACAAGGAAAAAATTCCACTACGTCGCGGATCGCGGAATTTTCGGCAATTCCGCGTTCTCTGCGGAACGCGGAATTGCTAAAATTCTGCAAATTCCGCGAGCGGAGCGGAATTTACCGCCCAGGCCTATATGAAATACTTCAACATTACAGCTTTAAAAAACATGTTACAGAAAATATAAAACAAGGAAAATATGCAGTAATTGCATGTGATGGATGTTTAGTAAAACATGCCAAAGGAAATCTTATTAACCACAGAAAACTCAGTTGCGAAACTCCAAATAAGAGAGAATTTTTCAATTTAGCACTTCTGCAACTGTTCAAGCCATGGGGTAATGAAACAGAATTACTTGGAGATTTTGACTGCTACGAAGATTCTTTTAATGCATGTAAAGATAGCATTTAATGCACAATTTTCCCTACATATCTACAAATGTTAAATGATGAGATTGAACAAGAAAATACTATTGCAGCTGAAATAGCTAAAGACAGTTCTCAAGATAGTCAAAGTTCTGGTCCCCTGAGTCAAGATCCACTGGGACAACCAATTATCGAAAATGAAGCAGCAATAGCCATGAAAGAGGTAGAAACTGCAATGCTACAAGCACAACAGGATAATATTACGTTGGAAATCTTAGAAGAACAACAACGTATTGAACAAAAAGAAATATATGTACAAGTGACACAACAGATACAACATGGTTGCCAACGGTCATCATTTAAACCTATTCTTATGTACATCAGTGGTCAAGCTGGAACAGATAAAAGTTTTTTCATTAAAGTTTTGACCAGTTATCTACAGAAGACTACAGATTCACATTTATCTTGTGCTGTAACAGCTCCAACTGGATTAGCAGCACACAATATCAAAGGGATTACTTTACATAGATTACTTATGCTACCAGTTGAACATGATAATAAATTGGAATATCAGAAGCTGTCTGGAGAAGCTTGTTATGAAGTGTCAAGAGTACTGAAGAAAATGAAACTTTTCATCGTTGATGAGGTGAGCACGGTCTCAAACTTAATGCTTGCCTTTGTACACTTGAGAATGCAACAGATTTTAAAAACAGAATACAATGTGCTGTTTGGAGGAAAACATATAATTGTATTTGGAGTTCTACTACAACTAACTCCTGTAAAAGGACAACCAGTTTTTAAAACACTTGTGCATGAAGACACTATAACAACTTTGGGAAGAATTGGAAATGTGAACATTTGGTTACATTTTTAATATAAAGAACTAATAAAGAATATGTGACAAGCACGTGATGTAGATTATGGAAATATTCTTAAAGATATAAGAATTGGTGTGTTGATGAAACACGGTAAACAAGCTTTAGAAAGTCGGCTACTAAGGAACTTGTTTACAACTGAAAACACAGCGGCTGAAGTAATGTACAAGAAGATTGGAGAAAAGAAGTCTATAGTTTGCCTAATGCCTACACTGCAAGAGTGTTCTACATTCAATCAAGAGCTTTTGAAACTGGAAAAACTAGAAATATTTGAAATTGAAACTATTGATAAAATTGAAAACCAGGGAGTGACTATTCTTCTGACAGAGAAACTACAAACTAAATTGCACTCTTTGGAGAAGTCTGTATCTAAAACTGCAGGCTTCGAAACATTTTACATGTATGTATAAACTGTTGAGTAATTTTATGGCGTAATTTGAATATAGAAGAAGGTTTAGTAAATGGAGCAATGGGAAAAGTTGTTGATTTTGTAAAGTTTCAGAACAGAGATGGAATAGAATTTTTGAAAATAAAATGTTATCAGATTAAAGATGTAAGACAGATTGGGCATTGTGTTGTACGTTTTTTGCTTTTAAAAGACTTGTATGTTTGCAGAAAACAGTTTCCTCTGCATTTAGCATATGCAGTAACTATTCATAAATCTCAAGGTTTATGTATTGACAGTGCTTTGGTGAATATTGGAAGTACAAGTACATACGTAGCATTATCTCGAGTAAGAACATTGTCTGGTTTGTATTTGATTGATTTCGATGAGAAAAAGGTTAGTGTTGATGTAAATTCTGTAAGAGAGTATAATCGTGTAAGAAGACTTTATACACCAAATATCCCAAATATGAGAAATGTGTAGTATGTCCAAAACAGTAAAATGTCAAAGGTTCAAGTGAGGTTGAAAAAAATAAAAAATTTAAGGGAAAGTTGAAGGTGTAAAGAAACAGAAAATGGAAACTGTTGATGACATTGTAGGATACCAGTTGGAAAATAGTTCAGGTATTAACTGCTCTGCTAATGTGATTCTGAATGTTGTGTTTTATCTACAAGATCTTCATCATAAAATCATGGGAAATCATGAAAAACGATTTTGTTCCTTACTACATCATGTATTTCAACAGTTGGTAACTGACAGAAGTAAAATCCATACTGCTTCTGGCATTCAGCATCTTTTGGTTCATTGACATTTACTCCAATATACAACAAGATGCACAAGAATTTCTAATGCTTATGCTTGGATTATTAGAATACTAAGGAATACAGATTGAAAACGTATTTGGCCTAAGTTACAGATGGGATCATAAATGTGAACAGTGTTCATTTACTTCCAGCACTGAAATAAACAAAGAACGATTCATATACTTAATGATACCAGACTGCAAATCAGTACCTTTTAACAAATTAGTAAAAACAGCCAATCATGATATGAAATGTTCACATTGTAAATCAGAGATGTTGTCTACGTTATCTATAGAAAGATATGGAAAATATCTTATTTTAATGCTACAACGTTGTAGAGCAAATAGAAGAAAACTGGAAAGCAAAATTAAGAATTTTGTTGCAAGTCAAAAATCAATTTGGGTAAGAACTTTTAAAACAGTTGTTATTATTTTCCATGCTGGACCTATTACCACATCTGGACACTATACTGTGTATTTAAAGTGTATTAAAGGATGAACACAGTGCAATGATGCCCACTTGGAATTTAAACCTAGATTGCATCATGAATTACCAAATTCATATTTGATATTTTTGAAGACAAAGTTTTGAATACATCATTCGGGCTATTGGTAAGATGTAAACATAAAGTAGACAGCACTGCAAAGAATTACTAATTCTAATTTGGAAAATTGTGTTGAAAAGCAAATAGTTTATATATTTGTTGTGTATATTGTACCAGATGTAAATGAGAGTGTACATTTCGGCAAGTGTCCTTTAGATAAATAATAGACGTATTGTACAAGAAGGATGTAGTTAAGAAACTGTAGTTAGGAAAACACATAGCTACAGATATTGAAAATAATGCTCTACGCTGATTTTTTTTTCTTTTCTAAAATCTAGATGATTGTTTTTTTCCCCACTGTTCCATGATGATACTACGTTGAAATCACTGTGTATGGTGAAGTTAAGTGGAATCTGAGAACAGCAAAAAAGGGAAACTGAAAATGTTATGTAATTCTAAAATTATGTTGTCCTCTTAAAAATGTAATAGTATAATTTCTGTAATACATTACATAACAGTTTTTCTTCTTCTTTATAGTAGGTAGTGGGAAACTTTGAAAAGAGTTTTAATCCTGTTAGGACAATACTACTCTAAAATAGTTCAACAGAGTCATGTTTCTAAATTACTTAAAAATGTAAGAATACAAAACATAATATGTATGATAACGTGAAACAATATTTGAAGTTCATTTATATGTTATTTATTTGTAATAAAAATTATTCTTGATCCTTTATACTATTTGAAAACTTTGAATGTGTTGCTGATGCCATCAGCCAGGTAGTCATTATTTTACACAAACACTATCCATGCTCTCATGTAATCTCTGTAGCACAACTTTAGCATTAATAGGAGCACCCAGGCATTATCCTTGCATTTTTCCTTTCTCACAGGCACAACCTAGGCACTCATGGTATCACCCAGACACTACTGCTGCACTTATGCAATCACCAACGGACTACCCATGTACTCATACAATCATCCAGGTAGTACTCATGCACTCATCCATTCCCTCAGGCACTACACATGCACTCATCTATTCCCTCATGCACTAACCATGCACTTATCGAATGACCAAGACATTACCCTTGTACTCATACTGTCACTCAAATAGTTCCCATGCAGACATACAATCACCCAGGCATTACTCCTGGACTTATGGAATCACCCAGACAGTACACATGTACTCATGCAATCACTAAGGCACTAGTGTTGCACTCAACTATTAACTCAGGCACTACCCATGCACTCATCCATTCTCTGAGGTACTACCTATGCACTCATACAATCACCCAGGGATTACTCTTGCAGTTATCTTTAAACGTTGGCACTACCTATGCAGTGATCTAAGCACCCAGACATTACTCTTGCACTCATGAATTCACTCAGGCAGTACCAATGCAGTAATACAATCAACTAGGCACTAGTCTTGCAATCAACCATTCACTCAGGCACTACCCATGGAGTAATCCATTCACTCAGGCTGTTGCAGTGATTCTGCTTAAGATCACAACTATGCGTACAATTATGGGACCTTAGTAGGTAGGGACTGAGTCATCCTATTATCTAAGTGCCCCTAAGCCCCGGACCAACTTGCTATATTGTCTCATTTGCTCTCCAAATCCCTTACAGAGAAACAAGTGATTAGCCAACACAGAACACAACACTCCCACATCTCTCAGGAATCACGGTAACAAGACACACCCTTTCACTGTCACTCTTGTACTTGTAAGATCTGACACAGACATGAAACATTTTAAAATATTTATTTTAAGTAACGTGGCGTGACGTGCAGTATATGTGCCACAACAAGAACAAAAATGTATGATAGAAAGATAATCAGTATACCAGTTAGTCCATATGTCATAAAGGGAGATGTCATCATAAAAAGACAACGGGGAAAAGACTATGCTGCCTAACCTCCCTCCCTTTACTATGAAGAAGTATTATTATTTAATAGAAGATCTCTGGGCTTTGTCTTTGGACCACATAACTTTGAATATAGATGGAAACCTAAATTATAGGTGCTGTTTCCCTGTTCTCCCTGGAAACATTTCTCTCCAAGTGTGTGCCACCTATTCGTGTATCCCAATTGTATCACAGTATGGGTGTTCAACAACAACTGCATTGGTCTGTTTTATACAGGTGCTAGGGCCTGACCAGAGCAGAATAACAAGGGACATTGTTTATCGACTTTGCCCACAATGTTGAATTTAAAGTTCCGAAAGATGCTGAGAAGAAACACAGCAGACAGTTCTCATGTGAACAGTACGAACAAGGTATTTTTCAAAAATAAAGCCTTGTGTTATCGTGCGCAAAAAGCTGGATAATGGCTGCAGGGCTTATGCTAAGTTAGTGAAGTTGATAATGTCCCAAACGGCCAGGTCGCACCCTCCTCTTGGCCAACTCTGTAGCACCCAGGCAAACAGAGCCAAACCGAATCTGTAAAGGCGAAAGCGTTGAAAAAGTTAATATCTGAAAGTTTGCAAGGAAAGAAAAAGGAAATGAGAAAAAGGAAAAAAATTGTGTTTTGAAGTGTAGAAATAACAGGCAATGAAATCGGGTTCCCATGTGCTCTTATGGAGATCCATAGGAATGTAAGAATTCACAAGCACCGCGGAATGCAATCAGCTCCAAAAAGTCATCAGCACCTCTCCAAGCAAAGAGGGTCGCCATCCAATTGAGCAAGCTGAAAGAACAGACATGGTCATCGTAATCTTGTGCAACCAGGAGCATGTCAGGGCAACCTGCGTAATATTCGATGATACTGCACTGCAAGAGGCGCTGCGTATGAGCGAGCATACTCCAGCTCCCCCTTATTGCAAGATTAAACGCATCCATCAAGCGTTTGTCTCCGGAACAGTCGTGGTCATAAGCCAGCAAAGGACTCACCAATAGTTCATAATCCAGGTCAGCGCGTGAAGTAGTGGAGAGGCAGACATCCAGGTCACACTCAAAGGGGCACCGGAGACAGTAGAACACAGGTTGCACGCAGGTGAAATAGACATAGCAGTAGTTCAGCCTATAGCTGATGCCAAGAGTCACCAATGGTAAGCATCCAAAAAGTTGCAACATACATTCACGGTACAGCCGCAATTGGCCTGGATGGGGCTCAACCACAGGATGGGCATCCATTTCGTAGTAGGAGCAGAAGAACGAGCACTGCGCAAACCAGCAAGAGTACCAGGGGAAACCCGCCAGAGGTGCTGGGAAAATTAAATTGAATAAAAAAAGTTATTACTCCAAAAATAGTCCGAAAAGAGATAACAAGGCTGGAGTAGTTTTAAAAAATGTAGTAGGCCTTCGGTTTCAGACACATTAAATATTTGGTGTATTAATTCTGCAGAATGTAGTGGGAGATTGGTATTGAGCAGTGACTCAATGTCACTTGGTGTTTAACCACCTGCTATTTGAAGGTCTAACAAGATGATGTGAGCGCCACTTCTTGTTGAAACAATAGAGCTTTGAGTCAGCGTACGTTATTAAAATCTGTTTTCAAAGTGGGAATGGAAGGCCATAGCAAACTATCTACAATCCAATGTGGGGAGGACAAAAGACATTGCTGCAACATGTAACACGTTGTGAAAGAGTTGCTATATACTGGACACCTGCTCGTAAGCCACAGCAGTTGGGATATTTGGGATAAGATAACTGCTGTTCGAAAGCTCAATGAGCGTGCGAATAACAGCAGGCACTGGAGTTTCTTTAAAAAAACAGTACAAATTACGGGCCGAAATGTTAAAATCTCCGTGTACTTTAATTTGTTTACAAACTAAAGAGTATTCTACGGAACAATCACAGTGATTCCTAGTTAGGAAAACTTATTTATCTTCATGCTTACAGCGAAATGCAAAAGCAACAAATACAATTCACGGATAAATGTACTTCCAAGGGACTTAAATGTACCAACGGGGTAATGTTTCATGCAATCAAGGATGCACTAGCTATACACACATCCAATCAATCAGACATTACCAACCCCATCATGCAATCACCCAGGTACTACTCTTGCACGCAATAATTCACTCAGGCAATACCCATGCACTCATCAACTCCCTCAGGTACTACCCATGCACTCATACAATGACTTTTGAAGTCATCCTTTTACTGAGGCAGTACCCATGCACTGTTCTAAGCAGCTAGATATTAGTCTTGCACTCATACATTTACTTAGGCACTACCCATGCACTCATAGAATCAAGGAGGCACTACTTATACACACATTCAATCAATCACGCATTACCTATGCAGTCATGCAATCAGCCAGGCACTACTCTTGCACTCAACCGTTCACTCAGGCACTATGTATTCACTCATGAATTCCCTGAAACACAATCTATGCACTTATCCATTCACTGAGGTACTGTGCAAGCATTTATCTAATCATCCAGACAATACACCAGCAGAAGAAACGCAAGTAACAAAACTAAATACAAAAAATAGTTCACACTTATGTGCTTTCAGGAGAGTCTTGATAGCATCAATGGACAGCTCTTCCACGCAAAGAGTTGTCAAGCATTTCCTATAGTGGATGGCAGCATCTGCCATCTCTGGAACAATAAGAGGTCTGGAGTTGTCAAAACAACCCCTGCAGATGTAGATGGTTGTGTTCCATCATCTTCTTCTTCTTTGGCGCTCTATCTCTTGTGCAAGACGAACAGCATGGATGGTTTCAAGGTGTTTCTTCATTGAAGAAGTACCACATGAGTTCTTCTTCTGTGATGCTCTGGAGAGGACTTTCTGGCAGATTGTGCATGTTACCTTATGAGCATTCACCTTCTTCTCTGCCTCTGGGACAGTGAAAAAAGCCCACACGATACTCTCCTTCCGTTTTTTTACAGGCTCTTCCACCTCTTCCATCTCCTCCTCTTGCTCTTCCGGAAACACTGATGCCATTTTATATTTTGAAATATGAAGAACACCCAAAAATTTAGAGAGCCTAGAAAAAGCTAGTCTTTAAGGCAGACACACCCAAAAAGAAAGGACTGGAACAGTTGTTGGTTTCACCCACCAAGAGAATGAAAAGCTCTTTAACCAATGCAAAGCTTTTTTTGTATGTCACATGGAGTCGTGTACGGGTTGCGTACCGATCGTGTATGCGTAGCGTACTCGTAAAATGTACTAAATATAATATAAAACTGTAAATTAGTATTAGGATATTGAGTTTCAAAGTATTTCAATGCAAAGTGTTTATGCAAAACATATATTGAAACTTGAAACATGCATATTTGAAACTTTTAAATATTGCGCTGCAGTGGTGTCTCCTACGCGAACCTGGAAATACATGACAGAAGAAATCGTGATCCCGACGTGTCTGCTGCGCGCTGGGGCCGCGTACATACAAATGTACTTTAAAGATCTTAAAAATATTGCAGAAGAATACTAATACTAATGATTAATAGACCTCTTTGTAAAAAACATATATTTTTACAGTGTAAGTATGTATTATATTTGTGTAACGGTTTCGCGCATGCAACACATAGATTTGGGACTGGTAGGCGATATCATCGCGTCCACAAAAATCTGTTTAAAACATTTTAAAACAAAAGAATAACTTCTTTATTAATATTTTCGGTGATCAGTAATAAAGCTCTACGTCAAAAAAATATATTAATTCATTCTAAACATGTGTTTTGGAGTGATATTTCTCTATAACGGATCCGCACATCCCCCGTGTAAGTTTTCGTACAGTATGTAACCCTCTTATTTTAGTGGCGTAGCTAGAGGGCGGGGGGTGAAAACGCTCTCCAGCACCCCCCCATAACGCCCCTCCTCAATTTTATACTATTAAAAGTAATTATACAAAGTTTAATTTATCAAAAAATAGTTAAAAAAATAAGTTAAACTTTTTTTTCTAAATTTTCTTTTTCATTTAAAAATTCTGTAATATAATATCACACTGTACAGAATTGCAAACAAGAAAACAAAGTTAATTCAAAGAAATAAGAACATAAATGTTAGCTCAGCTTTGTTATATATTTTCTAAAAACTGCTTATAAATATTTGAAAACTTATTTAAAATCTTTAAAAATGATAGATGAAAAAGAAAAATAATAAACTTCTTTTAATAAATCAATAAAAAATCATACATAAAACCATAGGTTTCAGGGATGTTACAGTTAGGAATTTGCAGTTAAAAAACCTTAGAAATTCACTGACAAAAACATAGGTTTCAGAGACGTTATAGTTAGGAATTAGGATTTAAAAAACCTTATACATTATAGTTAGGCTGTCATTTTACTCATACAAAACCAGAGAAATTCAGCCGTTATAGTTAGCTGAGCTAACTATAACTCGCGCCACTGCAATGCACTGCTGATGACGTCACATATTACATCACTGATGACATGGTCAGTGACATCACTCATGACATCACTGATGACATCTTCAGCAGTGCATTACGGGGGCGCAAGTTATAGTTAGCTCAGCTAACTCTGTCTGAATTTCTCTGGTTTTGTACAAGTGAATTGTCAGCCTAACTATAACGTCCCTGAAACCTGTGGTTTTTTCACTGAATTTCTAAGGTTTTGTATATGCTTATTCCTAACTATAATGTCCCTGAAACCTATGTGTTTTATATATATATATAACCTACTGGCTGTCGCCAGTAGGTAGTTATAGTTAGGACCTCGTTTCTATTCAAAAAGCGTTTTTTCTTTTGCCAATATCTCTGGCGCCGTTTGACGAATCTTTGCAACATTTTCAAAACTAATGGTTCACTCAGGTCAGCTCCTGTCTTGAAAGTTTTGGGGTGATTCGTCAAGCAGGGGCTGAGAAAAAAGGGGGGTCCCAAAACACGTTTTCTCCATGTTAATTTCCATAGGAACTTTAGACATGGCTACAGCCCGAACTGCTGAATGGAATTACACAAAATTTGGCAAAAAGGTACCTTTTAGTTCAGAAAGCGACCTTTTTTTTTTAAATGGTGTAAATCCGTTAAGTAGTTCCTAAGAAATTCAAAAATAAAAAATATCGATATCTGGTGGCCAAGGAGGATTCGTGAACCCTCCCGAGTACAAGCTTCATTCTGATTGGCTGCCAACACTGCAAACAAAAATGTGTTGGCAGCCATTTTGTGACTTGGTTGAACCGAGTCACAAGGAAAAAGGTAAAGAAATGTTATAAATGAAGGAAAGGGGGCAGGGTAGAAACACCCTGACCCCCTAGACCTGGTCAGGGGGTCCCATAGGGACCCCCAGGGACCCCCAGGGTGAAAAAAAGTGTCTTTTTTTCCAGCGGAAGTCGCGCTGGGTGCGCTAATCCCACTGAAAAAAGAAAAAAAAACAAAGCGCGGTCTCCCGTGCTTTGTTTTAATGAGCCCCCGGGTGGGCCAGGTCCAAGGGGCATTTCTGAATATTTATGCGGGGGCCCTGCAGAGGACCCCGCAGCCCCGGGGACTGCCACGTCCACGGCCTGCCACCTCCCGGGGCTTTATTATTTTTTTTTTTAAAGCGTGGGGGGGCTCCTGCCCCCCTCATGCAGCCCCAGGGACCACCAGCTCCCCGGGGCTTTAATTTATATATGCGGGGGTGGGGGGGCATGTGGTTCCCCCGCAGTCCCAAAGACCGCCACCTCCCCGGGGCTGTGTCAAAAATATAGAGTGGGGGGGTCGAACCCCCCCACACACCCCGGAGGCCACCACCTCCCTGGGGCTATGTTTATGTTGGGAGCTGGAGCCGTAGGTGGCCCTGGGGACTGCCACCCCCCAGGGACAGCTACTACAATGTCCCGGTGTGCCTACCCTTGGGACATTGCAGTTTGCAATGACAGGGCTGGAGCACGGTTCCGCCCTGTCATTGCAAACTATGCTTCGCTTCATGGAAGCGAGAGCAGAAAACCTGCTCTCGCTTCCATGAAGCGAAGCAAATTGCTTTTGGACAAGTGGAGCTGCATGTCAGCTCCCCTTGTCCAAAAGCAATTCCGGCTCCTGCAGGAGCCAGGGAGCCATCAGGGATCGCGGGGCATTGGGGCTCCCCCCGAGGTCCCAAACATGAGGCCAGGCCACTGGGGATGGGGTTCCAGGGGCCAATAGTGGCCCAGGGAAGGGAGGCCACGTGGCCCCCCTCCCGTATTTTGTTTTTAAAAAACAGAGGCGAAGCCCTGAGGAATGGGGTCCCCGGGTCAAAAAATGGCCTCAGGAGGGTCTATGCGGCCCCCCTCTTTTTAATTTTTATAAATATTTATTTAAAAATAGATGGCCATGCCCCAGGGGATGGGGTCCCCGGGGCCAAAAGTGGCCAAGGGAAGGGAGGCCACGTGGCCCTCCTTCCGTAATATTGTTTTTTTTGGGGGTTTTTAAGAGGTAATGCCCCGGGGATAGGGTCCCCGGGGCGAATACCGAATAATGGAAGTGGGGCATTTATTTTTCTTTCGAGTTTGGAGTCGCGACCCCAACACGGCTCTCAGCGTTCCCCCCGTGTAACGTCACGTCGGATTCTCGGATCCTCCTCAAATAAATAATTTAGTAGTATATAATTTAGATGGTAGTGTTGCATTTGTGAAGTTGTTTTAAAGAGGGAGTGCTATTGAAGTTAATGATAAGATTAAAATTGATAGAGTTAGTAAAAGTATATAAATTAAAAATTAATAGTTAAACTTGAAAAGTGTATTGTGTTGTAGTTCATTGAATTCATGCTTTTGCAGATTCGTGACGGGCGCTCGAATCCACCAAAAATGAAAAAAGAGTATGTATGTGTTAAAAAATATAGATTCACTATTGTGTTATATGATGGCTCTAAAAAGAGCCCTTGTTTTTATTATGAGTTTTTTGTAGCTACATGTAAGTGCGGATGCACAGCTTTTGGTTGTTGAGAATTACTCTGTTTCCCTGATCTGTGAAGTGTACTCCATCTCTTCTGTAGCTGTCATCCATATCAAAACGTATATTTTTGTTATAGATGGAGCCCATCCTATGGTCTCTGGGGTAAGCAGAAACAGCTTTATTGACATTCTTCCTAGCTTTCTCAATCTGTGGACAGAATTGATTTGACCACTTCCATTTCTGTCTTTGGCATATATTAGAGTATACAAAGACAGTTTGAGGCAAAAGCAACATCAATTGTGCAAAGGTGTCCTTCATTAGCATTTCCAGACCAACCCCAGTCAATGTGCCTAGGTCTTTGCCCCCACAGTGCACAATCATGAGGTCAGGGGGTTGGAGATGCAAAAAGGTTTTAACCAAAGGCATCAATTGGTGCCACTTTAATCCTCTCTGTGTAATCCATTTAATATCCACATTTTTAAAGCTAGGTCTTTGTCAATACCTCTGTGTTCAGCATACCTTTTGCACCAGAAAACATAGCTGTGTTCAACAATCCATACTGTAAGCATCTTGAAGGGATGTCTGGAAGTAATGAAAAGATGTCTGTAGCTGAGGTAGTCAGTTGGTAGAATGAGAGGTATCTAAAATGGTGGACAAGATGCTGTTTTTTAAAAAGTAGATAATTGATTGGCAGTTTCTGAACATTATACACTCAAAAATAGGGTGCATGTTACTTTCTTTAAAAAACATGTTTCTTATTGGTCATTAAAAAATGTTTGAAAGCTGCAGTAGATAGGATTAGGTAATATTTTGCAAACATCAACCACACCTACTGTTTGCAGTTGTATTGATTCCGCGGGCGCTCGGCCTGGGGAGGACGGCTTTTCACTCCTGGGATTGCTGTGCTTGCTGGCGACGCTGCAGCGGGCCCCGTGAGGCCATGTGCGGAGGCGAGGAGGCAGCGATTCCAGGTGCCTGCGGCAGCTGCGGCGGAGACGGGCCCCTGTGTCCCCGGCGCCGGAGGTGGTGAGTGCGGCGCGGCCTAGCACAGGTCTGCGGTTGTGGAGGCGGGTGTGAGCCTGATGCGGGCTGCGTCCTGCGAAATGCTGTAGGGTGCTGGGGAGCGCGGGTGGCCTTGGACGTGCCTGCATGCGGCGGCGGTCCCCCACGCGCTAAGAGCGAGTGGAGTGCTGGGCCCCGGCCCATTCATCAGCGGGGCTTGCAAGGATCTCCCTGCCACTGCTGCTGGCGTGGGAGTGTACGCGCCATCCTGTGCCGCTTACAACTAGGAACTGCTCAGCGCACTCGTGGACACTTTGCTGAGGGACCTGTGAGGGCCACGTTGAGCTGCCCGCCCCTGGGGCCGGAGTTGCCTGCTTCCCGGCTGCCCTCAGTGAGAGCACGTGTTACCTGGCACTGGATTTGCCGCGGCACACTGGCCGGTCTTAACAGCTGAGGTGGTGGGGCCCGGTCGGGGGCCTGGTTGCTGCACCAACCGCTGAGCGCTCTGATCTGCACTGCTCGCCCATGCCTAAATACTTACGGTGCTATTGCCTAGCGAAGGGATAACTGGCTCCGGGGCCTTGGACACCGCGTGGCCTGCCTGGGTTAGGCTGGTCTGGGAGCCGCTGCTGCGGGACCCGGGGCGGGGTGCCTTCCCCTGTGGCCTGAAATACACGCTGGACTGTGCCCTGTGTTGCGATGCAGGAGTAGTGGCGCCTCTGCTGGTTGTGTCCGTGTAGGGGGGCACCCCCCTTTCTGGCTGGGGTCTGCATCGCCCCCCTGCTTCACTCGGATTGCGGTCACCGCCACTCTCCAGTTGGGGGCCGGCCTGCGATCGCACTTCTGCTGTGCGGGTGGCCTCTCCTGTGTTCTTCATTCGTCCATCCACCCGTTATCATTGGTGGGGGCCTCCGCCTCTCTGCCGCCGCCTGTTAGCCACCTGGGGGGGTTGGACGGAGGTGGGGGGACCCTTGCTCGGCCCCTCCGGAGGACGTTGTGAGTGCCGGGCTCCACGCCACTCCCTGTGAACAATCCTACCTGATATTTGTGCGACATGGGCAAGACGGACAAAACTCAGCCTTGCCTCACATTTGAGACACAAAAATCCACCAAGGCACTGCAGAAGGCCGCCTCGGATTCAGAGGCGGATGCGCCGGAGGGGGCTCCCTCGAGCCTTGAAGCCACGCTCCTGGCGATGCAGCGTAGCCTCCAATCTATCGAGGGTACAATGGCGGCTGTTAATCATCGTCTGGACCACATGTCATCACAACTGGAAAAACAGAACGCCCGTATGGGGGAGGTGGAGCAGCGGGTCTCCGCAGCAGAGGACGGCCTGAGTGATGTCACCGGGAAAGCTCTCAATATGGAAAAAGTCCTGCCCGTCATCTAAGCCAAGAATGAGGATTTGGAGGCACGCTCCAGGCGTAACAATATCCGCCTTATAGGGCTGCCGGAGTCCACCAACGTTGGTAGAATGGAGACATTCATAGAAAAATTGATCACAGATCTTTTTGGTACAGAGCAGCTGTCTCCCATGTTCATCGTGGAGCGGGCGCATCGCTCGCTGGCCACTCGTCCGGCTCCTGGGGCTCCCCCTCGTCCCATAATTGCAAGAGTATTGAACTACAGGGACCGTGATGTAATATTACGCCTGGCACGAGAGAAAGGTTCCACTGAACACCAAGGCAACAAGCTTTCCTTCTTCCCGGATTTTACTGTGGCTGTTCAGGCGGCGAGAAGGGAGTTTGCTGATGTTAAAAAATTTCTCAGGTCTGAGGAGGTCCCGTACGCCAAGCTTTACCCGGCCCGCCTGAAGATTGGCCCGGACGGAGACTCTCACATCTTTAACAACCCCAAGGCAGCCCTTGAGCATGCTAAATGCCTCAAGCGAAGGCGACGTGAATCCCGTACGCCGTCAGACACAGAGGAACATTAGGTCCATGGGGAGAACTTGCAGAAATATCTTGCTGTTTGGTTTGCCCCTCAGTTGTATATGATTTCCTTGCAGCTCACGACGAGTTATTATTCTATCTATGTATTGCTCTATTCCCACACCCAAGTGGATGCAGATGAGGTCAAATGTGTTATACATGCTGTTATACTGTGTGTGGGCCCCAGGGTATCGTTGTATGCAGGCACAGTTACAGCTCCCGCTCAGCCACCTCCTGCTAGATGGGAGGATAGTTGCACTCTAGCGCCCTTACATGGGTATACCCCAACTAAGATTTTCACTTTTGTTTGATGGGAGGGGAGGGGTGGGGGAAGGTTGGAATGGCTTTGGCGAGTTGGGGTTGCTGAAGTGGGAGGGGGGAGAGGTGGTTGCAAAGGGGGGACACCCTCTGGCACTGTATGTTTTGAATTTTCTTGCATTTCACCTTTCCTTTCACTGCAATAGCACGCATATGGCCCTAATGTATCTAATTGCTCTGCCACCCCGCCGATCACTGACCGGATGAGTGGAAACCTATGCCTCTTAACCTGGAATGTCCGGGGCCTCAACTCCCCTAAAAAGATCAGGGCAGTGTTCGCTTACCTAGACAGAATGAATATCCACATTGCCTTCCTGCAGGAGACATACCTTATGAAATCATCGGATAAGAATGTGGGGGCCAGGTGGGCTGGGCTACGAGTGGCCTCCTCCTACTCTAGTTATGCACGGGGTGTGTTGACTTTGATTAAGAAAGGGATACCTTTTCAGGTCACACGCACTGAGATAGACGACCTAGGACGAGTGGCGCTAGTGCATGGTCTGCTGGGTGGGACAAGTGTTCTGTTTGTGAATGTGTATGGACCAAATGTTGACGACCCGGCATTCTTCGCTGATGTTTGGCGCCGCATCTCTGGGTTCCCTGACGCAGAGATCATATGGGGGGGGATTTTAATGTTTGCTTGGATATGGATGTTGACCGGATGGGCAGTGAATGGGCACGGCCTAAACAAGCTGCGGAGACATTACTTGGCTTGATGGATGCAGGATGCCTGAATGATGTCTGGCATCTGCAGCACCCAGGTTTGCGGGAGAGTACGTTTGTGTCGGCTGTACACGGGACATGGTCCCGCCTGGACTTCTGGCTGGCCACGGAAGCTGCGTGTTCCTGGGCGATAGGTGTGCGTCATTTAGCTCGGACACTATCGGATCACTCCCCGGTGCTGCTGTATCTACGGGTCCCAGCATGCGAGAGGCCGCCGTTCCAGTGGCGACTGCAGCCGTCTTCCCTGACGGACTCGGTCTTTAAGGCCACGGTGGGGGAGGCTATTCGCAATTTCTTTCGGGACAACGCTGGCTGGGGTGATAGCACAGGTACCATGTGGGAGGCATTCAAGGTTACTATCAGAGGGGTCTGCATGGGGGCGCAGGCTGGAGTACTGCGGGATTTGCGACGCAGGATTCACAAACTGGCTGGAGATATCTCCGCTTTAGAAAGAGCCTACGAGGCTGACCCGCTGCCCGAAACCTTGTCCAAGATTCGTGCATTGGTCACGGAGCGCAACGAAACCGCCGACCAGGAGATGGTACATAGATCTAGACGTAGTATGGCCCGATACTATGGTGAGGGAGGTCGGCCGAGCCACTCTCTCGCTCAGAAGTTGGCTGCGCCGCGGAGCCAGCAGTATATTACGGAGATGCTTGATGAGACAGGCGAGGCCCGCTATGGTACGGCGGCTATCAGCGAGACCATACTTGACTACTATACTGCTCTCTATAGCAATAGAGACGTGGCGCGGACAGATGATATCCATTCGTACTTGGATGATGTTGCTCTAGGCTGGTTGGCCCCTGGCCATCGTGAATATCTCACTCAACTGTTCGATGAGGAAGATGTAAAGATCGCTATTATGTCCCTCCCCACTGGTAAAGCGGCGGGCCTTGGCGGTCTTCCGAGCGAGTTTTATAAGGCCTTCGCAGAAGATCTGGCCCCCAGACTCCTTGAAGTCTACGTGGAGGCGTACGACACTGGCCGTCTTCCTCCTTCGCTGCGGGAAGCTCTCCTAGTGATGCTTTTGAAACCTGATAAGGCGTCCAATCGCTGCGACTCCTACAGACCACTCTCAATGATTAACATTAATACTAAGATATTGGCCAAAATGATCGCTCTCCGTCTTCAGCCGCTGATCCCCTTACTGGTGCTCCCAGATCAGTCCGGATTTGTGCCTGCGAGATCTACTGTGCTCAACCTGCGTACTCTCTTCGCCACTTTACATTATTTTGACGCCGATTTCCAGGCTGTGGCGGTGCTGCTTGACGCTACCAAAGTGTTTGACTCCCTTTCTTGGGAGTATATGTTTACCGTTCTCACCAGGATGGGTATCCCCCCATTCTTTTTGCAATGGATCAGGGTCCTGTACACTGCTCCTGCGGCCAGGGTTCGTGTAAATGGCTGGGTGTCCTCGGTGTTTCCCATAGGCAGAGGCACGAGGCAGGGCTGCCCCCTGTCGCCAATGCTATTTGCCTTGGCATTGGAGCCGCTGGCCTGCAAGTTGCGTCAACTACATGCCTCGGCGGCATTGCGCTTCCGACAACGGCCACTGGTTGTCTCGCTATATGCGGATGACATGTTGTTATATGTCCGTGAACCTGCGACCTACCTCCCAGAATTGCTGCGAGAATACGTCAAGTTTGAAGGCTTCTCTTGCTTAGGGATAAACTGGGCCAAGTCGACGGTCTTCCCCTTGACGGCGGGCACCTGCGAGTTTGAAATGGACTTTTCTCTGTCCTGGACCCATGAACCGGTAAAATATCTAGGGATCTGGTTGCACAGGGACCCGGCGCAGGTAATCTCCATGAATTACGGACGCACTATTGCCCAACTCACTGAAAAGGCGGAGAGATGGGCTCGTCTGCCGCTCTCGCTAGCAGACCGCATAGCAGTGATCAAAATGGTCATATTGCCTAAATTATTATATTTTTTTGTGAATATTCCTATCCACTTGAATATTTCTGTTTTCAAGACATTACAGACGGCCCTACTGTCGTTCGTCTGGGGGGGGCAAAAAACCTTGTTGCAGCTGGGACACCTTAGTACAACCTTTTGAACGCGGCGGCTTTGAGGACCCTGATATGCACCTCTACTACCTGTGTGCTCAGGCGCAGTTCGCGCATTATTGGTTCTTTCAACAATGTCTTCTACCTCACACTGCGATTGAGGCGGATGCGATCCTTCCATTACCGTTGGTGGCGGCGGCTCTCTCGGAGGGGAGTGGAGGTCCCCGGGCAGAAATCAATCCTGTCCAGTGCACTGCCTGGGCCTGGCGGACACTGGTGTGCCGTGCGAAGCTACCGCATCTTTATGCCCCCAAATTGCCGATCGTGGCGCATCCCGGTATATCTGCAATGCAAGAGCGTTTGGCGCGGACCACGTTGCAAGCAGTCGGGATCACGCAAATGGGGGACTTATATAAACAGGGCCAGTTCCAGTCATTGCAGGACGTACAGGCGAGCCGGACACATGGTGCTATGCTGAGCTTTACGTACGTGCGGGATCGTCAGGCCATCAGGGATGTATATCCTGATTTCCCCGCTGAGCCTCAGACACTGCGGGCACTGCAGGCGGTGCTCGCGGGTGAGGATCGTAAAGGACTGATTACTAAACTCTACAATACATCTCTTCGCGAGCGGGAATCGGAGGCGCGTCCCTCGTATGTTAAATGGAATGCTGTCCTGGGACGAGTGCTGCCTGTGGACCATTGCAAAAGAAACAATTGATGGACGGAATGCTGGACAATGCAAACACTCACCCCCAGTCACAAGGATCTGGGTTAAATCCATCATTCTTTTGCTCACCACACCACCCCAGTTTGGACCCAGCCATATGCAAATCAGTCTTGACGCTGTTCCTTGTGGGAACAGTCCAGCCCGAACTGCCAAGCCAGGTCCTCCCTGGACCGGAAACAAGCATCCTGGGACCGGTTTCAGGGCATCACCCTTCATCAGCCAGGCTAGCTTGAATCCAGTGGTGTAGTGAGCACGGGACCCATGTCTGGGCATACCCTTCCAACTTAGGGCGACAAATGCAAAAGAAACAATTGATGGATGGAATGCTGGACAATGCAAACACTCACCCCCAGTCACAAGGATCTGGGTTAAATCCATCAGTCTTTTGCTCACCACACCACCCCAGTTTGGACCCAGCCATAAGCAAATCAGTCTTGACCCTGTTCCTTGTGGGAACAGTCCAGCCTGAACTGCCAAGCCAGGTCCTCCCTGAACCGGAAACAAGCATCCTGGGACCGGTTTCAGGGCATCACCCTTCATCAGCCAGGCTAGCTTGAATCCAGTGGTGTAGTGAGCACGGGACCCACGTCTGGGCATACCCTTCCCACTTAGGGCGACAAATGCAAAAGAAACAATTGATGGACAGAATGCTGGACAATGCAAACACTCACCCCCAGTCACAAGGATCTGGGTTAAATCCATCATTCTTTTGCTCACCACACCACCCCAGTTTGGACCCAGCCATATGCAAATCAGTCTTGACCCTGTTCCTTGTGAGAACAGTCCAGCCCGAACTGCCAAGCCAGGTCCTCCCTGGACCGGAAACAAGCATCATGGGACCGGTTTCAGGGCATCACCCTTCATCAGCCAGGCTAGCTTTAATCCAGTGGTGTAGTGAGCACGGGACCCACGTCTGGGCATACCCTTCCCACTTAGGGCGACAAATGCAAAAGAAACAATTGATGGACGGAATGCTGGACAATGCAAACACTCACCCCCAGTCACAAGGATCTGGGTTAAATCCATCATTCTTTTGCTCACCACACCACCCCAGTTTGGACCCAGCCATATGCAAATCAGTCTTGACCCTGTTCCTTGTGGGAACAGTCCAGCCCGAACTGCCAAGCCAGGTCCTCCCTGGACCGGAAACAAGCATCTTGGGACAGGTTTCAGGGAATCACCCTTCATCAGCCAGGCTAGCTTGAATCCAGTGGTGTAGTGAGCACGGGACCCATGTCTGGGCACACCCTTCCCTCTTAGGGCGACAAATGCAAAAGAAACAATTGATGGACGGAATGCTGGACAATGCAAACACTCACCCCCAGTCACAAGGTTCTGGGTTAAATCCATTATTCTTTTGCTCACCACACCACCACAGTTTGGACCCAGCCATATGCAAATCAGTCTTGACCCTGTTCCTTGTGGGAACAGTCCAGCCTGAACTGCCAAGCCAGGTCCTCCCTGGACCGGAAACAAGCATCCTGGGACCGGTTTCAGGGCATCACCCTTCATCAGCCAGGCTAGCTTGAATCCAGTGGTGTAGTGAGCACGGGACCCACGTCTGGGCATACCCTTCCCACTTAGGGCGACAAATGCAAAAGAAACAATTGATGGACAGAATGCTGGACAATGCAAACACTCACCCCCAGTCACAAGGATCTGGGTTAAATCCATCATTCTTTTGCTCACCACACCACCCCAGTTTGGACCCAGCCATATGCAAATCAGTCTTGACCCTGTTCCTTGTGAGAAAAGTCCAGCCCGAACTGCCAAGCCAGGTCCTCCCTGGACCGGAAACAAGCATCCTGGGACCGGTTTCAGGGCATCACCCTTCATCAGCCAGGCTAGCTTTAATCCAGTGGTGTAGTGAGCACGGGACCCACGTCTGGGCATACCCTTCCCACTTAGGGCGACAAATGCAAAAGAAACAATTGATGGACGGAATGCTGGACAATGCAAACACTCACCCCCAGTCACAAGGATCTGGGTTAAATCCATCATTCTTTTGCTCACCACACCACCCCAGTTTGGACCCAGCCATATGCAAATCAGTCTTGACCCTGTTCCTTGTGGGAACAGTCCAGCCCGCACTGCCAAGCCAGGTCCTCCCTGGACCGGAAACAAGCATCCTGGGACCGGTTTCAGGGAATCACCCTTCATCAGCCAGGCTAGCTTGAATCCAGTGGTGTAGTGAGCACGGGACCCATGTCTGGGCACACCCTTCCCTCTTAGGGCGACAAATGCAAAAGAAACAATTGATGGACGGAATGCTGGACAATGCAAACACTCACCCCCAGTCACAAGGATCTGGGTTAAATCCATTATTCTTTTGCTCACCACACCACCACAGTTTGGACCCAGCCATATGCAAATCAGTCTTGACCCTGTTCCTTGTGGGAACAGTCCAGCCTGAACTGCCAAGCCAGGTCCTCCCTGGACCGGAAACAAGCATCCTGGGACCGGTTTCAGGGCATCACCCTTCATCAGCCAGGCTAGCTTGAATCCAGTGGTGTAGTGAGCACGGGACCCACGTCTGGGCATACCCTTCCCACTTAGGGCGACAAATGCAAAAGAAACAATTGATGGTCGGAATGCTGGACAATGCAAACACTCACCCCCAGTCACAAGGATCTGGGTTAAATCCATCATTCTTTTGCTCACCACACCACCCCAGTTTGGACCCAGCCATATGCAAATCAGTCTTGACCCTGTTCCTTGTGGGAACAGTCCAGCCCGAACTGCCAAGCCAGGTCCTCCCTGGACCGGAAACAAGCATCCTGGGAACGGTTTCAGGGCATCACCCTTCATCAGCCAGGCTAGCTTGAATCCAGTGGTGTAGTGAGCACGGGACCCACGTCTGGGCATACCCTTCCCACTTAGGGCAACAAATGCAAAAGAAACAATTGATGGATGGAATGCTGGACAATGCAAACACTCACCCCCAGTCACAAGGATCTGGGTTAAATCCATCATTCTTTTGCTCACCACACCACCCCAGTTTGGACCCAGCCATATGCAAATCAGTCTTGACCCTGTTCCTTGTGGGAACAGTCCAGCCCGAACTGCCATGCCAGGTCCTCCCTGGACCGGAAACAAGCCTCCTGGGACCGGAAACAAGCCTCCTGGGACCGGTTTCAGGGCATCACCCTTCATCAGCCAGGCTAGCTTGAATCCAGTGGTGTAGTGAGCACGGGACCCACGTCTGGCAATACCCTTCCCACTTAGGCCGACAAATGCAAAAGAAACAATTGATGGACGGAATGCTGGACAATGCAAACACTCACCCCCAGTCACAAGGATCTGAGTTAAATCCATCATTCTTTTGCTCACCACACCACTCCAGTTTGGACCCAGCCATATGCAAATCACTCTTGACCCTGTTCCTTGTGGGAACAGTCCAACCTGAACTGCCAAGCCAGGTCCTCCCTGGACCGGAAACAAGCATCCTGGGACCGGTTTCAGGGCATCACCCTTCATCAGCCAGGCTAGCTTGAATCCAGTGGAGTAGTGAGCACGGGACCCATGTCTGGGCATACCCTTCCCACTTAGGGCGACAAATGCAAAAGAAACAATTGATGGACGGAATGCTGGACAATGCAAACACTCACCCCCAGTCACAAGGATCTGGGTTAAATCCATCATTCTTTTGCTCACCACACCACCCCAGTTTGGACCCAGCCATATGCAAATCAGTCTTGACCCTGTTCCTTGTGGGAACAGTCCAGCCCGAACTGCCAAGCCAGGTCCTCCTGGACCGGAAACAAGCATCCTGGGACCGGTTTCATGGCATCACCCTTCATCAGCCAGGCTAGCTTGAATCCAGTGGTGTAGTGAGCACGGGACCCACGTCTGGGCATACACTTCCCACATAGGGCATACCCTTCCCACATGTTCGCCCTAAGTTGGCAGGGTATGCCCAGACGTGGGTCCCTTGCTCACTTTGCCACTGGATTCAAGATAGCCTGGCTGATGATGGCTGTAAGCCCGAAACCGGTCCCAGGATGCTTGTTTCCGGTCCAGGGAAGACATGGCTTGGCAGTTCGGGCTTGACTGTTCCCATGAGGCACAGGGTCAGACTGATTTGCATATGGCCATGTCTGAACTGGGGTGGCGGAGTGAGCTAAAGAATGATGATGGATTAAACCCAGATCAGTTGACTGGGGGTGAGTGCTTGCAATGTTCAACACTCCGTCCATCATCCCCTTTGGGTTTGTTAT
This sequence comes from Calotriton arnoldi, assembly GCA_963921515.1. NCBI lineage: Eukaryota > Metazoa > Chordata > Amphibia > Caudata > Salamandridae > Calotriton > Calotriton arnoldi. The sequence continues at coordinate 974,620 of CAWUFW010003005.1, read as the reverse complement.
GTTCGCCCTAAGTTGGCAGGGTATGCCCAGACGTGGGTCCCTTGCTCACTTTGCCACTGGATTCAAGATAGCCTGGCTGATGATGGCTGTAAGCCAGAAACCGGTCCCAGGATGCTTGTTTCCGGTCCAGGGAAGACATGGCTTGGCAGTTCGGGCTGGACTGTTCCCATGAGGCACAGGGTCAGACTGATTTGCATATGGCCATGTCTGAACTGGGGTGGCGGAGTGAGCTAAAAAATGATGATGGATTAAACCCAGATCAGTTGACTGGGGGTGAGTGCTTGCAATGTTCAACACTCCGTCCATCATCCCCTTTGGTTTTGTTATGTTCGCCCTAAGTTGGCAGGGTATGCCCAGACGTGGGTCCCTTGCTCACTTTGCCACTGGATTCAAGATAGCCTGGCTGATGATGGCTGTAAGCCAGAAACCGGTCCCAGGATGCTTGTTTCCGGTCCAGGGAAGACATGGCTTGGCAGTTCGGGCTGGACTGTTCCCATGAGGCACAGGGTCAGACTGATTTGCATATGGCCATGTCTGAACTGGGGTGGCGGAGTGAGCTAAAGAATGATGATGCATTAAACCCAGATCAGTGGACTGGGGGTGAGTGCTTGCAATGTTCAACACTCCGTCCATCATCCCCTTTGGTTTTGTTATGTTCGCCCTAAGTTGGCAGGGTATGCCCAGACATGGGTCCCTTGCTCACTTTGCCACTGGATTCAAGATAGCCTGGCTGATGACGGCTGTAAGCCAGAAACCGGTCCCAGGATGCTTGTTTCCGGTCCAGGGAAGACATGTCTTGGCAGTTCGGGCTGGACCGTTCCCATGAGGCACAGGGTCAGACTGATTTGCATATGGCCATGTCTGAACTGGGGTGGCGGAGTGAGCTAAAGAATGATGATGTATTAAACCCAGATCAGTTGACTGGGGGTGAGTGCTTGCAATGTTCAACACTCCGTCCATCATCCCCTTTGGTTTTGCCTGTGGACCATTGGCACTATTGCTGCAGATTGACTGGGCGACTTACGGCTAACTGTAACCTTCGTATCATACACTTCAAATTTTTACACCAACTTTACCATACCCATGTGCAATTGTGGAGATTTGGATTGCGCGATGATACTTGTTGTGTGCGATGTGGGCAGGCAGATGCTGATTTCTTGCATCTCTCATGGCTCTGTACGGGGATAGCTGCCTTTTGGGCTAAAGTTGCGAGTGTGCTCACGGATGTTGTATTGGAACGGGTGAGGTGTATACCGGAGTTATGTTTGTTGGGCAATGTGACGTCCTTGAAACCCTGTAACAGGAGACTGGTTGCTGTGGCTACACTAATGGCTAAGCACGCCGTGGCGCAATGCTGGGGCGCAAAGGGATTACCCACGTTTCGAAAGTGGCTCAGAGATTTATCCTACTGTAGGGAACAATTAGAAATCTATGCGGAAGAGCTGCCCGAATCGTCCTGCCCCAAGGATTTCTGGGCCCCACTTACGCTGTATCTCATGGGCCATCCTGATCTCTAGGCTGGCATGCCCTCCCCATTTCATTGCTAAGGATACTTACATCACTCGATCTTGGACTCCTGTAGCATTCTTGTGGATGTGTCTAGCAAGAGCCAAATACTTTTTGATTCATTTGTCATATTATCGAAGTGCCAGAGGGGGAGGGAGGGGGGGGCTCTTTATGTTTTTATGCCAATATTGGTTGTTATTTATTTGTCTCTTCTATTTGCTAAGGCAACACTGGAGGTAATACCAAGTTGATAACTATTTGTCTTATACATCCTTTTTTACGCGGCCGGCCCGAAATGGTTGTAGGCGGCTTGCTGTGTATCCTTCTTCCACCCACACTGCTGTGCAGGATTATGCCTTACGCTGCCAGCCCGCCCGGGGATGTAGGCATTATGCTGTGTTCTACAATATTTTTTGCCTTCAATAAAGGTTTTCAAAATTTTAAAAAATAAATAAAAATAAAAAAGCTCGATCCCACTGCCTCTTCTAATTAAGATTGCAATACCCTTGCAACATTGTGCTTGATCGGAGACTATGAAATTCTGGACCCTACCACACGGCTCCTTACTTTTGTTTGCTATCAAGTGTGTCTCCTATAAAATCATAATTTGCACCTGACTATCTTCCAAATATCTCAGCACTTTCCTCTGTCTGGGTTTGGACCTAAGACTATTCACATTCCATGTGAGTATACCAATACTTGGGATTCTAGCCATAGTACTTCCTCTCAAACTCCACCTCCTGCTTCATTGCTATCTTATAAAAACTCTCCCACATAGGAGGTTCTGAGGACTTTTTATATTTTTTAACCCACTGCTCCCCACCCGTGCCCATGCCCCCCACCACATCCCACCCCTCCCCCCTTAACCAACCCCAGGGAACCCTCCCTATCTTTTTAGGCATAACAATGCCTAATGGGCGCACCATAAAGGAAATTTAAACTAATTCAAAATGTACAAGAGAGCGAACTGTCCCAATAGTCCAATGTTGGTCACTTAGCGATATCTCTCTTCTTTTTAATTGTGTCAATTAGTGACTCAACATCTTCTACTGACCGGAAATTGTACATTTGATTATCCCACATAATATGCAGCATTGCGGGGAATTTTAGCTGAACCTTAGCTCCCAATTTCCGTAGCTCCTCCATCTTATTTCCTAGCTCCCATTGCCTCTGTTCTGTGGATTTGCATTAGTCCGACCTAACTAGCAATGAGTAGCCATCTACTAAGTATGGACTGTTTTTTAGGGCCCCACTAAGAATCTCCTCGTTGATGGTATAGGAGAGGAAATTCACAAGGATCTTCCTGGGTTTAACCCTTTGGGGGTTGCGACGGAAAGGCTCTCTATGTGCTCTTTGGATTTCGTACTCTAGGTTTATATCTTCCTTGCCCTTCAGGATCGTGTTCCGTAACAACTTGATGATGAAAGCCTTCATGTCCGACCCCTCCTCGGCTTCCGGAATGTTCAGAAATCTCAAATTATTCCTTCGGGAATGGTTTTCCACTTAAGGTTTGGTTTTGCCTGGCTAACTTAGAGACCTCAGATGCGTTCTTTGTCACATCCTGCTTTACCATGACCACTTCTTCCTCTAACTTCTTTGTACGGAGGGTAACTTCATCCAGTTTTTGGTTTAACTTCAGGCGGGAGGCTTGTATGTCTATCTGATTTGCTTCTGAGACTTCAAATCGGTGTTTAATTTAGTTTTTCAGACCCAGTAAAATGCTTGCCAGTGAAACTTCTGAGTTTCCCTAAGTCGTTTCAGAAATTTCCACATCTGCACTGCTCTGTCTATATCCATCCTCAGCTTGTAAGGATACTCCTGGAACATCAGATAATGCCAACACAGCAAACCTGTTACTCACGGGAATTGTAACAGCTTCTTCTTGGGATGCCATGGAATTACAACTAGGCTCATTCAGTTTTGGGGATCCGTCGCAGCTATTTGTGCCCTTATTTATGTTTATTGCAATTTTCTCAGAATTAACTCTGGTACCAGGAGTATCTGCACCCATATGTGGGCCTGCACCGCCTGCGCCATCTTTCTCCATACTTGGTAGCACGCGAAAGAAAGATTTAAGTGAGGGAGTAATTTTGATTTTAGTGTGCGCGTTTACAGCTTTATTTGTATTTTTATCCCCGCCGTTTTTTCCTGGTGATTTACCTGCTCCCCTACTCTGGAGGCTCCCTCCTCCTTGCCGACCTCGCCTCCCCTTAACAGTGATTTTAACTCCTTGCACTGGTCCTGGAAGTGGGTCTGACTAAATATGTAAAAAATGTGCCTTACCTCCACCAGTGTCCCTGGTCCTCAAAGTGTACCTGGAGGGTACCTCACCTTCCTTAACAGTACCTGTCTCCATATGCGAGAGGTGCCCTGCTCTCTCACTCACCTCTCCCCACTTCCACGCTGCGGATGTGATTCTCTGGTCCCCAGCTGTCTCCTCCACTTCCTCAGAGAGCTGCTGGCACACTCGACTTGTTCTGCCTCTGCCCCCAGTCCTGATGCTGGCCTCCCTGGAACGTCGGAGCTCCGCTGCCGCCTCCCTCTATCACGTCCCCGGGGATCCACAAATCACCCCCCAGCTCCCAACCAGCCTGCCTGTCGCCCCCAATGGGGCCTGCATCTCCGGCATCCCGCAATGCAGTAAGTTGTACTGGTTACTTTCTCATCCGGCACCCGGCAGCAGCTCTCTTCACGTTGTGCTCATTGCTTTTCCCCTAATGACGCCCACGGCCGTGACCATCTAGCTCACGGCCGCCATGTTCCCCCAAGATGGCCAGTCTATAAAACTCCCCCTCGAAGAGAAATGTTACAGAAAATATCAATGAAGAAAAATATGCAGTAATTGGATGTGATGGATGTTTGGTAAAACATGCCAAAGGAAATCTTATTAACCACAGGAAACTCAGCTGTGAAACTCCAGATAAAAGGGAATTTTTCTATTTAGCATTTCAGCAACTCTTCAAGCCTTGGCGTAGTGAAATGGAATTACTTGGAGATTTTGACTGCAATGAAGATTGTTTTAATGCATGTAAAGATAGCATTCAATGCACAATTTTCCCAACTTATCTGCAAATGTTAAATGAAGAGATTGAACAAGAAACTACTATTGCAGCTGAAATAGCTAGAGACAGTTCTTAAGCTAGTCAAAGTTCTGCTGCACTAAGTCAAGATCCACTAGGACAACCAATTATTGAAAATGAAGCAGCAATATCCATGAATGAAGTAGAAACGGCAATGCAACAAGCACAACAGGATATTATTAAGTTGGGAAACTTGGAAGAAAAACTAAATATTGAACAAAAAGAAATATATCAGCAAGTGACAGATTAGATACAGCATGGTTTACTGCATGGAAAAAGAATGCCAATGCACTTCATTTAAACCTATTCAAATATACATCAGTGGGCAAGCTGTAACAGGAAAAAGTTTCTTAATTAAAGTTTTGACTAGTTATCTACACAAAACTACTGAATCACATTTATCTTGTGTTGTTACAGCTCCAACTGGATTAGCAGCACACAACGTTAAAGGGATTATGTTACATCGATTACTCATGCTACCAGTTGAACATGAAAATACGTTGGAATATCACAAGCTATCTGGAGAAGCTTGTTACGAAGTTTCAAGAGTACTGGAGAAAATGAAACTTCTAATCATTGATGAGGTGAGCATGGTCTCAAACTTAATGCTTGCCTTTGTACATTTAAGAATGCAACAAATTTTAAAAACAGATTATGATGTTCTAATTGGAGGAAAACATATAATTCTATTCGGCGACCTACTACAACTTACTCCTGTAAAAGGACAACCTGTTTTTAAAACACTTGTCCATGAACACACTAGGAAATCTTTGGGAAGTATTGGAAATGTCAACATTTGGTCTCATTTTGAATATAAAGAACTTATTAAGAATATGCGACAAGCAAGTGATGAACATTATGGAAACATTCTTCAAGATGTAAGAATTGGTGTTTTGACAAAACATGGTAAAGAAGCTTTACAAAGTCGGCTTTTAACGAAGTTGTTTGCATATGAAAACATAGCACCTGAAATAATATACAAAAAATTGGAGAAAAGAAGTCTATAGTTTGCCTAATGCCTACACTGCAAGAGTGTTCCTCATTCAATCAAGAACTTTTGAAATTGGAAAAACAACCAATGCTGAAAATGGAAGCTATTGATAAAATGGAACACCAAGGAATTACTATTCTTCTCTCAGAGAAATTACAATCAAAATTGGATTCTTTGGAAAAGTCGGTGTCTAAGACTGCAGGTTTAGAAAATACTTTATATGTATGTGTAAACTGTCGGGTAATTTTACGGCGTAATTTGAATGTAGAAAAAGGTTTAGTAAATGGAACAATGGGAAAAGTTGTTGATTTTGTAAATTTTCAGAACAGAGATGGAATTGAATTTTTGAAGATTAAATTTGATCAGATTGAAGAGGTAAAACAGATTGGACGTTGTACTGTTTGTTTTTTGCTTGTAAAGGACTTGTATGTTCGTAGAAAACAGTTTCCTCTTTCTTTAGCATATGCAGTAACCATTCATAAATCTCAAGGTTTAAGTGTAGACAGTGCTTTGGTAAATGTTGGAAGTACAGTGTTTAAAGAGGGCATGGCATATGTTGCATTGTCTCGAGTAAGAACATTATCTGGTTTGTATTTGATTGATTTTGATGAGGAAAAGATTAGTGCTGATGTACAGTGTGTAAGAGAGTACAATCGGTTAAGAAGACTTTATGCTCCTAACTTAGGTGAATATCCCCTATTTGAGAAATGTGTAGTGTGTCCAAAACGGAAATATGACAAATATTCTACTGAGATTCAAAAAAATTCAAGAGAATGATGAAACTGCAAAGAAAATGAAAATGGACACTGTTCATGATATTGTAGGATACCAGTTAGAAAATAGTTCAGGTATCAACTGCTATGCTAATGTAATTGTGAATGTTGTGTTTTATCTAGAGGATCTTCATCATGAAATTATGTAAAATCGAGAAAAAGATTCTGTTCATTATATTTTTCAATAGTTGGTAACTGATAGAACTAAAATCCATACTGCTTCTGGCATTCGGCATCTTTTGGATATATGTACTGGTTCATTGAAATTTACATTGAATACACAACAAGATGCACAAGAATTTCTTATGTTTATGCTTGCAGTATTGGAAGATGAAGGAATAGAAATTGAAAATGTATTTGGATTAAGTTACAAATGGGATCATAAATGTGAAGAGTGTTTCTTTTCTTCTACCACTGAAATAGACGCTGAACGATTCATATACTTCACGATACCAGATTGCAAATCAGTGTCTTTTAACAAATTAGTAAAAACAGCTAATCAAGATATGAAATGTTCTCATTGTAAATCAGAAATATTGTCAACATTATATATAGAAAGATTTGGAAAATATGTCATTTTAATGCTACAACGTTGTAGAGCAAATGGAACAAAATTGGAAACCAAAATTAAAACTTTTGTGGCAAGTCAAGTATCAATTTCAGGAAGAACTTTTAAAGCAGTGGCTATTATTTTGCATAATGGACCTACTACAACATCTGGACACTATACTGTGTATTTAAAGTGCAATAAAGGATGAACACATTGCAATGATGCCCATTTGGAATTCAAATGTAGGTTGCCTTACGAATTACCAAATTCATATCTGATATTTTTGATGCCAAAGTTTTGAAAACATCATTTGAACTATTGGGAAGATGTGAATACGAAATAACGAGTTTATTTTGGATATTTTCAATGCAAAAGGATTTGGAAACATTATTTGGCCTATTGGGAAAATGTGAACAATTAGTGTTTGGATTATTGTTTGTGCTAATTCATATTGCATTTGGAAAATTGTGTTTGAAAGAAGTAGTTTATATATTTGATCTTTATATTATACGTGATGTAAATGAGAGTGTATATTTTACAAAATGTACTTGAGAGAAATAAAAGACTTAATGTAGGTGAAGAATGTAATTTAGAAACTGTAGATAGGTAAACACATAGTTACACATGTTCTAAATAATGCTCAACGCTGATTTGTTTTTTTTTACAATCTCATTGATTGTTTTTTTCCCCGCTGTTGTATGATGATCTACATTGACATCACTGTGTATGGTGAAATTCAGTAGAACCTGAGAACAGCAAAAAGGGAAACTGAATATGTTATGTAATGCTAAAATTATGTTGTGTTCTTAAAACTATTATATTATATTAGATAACAGTTTTTCTTCTTTTTTACAGAAGGTAACGGTGAAGTTTGAAAAGATTTTAAATTCACTTTACAACAAGACTACTGTAAAATAGTTCCACTGAGTTTCGTATCTACATTAGTAAAAAAGGTAAGAACAAATAATGTGATAAGTATGATTATGTGAAACAATGTTTAGAGCCACTTTTACTGCACTCATCCATTCCTTCAAACAATACCCATGCACTCATCTATACAGTTAGGCACTATTCCCACACTCCTCCAATCACCCAGGTATTATCCATGCACTTTTCCAATCACCTAGCCAGTACTCACACACTTATAATTTAAACCAGACACTACCTATGCACTCCTCCAATCACCCAGGCACTACCCCTACACTCATGCAATCTGCTAGACATTACCCCTACACTCATGCAATCACCCAGGTATTACCTATGCACTTCTCCAATGCCCAAAACATTACCCCTGCACTCATCTAATTATTCAGCCAGTACCCATGAACTTATAAAATCACCCAGGCACTATCTATGCACTTATACAATCACCCAGGTACTACCCATGCACTCCTCCAATCACCCAGACATTACCTCTGCACTCATGCAATCACCTAGGCATTACACATGTACTCCTCCAATCACACAGGCACTACTCATGCACTCATGCAATCACTCAGGCACTACCCACGCACTCATACATGTACTCAGGCACTACCCATGCACTCATCCAATCACCCAAACATTACCCCTGCACTCATGCAATCACCCAGGTATTACCCATGCACTCCTTCAATCACTCAGGCACTACCTATGCTCTCCTCTAATCAACCAGACACAACCCCTGTACTCATGCAACTACCCAGACATTACCCCCTGCACTCATGCAATCACCCAGGCATTACCCATGCACTCCTCCAATCACCCAGACATTACTTCTGCACTCATGCAATCACCCAGGCATTACCCATGCACTCCTTCAATCACTCAGACACTACCTATGCACTCCTCTAATCACCCAGGCACTATCCCTGCACTTTCAATCACCCAGCCATTACACATACATTTATATAATCTCCCAGGCATTACCCTTGCACTCCTCCAATCACCCAGGCACTATCTCTGTACTCATGTAATTACCCAGCCTATACCCATGCACTTATACAATCACCCAGTGTTAGAAATGGGATCTCTAGTTGGCAAGGGCTTGCACCTTTGTCCAAGTAGGGACCCTTCTTCCTAGTCAGGGTAAGGGTGTTACACTCGTGAAGTAACCCCTGCTCACCCTCGTGGTAGCTTAGCACGAGCAGTCAGGCTTAATTCAGAGGCAGTGTGTAAAGCATTTGCACATAACCAACAGTAATACAGTGTAAGCACTACAAACGGACACCACACCAGTTTAGAAAAATAACCAATTTTTATATACTTAAGACAAGACCAATTACGACAAAAATCCACAATACTATACTTTAAACGAATGCTTGCTAAGGTAACTTCTTCTTTGCAGGAATAGTTCAAAAACAAAGTTCGTACGAGTCGGTAGCTCCGTCCGAGCCTACCGTGATGCTGAAAATCACAGAGTCTAACAGTTCCAGCCGACCGCGTCGATACGGGCCAGCAGAGTCGTGAACAGACTCGGTCACAGTACCTTTCTCGTTGTGGCTGGTACGGAGTGTACGAGCCGGTCGGCGTTCGTCGCGGTTGCGGTGCAAGACGGAGCGATGCAAGGTGCGGTGTCCCTCGATGCGGTGCAGGCAGCGGCTCGATAAGCGTCGTGCAGACGGAGTCGGTGAGCCCAAGGCGTGCGATGCAGGGTGAGACGATGCTCGATGCGGTGCTGACAGGTTGCGATGCAGGCGACCAAGCCGGAGTGCGGGAGCTGGCGTCGGACAGCGGTGCCAGTCGGGGCGGTGTGTCGCAGACGTGCGAGCGGTGCCCCAAATGCGGTGCGGTCACGACTCTTGAGCCAGTTGCAGCGCCCGCGTCGGTCGGGTCCGGCTGGTTCAGTGAAGCGCTGCGATGCGAACTGCGGTGCCCACAGGTCACGGTGCAAGCAGCGGCTCGATGTTGGCGGCGTCGGACGTCGCCCACGGTGAGACCAGGTTTGCGATGCGAAGCGGGCGATGCGGTCTCGCGGTGCAAACAGGTCACCGGCCAGGGATAGATTCGGTTGACGGAGTCGGTTGCAGTTCCCTTCCTCTGTGGCAACTGAAACAGCGTTCCAGAAGTGGTACCCAGAGGCTTGTGAAGTCTTTGCAGTCCCTGAGACTTCTTAACAGGAGGCCAGCTCGGTTCCAGGCCCTTGGAGATACTCAGCACAAGTTTGTAGAAAGTTCAGTCCTTTCACTGCCCAAGGCAGAAGCAGCAGCTGCAGGCCAACCCAACAAAGCAACAACACAGCAAAGGGGCAGTACTCCTCCTGGCAGCTCTTCCAGCTCTTCGTCTTGGCAGGTTCCTTGATTCCAGCGAGATCTAAATTCATGGGGTCAGGGCCCCAATATTTATATCCCAAATTCCTTTGTTCTCTGAAGGCAGAGAGGCCTTTGCCTAGTCCAAACCAGTTCTGGAGCACTTTGTTGACAAGTCTCCGTCCCTTCTTTCAGTGAGTAGGCCAGGGACATCAGACGCACCACAGGAGGTGGAGCCAGCATTGTGGAGGGAAGGCACTGTCCTATTCAGGGCCCAGGTGCAACTCCTCCCACCCATCTACATGTAGATCTTGCTATTCAGCCCTGCGCTGACTCACCCTGTCTCCTGGCATCCCCCAGCCCCTGTCACTCACACTCCAGACAAGGAATACACAACCTCGCAGAGGCAGGCTTGGATGGTTAGACAAGAAAATACCCACTTTCTAAAAGTGGTATTTTCAAACACAGAATGTTAAAACCAACTTCACTAAAAGATGCATTTTATCATTCTGAGTCCAGGCATACTAAACTCGAATTTCTACCATGTTCCCGGGGTCAGTTAGGATTATAAGCTGTAATAATCAAAACTGCCCGTTCTGGCCTAGGGGGAACAGGTAGCCTTGCAATAGTGAAAAACGAACTAGGCTGTAATTCACTATCAGAACACACACACCAGGGCATGTCCTACCTTTCGCATACAACGCACCCTGCCCACAGGGGTACCTTGGGCCTACCTTAGGGGTGACTAACATGTAGAAAAGGGAAGGTTTAGGGACTTGCAAGTGTGTGCACTTGCCAAGTCGACATGGCAGCCCCAGGCTGCGCACAGGCTCTGCAATGGCAGGCCCGAGTTACACTTTACGGGCTGTTTGCGTGGGTGGCACAATCCAGTGCTGCAGCCCACCAACAGCATTTGGTCTATAGGCCCTGGCACTCGCAGTGCACTTTACAAGGGACTGACACATAAACCAAATAGGCCAATCATGGAAACGCCAATCCGTAACACATTTTATACAGGAGCACTTGCACTTTCCCACTGGACAGCAGTGAGGAAAGTGCGCAGAATCATTACACCAGCAAAAACAGAGTCAAAACCAAGAGGTCAGAAAGCAAAAAGTCAGGGGAAACACGCCAAAAGATGCCAAGTCTAACACATGTCCCCTCCAGCTGAAAGTAGGGAGAACTACCCAACCCCATTGGAGTTCTCTTCACTAAGGCGGAAGAACCTGGACAGACCATCTGCGTTGGCGTGTTCTGTACCAGGACGGTGTTCCACCGTAAAGTCCATTCCCTGTAGGGAGATGGACCACCTCAGCAGTTTTGGATTCTCACCCCTCATTTGCATCAACCATCTGAGGGGCCTGTGGTCTGTCTGAACCCGGAAGTGAGTCCCAAACAGGTATGGTCTCAACTTCTTCAGCGCCCAGACCACAGCAAAATCTTCCCTTTCTATGGCACTCCACCTCTGTTCCCTAGGGAGTAGTCTCCTGCTAAGGAAGACTACAGGCTGATCCAGGCCCTCTTCGTTCAGTTGTGAGAGCACCGCTCCCACACCATGCTCTGAAGCGTCCGTCTGCACGACGAATTCCTTGGAGAAGTCAGGTGCCTTGAGCACGGGCGCCGTGCACATGGCTGCCTTCAGGGCATCAAAAGCTTTCTGGCAGGACTCAGTCCAGATCACTTTCCTGGGCTGCCTCTTAGAGGTCAGCTCTGTTAAGGGGGCAACGATGGTGCCATAGCCCTTAACAAATCTCCTATAGTAGCCGGTGAGACCTAAGAAGGCTCTCACCTCTGTCTGGGTCTTGGGGGGCTCCCAAGCCAGAATGGTGTCAATCTTGGGTTGTAGGGGCGCCACCTGGCCGCTTCCTACCTGGTGTCCCAGGTACACCACAGAACCCTGCCCGATCTGGCACTTACTGGCCTTGATCGTGAGGCCTGCACCTTGCAGAACCCTCAACACTTTCTCAAGGTGCTGTAAATGTTCTTCCCAGCTGGAACTGAACACAGCAATGTCATCCAGGTAGGCGGCACTGAAATCCTCCAGCCCAGCCAACACCTGATTGACCAACCTCTGAAAGGTGGCAGGGGCATTCTTCAACCCAAAGGGCATCACCCGGAATTGGTAATGACCTTCTGGGGTTGAGAATGCTGATCTCTCCTTGGCCCCATCGGTTAAGGCAATCTGCCAGTACCCAGACGTCAAATCAAACGTGCTGAGGAACCGGGCAGCTCCCAACCGATCAATGAGCTCATCAGCTCTGGGGATGGGGTGCGCGTCAGTCCTGGTGACGGCATTGAGCCAACGGTAGTCCACACAAAACCGGAGTTCTGGAGTGGCACCGGGCGCGGCAGCCTTTGGGACCAAGACCACTGGGCTGGCCCAAGGGCTGTGGGAGGGCTCAATCACCCCTAACGCCAACATCTTAGAGACCTCCTCCTTGATGCTGGCTCTGACCCGGTCAGTCAACCTGTAAATCGTGTGCTTCACAGGAGGGCTGTCACCAGTGTCCACGTCATGGGTACACCAGTGAGTCACACCGGGAGTCAGAGAGAACAGTGGGGCGAACTGTCCCAACAACTGGCGACAGTCCCCCTGCTGCTCCTGAGTCAGAGTAGGGGAGAGGATCACACCCTCTACTGACCCATCATGCTCCTTGGTAGACAGGAGGTCAGGGAGAGGCTCACTCTCCTCTTCCACCCCATCATCTGTCGCCAAGAGCATACTCACTTCGGACCTCTCGAAGTGGGGCTTGAGGCGGTTCACGTGAAGGACCCTCAAAGGGTTCCTTGGAGCCTGCAAATCCACCAGGTAGGTGACGTCACTTTTGCGCTAATTTACCTCATATGGCCCAGTCCACTTGTCCTGCAAGGCACAAGGTGCCACTGGGGCCATGACCCACACTTTTTCCCCAGGTTGAAATTCGACCAGAGTGGCATTCTGGTCATACCATCTCTTCATTTCTTCCTGGCTTGCTTCTAGGTTCGCCTGAGCGAGTTTCCTGAAGCGGGCAGTTTGGTTTCTAAAGGCCAGCATGTAGCTAAATACATCCTGGGGAGTTTTCCTGGGAGCCGCCTCCCAGCCTTCCTTTACCAAACTCAGAGGTCCTCTGACAGGGTGGCCATACAGGAGCTCAAAGGGGCTGTACCCAAGAGACTTCTGAGGCACCTCCCTGTATGCAAAGAGTAGGCATGGCAAGAGGACGTCCCACTTACGCCTCATGGGTTCTGTTAGACCCTTGATCATGCCTTTCAAGGTCTGGTTGAATCTCTCCACCAGACCGTTTCCTTGTGGGTGGTAAGGAGTGGTGAACTTGTAGGTTACACCACACTCCTTCCACAGGGATGTCATATACTTGGATATGAAATTGGTCCCCCTATCAGAAACCACCTCTCTGGGGAATCCCACACGGGAAAAGATCCCCATTAACGCCCGGCCCACCACTGGTGCCGTCGTTGTCCTGAGAGGGATTGCCTCCGGGTACCGGGTGGCATGGTCCACCAAGACCAGGATGTACCTGTTGCCCATGGCTGTCTTGGGATCCAGTGGCCCCACAATATGCATCCCTACCCTTTCAAAGGGTGTTCCAACAACAGGAAAATGTTGGAGAGGAGTTTGACCTTCCTCCCACTCTTACCACTTGCCTGGCAAGTTTGGCAAGACCTACAGTGTGCATCTGACTGCCTTCGCATTTGGTGCCAAAGAAGTGGGTGACAAGCCTGTCAAAGGTCTTGTCCTGCCCCAAATGTCCTGCCAAAGGCACGTCATGAGCCAGACCCAGTAGGAAGGTCCTGAAGCGCTGGGGTACCACCAGCACACGGGCTGACCCAGGCTCAGCAACCTTAGGCTCACTGTATAGGAGACCACTCTCCCAGTAGATCAGATGTGACCCGGACTGATTACCAGCTGCCTGGTCTGCAGCCTGCCGCCGCAGATCCTCCAGAGTAGGGCACTCGTTCTGCTCCCTGCAGAACTCCTCCCTGGTGGGACCCCCTTCTTGCTGCCAATGGTTCAGCTCAGAGATGTCTCCCAGTTCGGCTACCTGCTCCCCTGTAGGCACCGGGCGTCCCCCTCGAGGTCCGCCTCCTCCCGGTCCGTGGGAACCCGGGGGCCGGTTTCCCGCGCCCCCTGCCCTTTCTCTTGGCAGGGACTTGGGCCACTGTTCCAGGCTCCAAGTCCTCTTGATCACCCTTTCTGGCTGCCATTGACCGAGTGGACACGCATGCCCACTCTGGCAACCCAAGCATCTTCAAGTGAGACCTGAGCTCAACATCCTTCCATAAGGACTGCTCCAGGTCGTTACCTAGCAGACAATCTACAGGCATGGTAGGGCTCACAACCACCCTCAAGGGACCTGAGACCCCCATTCAAAGGAACCTGCGCCACCATACATTGGCGCTCTGAGTTGTCTACAGCAACTACTTGGTGGAATGCTCCGGGGACTACTTGCTTCTCAGACACCAGGTGACACCGGACTGAGGTCACACTGGCTCCAGTATCTCTGAGAGCCTCTACCCTGTTCCCATTAATGGTCACCCAGGTGCTATATTTCTTTGTGTTAGGGGGCACCTGGTTTCCTGGGACCATCTCACTGTCCCCTAGTGAGACAAGGGTCATTTCTGCGGGATCCCCACCCTCCTGTGGGCACCCCTCCTCCCCAAGCGCTACACTAGCCAACACTTTGGACTGTCCACCGGTGGGTGGCTGTGTCCCCTTCGGGCACTTGGGGTCCCCCTTAAAGTGACCTACCTGGTCACATGCATAACACTTGCAGGGGCCGGTCTCAACAGGCTTCCCTGTAGAGACCCCTTTCTTCTTATCACCCGGGGGCTGGGAACCTTTACCCTGGGTACTAGTTTGGGGCCCTTTAGAGAACTCCTGTGCTTTACCCTTGTCCCCCCCACCTTTCTGCTGGGGACCCTGCCCACCTTTGGCTGAGTCTCCCCAAACGCTTTCTTGTGGACCCTGGTACTCACCCAGCGGTCCGCTTCCATAGCAAGCTTCCTGGGGTCAGTTAGCTTACTATCAACTAGGTGCTGGCGCAGATCTGCAAAACATAGACTAGACAAGTGCTCCCATGCAATCAAGTTGTAGAGCCCCTGAAAATCTGTTACACTACTGCCCTTCACCCAACCATCCAGAGACCTGCAGAACACATCCACACATTCCAACCAAGTGTTGGCATCAGACTTCTTACTGGACCTGAACTGACCCCTGTACTTTTCAGGAGTAAGACCATACTTAGTGAGAAGGGCATCCTTCATGTCAGCATAGGTGAGGTGATACCCCTTACCCAAAGCTATCAGAGCATCCCTTGCTTCTTCAGGGAAAAGTGGCCACAATCCTGCTCCCCAATTCTCCTCAGGGACCCCATTCATGTGTATGGCTGCCTCATAACCCTGAAACCACCTTTGTATGTCATCCCCCTTCTTGAACTCCTTGCCTACATTCTTGGGAATGTGCACAATCCTGTCTGCCTTTCTGGACGAATTGCTGCCACCATCTGAGCCTGACTTACTCCTAAGTTCTAGCTCCTTCAGTTCTCTCTCATGCTCTAAGAGCATCTTCCTCTCCTGTATGGCCAATCTCTTCTCCTCCCGCTCACTATCCAGCCTGAGCTTCTGCAGCTCAAACTGCCTTGCCTCCCGCCTGTCCTCCAGCTCCTCTGGGGATAGACTGCTGCTGCCTGACCTGGCGGGTTCCCCCCTACCCAAAAGCATATCCACCCTGGAAATAGGCTCCTCCACCTCCTCACTGAGATTACCAGGTGCCCACTGGCATGTCTGGCTGCTACCCAGGCCCTCAGCGCCTTCTGTAGCTCCTCCTTCCTTGTGAGGCCTTTAATTTGGACTTTCAGGTTTTTACAAATTGCTCGTAGTTCCTTTACGGCGTAGGTTTCCAACCTATCCTCCTCAAAGATAATTTCCAGAGATGCAACGGATGATGCAGCTGTGTCAGGCATGACAAAAGTAGTGAGTTGAAAACTGGCAAGATCAAAAATAGGCCCAAAGAAAAAGAACCAGTATGTGGTACGTAATGGTCTGCGATATGGTAATAGTGCACACCAATCACTGTAAGTCAAGTGCAAACACAAGTCCTATCCTCACCGCTGACAACCAATGTTAGAAATGGGATCTCTAGTTGGCAAGGGCTTGCACCTTTGTCCAAGTAGGGACCCTTCTTCCTTGTCAGGGTAAGGGTGTTACACTCGTGAAGTAACCCCTGCTCACCCTCGTGGTAGCTTGGCACGAGCAGTCAGGCTTAATTCAGAGGCAGTGTGTAAAGCATTTGCACATAACCAACAGTAATACAGTGTAAGCACTACAAACGGACACCACACCAGTTTAGAAAAATAACCAATTTTTATATACTTAAGACAAGACCAATTACGACAAAAATCCACAATACTATACTTTAAACGAATGCTTGCTAAGGTAACTTCTTCTTTGCAGGAATAGTTCAAAAACAAAGTTCGTACGAGTCGGTAGCTCCGTCCGAGCCTACCGTGATGCTGAAAACCACAGAGTCTAACAGTTCCAGCCGACCGCGTTGATACGGGCCAGCAGAGTCGTGAACAGACTCGGTCACAGTACCTTTCTCGTTGTGGCTGGTACGGAGTGTACGAGCCGGTCGGCGTTCGTCGCGGTTGCGGTGCAAGACGGAGCTATGCAAGGTGCGGTGTCCCTCGATGCGGTGCAGGCAGCGGCTCGATGAGCGTCGTGCAGACGGAGTCGGTGAGTCCAAGGCATGCGATGCAGGGTGAGACGATGCTCGATGCGGTGCTGACAGGTTGCGATGCAGGCGACCAAGCCGGAGTGCGGGAGCTGGTTTCGGACAGCGGTGCGAGTCGGGGCGGTGCGTCGCAGACGTGCGAGCGGTGCCCCAAATGCGGTGCGGTCACGACTCTTGAGCCAGTTGCAGCGACCGCGTCGGTCGGGTCCGGCTGGTTCAGTGAAGCGATGCGATGCGAACTGCGGTGCCCACAGGTCACGGTGCAAGCAGCGGCTCGATGTTGGCGGCGTCGGACGGCGCCCACGGTGAGACCAGGGTTGCGATGCGGTCTGCGGTGCAAACAGGTCCCCGGCCAGGGATGGATTCGGTTGACGGAGTCGGTTGCAGTTCCCTTCCTCTGTGGCAACTGAAACAGCGTTCCAGAAGCGGTACCCAGAGGCTTGTGAAGTCTTTGCAGTCCCTGAGACTTCTTAACAGGAGGCCAGCTCGGTTCCAGGCCCTTGGAGATACTCAGCACAAGTTTGTAGAAAGTTCAGTCCTTTCACTGCCCAAGGCAGAAGCAGCAGCTGCAGGCCAACCCAACAAAGCAACAACACAGCAAAGGGGCAGTACTCCTCCTGGCAGCTCTTCCAGCTCTTCGTCTTGGCAGGTTCCTTGATTCCAGCGAGATCTAAATTCATGGGGTCAGGGCCCCAATATTTATATCCCAAATTCCTTTGTTCTCTGAAGGCAGAGAGGCCTTTGCCTAGTCCAAACCAGTTCTGGAGCACTTTGTTGACAAGTCTCCGTCCCTTCTTTCAGTAGGCCAGGGACATCAGACGCACCACAGGAGGTGGAGCCAGCATTGTGGAGGGAAGGCACTGTCCTATTCAGGGCCCAGGTGCAACTCCTCCCACCCATCTACATGTAGATCTTGCTATTCAGCCCTGCGCTGACTCACCCTGTCTCCTGGCATCCCCCAGCCCCTGTCACTGACACTCCAGACAAGGAATACACAACCTCGCAGAGGCAGGCTTGGATGGTTAGACCAGAAAATACCCACTTTCTAAAAGTGGTATTTTCAAACACAGAAATGTTAAAACCAACTTCACTAAAAGATGCATTTTATCATTCTGAGTCCAGAGCATACTAAACTCGAATTTCTACCATGTTCCCGGGGTCAGTTAGGATTATAAGCTGTAATAATCAAAACTGCCCGTTCTGGCCTAGGGGGAACAGGTAGCCTTGCAATAGTGAAAAACGAACTAGGCTGTAATTCACTATCAGGACACACACACCAGGGCATGTCCTACCTTTCGCATACAACGCACCCTGCCCACAGGGGTACCTTGGGCCTACCTTAGGGGTGACTAACATGTAGAAAAGGGAAGGTTTAGGGATTTGCAAGTGTGTGCACTTGCCAAGTCGACATGGCAGCCCCAGGCTGCGCACAGGCTCTGCAATGGCAGGCCCGAGTTACACTTTACGGGCTGTTTACGTGGGTGGCACAATCCAGTGCTGCAGCCCACCAACAGCATTTGGTCTATAGGCCCTGGCACTCGCAGTGCACTTTACAAGGGACTGACACATAAACCAAATAGGCCAATCATGGAAACGCCAATCCGTAACACATTTTATACAGGAGCACTTGCACTTTCCCACTGGACAGCAGTGAGGAAAGTGCGCAGAATCATTACACCAGCAAAAACAGAGTCAAAACCGGGAGGTCAGAAAGCAAAAAGTCAGGGGAAACACGCCAAAAGATGCCAAGTCTAACACCCAGGCACTACCCTTGCACTTCTCCAATCACCCAGGCACTACCACTGTACTTCTCCAATCACCCAGCCAGTACCCATGGACTTATAAAATCACCCAGGCACTACTTAAGCACTCCTCCAATCACCCAGGTACTACCACTACACTCATGCAACCACCCAGACATTACTCAGGCACTCCTCCAATCACCCAGACATTACAACTGCAATCATGCAATCACCTAGGAATTACCCATGCACTCCTACAATCACTCAGGCACTACCCATACACTTATATAGTCACTCAGGCACTACCTATGCACTCCTCTAATCACCCAGGCACTACCCCTGCACTCATGCAATCACCCAGGTGTTACATGTGCATTCCTCTAATCACTCAGGCACTACCCCTACACTCATGCAATCAGCTAGAGATTACCCCTACACTCATACAATCGCCCAGGCATTACCTGTGCACTCCTCTAATCCCCCAGACATTACCCCTGCACTCATGCAATCACCAATGCATTAGCTATGCACTGCTCCAATCACCCAGGCACTACCCTTGCACTCCTTCAATCACCCAGGCAGTATCTATGCACTCCTCTAATCACTCAGCCAGTACTCGTGCACTTATAAAATCACCCAGGCACTAGTTATGTACTCCTCCAATCACCCAGGCACTACCACTACACTCATGCAACCATCCAGACATTACCCCTGCACTCATGCAATCACCCAGACATTACTCATGCACTCCTCCAATCACCCAGACATTACCCCTGCACTCTTTCAATCACCCAGGCACTACCTATGTACTCCTCTAATCACCCAGGCCCTACCCTTACCTTCGTGCAATCAGCTAGACATTACCCCTACACTCCTGCAATCACCCAGGCGTTACCTATGCACTCCTCTAATCACCCAGACATTAGCCCTGCACTCATGCAATCACCAAAGCATTAGCTATGCACTGCTCCAGTCACCCAGGCACTGCCCTTGCACTCCTTCAATCACACAGGCAGTATCTATGCACTCCTCCAATCACTCAGCCAGTACCCATGCACTTATAAAATCACCCAGGCACTACCTATGCACTTATGCAATCACCCAGGCACTACCAATGCACTCATGCAATCACCCCAGCTCTACCTATGCACTCAACCAATAACCCAGGCACTACCCTTGCACTCATGCAATCTCCCAGGCACTACTGTTGCACTCATGCAATAACCCAAGCACTACCCTTGTACTCCTCCAATCACCCAAGCACTATCCACGCACTTCTCCAATCACCCAGACATTACCCTTGCACTCATCCAATCACCCATGCGATAGCTATGCACTCCTCCAATCACTCAGGCACTATCCTTGCACTTCTCCAAACATCCAGGCAGTATCCATGCAGTCCTCCAATCACCCGGGCAGTACCCATGCAATATACAAGCACCCAGGCACTACCTATGCACTCATGCAATCGCCCAGGTACTACTGATACACTCCTCCATGTACCTAGGCATTGCCCATGCACTGCTCCAATCACCCAGGCACTATCCATGCACTGCTCCAATCACCCAGGGACTACCCTTGCACTCGTCCAATCACCCAGGCACTATCCATACATTCCTCCAACCACCCAGGCACTACCCTTGCACCCCTCCAATCACCCAAGCACTCTCCATGCACTCCTCCAATCACCTAGGCACTACCCTTGCACTCTTCCAATCACCCAGGCACTATCCATGCATTCCTCCAATCACCCAGCCAGTACCCATGCACTTATGCAATAACTCAGGCACAACCCATACACTCCTCCAATCACTCAGGCACTACCTATGCACTCTTGCAATCACCCAGGCATTACCCATGCACTCCTTCAATCACTCAGGCACTATCTATGCACTCCTATAATCACGCAGGCACTATCCCTGCACTCATGCAATCACCCAGCCAGTACCCATGCACTCTTGCAATCACCCAGGCATTACCCATGTACTCATGCAATCACTCAGGTAGTACACATGCATGTGAGAAGTTGGCCTGGTATATACTGTCCACTATTTATAGTGGGCACCTTGCACCAGTCCAAACAACCCCTTATTGGAGATAGGTTAAAGACAACCTTTATTGAAAGCTATCCTAGTGGTAGCTATGGAGAGCAGCCTTCAGGCTAAGTCTTGAAGGAATGTAAAGCAGCTTGTTTTACCAGTCTATAATCTCTTGAGTGACCAAATGAAAGAGGACCACACCAGGTATATATTCAAAATATATGTATTTAGTCTTAAACACACCCCTCTAGTCTCTTTATGAGGCTAGAGTTTGAAGTACATAACTTACAAGTCAGTTATCAACAGTAATAGCACAAATACACGTTTGAGCCCTAGGGGCGTACCAAACCATATACCAATAAAGTGGAATAAGAACCACGACTGAGCTAGACACAGGGCCTAGAGCCTGTAGAAGTGCTTGGCCCTCAAGGAACCACCCAAGGTAGTGACACAGGGGACCCACGGGAGACGCGTGCAGTGTGAGAACACAGCCGCGAGCCGCCGTTGACTTCTATGGGGAATGTCGCGGTTGGAGTTTTAAAGAAAAAGGACACTTAGAGGAGGACTTGGAGCAAACCCCTTTAGAACTAGGTCGTTCTAGAGTCTATACCCACGGGAGCACCAGAGTACTTGAGTTACCTCACCCAGGGAAGCCGGGTGCATAGGTGTCTTTCGGGGTCGGGTTTCGTCGTCGTTTTCAATGGCGATCTGCTGCAAAGTGCTGCTGGCGACCAAGTCGAAAGTGTTCAGGTGGATCCAAGGGTGGATCGAAGATCTGAAGAACCTGAAAGCAGAGTGGACAGAGTCTGGGTCACTAGCCAGTGACCAGGAAGGCAATGAGCAGATGCCCACCGATGTCGGGTGCTTCAGGTAGGTTGATGGTCGCCTTGACTCTTCAGCCACGAGGTCCAGGAGGCGTCGATGACAACCAGGAGCTGGATTCGAGCTGTACCACAATGTCTGTTGATTGCAGGGGTGTCGGCGACCGGATTGGACCCAACAAGCCTTGGCAACGGCAAGTCTTGTGGAAACAGAAAAAGGACGTTGATGCAGACCAGCAAGGTCTGGGGGACTCACCCAGCGAGGGTAAGTCAGGGCACATCTGGAGCAACCAGGGAAGCCCAATCAGAAGAAGAGTTTCCTTCGGGAGGGCCCACTAGCCAACGGACTAGCGACTGCGAAGGAGCCTCAAGTGGACGCACTTGGAGCTGGCTCACAGGACACTTGTGGAGTGGAGGCCAGTGATCTTCGGTAAAATCGGTGCTGGAGGCGGGCGCTACTCGCAGCCCAAAGCACAACTTCGTGGAAGACCCAGAAGAGGATGCACTTGCAAAAGTACTCAGTGTCCAGGGGTCACGGTTCCACGTTACCCACGACAGCTACGGGCCTCAGCTTTGCTGGAGACTCAGGGCAGCCTCGGGGAAGTCTGGAAATTTACCTCTGGTGATGCAAAGACTTCGGTGTCCAGCGGGAGCTTTGGCGATGCAGACCGGACAATTGCTTCTTAGGTGCCTGCCAAGCAGGGTAGTCACTCCTTGACCCCAACGGAGATTCTTCAGTCCTCTAATCTTAAAGTAGAGCATCGAAGGTCCAGGATTCTGTATCAGAGTTTCGTCCAGGTAAATCTAAAGTCCTAAGGACTGGGGTCCCATACTTATACCAAGTTAGGGGGTTGGACATACTCTGTGGACCCACCTATGGGAGGGTCAGGGAAGAGGGGTGGTTACACCCATTCTCTTTGTCCAGTTTCTCGCCAGAGCAGGGGCAGGTAGCCCCTGCAACCGGTTTGAACTGGCATATGCACAGGGACACCAAATGTGCCCCCAGTGCAGGACTATAAAGCACCAGAGGGTGCTCCCGCCCAGCCCCAATACACATTATCCTGTCTGGGGAGGTGGTTACACCTCCCTGCGACAGGAAACCTATTGTCCAGGCCTCCCCTGCCGGAGTTTCAGTCAGCAGAAGGAGGCCAGACCCGTGTCTGTGGCAGCGGCATCCATTTTGTGATGCCAGGGCTCTGGAAAGAAGTTACCGGGCAGGCCGGTGTGTACATGTCTCTCCCTCTAGAAGGGTGGAATGCTACCCCTGCCGCCAGAACTGGCGGGGGGTAGTATTCCAAGATGTTTGACACCAAACACGACATGTTTTGGTGCAGCCAGTCCAAAGTTACCATTGTACCGCGAGGATATAATGCACTTAAGAGTATATGGTCAGGCTGCACTACAAACAGCATCAGAGAAGGGTCTCCGAACGCTGCAGAGGGGCTCTGCTCATGCAGGGGCACACTCTCACATAAGAACCAAGCACTCTGCCTTCAGGATTGATAAGTCCTGCCATAGGAGTGACTTATAGGTTTATATGTGTGTACATATGTAGTGATATAGGTAACCTATATCACAGTAAGGGGTGCATGCACCATCTTACCCAGGCTGCAGTAGCAGACCTGTGGTGTCATTTTGGATGGCCTTCCAGGGGTGGCACAATACATGCTGCAGCCCCTGGTAGGTCTCTGAGGTACCTATGCCCTGGGTACATAGTATACCATATACTAGGGACTTATAAGGGCACTCCAGATTCCAATCAGAGATGTGCCTAAGGCACATGGAAACCATTTTAGAGAGGAAGCAGCTAGGCTGGGGTTCTGGTTAGCACGGCCCCAGCCAGACTAAAGTCGAAAAACAGTGAAGCATCAGCAAAAAGTGGGGGTACCCATGTGAAGCAGATCCTACTCTCCTACACAACCCCCCAAACGTAGGGACATTAAACTAACCTTGACCAGTTGAGTCTTCATGTTCTAAGTGGAAGTACCTAGAGAGTCCATCTGCATTGGCATGGTTACTCCCAGCTCTATGTTCCACTGTAAAGTCCATCCCCTGTAGGGAAATGGACCACCTAAGCAGTTTGGGGTTTTCACCCTTCATTTGTTTTAGCCATAGGAGGGGCTTGTGGTCTGTTTGAACAAGGAAGTGAGTACCAAACAAGTATGGCCTCAACTTCTTCAGAGCCCAAACCACAGCAAAGGCCTCCCTCTCTATGGCTGACCAACGTTTCTCTCTAGGGGTCAGCCTTCTGCTAATAAAAGCTACTGGCTGATCCTGACCGTCATCATTCAATTGTGACAGTACAGCCCCTACCCCCAATTCAGATGCATCTGTTTGGACAATGAACTTCTTGGAGTAATCAGGACTCTGTAGAATGGGAGCAGTGCACATTGCCTGCTTTAGGTCATCAAATGCCTTTTGACAGCTAACTGTCCACTGAACCTTTTTGGGCATTTTCTTGGAAGTTAAGTCTTTCAGGGGTGTCACTATTGATCCATACCCCTTGACAAATCTCCTATAGAACCCAGTCAGGCCTAAAAAGGCTCTCACCTGAGTCTGGGTAGTTGGAGCAGTCCAGTCCATGATGGTCTGGATCTTGCTCTGCAATGGTTGAACCTGGCCTCCACCCACAAGGTGGCCCAAGTACACAACCTGACTCTGCCCTATCTGGCACTTTGTGGCCTTGATAGTTAGGCCTGCTTTCTGCAGGGCCTGTAAAACATTTCTGAAGTGGACCAGGTGATCCTCCCAGGTGGAGCTAAAGACAGCAATATCATCTAGATATGCTGCACTATAGGCTTCCAGACCTGTAAGGAATGTATTCACCAACCTATGAAAAGTGGCAGGTGCATTCTTCAGACCAAAGGGCATTACCACAAATTGATAATGCCCACTAGGGGTTGAGAATGCTGTCTTTGGCTTTGCATCATCAGCTAGCCTGATCTGCCAGTAGCCAGCTGTTAGGTCAAATGTGCTTAGATACTTGTCTGAGGCCAAAGTGTCTATTAGCTCATCTGCCCTGGGTATTGGATGGGCATCAGTCCTAGTGACTGCATTGAGACCCCTGTAGTCCACACAAAACCTCATCTCTCTTTTCCCACCACTGGTGTGAGGTTTTGGCACAAGGACCACTGGACTAGCCCAAGGGCTATCTGAGGGTTCAATAACTCCCAAATCCAACATCTTCTGGACTTCTGTCCTGATACAGTCCCTGACATGGTCAGGTTGCCTATAAATCTTATTTTTAATAGGCAGACTGTCCCCAGTGTCCACTTCATGAGTGCACCAGGTGGTCTGACTTGGAGTCAGAGAGAACATATGTCTGTACTGATTGAGCACTTGTCTACAATCAGTTTGCTGCTGAGCAGTGAGGCTGCCTGCCAAGGCCTGCACCATCCACTGACCCATCATCAGGGTTCTGTGAGAGCAGGTCAGGGAGTGGGTCACTCTCTTCCTCCTGTCCCTCATCAGTAGCCATGAGCAAGCCCATGTCTGCCCTGTCCACATATGGTTTCAGTCTGTTGACATGGAGAACCCTGTGGGGACTCCTGGGTGTTCCTAGGTCTACTAAATAGGTGACCTCACCCTTCTGTTCAACAATGGTATGGGGTCCACTCTACTTGTCTTGGAGAGCTGCTGGGGCCACTGGCTCCAGCACCCACACCTTCTGTGCTGGCTGGTAAACAATCAGCACAGCCTTTTGGTCATGCCAGGCTTTTTGCAGTTCCTGCCTAGCCTCAAGGTTTTTAGTTGCCTTTTTCATGTATTCAGCCATCTTGGAGCAGAGACCAAGTACATAGTCCACTATGTCATGCTTTGGGGGCTTGAGAGGCAACTCCCATCCTTCCTTTACCAAGCACAATGGACCCCTGACAGGGTGACCAAACAAAAGTTCAAAAGGGCTGTAGCCAACCCCTTTTGAGGCACCTCCCTGTATGCAAATAAAAGGCAGGGCAAGAGTATGTCCCATCTTCGCCTGAGCTTTTCTGGGAGCCCTTTAATCATGCCCTTCAAGGTTTTGTTGAATCTCTCAACTAAACCATTGCATTGTGGGTGATAGGGTGTGGTGAACTTGTAAGTCACTCCACACTCCTTCCACATTGCTTTCAAGTATCCAGACATAAAGTTTGCACCCCTGTCTGATACAACCTCCTTAGGGAAGCCCACTCTTGAGAAAATTCCCAGGAGGGCTCTTGCCACTACAGGTGCTGTAGTGGTCCTAAGAGGAATAGCCTCTGGGTACCTGGTGGCATGATCCACTACCACCAGGATAAACCTGTGCCCAGATGCAGTTTGGGGATCCATGGGACCAACAATATCAATCCCCACTCTCTCAAAGGGAACCCCCACCACAGGTAGTGGTATCAGGGGGCCTTTGTAGTGCCACCTGCCTTGCCACTGGCCTGGCAGGTTACACAGGAGCGACAAAACTCCTTGGTGTCTTCAGACATGTGGGGCCAGTGAAAGTGAGGGACAAGTCTGTCCCAAGTCTTGTTCTGGCCCAGGTGACCTGCTAGGGGAATATCATGGGCTAGGGTCAATAGGAAGCCCCTGAACTTCAGAGGCATAACCAACCTCCTGGTGGCACCAGGCGTGGGGTCTCTACACTTTGAGTACAAGAGTCCATCATCCCAATATACTTTATGGGGACCACTAGCATTCCCAGCAGCCTCAGCAGCAGCTTGCTGTCTGAGGGGTTCAAGAGAGGGGCAGCTCTGCTGCTCCTGGCTCAGAGCTGCCCTGGAAGGGCCCCCTGTCCCTAAGAACTCAACCTGATCAGGCTCAAGCTCCTCTGGGACAGTTCCTTCCTCAGGACTGAGATCATCTCCCTGAAGAGACTGATCTTCCTTCTGAGCCAAGGGGGAAGGCACTGCCTTTACCCTACTACTCCTCCTCTTGGATGGCACTTGGTCCATTATTTCAGAATCCAAGCCCTTTTCAGTGTTAGACATTTTGCTCTGCGACCTGGTCACAGCAAACACATCTGCAGGGATCCCCAGCATTTCTGCATGGGTCCTGAGCTCCACTTCTGCCCAAGCTGAAGTTTCAAGATCATTGCCAAGCAAGCATTCCACTGGTAGGTTTGCACTCACCACAACCTTCTTAAGGCCAGTTACCCCTCCCCAGGAGAAGTTAACAACTGCCAGAGTATGGTCTGTTCTGACATTGCTAGCATTGGTCACTTGGTACATTTCACCAAGTATAATCTGCCCAGGATCCACAAGGTCTTTGCCCCTGTGTCCCTAAATGCCAAAGCCTCTTTTCCATTGATTAAGGGCTGTTGCCTGTACTTTCCCAGATTACTGGGACTCGCAGAGGAGGTCACATCCATGCCTCCATCACAGACTAGAACAGCCTGAGTGAGTTCTCTGACTAGGCCAGAGCTCATCTCATTACCCAGGGTCAACCCTACTAAACCCTTGGCCTGTGTACTCCCACCACCATTTGTAACTGCACTAGGGGGAACAGGTGCCTTAGGGGCATTGGTGGGGGCTGGAATAGAGTCTTTGGACTTGGTGCAATCACTGGTCCAGTGTGTCTTTTGCTTACAGACTTTGCACCATGGTTTCTTTTGGCCTTTTCCCTTGTTAGACTGTGAATCCCCACCTGAAGAAGATTTTTGGGGGCCTTGTGAAGACTTCTGGTCTTTACCCTTCTCCCCACCCTTAT
Organism: Calotriton arnoldi; assembly: GCA_963921515.1. Lineage (NCBI taxonomy): Eukaryota > Metazoa > Chordata > Amphibia > Caudata > Salamandridae > Calotriton > Calotriton arnoldi. Next base: position 947,491 of record CAWUFW010003005.1, on the reverse strand, counting down.
CAGAGTTTTTAGAATCTTGCTTCTTAGGGTCACCACCTTGGTTCTGTACCTTCTGCCTCACCCTGGTTCTGACCCATGTGTCTGCCTTCTTTCCCAATTCTTGGGGAGAGGTCAGATCAGAGTCCACCAGGTACTGATGCAAAAGCTGATTTTGACAGTTATTAGGAATCTGCTCCCTCATGATAAGATTGTACAATCCTGTGAAGTCACATACCTTACTGCCCATCAACCAACCTTCCAGAGCCTTAGCAGAACAATCCACATAGTCCACCCAGTCTTGAGTCTGTGCTTTTTGGTTGTCTCTGAACTTTAACCTGTATTGTTCAGTTGTTAGGCCAAACCCATCAATCAGAGCACTCTTCAAGACTTTGTAATTGTCAGCATCCTCTTCTCTAACAGTGAGGAGCTTGTCTCTACCTTTGTCTGCAAAGGAGAGCCACAAGATTGTGGCCCACTGCTCCTGAGGGACCCTCTGTACTTTACAGGCCCTCTCCAGTGCAGTTATCCATTTGTGGATGTCATCCCCACTCTGGTAGGGAGGGACAATCTTGCTCAGGTTTCTATGGTCATAAGACCTTTCCCTATCTCTGGGGAAATTGCTGCCACCATGGGAATCTAGTCCCATCTTTTTTCTTTGCCTTTCAAGCTCTAGGGACTCCCTGTCTATAGCCAACTGCTCTCTTCTGATTCTCAACTGAGCTTCTCCATACTTGAGCAGTCTCTCTTTCCTTTCATGAGAGGATTCCCTCCTATGAGAGGAAACAGGGGTCCCTATTGAGGTGTCAGAGTGGTTAGACTCCTGAGAAGGAGATCTAGGCCTTCTGGGCACACTCACAATTCTTCCTGGGGGGACAAAGGGGAGGTCATTCTGATCCTCCTCCTCATCCACAGGAGGAACTGGGTTTTCCAGGTCAAGGTCATTTTCACCTTCCTGGCCAGTTTCAGAGGGGGTCCTGGGTGATTTCACCCCTGGCCCCTTCCTCATCTTCTGCCCCACCCTGTCTGCCTACCCCTTCAGACCCTGGTAGTCTTCTGAGATCATCCAGCAGGAGTACCTCTATGAGGCGTTGGGTGTTGGCACTTTTGCCTGTCTTTAGTTTCCTTGCAGTGCTTAATGCTCTCAATTCCAAGAATGGGAGATTATCATACTTCGAGGGAAGAAGCCCATTGGCTTCTGGCTGGGACCCACTGGTTCCTGGCCCTAAAGACATTACTAGTGTGGTGTGGTGTATGCACTACCTACTCTAGTGTGGCCTACTAAACTCTCTTGAGTTGTAGAAAGGGTGTGCTATCCCTTAACACACAACTCTAAGTTCAGTAGAACTTACTGTATCCTAAGCTTGATTTATGTGTACCTAAGGTACCCTTAGTGGTTTTCAGTTGATCAATTCAATTGAGATTATCTGGTAAAACAATAGCAAGCTGGAATCCCACACGCTGCACACCAATGTGAGAAGTTGGCCTGGTATATACTGTCCACTATTTATAGTGGGCACCTTGCACCAGTCCAAACAACCCCTTATTGGAGATAGGTTAAAGACAACCTTTATTGAAAGCTATCCTAGTGGTAGCTTTGGAGAGCAGCCTTCAGGCTAAGTCTTGAAGGAATGTAAAGCAGCTTGTTTTACCAGTCTATAATCTCTTGAGTGACCAAATGAAAGAGGACCACACCAGGTATATATTCAAAATATATGTATTTAGTCTTAAACACACCCCTCTAGTCTCTTTATGAGGCTAGAGTTTGAAATACATAAGTTACAAGTCAGTTATCAACAGTAATAGCACAAATAAACGTTTGAGCCCTAGGGGCGTACCAAACCATATACCAATAAAGTGGTATAAGAACCACGACTGAGCTAGACACAGGGCCTAGAGCCTGTAGAAGTGCTTGGCCCTCAAGGAACCACCCAAGGTAGTGACACAGGGGACCCACGGGGGATGCGTGCAGTGTGAGAACACGCCGCGAGCCGCCGTTGACTTCTATGGGGAATGTCGCGGTTGGAGTTTTAAAGAAAAAGGACACTTAGAGGAGGACTTGGAGCAAACCCCTTTAGAACTAGGTCGTTCTAGAGTCTATACCCACGGGAGCACCGGAGTACTCGAGTTACCTCACCCAGGGAAGCCGGGTGCATAGGTGTCTTTCGGGGTCGGGTTTCGTCGTCGTTTTCAATGGCAATCTGCTGCAAAGTGCTGCTGGTGAACAAGTCGAAAGTGTTCGGGTGGATCCAAGGGTGGATCGAAGATCTGAAGAACCTGAAAGCAGAGGGGACAGAGTCTGGGTCACTAGCCAGTGACCAGGAAGGCGATGAGCAGATGCCCACCGATGTCGGGTGCTTCAGGTAGGTTGACGGTCATCTTGACTCTTCAGCCATGAGGTCCAGGAGGCGTCAACGACAACCAGGAGCTGGATTCGAGCTGTCCCACAATGTCTGTTGATTGCAGGGGTGTCAGCGACCGGATTGGACCCAACAAGCCTTGGCAACAGCAAGTCTTGTGAAAATAAAAAAAGGACGTTGATGCAGACCAGCAAGGTCTGGGGGACTCACCCAGCAAGGGTAAGTCAGGGCACATTTGGAGCAACCAGGGAAGCCCAATCAGAAGAAGATTTACCTTCGGGAGGGCCCACTAGCCAACGGACTAGTGACCGCTAAGGAGCCTCAAGTGGACGCACTTGGAGCTGGCTCACAGGACACTCGTGGAGTGGAGGCCAGTGATCTTCGGTGCAGTCAGTGCTGGAGGCGGGAGCTACTCGGAGCCCAAAGCACAACATCGTGGGAGACCCAGAAGAGGATGCACTTGCAAAAGTACTCGGTGTCCAGGGGTCATGGTTCCACATTACCCACAACAGCTACGGGCCTCATCTTTGCTGGGGACTCAGGGCAGCCTCAGGGAAGTCTGGAAATCTACCTATGGTGATGCAAAGACTTCGGCATCCGGCAGGAGCTTCGGCGATGCAGACCGGACAATTGCTTCTTAGGTGCCTGCCAAGCAGGGGAGTCACTCCTTGACCCCAAGGGAGATTCTTCAGTCCTCTAATCTTAAAGTAGAGCGTCGAAGGTCCAGGATTCTGTATCAGAGTTTCGTCCAGGTAAATCTAAAGTCCTAAGGACTGGGGTCCCATACTTATACCAAGTTAGGGGTTGGACATACTCTGTGGACCCACCTATGGGAGGGTCAGGGAAGAGGGTGGTTACACCCATTCCCTTTGTCCAGTTTCGTGCCAGAGCAGGGGCAGGTAGCCCCTGCAACCGGTTTGAACTGGCATATGCACAGGGACACCAAATGTGCCCCCAGTGCTGGACTTCAAAGCACCAGAGGGTGCTCCCGCCCAGCCCCAATACACATTATCCTGTCTGGAGAGGTGGTTACACCTCCCTGCGACAGGAAACCTATTGTCCAGGCCTCCCCTGCCGGAGTTTCAGTCAGCAGCAGGAGGCCAGACCCGTGTCTGTGGCAGCGGCATCCATTTTGTGATGCCAGGGCTCTGGAAAGAAGTTACCGGGCCGGCCGGTGTGTACATGTCTCTCCCTCTAGAAGGGTGGAATGCTACCCCCGCCGCCAGAACTGGCGGGGGGGGGGGGGTAGTATTCCAAGATGTTTGACACCAAACACGACATGTTTTGGTGCAGCCAGTCCAAAGTTACCATTGTACCGCGAGGATATAATGCACTTAAGAGTATATGGTCAGGCTGCACTACAAACAGCATCAGAGAAGGGTCTCCGAACGCTGCAGAGGGGCTCTGCTCATGCAGGTGCACCCTCTCACATAAGAACCAAGCACTCTGCCTTCAGCATTGATAAGGCCTGCCATAGGAGTGACTTATAGGTTTATATGTGTGTACATATGTAGTGATATAGGTAACCTATATCACAGTAACGGGTGCATGCACCACCTTACCCAGGCTGCACTAGCAGACCTGTGGTGTCATTTTGGATGGCCTTCCAGGGGTGGCACAATACATGCAGCAGCCCCTGGTAGGTCTCTGAGGTACCTATGCCCTGGGTACATAGTATACCATATACTAGGGACTTATAAGGGCCCTCCAGATTCCAATCAGAGATGTGCCTAAGGCACATGGAAACCATTTTAGAGAGGAAGCAGCTAGGCTGGGGTTCTGGTTAGCAGGGCCCCAGCCAGACTAAAGTCGAAAAACAGTGAAGCATCAGAAAAAAGAGGGGGTACCCATGTGAAGCAGATAAGACTCTCCTACAATGCACTTCTCCAATCACCCAGGCACTACACATGCACTCATGCAATCAGCTAGAGATTACCCCTACACTCATACAATCGCCCAGGCATTACCTGTGCACTCCTCTAATCCCCCAGACATTACCCCTGCACTCATGCAATCACCAATGCATTAGCTATGCACTGCTCCAATCACCCAGGCACTACCCTTGCACTCCTTCAATCACTCAGGCAGTATCTATGCACTCCTCTAATCACCCAGGCACTACCACTACACTCATGCAACCATCCAGACATTACCCCTGCACTCATGCAATCACCCAGGCTCTACCTATGCACTCATGCAATAACCCAGGCGCTACCCTTGCACTCTTGCAATCACCCAGGCACTAGCTATGCACTCATACAATAACCCAAGCACTACCTTTGCACTCATCCAATCACCCAAACACTATCCATGCACTCCTCCAATCACCCAGACATTACCTCTGCACTAATGCAATCACCCAGGCATTAGCTATACACTCCTCCAATCACCCAGGCAGTAGCCATGCACTCCTCCAATTACCCAGACATTACCCCTGCTCTCATGCAATCACCCAGGCATTACCCATGCACTACTTCAATCACCCAGCCACTACCCATGCACTTATATAATCAACCAGGCACTACCCTTGCACTCCTCCAATCACCAAGGCACTACTCTTATACTCATGCAATAACCCAGGCACTACCCCTGCACTCATGCAATCACCCAGGCATTACTCATGCACTCCTCCAATCACCCAGACATTATCCCTGCACTCATACAATTACCCAGGCGTTACCCAAACACTCCTTCAATCACCCAGCCACTAACTATACACTTATATAATCACCCAGGCACTACCTATGCACTTCTCTAATCACCCAGGCACTACTCCTGCACTCATGCAATCACCCAGGCGTTACCTATGCATTCCTCCAATCACCAAGGCACTACCCCTACACTCATGCAATCAGCTAGACATTACCTGTGCACTCATGCAATCACCCAGGCATTACCTATGCACTCCTGTAATCCCTCAGAAAGTACCCCTGCACTCAAGCAATCACCAATGCATTAGCTATGCACTGCTCCAAATCACCCATGCACTACCCTTGCATTCCTCCAGTCACCCAGGCAGTATCTATGGACTCCTACAATCACTCAGCCAGTACCGATGCACTTATAAAATCACCCAGGCACTACCTATGCACTCATGCAATAACCCAGGCACTACCCTTGCAGTCATGCAATCACCCAGGTATTAGCTATGCATTAGCTATGCACTGCTTCAATGACCCAGGCACCACCCTTGCACTCCTCCAATAACCCTGGCAGTATCTATGCACTCCTTCAATCACTCAGCCAGTACCCATGCACTTATAAAATCACCCGTGTATTACCTATGGACTTCTCCAATCCCCAAACATTACCCCTGCACTCATGCAATAACCCAGGCATTAGCTATGCACTCCTCCAATCACCCGGGCACTACCTATGCACTTATGCAATCACCCAGGCACTACCCGTGCACTCATGCAATCACCCGGGCTGTACCTATGCACTCATGCAATAACCCAGACACTACCCTTGCACTCCTTCAAAAACTCAGGCAGTATGCATGCACTCTTCCAATCACCCACGCATTATCCCTGCACGCATGCAATCACCCAGGCATTACCCATGCACTCCTTCAATCACCCAGCCACTACTCATGCACTTATATAATCAACCAGACACTACCCTTGCACTCCTCCAATCACCCAGGCACTACCCTTGTACTCATGCAATCACCCAGGCACTACCCCTGCACTCATGCAATCACCCAGGCATTACCCCTGCACTCATGCAATCACCCAGGCATTACTCATGCACTCCTCCAAACACTCACACATTATCCCTGCACTCATGCAATTACCCAGGCATTACCCAAGCACTCATTCAATCACCCAGCCACTACCCATACACTTATATAATCACCCAGGCACTACCCTTGCACTACTCCAATCACCCAGGCACTGCCCCTGTACTCATGCAATTACCCAGCCGGTACCCATTCACTTATAAAATCACCCAGGCACTACCCTTGCACTCCTCCAATCACCCAGGCACTACCCCTGTACCCCTCCAATCATCCAGCCAGTACCCATGCACTTATAAAATCACCCAGGCACTACTTATGCAGTCCTCCAATCACCCAGGCACTACCACTACACTCATGCAACCACCCAGACATTACCCCTGCACTCATGCAATCACCCAAACATTACTCATGCACTCCTCCAATCACCCAGACATTACCCCTGCACTCTTTCAATCACTCAGGCAGTTCCCATGCACTTATAAAATCACCCAGGCACTACCTATGCACTCATGCAATAACCCAGGCACTACCCTTGCACTCATGCAATCTCCCAGGCACTACTGTTGCACTCATGCAATACCCAAGCACTACCCTTGCACTCCTCCAATCACCCAGGCACTACCTATGCACTCCTCTAATCACCCAGGCCCTACCCCTGTGCTCATGTAATCACCCAGGCGTTACCTATGAATTCCTCCAATCACCCAGGCACTACCCTTACACTCATGCAATCAGCTAGACATTACCCCTACACTCCTGCAATCACCCAGGCATTACCTATGCACTCCTCTAATCACCCAGACATTACCCCGGCACTCATGCAATCATCAGAGCATTAGCTATGCACTGCTCCAGTCACCCAGGCACTACCCTTGCACTCCTTCAATCACACAGGCAGTATCTATGCACTCCTCCAATCACTCTGCCAGTACCCATGCACTTATAAAATCACCCAGGCACTACCTATGCACTTATGCAATCACCCAGGCATTACCAATGCACTCATGCAATCACCCCAGCTCTACCTATGCACTCATGCAATAACCCAGGCACTACCCTTGCACTCATGCAATCTCCCAGGCACTACTGTTGCACTCCTGCAATAACCCAAGCACTACCCTTGCACTCCTCCAATCACCCAAGCACTATCCATGCACTTCTCCAATCACCCAGACATTATCCTTGCACTCATCCAATCACCCATGCGATAGCTATGCACTCCTCCAATCACTCAGGCAATATCCTTGCACTTCTCCAAACATCCAGGCAGTATCCATGCAGTCCTCCAATCACCCAGGCAGTACCCATGCAATATACAAGCACCCAGGCACTACCTATGCACTCATGCAATCGCCCAGGTACTACTGATGCACTCCTCCATGCCCCTAGGCATTTCCCATGCACTGCTCCAATCACCCAGGCACTATCCATGCACTCCTCCAATCACCCAGGCACTACCCTTGCACTCCTCCAATCACCCAGGCACTATCCATGCATTCCTCCAACCACCCAGGCACTACACTTGCACCCCTCCAATCACCCAAGGACTCTCCATGCACTCCTTCAATCACCCAGGCACTACCCTTGCACTCCTCCAATCACCCAGGCACTATCCATGCATTCCTCCAATCACCCAGCCAGTACCCATACACTTATGCAATAACTGAGGCACTACCCATATACTCCTCCAATCACTCAGGCACTGCCCATGCACTCTTGCAATCACCCAGGCATTACCCATGCACTCCTTCAATCACTCAGGCACTATCTATGCACTCCTATAATCACGCAGGCACTATCCCTGCACTCATGCAATCACCCAGCCAGTACCCATGCACTCTTGCAATCACCCAGGCATTACCCATGTACTCATGCAATCACTCAGGTAGTACACATGCACTTCTCCAATCACCCAGGCACTACACATGCACTCATGCAATCACACATGCACTACCCATACACTTCTCCATATATTACACTTGCCGCAATTCATACAACACATACAAATTTGTCTATTTTTAACCAAATAGGCGGGTCTAATAAGAACGGTTTTTTTCTTCTTTTTTTGTTTTATAATTTTTTTGTATTTTTTCAACTCTTTTTTGTATTTGTTTGGTGTTTTTTTTTTTTACTGAAAAAATTAACAAAATCATCAGAGAAAACTTTGGAAACTTTATGCAATTAGAAAGTCATTGCAAAAACAAAAAAATACAAAAATTAACAATGGTGGTGTTTAATAGCAACCACGATGGCATCCACCGATTGTTCACCATAGGAAAGAACTTTCTTGCACTTTACACAACGCTGCACCACTCCAGCAAATTCAGGAATAAATGAGGTCTGGCAGTAGTGGAAGAACCAGATGATGTGCTTGGCCCTGCAACTTCGTCCTGAGTTGCCTGTCTTTGTAGGTCTCGATGCTGTTGTTCTCTCGCGAGATGCCGTGGATGCATAGTTTGAAGATGTTTTAGCATCAAAGAGGTGCCGCACGAATACTTTTTGTCCGATCCACGTGAAAGGACCTTCTTGCAAATTGTGCACGTGACCTTACGTGCATTCACTTTCTTCTCCCCAGCAGGAATAGAGAAAATGGCCCATACAATGCTTTCATACCTTGGTTTGACAGGTTCTTCCAACTCTTCTTCTTCTGGAGGAAGCTGTTGCTCAAGATTTGAAGAAGCCATTATATTTTGATGTGAAAAAAACACCAAAAAAATCCAGGAAAGAAGAGAAAAACACAAGAGCTGTGTCTCAGTAGATGCTGTTGAAAGAATGAAAAAATTGGGTGGGGTCCTGCAAGTTCTAAAATCAAAAGCTTGTTAACCAATGAAATGCTTTCTTTTGAAGTCACATGGGATTCGCGCACCAGGCGCGCAAGCAGCGTGCACCCGACGAGCAACTGACGCGCATGCGACACAATTCCCGAAAACTATATTTAACAATAATATATCTTTATTCCAGTTACAAATATATGATATTTACAATTATGTAAAATAATCTCTTGGTATAATATATTTAATTAAGTTATATACATATACTTTTTAATCAAAATAATTTACGGTGGAATCACGCACTTGGCGCGACCCCCGGAAATACGTAAGTGGCGTTGCGCGGGACCGAGAACCGCGCACCCTTCGCATACCGAACGCGTATCGTACACGACTTTGCCAATATGGCGGCAACATTCTTGGATTCGCGCACCCACCGTGACTGGTACATGATCGGTACGCGAATCCACTTTGTTTAAAAAAAAAAAAAAAAATACAAATGTAAATGCATATTTTAGAAAGGAGAAAACATCACATTATTCTTATAAAAGTTTAAAAATTTAGAAAAAGCATTTTTTGGACATTTTAGTTCGAAATTAGCATTTAAAAAACCTTTGAAATTCACTGAAAATGACCATAGGTTTCAGGGACGTTATAGTTAGAAATTAGCATTTAAAAAACCTTTGAAATTCACTGAAAAAAACCATAGGTTTCAGGGACGTTATAGTTAGAAATTAGCATTTAAAAAACCTTGGAAATTCACAGGCGACGGCTGTGACCTGATGGGTCATGGAGAGGGAGGATTCGAGTACGACGTCGAGGTTTTGGGCGTTGTCCGTGGGGGTATGGGGGCTGCCGAGGGTGATTGGCCACCAGGAGTTATCCCATGCAGAGGGGGCAGGTCCGAGGACGAGGACCTCTGTCTTCTCCGAGTTGAGCTTCAGGCAGCTGCTGCTCATCCAGGATGCAATGTCTTTCATTCCTTCCTGGGAGTTGAGTCTGGTGGTGATGGGGTCCTTGGTGAGGGAGAGGATGAGTTGGGTGTCGTCTGCGTAGGATACTATGCTGTGTCCGTGCTGCCTGATGATGGTAGAGAGACCACTGTTGTCTCTATCTCAATCCCTTAATCCTTTATTGCTTTTTATTATTCTCTACCTCCTTTTGTTAATGACATCCTCTCTCACACTGCACTATGCAAATCCTCCTCTACTCATTCTGCTCAACTCACCTTTCTTTCTATATCACTCCCTCTTTATACGAATCTCTACCATATGTCTCTGTCTCTACCTGTCTGTGCCTCATAGCTCTCCTCTACCTAATCTCTCTCGCTTCACCTCTTTTCCCCCTAAACCTCATCTCTCTACCTTTCACTCCTCTCCCTACCTTTCTCTATGACTTACTGCTCTTTACCTGACCTTCAATACCTCTCCTCCATGTCTAACTCACCACTCTTTCCCTAACTTGTGGCTTTATATGCATCTCTCACTGCTTAACCTCTCTACCCGTCTACCTCTGAATCTGTAACTCACCTCCATTCTTCATTCTCTCTCTCTTTATCTAAAGCCCCTCTCACTCTCTCTTCTGTTCTTTCACTATATCTCTCTGGATATGTGTCTACCTTTATTTCCTTTAATAATTCATTCTCCTTCTACCTATCTGCATTCTTTTTTCTGGCTATCTTATGTTTCTCTTTTTAACTGACATCTTTACTGCACCTATATCTCTGCCTCATCTCTAGCTTTACTCTTTTCTCCCTCTATATCACTACTCTCACAATACCGTTCCTAGCAACTCTCTGTCCGTCTTCTGCCGCTTCCATTTTTCTTACTCAGTAGATTTGGAGGTCACTGTCTAGCCACATATGTGCCCGTGGAGAAAGAGGAGAGGCGGGACAAGTCAGAGGAAGAGAATTGAGGACAACCTCGTTAGATTTAACCTGATAAAGCAGTATTTTGTCGTTTTCTGTTGCAGCAAGAAGGCAAGTTGTGACGAAGAGTAATTTGTGATTTCGCATATCCTGCATTTGTAACTACAATTTCAAGTGCTCTGTGCTTATGGATTGAAGATTATGCACTTGCCCACTAAACATCCACAAAGTCACTCTTAAAGTGTCTTTCTACACTGGGAGGGACTGACTGGCTTGACACTGAATTCCCTTTAAAACATCGGTGGTGAAAAGCAAAAAATTAAAAAATGACTTTATTAATGCTTGTCATTTTATTTCTTTTGGTATTTTTTGACCGGTGGACCCCTGGCAGCTTGAGGTTTTGGCTGGTGCATGCATCACTTTCTAATGTACAAGTCTAGTTTTTTTGACGAAGGGGTAACTGGAATTAGTTGCAGATGGATAATAAATTACAACTTGTTTCGAACAGGGGCCTTCAAGTATTACTTTTCCGGGGCCCCAAAATCCTAATAATGGCACTAATCTAGTGCCCTGTCAATTTAGCAACACATTCAACTTCCATGCAAAATGCACACTCTATCTGCAGAGCTCAAAGACATTGATGTATTCTATTTAATGCCAATTTCTAATGGCAATTGATATCGCAGTTCTTCAAAAGATAAGGATAAAACATTTAATACTAAATGTGCATTTCAGAAATGAGTTCTGCAGCAAGGTAAGCGATGCTAGCATTCTCTTTATCAAAAGAGAGACGATTGAAGAGTATACTTTGAGAAAGCGATTTATTTATTAGTTTCAAGTATGCCTTCTGTTTATGCAAAGATATGTACATACTTTTATATATTTTGAGCGTAAACAGAGGGGCTGGCAGAACGTGATTTTCTAATAACAAATATGTTTTTCTTCTGGGATAAAAAATACAATACTACACATCGTGAGCTGATTGCATAATTGTAACAAGCGCAGGAGTCAGCTCTAGGCCTTGAATTTTACATTAATCCAAAAATCAATTCAAACCATATTTTGTGCTGCTGTCTGTGTCTTAAATCCAATCAAAATATGACATAACACTATTTTGAAAGGCGATCTTGGCAAGCAGCAGTTTTTTTCCATTATTTAAAATGCCCTTTGTGTATTATAATTTTAATTGAATTTATATATTTTGCATTGTCTAGGAGAGTTATCATAAATGTGATATATTAGAGGTACCCTAAATATTTACCGCTTGTTTCAGATAGCCATGGACTCGTTTCAGCATCTCTACACATCCTTTGATGGTTAAAAAGAATACAGAATGCTGCATTGCTGAATTGTTCTGCAGCACTCAAAGACATCATCACCTAACAAACCAAACCGAAGAGCTGTAATCGAAGTGAAGCATCATCATCTCAGGTAAGTACTCTAGTGAATTTTGAACTATTTAGATGAAAGAATATTTTTTCATTGAAAATTGGTCGATATGTTACTTTAAATGAAGATTGAAACTAACATTGAAATAAAAGATGCTAAGACTACATCTACCATAATGTTGTGTGGCCTTACTAAAGGCAAACACCTGTTTTAAGGTTTTTTGCGGCTCTGTTTGAGGGATACCATAAACTGCTTTCTTGTTTTTGAAACTTGTTTTGAGTGGTTGCTCTCTTTCTAGAAGCTATATTTGAGTATTTCATCATTTGAAATATCCTGTTGCACTGAAAGACAGGGTAACCCGACAAGGATGAGTTCCTTTGAAGTGCTTTAGTGGAAGAGAAACTAAAGTATGTCAGTAAAATTCCTCAATGAAACGTGACTGCTCAAATGAAAGGAGCAGTAGCGGCCGGCACGGATCAGGAGTGGTGAGGCAGGGCAGGGCAGCGAAGCGAATGGGGGAGTGAGGAGGGGGTGATGTAAAAAATGTTTTAAAAAAATGTTACCTTCTCGCCGCTCTTCCGCACGTCGTCTCAGTCTCTCCTCCCCGGGGCCGGAGCAGGAAGCAGCTAGGCTCCCTCCCCTAAGCCAATCACAACGCTGCAGCGTTGTGATTGGTCTGAGCGCCGTGGATCAGTGCTCAGCCAGAGAATGGGGGCCTGGTCATGTTCTCCACACAGGCTGTAATGCAACCTGCATGGAGACCATGCGAAGTGCGCTTTACTGTTTTGGACGGCCCCAGATAGCCAGCCAAAACAGTCATTGCGCACTTGGAGTGGGCAAACCACTCCTCCCCTGCTCTGAGAGCAAAGCAGCTCCGCCCACCCCACAAAGCTGAACAGCAGGAACAAAAACAATGATAATAACCTTGAGATATTATCATTGCATTTGTTTGTTCTTTCATTGCTTTGCAGCAGTGGAGTGACGCTCCTATGCCTTAGCCTCAGAGCCGCCACTGGAAAGGAGATTACCGCATTGAGAATCATTCAGTGCTTTACTGTAAAATGAAGATGAAGAATGAAATGAAAGATGCAAGGACTACATGTACCATGATGCTATGGGGCCTGAGTAAGAGCAGCCTCATTGAAGGCAAACACCTGTCAAAAGTTCTGTGCAGCTTTGTTTGATCGATATACAAATCTGTGTTTTTCAAGCTTGTGTTTTCTGGGGACAGTGGTCTGCGCTGACGGGTTGCAACCTTGCTCGAAGGGATAGCTGGGCACGTCACTATTTATATTGTTCTGCAGCATTCATATTCAGCACTCCATAACAATGTTGAGTTCCTCCAAAGAGCTGTAAAGGAAGCAAAACGTCAGGATGTCAGGAAAGTAATCTAATGAAAATTAGATTGCTTAAATGAAAGGAGATTATCTCATTCAAATGGGTCAGTATTTTATTATGGCAATTGAAAATGAAGTGTGAAATGCAAGGACTACATCTACCATAGTGGTAACTTGAAAAATGTCCTCCCAGTACAGACACTGAATGCAAAGCCTTGGTCTATGGCAAATCCAATTACCGCATCCACCTGTTCATGAGTAAATCACAACAGGTCTCTTACTGCTAAGAATTCAGGCTTGTCTCATGGCTGGCAACCCATTGGCTATGGGCATGCATGATGTAGGTGCCCTAGGCACATGAGAGTCAAAGTATGGCCAGGATGCCATTGCTGTGTGATAGTAAGTTGGCTGCCAGAGGAAGCATGTACACATACAAGTGCATGGGTCTGAATAAAACAATGTGTGACACCCTGCAGATAACCAACTCTAGTCTTGATGAAATGTGTTGAACATCAGTTATCGTGATCTGATTAGTATGACAGAGTCCATCCACTCTGAGTAGGCACACAGTGGTAGTGAGAACAATGCTGAGATACAGTCATCTGAAAGGGAAACACAGTGTGATTTGAAATCCATACCAGTTAAGGAAAGAGTGAGTTTTAAATCCCTATGTATAGTATATAAAGCGGTACATGGCCATGGTCCACTTCCTATGCAGGATAGATTCACGTGGTACAAACCAACCAGATCCCTTCGATCCTCTGGTGCTTATTTAGTTAATACCAACAGATTCAAAACATCCAGGATGGGAGGAAGAGCTTTCAGTAATGCGGCATCTCGTTTGTGGAATGAACTCCCACAAGAGATCAGTCAAGCCGACACTCTGTTATGTTTCAGAAGGAATCTGAAAACATGGCTCTTCCCTAGGAATGCCAACATCATTCCTTAAAGGTGTGTTACTCTGTAGATTGATGAATTCCTCTGTTATGTGACAGCGCCTGGATACCCGTAGGGTGACAGTAGCGCTATATAAAAACGCAATACAATACAATACAATACATACAACTGAGGGGCATAACCTCAAAGGGATTGTACCACCTGAATGTCGCTTTTTCCTACATTCTGGTGGTACAGTGCCCTGCATTATATTTATAAAAGGGTGATAAGCCACTGTGGGGCATATTTACGAGGGGATTGAGCCACTGGAACATCACTTTTTACAACGTTCCGGTGGTGCAATGCCCTCCAACATATTTACAAACTGGCATTAAATCACTTTGCATGGCTGAACACAGCTTTGTAAATATGGTACCCTTTCAGGCAGGTTTCTACATGAAAGGGCCGTTCAATGGGTGCTTTGGGCATTTTATGTCAACACCCGTTGCTTTTGATGCTGCCCCAGATTTACAAGGATCTGTAAATCTGATGCAGCGCCAAAAACTAATGGCATGCAAAAGCAGGCGTTAGATTGGTGCAACGAGGAGAAATACTTATATTTCTCCTAATTTTTACTTTTACTATGTGTGCTGCTTTCTGCAGCACACATAGACAAAGCAAAACACATTCACTGATTGTTTATGTGCAGGAAGGTGCCCCACCTGCACACAAAAAAATCATTAGATGATGGTGATCTGCTACTTCTATGGGTGCTGCAGAGTGCAGCACACATAGATGTAGCAAATCACCATTATTGATTGTATATATGCAGGAAGGAACACCTTCCTGCACCTAAACAATCATCCCTGCAATGCAGGCACCCTTGCACTATGGTGCAAGGGTGTCTGGGTTGGTGCTAGGCAGCTTTTTTTAGTGCCAGCATAAGGAAAAACATGAGGGTGCAGTGTAATTTTGTATATACACCACATCACTGCGTTATCAAAACTATGCAGTGCTGCACTGCCAGATTTGCCGCCGCGCTGTTTCATTGCCTTGTATATATATATATATATATATATATATATATATATATATATATATATATTATCTACTGGCGGTCGCCAGTAGATAGTTATAGTTACAACCTATTATCCATAGGAAATCCGCGACATTCTATTTGAAATAACTCTCTTGCCGGTTGACGTATCTTCGCGAAATTTTCAAACTTTGTGGCCCGCTCCGGTCCGCTCCTACCCTGAAAGTCTCGGGGGATTCGTCAAGCGGGGGCCGAGAAAAAGGGGGTCCCAAAACGTGTTTTCCCCATGCACTTTTCCATAGGAAACTTTAGACACGGCTACAGCCCGAACTGCTGAACGGAATTACACCAAATTTGGCAAAGAGGTAGTTCTTGGTTCAGAAAGAACCCTTTTGTTAAATGGTGTAAATCCGTTCAGTAGTTGCTGAGAAAATGAAAAGTAAAAAGTTAGTGATATCTATGGCCGAGTAGGGTCCGCGTACCCTCAGCGCACCCTGCGCGCACCGTCCCGATCACGAGCTGCATGTTAATTGGCTGTCAGCTGGCTGTCAACATTCCGATTCAGGAAATGTTGGCAGCCATTATGTCCCTCGGTAGAACCGAGGGACAGAAACAAGTGCGCAAAGCGCACAAAGGGGGCAGGGTAGAAACACCCTGACCCCCTAGGTTTGCTCAGGGGGTCCCACAAGGACCCCCTGGGCAAAAAAAAATTTAAAAATTTTTTTTTTAAATCGGCAGGACGCGCTCAGGGTGCGCGAATCCTGCCGAGAAAATCGAGCGCGGTCTCCGCGCTTCGATTGTATTTTGCCCCCGGGTGGCCCAAGTCCCGGGGGCATGGTGGGGGTTTAATTTTATGTGTGGGGGCCTCAAGGGCCCCCAAGCCCGGGGACCGCCACCCCCGGGGCTTTTTTAAAAATGGTGCGGGAGGGCTCTGAGCCCTCCCGCAGCCCCGGGGACCACCACCTCCCGGGGCTTTTTTTATTATTGAACAACCTGTGTGGGGGCTCCAGCCCCCACACGCCCGGGACCGCCACCTCCCGGGGCACTAACAAATTAAAATGGGGGTCCGTTTTGGACCCCGAAGCCCCGGGGACCACCACCTCCCCGGGGCTGTGCTGATGTAGGGAGGGGGCCGCGCGGCCCCCTCCTGGAGCCCTTGATGGCCCTGGGGACCGCCACCCCCAGGGCCGGCTCCTGCAGTGTCCTGGGGTGCCTACCCCGGGACACTGTAGTTTGCTATTACAGGACGGGAGCCTCGCGGCTCCCGTCCTGCCATAGCAAACTGCTTTGGATATTGGAAGAGAGAGCAGGGAAACCTGCTCTCTCTTCCAATATCCAAAGCACATTGCTTTCCACATGGGGAGCAGCATGTCAGCTGCTCCCCATGTGGAAAAGCAATGCCGGAACCCAAGGGACGTGGGGAGCCGGCGGGACTGTGGGGGGATTGGGGACCCCCACAGTCCCCAATGGAGAGGGCCAGCCCCGGGGGATGGGGTCCCCGGGGCAAGTAGTGGCCCAGGAGGGGGCCACGCGGCCCCCTCCCCAAAAAAAAAATTAAAAAAAAAAAAAAATTGAAAGGCCGGCCCCGGGGGATGGGGTCCCCGGGGCCTTAAATGGCCAGAGGAGGGGGGCCACGCAGCCCCCTCCCAAGAAAATAAAAAAGGCCATGCCCCGGGGGATGGGGTCCCCGGGGCCAATACAGGCTCAGGGAAGGGGGCCACGCGGCCCCTTCCCGTTTTTTTTTTAAATTAAATTAAAAAAAGGGGTAAGGCCCTGGGGGATGGGGTCCCCAGGGCCCAAAAACAGGAAAAAGGAAGGGGGCCACACAGCCCCCTTCAGGGGACAAAAAAACATTTTAAAAAAACGATCGGGCCC
Source organism: Calotriton arnoldi (assembly GCA_963921515.1). Classification (NCBI taxonomy): domain Eukaryota; kingdom Metazoa; phylum Chordata; class Amphibia; order Caudata; family Salamandridae; genus Calotriton; species Calotriton arnoldi. Next base: position 930,265 of record CAWUFW010003005.1, on the reverse strand, counting down.
GCAGGCCCCGCCCCCTTCCTTCACCACTCTGCAAACGCGCCCCTGGCGCGTTTGCAGAGGGGAACAATTCCCCTTGAATACTGGGGGTCCCTGGGGGCCAACTAGCCCACCAGGAACCTCCAATATGCGCCGGGGCTGCGTTGCAGAGACGTGTAGAGAGGCCACACCCCTTTTTACACCTCTCTGCAACGCAGCTCTGTGGCGCTTTTGGAGGTATATGGTGGGCTAGTTGGACTCCGGGGACCCTCAGGATTCAAGGGGACTTAATCCCCCAGCTTAAAACGCGCCACGGGGCGCGTTTGCACAGTGGTGAAGGGAGGGGCGGGGCTTCAGGTGACATGTGTGCAAACAGGCCCCGTGGCGCGTTTTAAGATGGGGAATTAAATCCCCTTCAATCCTGAGGGTCCCTGGGGGCCAACTAGCCCAACAGGTACATCCAGAAAGCGCCACAGAGCTGCGTTGCAGAGAGGTGTAAAAAGGGGTGTGGCCTCTCTACACGTCTCTGCAACGCAGCCCCCTGGTGCATATTGGAGGTTCCTGGTGGGCTAGTTGGCCCCTAGGGACCCTCAGGATTCAAGGGGACTTAATCCCCCAACTTAAAACGCGCCACGGGCGCGTTTGCACAGATGTCACCTCAGGCCCCGCCCCCTCCCTTCACCATTGTGCAAATATTCTTCTAAAATCATCCGAAATACGAATTCCGATTTACTCACCTGTTATCAGGAGAGACCTCAGTGCTGTATCTTTCAGCCCAGTACTGGTCCTGAAAAGTAATTTTAACCGTACTTACCAGTAACTTGAATTTCCTTCCATAGGCTAACATTGACTGGTTTCACTTGGAAATTCTTCTAAGTGTGGAGTTTTGGAACTTTAAAATATTCCTCTAAAATCAGCCGAAATACGAATTCCGATTTACTCACCTGTTATCAGGAGAGACCTCAGTGCTGCATCTTTCAGCCCAGTACTGGTCCTGAAAAGTAATTTTAACCGTACTTACCGGTAACTTGAATTTCCTTCATAGGCTAACATTGACTGGTTTCACTTGGAAATTCTTCTAAGTGTGGAGTTTTGGAACTTTAAAATATTCCTCTAAAATCAGCCGAAATACGAATTCCGATTTACTCACCTGTTATCAGGAGAGACCTCAGTGCTGCATCTTTCAGCCCAGTACTGATCCTCAAAAGTAATTTTAACCGTACTTACCAGTAACTTGAATTTCCTTCCATAGGATATCATTGCCTGCTTTTTGCTGAAAAAGTTTCTAAGTGTTGATTTTTGAAACATACAAATATTCCTCTAAAATCAGCCGAAATACGAATTCCGATTTACTCACCTGTTATAAGGAGAGACCTCAGTGCTGTATCTTTCAGCCCAGTACTGGTCCTGAAAAGTAATTTTAACCGTACTTACCAGTAACTTGAATTTCCTTCCATAGGCTAACATTGACTGGTTTCACTTGGAAATTCTTCTAAGTGTGGAGTTTTGGAACTTTAAAATATTCCTCTAAAATCAGCCGAAATACGAATTTCGATTTACTCACCTGTTATCAGGAGAGACCTCAGTGCTGCATCTTTCAGCCCAGTACTGATCCTCAAAAGTAATTTTAACCGTACTTACCAGTAACTTGAATTTCCTTCCATAGGATATCATTGCCTGCTTTTTGCTGAAAAGTTTCTAAGTGTTGATTTTTGAAACATACAAATATTCCTCTAAAATCAGCCGAAATACGAATTCCGATTTACTCACCTGTTATAAGGAGAGACCTCAGTGCTGTATCTTTCAGCCCAGTACTGGTCCTGAAAAGTAATTTTAACCGTACTTACCAGTAACTTGAATTTCATTCCATAGGCTAACATTGACTGGTTTCACTTGGAAATTCTTCTAAGTGTGGAGTTTTGGAACTTTAAAATATTCCTCTAAAATCAGCCGAAATACGAATTCCGATTTACTCACCTGTTATCAGGAGAGACCTCAGTGCTGCATCTTTCAGCCCAGTACTAATCCTGAAAAGTAATTTTAAGCGTACTTACCAGTAACTTATATTTTCTTCCATAGGAATCCATTGTCTGGTTTTCAGCAAAAAGTTTCAAAGTGTTGATTTTTACAAACTACAAATATTCCTTAAAAATCACCTGTATGACTTAAACGCATTCTTTCAACTGTTTACAGGAGATGCACCAGTGCTGGATCCAGGATCCAACACTGAGTAAGAAAAAGTAACGATAACAGTTTTTACCTGCTAAGTGAATTTCCTTCCATAGGATAACATTGGTGATTCTATGAGAAAAAGTTTCTAAGTGTCAACTTTTAAAATACAATAATATTCCTTAAAAATCACGACTGTAACCAAAACGCTTTTACTCAACTGTTTACAGGAGATGTACCAGGACTGAATCTAGGATCCAGTCCTGTGGTTAGAAAAAGTAATCCATAAAGTAACTAATTGCATTTAACTAGAAATTCACATTGAGCTGAATGTTGCATTGTGTTTGAAAATGTGTTGCCCATTGCAACAACTGTAACTACTGTACTTAAAAGTCTATTGCCTATGTGCAAAGTATTTAAACTAAAGTAATTCATTCTGAGAAAGTATTTTTGTAATGTAATGTATAATGTAATTACAATGTAATTTAAAAATAAAATCTGTAAAAAAAATTGTTTCTAAAAATGTAGTAAATCAGTATGAAAAATTTAGTATAACAATTAATACATTTAAAAATTGTCATTTACAAAACCTTTGAAATTCACTGAAAAAACCGTAGGTTTCAGGCACGTTATAGTTAGAAATTAGCATTTAAAAACCTTTGAAATTCACTGAAAAAACCATAGGTTTCAGACACGTTATAGTTACAAATTAGCATTTAAAAACCTTTGAAATTCACTGAAAAACCATAGGTTTCAGACACGTTATAGTTACAAATTAGCATTTAAAAAACCTTTGAAATTCACTGAAAAAACCATAGGTTTTAGGGACAGTTATAGTTACTTGGACATTGCACTCGTACAAAACCCGTGAAATTCCCCGTTATAGTTAGTTCAGCTAACTATAACTCGCGCCCCGCAATGCACTGCTGATGACGTCACATATTACATCACTCATGACATGGTCAGTGACATCACTGATGACATCACTGATGACATCTCAAATGACATCACTGATGACATCATCCACGTGATAATCTGATGCACCTCCTCACACCCTAATATAATCTTTGATACACCCACTCTAAATTACAGACTGCCATTCGCAAAACCATAGACACTCCAACACCAATAACTACATACCCACTCACTGATTCTTAGGTCTACACACACACATCCACTCACTCACCCGTACAGTCACTCATACTTACGGTCACTCAGTACAGGACTATCATATGCACTCTTACTCCTATATAGACACTCAAACAACGCCACTCATCCATAGAGATACTCAGACACCTAGTCAGTCATGCAAATAATTAAACACACTGCCATTTACTCACCTATACAGTTATACACACACCAGCTCACTTACTCATACAAATAGTAGCACATTGTTACGCTCTTATACAATCACTGATACAAGCACACACTCATCCATACAGCCACTATCACAATCACTCACTCTTGCTTATAGCTATTTATATACTCCAACACACATATATACTGCCTTTCACATATGTAGTTACTCACACATGTACCACTGGGACATACATTCACTCACTAACACACTCTTACACACACTTACCCACCCATACAGTCTATCACAGATGCACTCTTGAAACCATCCACCCAGTGAATCACCCACTCACACATCTATGCACAGAGTTGCACACACCCCTCCCACACAAACACTCAGGCACCCATACAGATACTCAGACAAGCATTCAATAACTCATATAGACACTCATTTAGCTATTCACAAACACATGCAGCCACTTACACAGCAACAGACAGACGGATACAGACATTCACCCAGTTTAGTCACTAACCCATGCATTCAGTAAGATACGTTAAATCACTCACTTATAGAGTCAGTCACGCACCTACTAAATCATCCATACAGACACTTACACACCCACTCATTCTTCAATACGTCTTTTCCTATATATATTAAAAATATTTAAACTTTACAGAAACACACAGTCACTGGATGATGTCATCAGTGATGTCATTTGAGATGTCATCAGTGATGTCATCAGTGATGTCACTGACCATGTCATGAGTGATGTAATATGTGACGTCATCAGCAGTGCATTGCGGGGGCGCAAGTTATAGTTAGCTGAACTAACTATAACAGGGGAATTTCACGGGTTTTGTACGAGTGCAATGTCCAAGTAACTATAACTGTCCCTAAAACCTATGGTTTTTTCAGTGAATATATATATATATATATATTTATATACATATATATTTTCCTGAAATGGAAATTTATTGCACCTTGATTATCAACTGGATTACGCATGTCAACATCGAAGAGAGATCAGCACTCTGATCATGTGTTCAAGGCCCCACGTGGGCTGAAACGCGTTATGGCAGCGGTGGTGTTGGGCAGAAAATAAAACCACAACTGCACCATCATTTGGGTTCACCTTCGTCTGTTCTACAATTCATGGTGACGAATTCTTTGCATATATATATATTTATATACATATATATTTTCCTGAAATGGAAAATTATTGCACCTTGATTATCAACTGGATTACGCATGTCAACATCGAAGAGAGATCAGCACTAGCAATTCTCCATATCTTTGCAGAGGATGAGCCCTCATCTCCTGGCCAGCAACCTGTTCCACACTACAACGATGTTGGGGATGATGAGAACATCCATACCATCGACCAGGACACCCTCCAAGTACTCCTGGACTCCATCAGGACACCATCTTCAGACATAGGCAGGATCAACAGTGTTGTGGGGTCTCCACATCCCCACCTACATACCAATAGGCACCACCTGCCATCCCGTCCAGACCCCTGGACTCTGAGGACCCACAAGTTACCTTCCAATGCATTGCCGTAGGAGTCCAGTAGGAGTTGGTAGAGCAGGTGCGGGCTGGGATGGAGAGTGTGTCGGCCACCCTAGAGGGAGTCTGTGAGTTCCTCAATCCCAATAGAGGCACCTACTCTTTGCTCCGTGGCCTCCAGCAGTCACTGGCTGACATCGTTGGGTGTCCTGAGTCAGAGGCATGACCAAATGCCTTTGCCAAAGTGGCACCAGCGAAATGCCCAACCAGCTGGGGGCAATAAGGACTATCTTGCAGTTGATCAATCAGAAGCAGGTCTCTCAATTTGGTGCAATGGCTGCTTATCACCGCAACATTTCTTCTGTGTTGCAAAACCAGCAGATTCTCCTCACTGCTGCGCTGTCTCCTGTGTGGGCACATATAAATGCTGCTGCAAGCACGGGGTACAAAATGTCCACCCTGATGTGTGTGTGCCTACCCCATTGCTGCCACCCCTACAACACCACCATCACAGGAGACACCAAACACATCAGGGGAGGAAGATGTGGACGGCACATCTTTCCAAAGAAAACGTGTCCAGTAGCAGTCATCTGTGCCTGTGTCCTGTACTTATGAACATGACAGGGAACATCTGCTGCCACTGTCCTTCTTTTGATTTTGCCCTGTTTACTTTGACCATTTGTGGGCTGTCAATATGGCCTATCCTCACTAATGACATTGTGGTCATCCTCCTCACTGAAGCACTCCTCTCCTCCACATGTCCCATGACATGTTCCCCACATTGTCTCTGTCTGGACATCCACTGGCTCTAAGCATCTTTAGAGGTTGTTGTGCAATAAACTTTTCCTGTGAGCCGCATCAACATTTGCACATGTAAATGAATGCACTTAGAACTGCCTGTGTGTTGTTTGTCTGTAGGAGTCAGGTCCAGGTTGATCATCAGGCGTTCTGTGAGGCAAATACACCAACTACTGGCCAAAGGGACACATATTTTGTGGAGTTAGTGACAATGCTAGGCAGTGAGAGTGCAACATATTTGGTGAACACTATTTGCGTGTTGAATTGCAAGTGCTTCCTCAGGGTTGAAAGCATGAAGTACAACCGTTGCCATGCAGTCAATGTTAACGGTGAATTAAGTCACCCCACAATTTCCAGGTCCACCCATGGTAACAAGCAAGCATACAACATAGGGCTGAAGAGTACCCACTGCAAGTGTGGGTGGATATGGGGCAGCAATCAGTGTGTGAGTCTAAAAACCTACTAACTGGGCAAATGCTTTTGAGCACAACATCCCTCCAAAGCATGTTGCATGCCATCGCAACAGAGAGATATTCTATGCAACCAACTATTTTGCACTGTCCACAATTTCCAACATGATAGCCACTTCCACTGCTCAACAATGTCTGATATTTAGATGATGTAAAGTCATGGCCAAAAAGACAGATCCCAGTCCATAGGTCAGACACCAACTCACACATGTTGCCAAACACTGCTAGAAAAGACATATGAAAGTACATAACACTAGCTGAGCACACATGCTAACTCCCACACAGTAAATCATGACCTAGACCTGTACGATGCAAACAATGACATTTAATATCAAAAGAATGAGTAAAAATTCAGACAACCAAATCTAAACTACAATAAGCAACTACCCTAATCTACCTATAACTACATACTAACTATACCTAACCTTAGCTTAGCCTACCTAACACTACACATTTAGCCCAACATAAACAACATCAACCTCCAACCTCTCTTAACAGATGTATACACACAAGGACAACATAAAGTACACCTAAACATCAACTACACATAGTCCTAAATAATCATATTTTTTTGTATATTTTTCAAACTTTTTGTATGTTTTTGTTTTTTTAAATATTTTTATTAACTCACATATATGAACACATCAATCTTACCACCCCCAAAAACAATAAATCCCTGAATGCTAACATCTAACCCACCCCTAAAAAAATCTCAACACTAAACGATCCTTACTCTAACTAATCTATAGAAATAAAAAAAAACACCAATAATAATAATAATAGTAAAACCAGGTTCTAGGGGAAGGGTAGGTAGGCTTCCTGTGATGGAGATGTAACTAAGGATTGGTCAGTGCCTGCTTAAGCTCCTGTAGCAGTGTGAGGGCCCTGTCCATTTTGTGCTCTAGCACCGCTAGTCATAATTTAAGGTCAGAGGTCCTTTTTTATCATGTGGCCCAATGAGCTCGGCCCACCTGTGTGCTGCGGTGTCGGGGCAGGTGGTTTCTAGGGTCGGCTTGCCGATGTACTAGGGACTGGTCCCTTGGTTTTTCCTTGGCCTGCTTTGGCATCTTTGTCCTTGCTGGCTTTTGATAATTTTGCAGATCCCTGAGGGAAGCAGCAACATTTCCCCAAAGCTGTATCCTCCTCATAACGGCGATTCATTGCCCTGTGAACTTTGGCCACTCTCCTTACATGTAGATAACATTCCTTCCAGAGGTTGTAGGCTTGCAACTTCTGGGGTATCATGTTATCTGTTAAAGGTAAAATGTAAAGATGTCAGTGATAGGATGACTAGCTACTGGTACATATCAAATGAGACAGCTCTTTGTGTACAACATCAAGATAGCAGGTCCTACAGCCTAAAATAATCTTGCAGCTCTGAGGGACCAGACACATGCTCAAAATCTATTGACTCAGATGCACTGATGCCAAAGTTCTGAGGCATGACAAATGTTGCACATTGCAATGGCAGCCTCCTGCCACATCTATGTATGACCATGTCAGTACATGTAATGCTGGGCAACTATGCTGCATTGTACCCATGGTATGGTTCACATCACAACCTCACTGAAATGTAGTGTGTCATCTGCATGCTGCAATGGTCATCATTGCAAATAGCTTTTTCTATAGCATTATGTCCCAATTATGCCAAGTACATTTCTTGTGTCAGAATGTGGCATATCTTATATGCCAAGGAACATAGCATGACACATTGCTAACTATGCTGAACATATGGAATTCCTCACATGTAAAAATGGATGCTGGATATGTAACACACGTCACACAGACACATGACACCTCTCCGATCAGGCCTGTTGTAGGTGCATTACAGATCAGTCCACTGGTCATTACATGCTCCCCATGTCATTACATGTTAAACTGACATGCATTCCGAAAGTCACAAATCCACAGATATGCAGATGTGAATCCTCAACCACAGATAATCACAGATCCTGGCAGCTTGTTCCATCACAGATTAGCAATGTATCCTCATAGAGGTTTGTGAGAGGCAAATTAACATGCAAATGTCAAGATCCTCTACATCTCGTCTATCATCAAAGAAATAAACTTGTCTTAGTGTAAGGGATACACATCATTGCAGCAAATTTTGCACTGCCTTAGACATCACAATCACTCCTTCCGCAACACAATTAGCCTAGACAAAGGCACTCACTGTTGACGTTGGGGTCCTTGAAGGAATCCACCTCAGCACGTGTGAATGATGCTGGTCCACCTACCACACATGACATGTAAAACAATTCAGTCATCATAGGACACATTCATTTTTAACATGCCAAATTAGCAGAGTACTTTATGCAAACATATTGACTATTTACCCCTTCGGGCTACATTTAAGCAGATGACACAGTTGAGAAGCATGAGCACTACACATTGGTAAGGCCATCTAAAGTGTAGATACTAATAATGAGTGAGGGCATGCATCTTTTTGGAAATTATTGGATCCAGTCCTAAATCCTCATTGCTGACATATATCACCATGGTGGCTGAGTCTCAGGAGTTGCATGACCTACATAACTCAATGTAAAGAATTAAGGCAACCAATCATAAAATGATGATTAACAATAATATTTAAACAATAATAAAATGGAAAGAAACAAGGCCACAACGGCTATTTATCAAAAATACAAAATATCATTTATTTAGATGCTTGACAATATGACAATCTATAATCTACACATACTCACTTTCATGTCCATCAATCATACTTTCATACATACTCATGTCAATATAAAAATATTGGCTGAAAAAAGAATATAAAAATCATATCTGTCGATGTTTTATTCAATGATGGTTTTATTGTATCCCTTTCAGTGAATATGGTGCTGTAGAATATCTTTAATGTTCAAAATAAAGATTCATTGTGGCAGATAAGGATAAGCTGTCTTGATATAAGATAAAATACAGGGGATACTTGTTTCGTCTTATAATCCAGGGTATGTTAAAATTCGATGAATTTGGGGAAGCTTGATTCGTATCAATATAGATGAGAGGGATTTATTTTCGATGGCATGGAGCCTCCGGATATGGGGTTCCTACACGCAATTGCTCTCGATGGAGACTAACCGAACAGCTTATCCTTATCTGCCACAATGAATCTTTATTTTGAACATTAAAGATATTCTACAGCACCATATTCACTGAAAGGGATACAATAAAACCATCATTGAATAAAACATCGACAGATATGATTTTTATATTCTTTTTCAGCCAATATTTTTGATAATCGAGGTCTAGATAAACATTCCAAGAACAGTACTGTTCTCAAACTACACTACAGTACGACTGGTTATTATAACCATCTAGAAATTCTCACATGTTCCAACTGTGGCCGCTTTCCTGACGAAGGCACCTGTGTGTGCCGAAACGCGCGTAGAACACCACCAGTCATTTTGATTTTGTGCCACTGTGTTTTATTTGAATTTATTTCCTATACTTTGTACCTATCCATTAATTCTGTGGAAATTGTCACCACTTTAACAATGTTTTTATATTGACATGAGTATGTATGAAAGTATGATTGATGGACATGAAAGTGAGTATGTGTAGATTATAGATTGTCATATTGTCAAGCATCTAAATAAATGATATTTTGTATTTTTGATAAATAGCCGTTGTGGCCTTGTTTCTTTCCATTTTATTATTGTTTAAATATTATTGTTAATCATCATTTTATGATTGGTTGCCTTAATTCTTTACATTGATTGATTTTTCCCTACCTTAAGGAACCTCACCTAAATAGTAGGGGGCCTCTTCTTATACGCATGACCTACATAACTCACAGAAAATTGCAAGGGTTTGACCAAAACCATACCCAGATCAAAGTTTACTAGGTATTGTGTCCCCTATAGATGCCACACATCATGTCTACCTGAGCCCTTTGTATGGTCAGATTTGTACATGTCAATGCTGCACGGTACTAGATGCCATTCAGACATGTCCCAAGCATACCTAAGCTGCACATCGAGACACTTCATAATAACATATATTGGTATACTTTTATGGATACTTTCATAAAAAATAATTGATTGATTGATTGATTGATATTGGTACACTCATTAGATGTGTAGGATACTGCCTGTCACACCCTGAGATATAGTATACTGTATGTGTGCTCCCCTCTGACATACATTGGCCCTCCTATACACTTGACATGTACAACTTTAGTTACATATGTTAGGACAGATCCTGTGGATCAGCCCTCACCTACACTTCCATGAGGCCATGCAAAGCCAATATGTGTAATTTGTGATGCATGCAGAGGTATGCAGTAAGCCAAGCCAGTGATAAGCACATCGTACCCATTGTGAACATCAAAGAGCCATACCAGTCTAATTGGACCTACTGATAAAGACCTATGATTATGTAATACAATGCATTCACTGGTTACCTGAGCAGGGTAAGCCATGGCAGGCCTCAATGAATACTGACTACCTTTGCAGTCATTGGAAGGAGGGTCATTGGCACATCATCATTTGTAATTGTAAATTGCAAGTGTGAAAAATGTCAGTGCACATTTTCATGATTGTTACATCCTACCTGCCTTGGAGTTTCTTTCTGCTGAGAGCTGCCCCTAGTTGGTAAGGGGATCCCCTAATACTCAGCAACTGCTTGCACCTTCCTTAATGTCTCCTGCAGATATCTGCAGTACCTACCTCCTGCTGCCAGCACAGTGCAAATCCTAGTAGGGGTGTGCTGCTCAAATGACTGCTCAAATGAGTGCTCGAATGAAAGGAGCAGTAGCGGCCGGCACGGATCGGGAGTGGTGGGCAGAGGCAGGGCAGGGCAGCGAAGCGAATGGGGGAGTGAGGAGGGGGTGATGTAAAAAATGTTTTTAAAAAATGTTACCTTTTCGCCGCTCTTCCGCACGTCGTCTCAGTCTCTCCTCCCCGGGGCCGGAGCAGGAAGCAGCTAGCCTCCCTCCCCTAAGCCAAACACAACGCTGCAGCGTTGTGATTGGTCTGTGCGCCGTGGATCAGTGCTCAGCCAGAGAATGGGGGCCTGGTCATGTTCTCCACACAGGCTGTAATGCAACCTGCATGGAGACCATGCGAAGTGCGCTTTACTGTTTTGGACGGCCCCAGATAGCCAGCCAAAACAGTCATTGCGCACTTGGAGTGGGCAAACCACTCCTCCCCTGCTCTGAGAGCAAAGCAGCTCCGCCCACCCCACAAAGTTGAACAGCAGGAACAAAAACAATGATAATAACCTTGAGATATTATCATTGCATTTGTTTGTTCTTTCATTGCTTTGCAGCAGTGGAGTGACGCTCCTATGCCTTAGCAGCAGAGCCGCCACTGGAAAGGAGATTACCGCATTGAGAATCAGTCAGTGCTTTACTGTAAAATGAAGATGAAGAATGAAATGAAAGATGCAAGGACTACATGTACCATGATGCTATGGGGCCTGAGTAAGAGCAGCCTCATTGAAGGCAAACACCTGTCAAACGTTCTGTGCGGCTTTGTTTGATCGATATACAAATCTGTGTTTTTGAAGCTTGTGTTTTCTGGGGACAGTGGTCTGCGCTGACGGGTAGCAACCTTGCTCGAAGGGATAGCTGGGCACGTCACTATTTAAATTGTTCTGCAGCATTCATATTCAGCACTCCATAACAATGTTGAGTTCCTCCAAAGAGCTGTAAAGGAAGCAAAACGTCAGGATGTCAGGAAAGTAATCTAATGAAAATTAGATTGCTTAAATGAAAGGAGATTATCTCATTCAAATGGGTCAGTATTTTATTATGGCAATTGAAAATGAAGTGTGAAATGCAAGGACTACATCTACCATAGTGGTAACTTGAAAAATGTCCTTCCAGTTCAGACACTGAATGCAAAGCCTTGGTCTATGGCAAATCCAATTACCGCATCCACCTGTTCATGAGTAAATCACAACAGGTCTCTTACTGCTAATAATTCAGGCTTGTCTCATGGCTGGCAACCCATTGGCTATGGGCATGCATGATGTAGGTGCCCTAGGCACATGAGAGTCAAAGTATGGCCAGGATGCCATTGCTGTGTGATAGTAAGTTGGCTGCCAGAGGAAGCATGTACACATACAAGTGCATGGGTCTGAATAAAACAATGTGTGACACCCTGCAGATAACCAACTCTAGTCTTGATGAAATGTGTTGAACATCAGTTATCGTGATCTGATTAGTATGACAGAGTCCATCCACTCAGAGTAGGCACACAGTGGTAGTGAGAACAATGCTGAGATACAGTCATCTGAAAGGGAAATACAGTGTGATTTGAAATCCATATCCTTGTGTAACAGGTGTCCAACACATCAATGAGGAACTGAGGGGCATATCCTCAAAGGGATTGTACCACCTGAATGTCACTTTTTCCTACATTCTGGTGGTACAGTGCCCTGCATTATATTTATAAAAGGGTGATAAGCCACTGTGGGGCATATTTACAAGGGGATTGAGCCACTGGAACATCACTTTTTACAACGTTCCGGTGGTGCAATGCCCTCCAACATATTTACAAACTGGCATTAAATCACTTTGCATGGCTGAACACAGCTTTGTAAATATGGTACCCTTTCAGGCAGTTTTCTACATGAAAGGGGCGTTCAATGGGTGCTTTGGGCATTTTATGTCAACACCCGTTGCTTTTTGATGCTGCCCCAGATTTACAAGGATCTGTAAATCTGAGGCAGCGCCAAAAACTAATGGTATGCAAACGCAGGCGTTAGATTGGTGCAACGAGGAGAAATACTTATATTTCTCCTAATTTTTACTTTTACTATGTGTGCTGCTTTCTGCAGCACACATAGAGAAAGCAAAACACATTCACTAATTGTTTATGTGCAGGAAGGTGCCCCACCTGCACAAAAAAAATCATTAGATGATGGTGATCTGCTACTTCTATGGGTGCTGCAGACTGCAGCACACATAGATGTAGCAAATCACCATTATTGATTGTATATATGCAGGAAGGAACACCTTCCTGCACCTAAACAATCATCCCTGCAATGTAGGCACCCTTGCACTATGGTGCAAGGGTGTCTGGGTTGGTGCTAGGCAGCTTTTTTTAGTGCCAGCATAAGGAAAAACATGAGGGTGCAGTGTAATTTTGTATATACACCACATCACTGCGTTATCAAAACTATGCAGTGCTGCACTGCCAGATTTGCCGCCACGCTGTTTCATTTCCTTAAGTGTATATATATATATATATATATTTATATATATATATATATATATATATATATATATATATATTATCTACTGGCGGTCGCCAGTAGATAGTTATAGTTAGGACCTTTATCCATAGGAGATCCGCAACATTCTATTCCCAATAAGTTTGGCGTCGTTTCACGAATCATCGCAAATTTTCAAAACTAGTGGGGCGCTCCGGTCCACTCCTGTCTTGAAAGTTTCGGGGTGATTCATCAAGCGGCGGCCGAGAAAAAAGGGGGGTCCCAAAACGCATTTTCTCCATGTTAATTCCCATAGGAAATTTTAGCCACGGCTACAGCCCGAACTGCTGAACGGAATTACACCAAATTTTGCAAAAAGGTAGCGCTTGGTTCAGAAAGTGACCTTTTTTTAAATGGTGTAAATTCGTTCAGTAGTTGCGGAGAAATTAAAAAAATAAGAGTGACAAAATCAATTTCCCATAGGAAACTTTATGCAAGGCTACAGCAAAACTGCTGAACGGAATTACACCAAATTTGGCAAAAGGTAGTGCTTGGTTCAGAAAGCACACTTTTTAAAAATGGTGTAAATCCGTTCAGTAGTTGCTGAGAAAATCCAAAATAAAAGTTTCAATATCTATGGCCGCGGTGGATCCGCGCACCCTCCCGATCACGAGCTGCATGCTAATTGGCTGTCAACACTCCAAACCAGGAAGTGTTGGCAGCCATCTTGTTCCTCGGTAGAACTGAGGAACAAGAAACCAGTAAAACAACTGCGTAAAACGTAAAAAGGGGGCAGGGTAGAAACACCCTGACCCCCTAGGCCTGCTCAGGGGGGATGCGCTCAGGGTGCGCGGATCCCGCAGAGAAAAAAACGAAGCGCGGTCTCCCGCGCTTCGTGAGTTAATTGCCCCGGGTGGGCCAAGTCCCGGGGGCATGGGGGTTTATGTAATAACATGGGGGGCCTCTAAGGCCCCTAAGCCCCGTGGACCGCCACCCCCAGGGCTCTAAATTTAAATAAAATAAAAATTTTAAAAATGTGTGAGGGGGCTACAGCCACCCCACATGCCCCGGGGTCCACCACCTCCCCGGGGCACTAACTGTTAAAATGCGGGGGTCCATTTCGGACCCCCGAGCCCCGGGGACCACCACCTCCCCGGGGCTGTGCAAAAGATGTGTGGGGGGCCGTGGTGCCCCCCTCCTGGAGACTTCGATGGCCCCTGGGGACCGCCACCCCCAGGGCCGGCTCCTGCAGTGTCCCGGGGTGCCCACCCCCGGGACACTGCTGTTTGCTATGGTAGGGCGGAAGCACGTCTCCCGCCCTACCGTAGCAAACTCTGGTTTGGATTTTGGAACAGAGAGCAGGGAAACCTGCTCTCTCTTCCAAAATCTAAAGCAGAATTGCTTTTCCACACGGGGAGCTGCATGTCAGCAGCTCCCCATGTGGAAAAGCAATGCCGGCTCTCGCAGGACGCGGGGAGCCGGCGGGACCATGGGGGCATTGTGGCTCCCCCCACGGTCCCCAACGAACTGAGTAAGCTCCGGGGGATGGGGTCCCCGGGGCGCAGGGTAGAAACACCCTGACCTCCTAGGCCTGCTCAGGGCCCAAATTTTTTTTTTTTTTTTTAAATCGGCGGGATGCGCTCAGGGTGCGCGGATCCCGCCGAGAAAAAAAAAAAACGAAGTGCGGTCTCCCGCGCTTCGTGGTTAATTGGCCCCCGGGTGGGCCAAGTCCTGGGGGCATGGGGGGTTTATGTAATAATATGGGGGGGCCTCTAAGGCCCCCCAAGCCCCAGGGACCGCCACCCCGGTGCCCTTCATTAGCATTTCCAGAACTACCCCAGTCAATGTGCCTAGGTCATTGCCACCACAATGCACAATAATGAGGTTAGGATGTTGGAGGTGCATAAAGGTTCTAACCAATGGCAGCAATTGGTGCCACTTCAATCCTCTCTGTTCAATCCATTTGATATCTACATTTTGCAAAACTAGGTCTTTGTCAACACCTCTGCTTTCAGCATACCTTTTGCACCAGAAA
This sequence comes from Calotriton arnoldi, assembly GCA_963921515.1. Taxonomy (NCBI): domain Eukaryota; kingdom Metazoa; phylum Chordata; class Amphibia; order Caudata; family Salamandridae; genus Calotriton; species Calotriton arnoldi. Next base: position 914,850 of record CAWUFW010003005.1, on the reverse strand, counting down.
ACATAGCTGTGCCCAACAATCCACACTGAAAGCATCTTGAAGGGATCTCTGTAGGTAATGAGAAGATGTCTGTAGCTGAGGTAGGCAGGTGGTAGAATGAACTCTATCTAAAATGGTGGACAACATACTGTTTTTAGGAAAGTAGAGATTTGATTGGCTGTTTAAGAACACTCTACTTTCAAATATAGGGTGCATTTTACTTTGTTTAGAAAGCATGTTTCCCATTGGTTATTAAGAAACGTTTGAAAGGTACAGCAGAAAGGATAAGGGCATGCTTTGCTAAGCCAACCACACTTGCTGTTGTCATTTGCAACATTGTGTGGTGAACTTGTGACCTGGCAGCTTTGAATGTTGCATGAGCTGTTGACATGGAAACTGATATTCAGAACAAGGGGGGGAAGATGTCAGTTGAAAAGTATTATTCTCTATGACCAATGGAAATTTGTTTTCCAATTTGAAAAACACTGGGAAGTAATGTCATTTGTGGGTTATGTGTATATGTATGAAAAATTTGAGGGAAAGTTTGCCATTACTGGTTTTACATTGGAGAGTGTGGTTATCTACATTCTCTGTGTGAAAAAGAAAATCCAGACTGAGTGTGTGAGATTTTTCATTCAACAGATTTATTTAAAAGGTGAGTTATATTTTTAAGAGATTTATGTAAAATAGATTTGACTTTATTATAAAACTCTGTTAGTTAAGTTAATTTATTAAATGTACAGATATATATTGGGATAATTTCTAGTGAATTTGAACTTTGCTAAAAAAAATAGTATGTGCACTAATATATACATTATTAAGTATTTTAAAAGGTATAGTTGAATGATGGTTCTTATCTATTATTAAATGGTTAAATATGCATGAGGAATGTGTATTATAGATAGTTTGGTGAAATGAGGTACATGTGTGCTGTTTGCAAGAAGATCATATAAGGTGTTAATGATTACAATTTTGTTATTAGTTTGTAGAGTTTGTGTGGTTTTAAAAAAAAACATAAAAAAGGTGGTGTAAATTACTGTTCTTAATTAAGTCTGTTGAGACGTACAATTTGATGATGTTGCATATTTCAAGATATATAATTGGCAATATGTAGTTCAAAAGAAAACCACTGCATTTTACACTTTTGGGTATGTAGTAGTTGTCTCGTTAAGTAGATACTATGTCATGAGTCATGTATTTGTATAGATTGTATTTATATAGTTAAAACTATATTTACTGAATTAATGAGAGGTATCTGATAGATTACAGGAGTGCAAAGGTAGGCAAAGGTAGACAACATGTGATTGTAAAAGTACATGAGAAGTGTTTCTGTGGTTCTATAGTGTCTAATTTCGTAGTACAATTTATGCTGGCCCCTAACCCCCTGCAGATTACTGATTCACTCCTGCAATAATCCAGATAGTACTCATGCAGTGCCCCAAACACACTACCAGTCTTTGTCCACTCTTGCAAACTTCCTGACAGAACCATCTCCTTGTGTAATCTCTGTGGTGAAACACAAGCACTTATAAACTCATGCTGCTGTCAACTACCAGTACTCTATCTACTCAGTCAAGGTCCATGCACTTGTACAATGACACAGGCATTAAGACACGCGGTCTACAGTCAATTGTGCAAAACTTATGCAGGCCCCTAACCCCATGCAGACTACTGATTCACTCCTGTAAAAATCTAAGTAACTCTTGGTTTAATACCGAGCTTAATAACGAAAGACGGTCACTCAGACTATCGGAAAGAACCTGGAGACACCATCCCTCTCCCGCCCATCTTGCACTCCTCAGACATGCTAGATCCACGTACAAAAAACACATCTTCAAGGAAAAGGCCTCCTTCTTCCGCACTCAACTTGATCATGCCAAAAACAGACCTAGGGAACTCTTCAAAATCATTCGTAACCAAACTTCCCCCGCACCTCCTAATCTGACTGCCTCCTCAGCCAGATGTGAAGAAATTTCCCACTTCTTCTCAGAAAAAATAGCCAAAATTGATCAATCCTTCCGCTCCACACAGCTCCCCTCAAACTCCCAATGCAAACCCGTCCTCACCTCTAATGCCTACCCCACATCCCCTCGACCAACTGGCCCTGCTACCTCTCCGGAAACCAACTCCCTTAACTCACAATTAAAGAACAATGCCTCCCTGCTCAACTTCCTCCCCGTGACTGAGCTAGAAGTCCTTAATATAATTGGTAATCTTAAACCGTCCTCCCACACAAAAGACCCCTTACCCTCTAACCTTGTCCCTGCCCTTAAGCACATCATCACCCCATACTGGACCACAATCATCAACACCTCTCTCTCCACTGGCTGTGTCCCCACCTCCCTTCAACTGGGACAAATCTCTCCCATAATCAAAAACCCCAATGCTGACCCCAATGACCTAAACAATCTCCGCCCCATCACTAACCTCCCACTTCTCTCAAAGGTCCTTGAAAAATGTGTCCTACTACAACTAGACAAACACATCGAAAACTTCAACCTACTTGATCCCTTTCAATCAGGCTTCAGGAAAGGCTGCAGCACCGAAACGGCGATGCTCAATGTCGTCGATGACATCCACCACTCACTTGATAATGGCGAGACCTGTCTTCTTATCCTCCTTGATCTCTCCGCAGCGTTCGATACAGTCAACCATTCAGCCCTACTCAATGTGCTTAGGACCCGTTTCGGCCTCAATGATACTGCCTACAAATGGTTCGTCTCCTACCTACAACACCGAACTCAGCAAATCAAAATTCAAAACTGTCTCTCTAACCCCACTCCTGTCTCCCTTGGAGTCCCCCAAGGGTCTATTCTCTCTCCCTCCCTCTTTAACCTCTTTATGGAACCCCTCACCCTCATTCTTAAACAAGCAGGCATCAACTACCACCTCTACGCCGATGACACCCAAATCTATTACAAGATTAAAACTCATGCCGACATCTTACACCTGAACAACACCCTCACCAAAATCCAAACCTGGTTCCACTCCAATCATCTCAAACTTAACCCTAATAAAACTGAAATCATTCTCTTCTCCCCTAAAAACAACCCGCTCCCCGTTCAAACATGGATATCTGACCTTAACGCACTCAACTGCTCATTCACCTTGTCCAACTCCGTCAAATCTCTTGGTATTTCTATCGACAACACCCTAACCCCTAACGTCCACATCAAAAACTCTGCTAAAGGAGCCCTCCTCACTCTCCGTCACCTCAAGAAAATCAAACCCTTTATACCCAACGATGATTTTAAACTTGTAGTTCAGTCACTTGTTCTTTCACGTATTGATTATGGTAACGCTATCCTCAACGGAATCCCCAAGGTCCACCTTGCTCCAATCAAAGCTGTGCTCAACCTGGCCGCCAGGCTCATTACAGACTGCAAATGCTTCGATCACATATTCCCAGCTCTCAAATCTCTTAAATGGCTCCCTATTGAAGGCAGATCTGCATACAAAACTGCCTGCATCACTCATAAAGTCCTCCACCAAAACACTCCACAGTACCTCTCCAAGAAACTCCTCATTGCGGGCACCACACGTCCCCTGAGAAGCACCAACTCCCTCCTCCTTATACCACCACTGCATAAAAAGAAAGCCACACAATCACGGTCCTTCTCTGGGAATGCCCCTATCATCTGGAATGCCCTCCCAAAAAACCTGCGCTGCAACCACTCCTATTTCAGCTTCAAAAAAGTCCTCAAAATCCACCTCCTCAATTATTATTGGGGATCCTAACCTGCGACCTGCACTCGACCTCCAATCTCACCATGTTATATTAATTCAGTAATATTTGTCCATTTCATGTATAGCTCCTGCCCCTGTTTATCTATTTGATTCATTTATCTAACTGTTTGATTTGTTTATCTACTTGATTTGTATATCTCACATGTTGTTGCCATTATCTTTTATCTACTTATACGCCATGTTTGGCCCAATTATCATTGGGGGTCCTAACCTGTGACCTGCACCTGATCTCCAATCACCATGTTACATTTTGTTCAGTATTATCTGTCCTTCCCCCGAACATCATATACCTAGTTACTTGAAGTGTATAGCTCTTGCTCCTGTATATTTATTTTGTTTTTGTATATTTCACACGTTGTTTCTTTATCTTTTTATCTATTCGTATGCCATGTTTGCGTTATATTATCTTCTCATGTAAAGCGCTCTGATACCTCTGGGTCTAGCCAGCGCTATATAAAACTCTCAAAATAAAAATAAATAAAATAAAATACTCATGCAGTGCCCCAATCACAGTATCACCATCTGTCCACTCTTGCAATGATCCTGAGAGAACTATGTCCTTGTCAAATCTCTGTGCTGAAACACAAGCACTTATAAACTCACTCTGCTGTCAACTACCAGTACTCTATATACTCAGTCACTGTCCATGCACTTGTACAATGACACAGGCATTAAGACATGCGGTGCTAAAGCCAAATGTGCACAATCTATGCAGGCCCCTAACCCCCTGCAGACTACTGATTCACTCCTGCAAAAATCCAGGTAGTAGCCATGCAGTGCCCCAATCACACTATCACTCTCTGTCCACTCGTGCAATCATCCTGACAGAACCATAACTTTATCTAATCAATATGCAGAAACACAAGCACTTATAAACTCACCCTGCTGTCAACTACCAGTACTCAATCTACTCAGACACTGTCCATGCACTTGAACAATGACACAGGCATTAAGACACGCAGTGGTACAGTCAATTGTGCAAAATTTATGCAGGCCCCTAACCCCATGCAGACTACTGATTCACTACTGCAAAAATCTAAGTAGTACTCATGCAGTGCCCCAATACCACTATCACTATCTGTCCACTCTTGCAATCATCCTGACAGAACCATGTCCTTATCTAATCTCTGTAGCGAAACACAAGCACTTATAAACTCACCATGCTGCCAACTACCAGTACTCTATCTACTCAGTCATTGTCCATGCACTTGTACAATGACACAGGCATTAAGACACGCAGTGCTACAGGCAAATGTGCACAATCTATGCAGGCCCCTAACCCCCTGCAGACTACTGATTCACTCCTGCAAACATCCAGGTAGTAGCCATGCAGTGCCCCAATCACACTATCACTCTCTGCCCACTCTTGCAATGATCCTGAGAGAACTATGTCCTTGTCTAATGTCTGTGGCGAAACACAAGCACTTGTAAACTCACCCTTCTGCCAACTACCAGTACTCTATCTACTCAGTCACTGTCCATGCACTTGTACAATGCCTTAGGCATTAACACACGCAGTGGTACAGTCAATTGTGCAAAATGTATGCAGGCTCCTAACCCCATGCAGACTACTGATTCACTCCTGCAAAAATCTAACTAGTACTCATGCAGTGCCCCAATCACACTATCACTATCTGTCCACTCTTGCAATCATCCTGACAGAACCATGTCCATATCTAATCTCTGTAGCGAAACACAAGCACTTATAAACTCACCCTGCTGCCAACTACCAGTACTCTATCTACTCAGTCACTGTCCATGCACTTGTACAATGACACAGGCATTAAGACACGCGGTGCTACAGGCAAATGTGCACAATCTATGCAGGCCCCTAACCCCCTGCAGACTACTGATTCACTCCTGCAAAAATCTAAGTGGTACTCATGCAGTGCCCCAATCACAGTATCACCATCTGTCCACTCTTGCAATGATCCTGAGAGAACTATGTCCTTGTCTAATGTCTGTGGCGAAACACAAGTATTTATAAACTCACCCTGCTGTCAACTACCAGTACTCTATCTACTCAGACACTGTCCATGCACTTGTACAATGCCTTAGGCATTAACACACGCAGTGGTACAGTCAATTGTGCAAAATGTATGCAGGCCCCTAACCCCATGCAGACTACTGATTCACTCCTGCAAAAATCCAGGTAGTAGCCATGCAGTGCCCCAATCACACTATCACTCTCCGCCCACTCTTGCAATGATCCTGAGAGAACTATGTCCTTGTCTAATGTCTGTGGCGAAACACAAGCACTTGTAAACTCACCCTTCTGCCAACTACCAGTACTCTATCTACTCAGTCACTGTCCATGCACTTGTACAATGCCTTAGGCATTAACACACGCAGTGGTACAGTCAATTGTGCAAAATGTATGCAGGCCCCTAACCCCATGCAGACTACTGATTCACTCCTGCAAAAATCTAACTAGTACTCATGCAGTGCCCCAATCACACTATCACTCTCTGTCCACTCTTGCAATGATCCTGAGAGAACTATGTCCTTGTCTAATGTCTGTGGCGAAACACAAGCACTTGTAAACTCACCCTGCTGCCAACTACCAGTACTCTATCTACTCAGTCACTGTCCATGCACTTGTACAATCACACAGGCATTAAGACACGCGGTGCTAAAGCCAAATGTGCACAATCTATGCAGGCCCCTAACCCCCTGCACACTACTGATTCACTCCTGCAAAAATCCAGGTAGTAGCCATGCAGTGCCCCAATCACACTATCACTCTCTGTCCACTCTTGCAATCATCCTGACAGAACCATAACTTTATCTAATCAATATGCAGAAACACAAGCACTTATAAACTCACCCTGCTGTCAATTACCAGTACTCTATCTACTCAGTCACTGTCCATGCACTTGTACAATGACAAAGGCATTAAGACACGCGGTGCTACAGGCAAATGTGCACAATCTATGCAGGCCCCTAACCCCCTGCAGACTACTGATTCACTCCTGCAAAAATCTAAGTAGTACTCATGCAGTGCCCCAATCACACTATCACTATCTGTCCACTCTTGCAATCATCCTGACAGAACCATGTCCTTATCTAATCTCTGTAGCGAAACACAAGCACTTATAAACTCACCCTGCTGCCAACTTCCAGTACTCTATCTACTCAGTCACTGTCCATGCACTTGTACAATGACACAGGCATTAAGACACGCGGTGCTACAGCAAATGTGCACAATCTATGCAGGCCCCTAACCCCCTGCAGACTACTGATTCACTCCTGCAAAAATCTAAGTGGTACTCATGCAGTGCCCCAATCACAGTATCACCATCTGTCCACTCTTGCAATGGTCCTGAGAGAACTATGTCCTTGTCTAATGTCTGTGGCGAAACACAAGCACTTGTAAACTCACCCTGCTGCCAACTACCAGTACTCTATCTACTCAGTCACTGTCCATGCACTTGTACAATCACACAGGCATTAAGACACGCGGTGCTAAAGCCAAATGTGCACAATCTATGCAGGCCCCTAACCCCCTGCACACTACTGATTCACTCCTGCAAAAATCCAGGTAGTAGCCAAGCAGTGCCCCAGTCACACTATCACTCTCTGTCCACTCTTGCAATCATCCGAACAGAACCATAACTTTATCTAATCAATATGCAGAAACACAAGCACTTATAAACTCACTCTGCTGTCAACTACCAGTACTCTATCTAGTCAGTCACTGTCCATGCACTTGTACAATGACACAGGCATTAAGACACGCGGTGCTACAGGCAAATGTGCACAATCTATGCAGGCCCCTAACCCCCTGCTGGCTACTGATTCACTCCTGCAAAAATCTAAGTAGTACTCATGCAGTGCCCCAATCACACTATCACTCTCTGTCCACTCTTGCAATCATCCTGACAGAACCATGTCCTTATCTAATCTCTGTAGCGAAACACAAGCAGTTATAAACTCACTCTGCTGCCAACTACCAGTACTCTATCTACTCAGTCACTGTCCAAGCACTTGTACAATGACACAGGCATTAAGACACACGATGCTGCAGCCAAATGTGCACAATCTTTGCAGGCCCCTAACCCCCTGCAGACTACTGATTCACTCCTGCAAAAATCTAAGTAGTACTCATGCAGTGCCCCAATCACACTATCACTCTCTGTCCACTCTTGCAATCATCCTGACAGAACTATCTCGTTGTCTAATCTCTGTGGTGAAACACAAGTATTTATAAACTCACCCTGCTGTCAACTACCAGTACTCTATCTACTCAGACACTGTCCATGCACTTGTATAATGCCTTAGGCATTAACACATGCAGTGGTACAGTCAATTGTGCAAAACTTATGCAGGCCCCTAACCCCCTGCAGACTACTGATTCATTCATGTAATAATTTAATTAGTACTGATGCAGTGCCCCAATCATACTGTCACTCTGTGTGCAGTATTCTAATTATGCAGCCAGTACCATGTCCTTATCTAATCACTGTGCAAAACCCAAGCATTAATGATTTCTCTTTTCATGCTGTACTCTAATTATCCAGTCAGTACCTATGTACTCATGCAATAACCTATGTAGTAATACTTACACTCTTAGAATCATTTATCCAATATTGATGCAGTGCTCTAAACACGTAAACACTACTTATTCACTTATTCAGTCCTAGAATTATCCAATTAGTACCTGTATACTGCAGTAAATGGATTGCGATTTCAAAACAAAGTGTTTAAATAGTTTTTATATAGAACATGTTTGTTTAATAATAAAATACTATATTTTATAGATTTATTTTAATAATATTATATATATTTTTTTTTAAACAGATATTGTTCATCGTCATTAAAAAAAACTTACCATGGCTAAAAAAACACAAAAGACGAAACAACAAAAAAAGGAGTCTTATTTGAAGAAACGACAACAGCAAGAATTAGATAAACAACAACATGTGGGGAAAAAGAAAAAATCTTGCGGTAAGAGAACAAAACAATTTATTAAAAACATTTCAAAGCCTAGAAACAGTGTGCACACTGTGGAAAGTACAAACAATGCCTTAACAACAAAAAAGAATAAGAAGAAAAAAGCAAGAATAATCGATAATCATATTCTAAGGAAATATTGTATGGTAAAAGGAGGAAGACTCAGTATGAAGAAATTAGAAAGAGAATGTTTTACAATAGAGTTGTGTCTAATTTGTTGAAAGATGTGAAGAAATATAAAAAAAGATCAGCATTTTATAAAAAGAAAAACAGATTGAAAGTATTGTGGAGAAGGCTTTTCAATTAAAAAGGACATTATTCATTTTAGTTTTAAATAGAATTCGATCACTTGATAAGCCAATACATTTTATGAAGGCCAAAAGTAGGAAGAAGAGACTAATTAACAGAAGTAACTTTTGTGATATTTTTTGGGGTGAATGGAAACACAGTTCAAGCTCAGAGCCTTTTTTTAATGAAGAGAGTTATTTTCAAACCAATACATTATTGTTTGCAGTTGATACCAGTGATCGAGCTTATGAGGTTAGAAATGGTTGTGCAATTGACAAAGAGAAGATGGTTCCCTGAAATGAAGAAGAAGTGATAGCTGATGAAGTTCTGGGGAGACGTTCTAAAGCTCCAGTGTATACTTGGGATTGTAGTAGTATTTGTAGTATACGACAGGAATCTATTGAGATTTTTCGCAATTTCTTACGAGAGTATAGTAAAAAAAGTGTTAAACAAAAGATTAAGATGTTGCAAGGACTAGATCCTTGCAGAGTGAGAAAAATACTGGTTTGCAAGGTCATTCACTGGCTTGTCTTTCAAGAAAAGTATGTCAAAGTGTTTTTCATCATTTTAGAATGTTAGCAGTACATCATTCTGAAATGCGAAAGTTAGTGAGAAGATTGTGTTACGCAAAAAGTCCAGCAATAATTTTAAAGGACTTAAACAGTGCTCTTTTGCATGGGTCAGTCTCAGATGTTAAAAAGTTTGTGATGGAATAGAGTTTTGTTACTTTGGTCCTCAAGAAGAGAGTGGACAAAGTGAGGCATTGATAGAAGTAGGTGTTGAAGAAAATGGGGAAAATAGTACTACAGAGAAGTTTCAAGAACAAATTACAAAGTTTAAGGTAATTTCGTGTGAAAGGCCAAATTACACTTGTATTTGTTGTCGACGAACTCACTATAGAAATCAGAGTAGGAATGTTGATCTGTATTTAAAAAGTGAAAGAGAAAATAATGATAAGTGGATGGAATTTGCAACTTGTTTGTTGGTAGAGGATTGCTTTGATTTGGGTACTGATCAGCGTATTTGTAAATATTGTTAGAACAAATTAGACGATAATAAAATGCCTGCTAGAGCTGTCCATAATAATCTGGAGTTGGTAAGTATTCCTCCAGAACTTATAGATTTAAACACATATGAATCTATTCTGATTCAATGTGTACACCCATTTCAGGCTATTGTTCGTATGGAGCCTAAAACAGGTAAATTGCCTCCTACAGATTTACAGAGAGGATTAAAAGGTAGAGTTGTATATTTACCACTAGATTTAAAGAAAAATATTGAAACTATTGGTTTACAAAATGTAGAAAGTGAACCACTAGTTATTCTAGTTAATGGTGTTCCTACTAAGAGTAAGAAAATATGGCAGGAATTAGTGGATGTCAGCAAAGTGCAAAAGGCAACATTATATCTTATAAAAAACAATGATTACTACAAAAATGTGTATGTGGAAGAAGAAGAAATACTTTTAGGAGATGATAGTGAAATGTCAAGTGGTCAAATTGAGAAAGTTGATATGTCCAAAAGTGAAGAAATTTATGAACATTATAGTGTACATCCACTTCCTTCGAAAGAAGTCATGGGGAATACTATTGAATTATTCAAAATGAAGAAAGCGAAGGGGACTCCCATGAGTGTTTGGGAGAAAAGTTTGGAAGCTCGTTGTTTTCCCCAGCTGTTTCCAACTGGAAAAGGTGGACGATATGACGAACGATCAGTACAGATTCCTGCATCAGAATATCGGACAACAAGATTGTATGCAGAAGATCCAAGATTTCGTCAATGTATCCCATATATATTTCATCTTTTGTTTGAGAGTGACTTGTCTGGACTTTCATATGCAGTCAACCACATATTAAAAACAGGAGTACATCTTCAAAATGTTTCTGCAAAGGAATTTATGGATAAAGTACATCAAAGAGACGATCATTTAGAATCTCAACTGATTAATTTGATGGCATGTCAGCGTGGTACTAATGAGTATTGGTATCGTCGTCATGGAGAACTTAAATGCATGCTAAGGAACTTAGGAACTCCTACGTGGTTTGTTACCCTAAGTTGTGCTGAATACGCTTGGGATGATTTACTTGCATTTCTTCGAGAAGCAAATTCAAATATTAAAAATATTGAATACAAGACACCTGGAGAATTGTGTTCTTTGGATCCTGTTAATGTATGCAGATATTTCAATCATAGGTTTGAAGCTAAGATGTCTTTTATCTGCAATAAAAAGAATCCTCCTCTTGGAGAAGTTATTGATTTCTTTTGGAGAAAAGAGTATCAAGCTAGAGGTGCTCCTCATATACATATGCTTTTATGGATCAAAGATGCACCCAAATTTGGAACTGATTCGGATGATACTGTTTTATCATTTATTGAAGATTATGTTACATGTGCTATACCAAAAAGAACAGAAGAAAATAACTTAAGGCAACAAGTGTTACGGTTCCAAAGTCATCGATGTGGCAAATACTGTCGACGGAAATACAAGTCGAAGGAAAAGTTTTATACCAAATGTCGTTTTGGATTTCCACGTCCAGTAATATCCAAAGGAAGAGTAAACAGTTTGATGTCAGCAGTGAGACATACCATCACTAGAAAATCACCCAAAAATACTTACAATTTGAAAAGAAGTGAAGAATCAAAGTATATCAATGATTATAATCTAGTTATTCTCTCGATGTGGAATGCTAATATGGATATCCAGTATGTTGCGGATAATTCCATCGCTGTTGCTCGGTATGTAACATCATACATAACAAAATCAGAAAAGACGGAGTTGAAAGAAATGTGGAAAGAAATTTCTCACGAGAAGAGTCTTAGTAAGAAATTGTACAGTTTCAGTTTGAAGATGTTATCTCATCGAGAGATTGGAGCGTACGAATGCTCGGATCGGTTATCATCTGCAAGTTTATATTCAAAGTCAAGAGGGATCATTTGGGTGAGTCTTGGTCTTGCTGCAACACGAAATCGAGTACTTAAATCTGTACAAGAAATTGAATATTTAGCAGTAAATGAACCAGGAAGTACAGATATTGTCAAAACAAACATGTTGGATACATACTATCCAAATAGAAGTTGTCATCTTGAGAACATATGTCTCTATGAAGTGCTGCAATTTTATAGTTTTAAAAAAATACTACAGAAAAAACATAAATGAAGGAAAATATGCAGTTATTGGTTCAGAAGGATGTTTAGTGAAACATACTAAAGGAAATCTGATTAATCACAGAAAACTGAGTTGTGATACTGCTGATAAAAGAGAATTTTACTATTTAGCACTTTTGCAACTATTCAAGCCTTGGCGTACAGAATTAGAATTACTTGGAGATTTTCAGTGCTATGAAGATTCTTTCAATGCATGTAAAGATAGCATTGAATGCCCAATTTTTGCAAATTATCTCAAAATGTTGAATGAAGAAATTGATCAAGAAGCTACTATTGCAGCTGAGATTGCTAGAGACAGTTCTCAAGACAGTCAAAGTTCTGCTCACCTGAGTCAAGATCCACTAGGACAACCAATTCTTGAAAATGAAGCAGCAATTGCCATGAATGAAGTGGAAACAGCAATGCATCAAGCTCAAGAAGATATTATGGACTTAGAAAACTTGGAGGACCAGCTAAATATTGAACAGAAACAAATATATCAACAAGTTACACAACAGATCAAGCATGGTTTTCTTCATGAAAACAAAGAATGCACATGCACATCATTTGAACCTATCCGAATGTATATCAGTGGTCAAGCTGGTACAGGAAAAAGTTTCTTGATTAAAGTTTTGACCACTTATCTACAGAAAATAACTGACTCACATTTGTCTTGTGTTGTAACTGCTCCAACTGGATTGGCAGCACACAACATTAAAGGAATTACATTACATCGTTTACTAATGCTACCTGTGGAACATGAAAATAAATTGGAATATCACAAGCTATCTGGAGAAGCTTGTTATGAAGTTTCAAGAGTGCTAAAGAAAATTAAACTTCTAATTATTGATGAGGTGAGCATGGTGTCAAACTTAATGCTTGCCTTTGTGCATTTAAGAATGCAGCAAATTTTAAAAACAGAATACAATGTCTTATTTTGAGGAAAACATGTGATAGTTTTTGGTGATCTACTGCAACTTACTCCTGTAAAAGGGCAACCAGTATTTAAAACGCTTGTGCACGAAGACACCAGAAAGTCTTTGGGAAGTGTTGGAAACGTTAACATTTGGTCATATTTTGAGTACAAAGAAAAATATGCGACAAGCAAATGATGAATATTATGGAACCATTCTTCAAGATATACGAATTGGAGTATTGACAGAACATGGCAAACAAGCTTTGCAAAGTCGTCTACTTACCAACTTGTTTCCAAATGAAAATATAGTTCCAGCAAAATTATACAAAAATATTGCAGAATATAAATCTATCATCTGCCTCATGCCAACACTGCGAGAATGTTGTACATTCAATGAAGAACTTTTAAAGCTAGAAAATGAAGAAATAATAAAAATGGAAGCCATTGATAAAATAGAGCATGAACGAATTACTATTATTTTGACAGAAAAACTGAAAACAAAATTGGATTCTTTAGAAAAATCTATATCTAAAACTGCTGGTTTAGAAAAGAATTTATATGTATGTGTAAACTGTCGCGTCATTTTACGGCGTAATTTGGATGTGGAAAAAGGTTTAGTAAATGGTGCAATGGGTAAAGTTGTTGATTTTGTTAATTTTCAAAATAGAGATGGAATTGAATTTTTGAAAATCATTTGATCAGATTCAAGAAGTAAAACAAATTGGTCGTTGTTCAGTTCGTTTTTTGCTTGTTAAAGATTTGTATGTTCGTAGAAAACAGTTTCCTCTTTCTTTGGCATATGTGGTGACTATTCATAAATCTCAAGGTTTAAGTGTGGACAGTGCTTTGGGAAATATTGGAAGTACCGTATTTAAAGAGGGTATGGCATATGTTGCTTTGTCCCGAGTCAGAACTTTATCTGGATTACATTTGATTGATTTTGATGAGAGAAAAATTAGTGCAGATGTAAATTGTGTAAGAGAGTATAATCGGTTAAGGAGACTGTATGCTCCCAATTTAGGTGAATATCCTGTATATGAAAAGCGTGTTGTAGGTCGAAAAAGAAGTTATGAGAATATCTGTAGTGAAGTTAAAGAGAAGACAAAAAATCAGGATAAAGTTGAAATTCGAAACAAAAGAAAAAGGACAGTATTGAAGAGATTGTCGGATATCAGTTAGAAAATAGTTCAGGTATCAACTGCTATGCTAATGTAGTGGTAAATGTTGTATTTTTTCTAGAATATCTGCAACAGCAAATTTTGGAGAATAATGAAAAAACGTTTTGTTCCTTGTGTTCTATTTTTGAAAAATTGAGAACTAATAAAAGTGAAATACAAAGTGTTTCAGATATTCGGAAACTTTTGGATATATGTTCTGGTTCTACGCAATTTACACAGAATGTGCAACAAGATGCTCAAGAATTTCTAATGTATATGCTTGCAGTATTTGAAGAGGAAGGAATACAAATTGAAAATCTATTTGGACTTTGTTATAAATGGGAACATCAATGTGAAAATTGTACGTTTACTTCTACCACTAACATAGACACTGAAAGATTTATATATTTAACAATACCAGACTGTAAAACAGTGTCTTTCAACAAATTAGTTAAAGCAGCAAATCAAAACATGCAGTGTATGCAATGCAAATCAGAAATGTTATCAACACTATTTATAGAAAAATTTGGACAATATATAATTTTGATGATACAACGTTGTACAGCTGATGGAAGAAAATTGGAAACCTTAATAAAACATTTTGTAGCAAGTCAACTATCAATATCAGGAAGAACTTTTGTAGCAGTAGCAATTATTTTTCACAATGGACCTTCTACAACATCTGGACATTACACTGTCTATTTAAAATGCAATAAAGGATGGACATATTGTAATGATGCTCATTTACTTTTCAAATATCGTTTGCCGAATGAATTACCAAATTCATACCTAATATTCTTAAAACCAAAGTTCTAAGAACATAATTCGGCCTATTGGGAATATGTTGAACTGTATTAATATGATTACTTTGGACAATTTTAGTATAAAGGATTTGAGGAATATCATTTGGCCTAGAGGAAAGATATTAATGTGAATTAAGCACTTTTTCTGGGATATTCTGACACCATACATTTAAAAGAACATCATTTAGAGCATATGGAAATTAGGAAAAATTATTGATTCAATTATTGTTTTGCTTCTTTTATCTTGTACTAAAAAAATTCACTTACAAAGAACTATTTTATATATGTGTGATTTGAATTATATGCTATGTTATTGACGATCTTATTATTATACAATGTGCAGAGATAGTTCACTATGTTGAAAATATTTTTGACACAGATTTTTTTTTTTTTTAAACAATCTTCTTGATTGTTTTTTTTTTGCCCGCTGTTATGTGATGAGTAACATTGAAATCACTATTTAAAGTGACATTCAATATATTCTGAAAACAGCAAAAAAGGCAAACTAAATAATTTAAATTGTGCTTACATTATATTGTGTTTATAAAATTATAATACTATACATTATAACTGTATTTTTTCTTCTCTTTCACAGATCATAAATCTAAAGTTTTAAATTTTTAAAAATTTAAATTATAAAAAACAACTACAAAAAATGTTTAGAAAAATTTGATATCTACTACTGTAAAGGTAAGATTAAGTAATGCAAACACTATCTATGCAGTACTACATTCAGTTATGCAGTATCTATATAAACTTCTAACACACTACTTATAAAGTTACTACCCATGCAGCCTAGTAATCCTCCTGTCTGTCCCATGCACTTTTACAATCACCCATCCAGCACTATGTACTTATCCCATCACTCCGCCAATACCTAACCAGTTATAACTTGACCATGCACTCTTCTTTCCTGCACTGTAATCATTCCAATTACTAGTGATGTCGTTATGGAGCGGCCTAGCCACTAACACAAGTACACCTTCAACATTCTCTGCACTATGCATCCAGAACTCTAACCGCATATATACTATTGATACACTCTTGCAAATACCCACTTAGTACCCATGTAGCCTAGCAATCCAGCTGTCACTCCCATGCACTTCCTCATTCACCCATCCAGCACTATATTGTTATCCCATCACTCCGCCAATACCTAACCACTCATAACTTCACCATGCACTCTTCTTTCCTGCACTGTAATCATTCCAATTACTAGTGATGTCGTTATGGAGAGGCCTAGCCACTAACACAAGTACACCTTCAACATTCTCTGCACTATGCATCCAGAACTCTAACCGCATACATACTATTGATACACTCTTCCAAATACCCACTTAGTACCCATGTAGCCTAGCAATCCACCTGTCACTCCCATGCACTTCCTCATTCACCCATCCAGCACTATCTTCTTATCCCATCACTCCGCCAATACCTAACCACTCATAACTTCAACATGCACTCTTCTTTCCTGCACTGTAATCATTCCAATTACTAGTGATGTCATTATGGAGTGGCCTAGCCACTAACACAAGTACACCTTCAACATTCTCTGCACTATGCTTGCACAACTCTAACCACATTCATACTATTGATACACTCTTGCAAATACCCACTTAGTATGCATGCAGCCTAGCAATCCACCTGTCACTCCCATGCACTTCCTCATTCACCCATCCAGCACTATCTTCTTATCCCATCACTCCGCCAATACCTAACCACTCATAACTTCACCATGCACTCTTCTTTCCTGCACTGTAATCATTCCAATTACTAGTGATGTCGTTATGGAGAGGCATAGCCACTAACACAAGTACACCTTCAACATTCTCTGCACTATGCATGCAGAACTCTAACCACATACATACTATTGATACACTCTTGCAAATATCCACTTAGTAACCATGTAGCCTAGGAATCCACCTATCACTCCCATGAACTTTCATTCACCCATCCAGCACTATCTTCTTATCCCATCACTCCGCCAATACCTAACCACTCATAACTTCACCATGCACTCTTCTTTCCTGCACTGTAATCATTCCAATTACTAGTGATGTCGTTATGGAGAGGCCTAGCCACTAACACAAGTACACCTTCAACATTCTCTGCACTATGCATCCCGAACTCTAACCGCATGCATACTATTGATACACTCTTGCAAATACCCACTTAGTACCCATGTAGACTAGCAATCCACCTGTCACTCCCATGCACTTCCTCATTCACCCATCCAGCACTATCTTCTTATCCCATCACTCCGCCAATACCTAACCACTCATAACTTGATCATGCACTCTTCTTTCCTGCACTGTAATCATTCCAATTACTAGTGATGTCGTTATGGAGAGGCCTAGCCACTAACACAAGTACACCTTCGACATTCTCTGCACTATGCATCCAGAACTCTAACCGCATACATACTATTGATTAAGCCTGGGCGTAGTTCGCGAAGTAGCGCTACGCGAAGCTACGCAAAGTGCAGTTCGCACTACGCGAGCTACGCGTAGCACTACGCGAACTGCGTAGTGCACTGTTCGCAATGATTGCACAGTGCCGGATGCTTGTCCGCACTGTGCAATCATTGAAAACGGCATCTTGCACAGTGCGAGCTGTCTCTTACTGCCGCTCGAGTAGATTTTTACTCGAGCGGCAGCTCTCTCAACGCGGACTGGTAGTTTCTCATCGCGAGCGGTCGCGAGCATACGCGACCACTCGCAATGAGAAACCTGACCTCCCCCGTTGAGAATCTCGCCGGATGTCATTTTGCTTGCTCGCGGTCGCCAACCTGACGTTGAGGACCGCGAGCAAGCAAAAAATGACCGCTGCACTACGCTACGCTACGCGTGTTTGCACTGTGCTACGTGCAATTTGGTTGTGCGAAGTAGCGCAAACTTCGCAAACTACGCGAGCGTAGCGTAGTGCTTTGCCCAGGGTTACTATTGATACACTGTTCCAAATACCCACTTAGTACCCATGTAGCCTAGCAATCCACCTGTCACTCCCATGCACTTCCTCATTCACCCATCCAGCACTATCTTCTTATCCCATCACTCCGCCAATACCTAACCACTCATAACTTCACCATGCACTCTTCTTTCCTGCACTGTAATCATTCCAATTACTAGTGATGTCATTATGGAGTGGCCTAGCCACTAACACAAGTACACCTTCAACATTCTCTGCACTATGCTTGCACAACTCTAACCACATACATACTATTGATACACTCTTGCAAATACCCACTTAGTACCCATGTAGACTAGCAATCCACCTATCACTCCCATGCACTTCCTCATTCACCCATCCAGCACTATCTTCTTATCCCATCACTCCGCCAATACCTAACCACTCATAACTTCACCATGCACTCTTCTTTCCTGCACTGTAATCATTCCAATTACTAGTGATGTCGTTATGGAGTGGCCTAGCCACTAACACAAGTACACCTTCAACATTCTCTGCACTGTGCTTGCACAACTCTAACCACATACATACTATTGATACACTCTTGCAAATACCCACTTAGCATGCATGCAGCCTAGCAATCCAGCTGTCACTCCCATGCACTTCCTCATTCACCCATCCAGCACTATCTTCTTATCCCATCACTCTGCCAATACCTAACCACTCATAACTTCACCATGCACTCTTCTTTCCTGCACTGTAATCATTCCAATTACTAGTGATGTCGTTATGGAGAGGCCTAGCCACTAACACAAGTACACCTACAACATTCTCTGCACTATGCATGCACAACTCTAACCACATACATACTATTGATACACTCTTGCAAATACCCACTTAGTACCCATGCAGCCTAGCAATCCACCTGTCACTCCCATGCACTTCCTCATTCACCCATCCAGCACTATCTTCTTATCCCATCACTCCGCCAATACCTAACCACTCATAACTTCACCATGCACTCTTCTTTCCTGCACTGTAATCATTCCAATTACTAGTGATGTCGTTATGGAGAGGCATAGCCACTAACACAAGTACACCTTCAACATTCTCTGCACTATGCTTGCACAACTCTAACCACATACATACTATTGATACACTCTTGCAAATACCCACTTAGCATGCATGCAGCCTAGCAATCCAGCTGTCACTCCCATGCACTTCCTCATTCACCCATCCAGCACTATCTTCTTATCCCATCACTCCGCCAATACCTAACCACTCATAACTTCACCATGCACTCTTCTTTCCTGCACTGTAATCATTCCAATTACTAGTGATGTCATTATGGAGTGGCCTAGCCACTAACACAAGTACACCTTCAACATTCTCTGCACTATGCTTGCACAACTCTAACCACATACATACTATTGATACACTCTTGCAAATACCCACTTAGTACCCATGTAGCCTAGCAATCCACCTATCACTCCCATGCACTTCCTCATTCACCCATCCAGCACTATCTTCTTATCCCATCACTCCGCCAATACCTAACCACTCATAACTTCACCATGCACTCTTCTTTCCTGCACTGTAATCATTCCAATTACTAGTGATGTCGTTATGGAGTGGCCTAGCCACTAACACAAGTACACCTTCAACATTCTCTGCACTATGCTTGCACAACTCTAACCACATACATACTATTGATACACTCTTGCAAATACCCACTTAGTATGCATGCAGCCTAGCAATCCAGCTGTCACTCCCATGCACTTCCTCATTCACCCATCCAGCACTATCTTCTTATCCCATCACTCCGCCAATACCTAACCACTCATAACTTCACCATGCACTCTTCTTTCCTGCACTGTAATCATTCCAATTACTAGTGATGTCGTTATGGAGAGGCCTAGCCACTAACACAAGTACACCTACAACATTCTCTGCACTATGCATCCAGAACTCTAACCGCATACATACTATTGATACACTCTTCCAAATACCCACTTAGTACCCATGTAGCCTAGCAATCCACCTGTCACTCCCATGCACTTCCTCATTCACCCATCCAGCACTATCTTCTTATCCCATCACTCCGCCAATACCTAACCACTCATAACTTCACCATGCACTCTTCTTTCCTGCACTGTAATCATTCCAATTACTAGTGATGTCATTATGGAGTGGCCTAGCCACTAACACAAGTACACCTTCAACATTCTCTGCACTATGCTTGCACAACTCTAACCACATACATACTATTGATACACTCTTGCAAATACCCACTTAGTATTCATGCAGCCTAGCAATCCACCTGTCACTCCCATGCACTTCCTCATTCACCCATCCAGCACTATCTTCTTATCCCATCACTCCGCCAATACCTAACCACTCATAACTTCACCATGCAGTCTTCTTTCCTGCACTGTAATCATTCCAATTACTAGTGATGTCGTTATGGAGAGGCATAGCCACTAACACAAGTACACCTTCAACATTCTCTGCACTATGCATGCAGAACTCTAACCACATACATACTATTGATACACTCTTGCAAATATCCACTTAGTACCCATGTAGCCTAGCAATCCACCTATCACTCCCATGCACTTTCATTCACCCATCCAGCACTATCTTCTTATCCCATCACTCCGCCAATACCTAACCACTCATAACTTCACCATGCACTCTTCTTTCCTGCACTGTAATCATTCCAATTACTAATGATGTCATTATGGAGAGGCCTAGCCACTAACACAAGTACACCTTCAACATTCTCTGCACTATGCATCCAGAACTCTAACCGCATGCATACTATTGATACACTCTTGCAAATACCCACTTAGTACCCATGTAGACTAGCAATCCACCTGTCACTCCCATGCACTTCCTCATTCACCCATCCAGCACTATCTTCTTATCCCATCACTCCGCCAATACCTAACCACTCATAACTTCACCATGCACTCTTCTTTCCTGCACTGTAATCATTCCAATTACTAGTGATGTCATTATGGAGAGGCCTAGCCACTAACACAAGTACACCTTCAACATTCTCTGCACTATGCATCCAGAACTCTAACCGCATGCATACTATTGATACACTCTTGCAAATACCCACTTAGTACCCATGTAGCCTAGCAATCCACCTGTCACTCCCATGCACTTCCTCATTCATCCATCCAGCACTATCTTCTTATCCCATCACTCCGCCAATACCTAACCACTCATAACTTCACCATGCACCACTAATGCATTCTTTCAGTCAATCATACTCTACACGTATATTCAAGCAAAATTTCAGACATTACCATGCAATTATAGTTCTTTTTTTAACCAGATAAGGTAGTTCTGAGAAGAACTTTTTTTTTTTTTTTCTTTTTTTTTTTTTTGTAGTTTTTGAACAATTTTGTACTTTTTTTGGTGTTTTTTAAAAATTGAACAAAAAAGGAACTAAGTAAACAGTTAGCTTTTGGAATTAAACATCATTCCAAAAACAAACAAAAAAATAAAAAATTTGCACTTATGGTTCCGTTGTGCTGCACAAATAGCATCCACTGACTGTTCACCATAACAGATGATGGTTTTGCACTTAGTGCAGTGCTGCTCCAGAAAAGCAAATTCGGGGCGAATGTCTATTGGAGGTGCTGATGTGGACGCTCCGGAGGTGCTAGCAATGCCTGGTGGTGGATTTTTGCTGCACGTCTCATTTCTTCTCGTGCCAGATTCCGGGGGTGAATGGTCCGCAGATGTTTATACATACTCGCTGTTCCACAGGAGTATTTCTTGTCACTGCCTCGCGACAGGAGCCTTCCACACAGCAAGCATGTAACTTCTCTGGCGTTCACCTTTTTTTTCTCCGGCAGGAAAGGTAAAACATTTCCATACCATTGACCCAGGCCTCTTCTTGGGAGGATCTTCCTCCAAGATATCTTCTTCTGAAGAATGATGAGCAGCTTCTGAACCAGATGCCATTGCTGTAATGCAATTTTTTAAAAACACCCAAAAAAATCCAAAATCAGCTCTGGAAGGAGAAGAGATGTGTCTCATCCAGTGCTCCAAACAGAATAATTAAAATGGGTGGGGTCCTTCAATAGTTACAGTGGGAAATCAAATCCTTTTTTTTGAGGTCACATGGGATTCGCGCACCGTGCGCACACGGCGCGCGCACCCGACGCGGTTTCGCGAAAATAGATTTAAAAGTAATATAAGTGTATTACAAGTAGAAATATATTATTTTTATGAATACCTTAGATAATCTCTTGCCTTCATATGTACATTAAAGACACATACATATCATTTTTGAATATAAAAACTTTCGCGGGAGTCGCGCACCCAGCGCGCCCCGGCACGTATCCGACGTCACGCGGGGCCCGCCACCGCGCAAGCGTCGCGTACGCTAATTCGTATGTGTCGCGTATAAGCCGGAGCAGGAATCGCGTACCGGTCGCATACCAAACGCGCACACCACGTAATATTATACGTATGTAACGTGACTAAAAACACGCACCCGTCGCATACCATACGCGGATCCTTCACGAGTTTCCTAAACAGGCGGCTAGGGTACGCGTACCCGCCACGTTCGGTACGCTTTTGGTGCGCGATTCCAAAAAAAACATTTTTAAAAAAAATTAAACAATACAAATATATTAAAAGAAAAATATAACAGAAAAAAATTATACTATATTTTACTTTTTAATTTATTAAATAATTTTTTTTGTGCAAAATACACAAAAATATACAATATTGTTTAATAAATAATATATTTACAAATAAACAGTTAAAAAACTCATGTCATCAGTGATGTCATGAGTGATGTCACTGTGATGTCACAGTGATGTCACTGACCATGTCATGAGTGATGTGATATGTGACGTCATCAGCAGTGCATTGCGGGGGCGCGAGTTATAGTTAGCTGAACTAACTATAACGGGGAATTTCACGGGTTTTGTACGAGTGCAATGTCCAACTAACTATAACTGTCCCTAAAACCTATGGTTTTTTCAGTGAATTTGTAAGGTTTTTAAATGCTAATTTCTAACTATAACGTGCCTGAAACCTATGGTTTTTTCAGTGAATATATATATATATATATATTTTCTTTCCTGAAATGGAAATTTATTGCACCTTGATTATCAACTGGATTACTCATGTCAACATCGAAGAGAGATCAGCACTAGCAATTCTCCATATCTTTGCAGAGGATGAGCCCTCATCTCCTGGCCAGCAACCTGTTCCACACTACAACGATGTTGGGGATGATGAGAACATCCATACCATCGACCAGGACACCCTCCAAGTACTCCTGGACTCCATCAGGACACCATCTTCAGACACAGGCAGGATCAACAGTGTTGTGGGGTTTCCACATCCCCACCTACATACCAATAGGCACCACCTGCCATCCCGTCCAGACCCCTGGACTCTGAGGACCCACAAGTTACCTTCCAATGCATTGCCGTAGGAGTCCAGTAGGAGTTGATAGAGCAGGTGCGGGCTGGGATGGAGAGTGTGGCGGCCACCCTAGAGGGAGTCTGTGAGTTCCTCAATCCCAATAGAGGCACCTACTCTTTGCTCCGTGGCCTCCAGCAGTCACTGGCTGACATCGTTGGTGTCCTGAGTCAGAGGCATGACCGAATGCCTTTGCCAAAGGGGCACCAGCGAAATGCCCAACCAGCTGGGGGCAATAAGGACTATCTTGCAGTTGATCAATCAGAAGCAGGTCTCTCAATTTGGTGCAATGGCTGCTTATCACCGCAACATTTCTTCTATGTTGCAAAACCAGCAGATTCTCCTCACTGCTGCGCTGTCTCATGTGTGGGCACATATAAATGCTGCTGCAAGCACGGGATACAAAATGTCCACCCTGATGTGTGTGTGCCTACCCCATTGCTGCCACCCCTACAACACCACCATCACAGGAGACACCAAACACATCAGGGGAGGAAGATGTGGACGGCACATCTTTCCAAAGAAAACGTGTCCAGTAGCAGTCATCTGTGCCTGTGTCCTGTACTTATGAACATGACAGGGAACATCTGCTGCCACTGTCCTTGTTTTGATTTTGCCCTGTTTACTTTGACCATTTGTGGGCTGTCAATATGGCCTATCCTCACTAATGACATTGTGGTCATCCTCCTCACTAAAGCACTCCTCTCCTCCACATGTCCCATGACATGTTCCCCACATTGTCTCTGTCTGGACATCCACTGGCTCTAAGCATCTTTAGAGGTTGTTGTGCAATAAACTTTTCCTGTGAGCCGCATCAACATTTGCACATGTAAATGAATGCACTTAGAACTGCCTGTGTGCTGTTTGTCTGTAGGAGTCAGGACCAGGTTGATCATCAGGCGTTCTGTGAGGCAAATACACCAACTACTGGCCAAAGGGACACATATTTTGTGGAGTTAGTGACAATGCTAGGCAGTGAGAGTGTAACATATTTGGTGAACACTATTTGCGTGTTGAATTGCAAGTGCTTCCTCAGGGTTGAAAGCATGAAGTACAACCGTTGCCATGCAGTCAATGTTAACGGTGAATTAAGTCACCCCACAATTTCCAGGTCCACCCATGGTTACAAGCAAGCATACAACATAGGGCTGAAGAGTAACCACTGCAAGTGTGGGTGGATATGGGGCAGCAATCAGTGTGTGAGTCTAAAAACCTACTAACTGGGCAAATGCTTTTGAGCACAACATCCCTCCAAAGCATGTTGCATGCCATCGCAACACAGAGATATTATATGCAACCAACTATTTTGCACTGTCCACAATTTCCAACATGATAGCCACTTCCACTGCTCAACAATGTCTGATATTTAGATGATGTAAAGTCATGGCCAAAAAGACAGATCCCAGTCCATAGGTCAGACACCAACTCACACATGTTGCCACACACTGCTAGAAAAGACATATGAAAGTACATAACACTAGCTGAGCACACATGCTAACTCCCACACAGTAAATCATGACCTAGACCTGTACGATGCAAACAATGACATTTAATGTCAAAAGAATGAGTAAAAATTCAGACAACCAAATCTAAACTACAATAAGCAACTACCCTAATCTACCTATAACTACATACTAACTATACCTAACCTTAGCTTAGCCTACCTAACACTACACATTTAGCCCAACATAAACAACATCAACCTCCAACCTCTCTTAACCGCTTAACCGCGGCAGCAATTCCGCCACGGTGCGGCGGTTCAGCGGAGTGGGCGGGGCCGCATCGGCCAACGGACGTGCGCAGCACTACGGAGGTAGTGCTCGCGACGGCCGTTAGCCGACAGAAGCATGGAAGGGGTTAACAGACGTATACACATAAGGACAACATAAAGTACACCTAACCATCAACTACACATATAGTCCTAAATATTCATATTTTTTTGTATATATTTCAAACTTTTTGTATGTTTTTGTTTTTTTAAATATTTTTATTAACTCACATATATGAGCACATCAATCTTACCACCCCCAAAAACAATAAATCCCTGAATGCTAACATCTAACCCACCCCTAAAAAAATCTCAACACTAAACGATCCTTACTCTAACTAATCTCTAGAAAATAAAAAACACACCAATAATAATAATAGTAAAACCAGGTTCTAGGGGAAGGGTAGGTAGGCTTCCTGTGATGGAGATGTAACTAAGGATTGGCCAGTGCCTGCTTAAGCTCCTGTAGCAGTGTGAGGGCCCTGTCCATTTTGTGCTCTAGCAGCGCTAGTCATAATTTAAGGTCAGAGGTCCTTTTTTATCATGTTGCCCAATGAGCTCGGCCCACCTGTGTGCTGCGGTGTCGGGGGAGGTGGTTTCTAGGGTCGGCTTGCCGATGTACTAGGGACTGGTCCCTTGGTTTTTCCTTGGCCTGCTTTGGCATCTTTGTTCCTGGCTTTTGATAATTTTGCAGATCCCTGAGGGAAGCAGCTACATTTCCCCAAAGCTGTCTCCTCCTCATAACGGCGATTCATTGCCCTGTGACCTTTGGCCACTCTCCTTACATGTAGATAACATTACTTCCAGAGGTTGTAGGCTTGCAACTTCTGGGGTATCATGTTATCTGTTAAAGGTAAAATGTAAAGATGTCAGTGATAGGATGACTAGCTACTGGTACATATCAAATGAGACAGCTCTTTGTGTACAACATCAAGATAGCAGGTCCTACAGCCTAATATAATCTTGCAGCTCTGAGGGACCAGACACATGCTCAAAATCTATCGACTCAGATGCACTGATGCCAAAGTTCTGAGGCATGACAAATGTTGCACATTGCAATGGCAGCCTCCTGCCACATCTATGTATGACCATGTCAGTACATGTAATGATGGGCAACTATGCTGCATTGTACCCATGGTATGGTTCACATCACAACCTCACTGAAATGTAGTGTGTCATCTGCATGCTGCAATGGTCATCATTGCAAATAGCTTTTTCTATAGCATTATGTCCCAATTATGCCAAGTACATTTCTTGTGTCAGAATGTGGCATATCTTATATGCCAAGGAACATAGTATGACACATTGCTAACTATGCTGAACATATGGAATTCCTCACATGTAAAAATGGATGCTGGATATGTAACACACGTCACACAGACACATGACACCTCTCCGATCAGGCCTGTTGTAGGTCCATTACAGATCAGTCCACAGGTCATTACATGCTCCCCATGTCATTACATGTGAAACTGACATGCATTCTGAAAGTCACAAATCCACAGATATGCAGATGTGAATCCTCAACCACAGACAATCACAGATCCTGGCAGCTTGTTCCATCACAGATTAGCAATGTATCCTCATAGAGGTTTGTGAGAGGCAAATTAACATGCAAATGTCAAGATCCTCTACATCTCGTCTATCATCAAAGAAATAAACTTGTCTTAGTGTAAGGGATACACATCATTGCAGCAAATTTTGCACTGCCTTAGACATCACAATCACTCCTTCCGCAACACAATTAGCCTAGACAAAGGCACTCACTGTTTACGTTGGGGTCCTTGAAGGAATCCACTTCAGCACGTGTGAATGATGCTGGTCCACCTACCACACATGACATGTAAAACAATTCAGTCATCATAGGACACATTCATTTTTAACACGCCAATTTAGCAGAGTACTTTATGCAAACATATTGACTATTTACCCCTTCGGGCTACATTTAAGCAGATGACACAGTTGAGAAGCATGAGCACTACACATTGGTAAGGCCAACTAAAGTGTAGATACTAATAAGGAGTGAGGGCATGCATCTTTTGGAAATTATTGGATCCAGTCCTAAATCCTCATTGCTGACATATATCACCATGGTGGCTGAGTCTCAGGAGTTGCATGACCTACATAACTCACAGAAAATTGCAAGGGTTTGACCAAAACCATACCCAGATCAAAGTTTACTAGGTTTTGTGTCCCCTATAGATGCCACACATCATGTCTACCTGAGCCCTTTGTATGGTCAGATTTGTACATGTCAATGCTGCACAGTACTAGATGCCATTCAGACATGTCCCAAGCATACCTAAGCTGCACATCGAGACACTTCATAATAACATATATTGGTATACTTTTATGGATACTTTCATAAAAAATAATTGATTGATTGATTGAAATTGGTACACTCATTAGATGTGTAGGATACTGCCTGTCACACCCTGAGATATAGTATACTGTATGTGTGCTCCCCTCTGACATACATTGGGCCGCCTAAACACTTGACATGTACAACTTTAGTTACATATGTTAGGACAGATCCTGTGGATCAGCACTCACCTACACTTCCATGAGGCCATGCAAAGCAAAATATGTGTAATTTGTGATGCATGCAGAGGTATGCAGTCAGCCAAGCCAGTGATAAGCACATCGTACCCATTGTGAACATCAAAGAGCCATACAAGTCTAATTGGACCTACTGATAAAGACCTATGATTATGTAATACAATGCATTCACTGGTTACCTGAGCAGGGTAAGCCATGGCAGGCCTCAATGAATACTGGCTACCTTTGCAGTCATTGGAAGGAGGGTTATTGGCACATCATCATGTGTAATTGTAAATTGCAAGTGTGAAAAATGTCAGTGCACATTTTCATGATTGTTACATCCTACCTGCCTTGGAGTTTCTTTCTGCTACCTTCCTTAATGTCTCCTGCAGATATCTGCAGTACCTACCTCCTGCTGCCAGCACAGTGCAAATCCTAGTAGGGGTGTGCTGCTCAAATGACTGCTCAAATGACTGCTTGAATGAAAGGAGCAGTAGCGGCCGGCACGGATCGGGAGTAGTGAGGCAGGGCAGGGCAGCGAATGGGGGAGTGAGGAGGGGGTGATGTAATTTTTTTTTTTTTAAATGTTACCTTCTCGTCGCTCTTCCACACGTCGTCTCAGTCTCTACTCCCCGGGGCCGGAGCAGGAAGCAGCCAGTCTCCCTCCCCTAAGCCAATCACAACGCTGCAGCGTTGTGATTGGTCTGAGCGCCGTGGATCAGTGCTCAGCCAGAGAATGGGGCCTGGTCATGTTCTCCACACAGGCTGTAATGCAACCTGCATGGAGACCATGCAAAGTGCGCTTTACTGTTTTGGACGGCCCCAGATAGCCAGCCAAAACAGTCATTCGCACTTGGAGTGGGCAAACCACTCCTCCCCTGCTCTGAGAGCAAAGCAGCTCCGCCCACCCCACAAAGCTGAACAGCAGGAACAAAAACAATGATAATAACCTTGAGATATTATCATTGCATTTGTTCGTTCTTTCATTGCTTTGCAGCAGTGGAGTGACGCTCCTATGCCTTAGCAGCAGAGCCGCCACTGGAAAGGAGATTACCGCATTGAGAATCAGTCAGTGCTTTACTGTAAAATGAAGATGAAGAATAAAATGAAAGATGCAAGGACTACATGTACCATGATGCTATGGGGCCTGAGTAAGAGCAGCCTCATTGAAGGCAAACACCTGTCAAAAGTTCTGTGCAGCTTTGTTTGATCGATATACAAATCTGTGTTTTTGAAGCTTGTGTTTTCTGGGGACAGTGGTCTGCGCTGACGGGTTGCAACCTTGCTCGAAGAGATAGCTGGGCACGTCACTATTTAAATTGTTGTGCAGCATTCATATTCAGCACTCCATAACAATGTTGAGTTCCTCTAAAGAGCTGTAAAGGAAGCAAAACATCAGGATGTCAGGAAAGTAATCTAATGAAAATTAGATTGCTTAAATGAAAGGAGATTATCTCATTCAAATGGGTCAGTATTTTATTATGGCAATTGAAAATGAAGTGTGAAATGCAAGGACTACATTTACCATAGAGGTAACTTGAAAAATTTCCTCCCAGTACAGACACTGAATGCAAAGCCTTGGTCTATGGCAAATCCAATTACCGCATCCACCTGTTCATGAGTAAATCACAACAGGTCTCTTACTGCTAAGTATTCAGGCTTGTCTCATGGCTGGCAACCCATTGGCTATGGGCATGCATGATGTAGGTGCCCTAGGCACATGAGAGTCAAAGTATGGCCAGGATGCCATTGCTGTGTGGTAGTACATTGGCTGCCAGAGGAAGCATGTACACATACAAGTGCATGGGTCTGAATAAAACAATGTGTGACACCCTGCAGATAGCCAACTCTAGTCTTGATGAAATGTGTTGAACATCAGTTATCGTGATCTGATTAGTAGGACAGAGTCCATCCACTCAGAGTAGGCACACAGTGGTAGTGAGAACAATGCTGAGATCCAGTCATCTGAAAGGGAAATACAGTGTGATTTGAAATCCATACCCTTGTGTAACAGGTGTCCAACACATCAATGAGGAACTGAGGGGCATATCCTCAAAGGGATTGTACCACCTGAATGTCACTTTTTCCTACATTCTGGTGGTACAGTGCCCTGCATTATATTTATAAAAGGGTGATAAGCCACTGTGGGGCATATTTACGAGGGGATTGAGCCACTGGAACATCACTTTTTACAAAGTTCCGGTGGTGCAATGCCCTCCAACATATTTACAAACTGGCATTAAATCACTTTGCATGGCTGAACACAGCTTTGTAAATATGGTACCCTTTCAGGCAGTTTTCTACATGAAAGAGGCGTTCAATGGGTGCTTTGGGCATTTTATGTCAACACCCGTTGCTTTTTGATGCTGCCCCAGATTTACAAGGATCTGTATATCTGAGGCAGCGCCAAAAACTAATGGCAAGCAAAAGCAGGCGTTAGATTGGTGCAACGAGGAGAAATACTTATATTTCTCCTAGTTTTTACTTTTACTATGTGTGCTGCTTTCTGCAGCACACATAGAAAAAGCAAAACACATTCACTGATTGTTTATGTGCAGGAAGGTGCCCCACCTGCACAAAAAAAATCATTAGATGATGGTGATCTGCTACTTCTATGGGTGCTGCAGAGTGCAGCACACATAGATGTAGCAAATCACCATTATCACCATTATTGATTGTATATATGCAGGAAGGAACATGGAGAGGTGTGGTGCAGCGGCCAGGGCAGCTGACTTCGGAGCACAGGGTTCGCGGTTCGATCCCCGGCTCCGGTGGCAGCTCAGCACCATGTGACTCTGGGCAATAGCTCACTTAATTTCCACTCCGGCCCCCAGCGCCTTGAGACCCGTAAGGGTGAGTAGCTGCGCTATATAAAAACGGACTTACATTTTTTACATTTTTCCTGCACCTAAACAATCATCCCTGCAATGCAGGCACCCTTGCACTATGGTGCATGGGTGTCTGGGTTGGTGCTAGGCAGCTTTTTTTAGTGCCAGCATAAGGAAAAACATGAGGATGCAGTGTAATTGTGTATATACACCACATCACTGCGTTATCAAAACTATGCAGTGCTGCACTGCCAGATTTGCTGCCACGCTGTTTCATTTCCATATATATATATATATATATATATATATATATATATATATATATATATATATATATATATATATATATATATATATATATATACTACTGGCGGTCGCCAGTAGATAGTTATAGTTAGGACCTATTTTCCATAGGAAATCCGCGACATTCTATTTGAAATAACTCTTGCGTCGGTTGACGAATCTTCGCGAAATTTCCAAACTTTATGGCCCGCTCCGGTCCGCTCCTACTCTGAAAGTCTCAGGGTGATTCGTCAAGCGGGGGCCGAGGAAAAAGGGGGGTCCCAAAACGTGTTTTCCCCATTCATTTTCCCATAGGAAACTTTAGACACAGCTACAGCCCGAACTGCTGAACGGAATTACACCAAATTTGGCAAAGAGGTAGTTCTTGGTTCAGAAAGAACCCTTTTGTTAAATGGTGTAAATCCATTCAGTAGTTGCGGAGAAATTAAAAAATAAGAGTCAAAAAATCAATTTCCCATAGGAAACTTTATGCAAGGCTACAGCTCGAACTGCTGAACGGAATTACACCAAATTTGGCAAAGAGGTAGTTCTTGGTTCAAAAAGAACCCTTTTGTTAAATGGTGTAAATCCGTTCAGTAGTTGCTGAGAAAATCAAAGTAAAAACACATATATATCTGGGCGGAGCCTAACCACACATGTCATCGTGAGATCTGATTGGCTGTCAGCACTTCATCCTGGAATTGCTGGCAGCCATCTTGGGACCAATATAAATGATAGTACCCCATTGAAATGCATTGTAGTGAATCGAAGATTTTGAGGGTTACCAAAAGGAGAACTATAAAGGGTGATAACAGACTTTAGTTACATTAGAATTCATTTGTTGATGGTACCATACTAATTTCAGGAATTGTGGTGTGCTCTAAGGTGATTTTACCTCTGTGAAAAACCTTCTGCTGGGATATCATGAATCATGTTTGAGAGAAAACTATTTTCACATGCTTGTCCCATACAGTTTTGGAAGGTGCTCCAGAAGCTAAAATGAGAGCATATTTTCTGTAAATTCACATTATCTTTCTCAGTCATGTGAGAATGAAGTCTGACATTCTCAGTAAAACATGTACATCCAACAAGGGCAGAGACTGTCAGTTGATTCCTTTGTGTTCTACTGCAGCTTCCCAGAGTGTTCTAAAGAACAACTAGAGTGCTAACAGGCTTACTTATGACAAAAGTATGGCACACCTGAAGCCATCTTGATTGGAATAAACTGGTAACACTTAAAACATTTAATTTAAAAAGGAACAAAATGATGGGGTTCATCTTGTCATAGAAATTATGGTTAGTGCTCTGGAAAGAAAAATTAGGACATGTTTCAAGTGTGATCTCAAATATCTTCCTGTTATATTTCAACAGGAGCAGCCTGTCAGTTGATGCCTTTGTGTTCTACTGCAGCTTCCCAGAGTGTTCTAAAGAACAACTAGAGCGCTAACAGTCTTACTTATGACAAAAGTATGGCACACCTGAAGCCATCTTGATTGGAATAAACTGGTAACACTTAAAACATTTAATTTAAAAAGGAACAAAATGATGGGGTTCATTTTGTCATAGAAATTATGGTTAGTGCTGTAGAAAGAAAAATTAGGACATGTTTCAAGTGTGATCTCAAATATCTTCCTGTTATATTTCAACAGGAGCAGCCTGTCAGTTGATGCCTTTGTGTTCTACAGCAGCTTCCCAGAGTGTTCTAAAGAACAACTAGAGCGCTAACAGTCTTACTTATGACAAAAGTATGGCACACCTGAAGCCATCTTGATTGGAATAAACTGGTAACACTTAAAACATTTAATTTAAAAAGGAACATAATGAGGGGGTTCATTTTGCCATAGAAATTATGGTTAGTGCTGTAGAAAGAAAAATGATGACATGTTTTAAGTGAGATCTCAAATATCTTCCTGTTATATTTCAACAGGAGCAGCCTGTCAGTTGATGCCTTTGTGTTCTACTGCAGCTTCCCAGAGTGTTCTAAAGAACAACTAGAGTGCTAACAGCCTTACTTATGACAAAAGTATGGCACACCTGAAGCCATCTTGATTGGAATAAACTGGTAACACTTAAAACATTTAATTTAAAAAGGAACAAAATGAGGGGGTTCATTTTGCCATAGAAATTATGGTTAGTGCTGCAAAAGAAAATTTAGTGCATGTTTTAAGTGAGATCTCAAATCCTCTTCTATTTCATTAGAAAATTCTGACATGCAGACTGAAACAATCACTTTCAATACCAGCAGTAGACTTTCAGTTAACTCCTTGGTGAGCAGTAGCTTTACTACAGTGATCTAATGAACAACTAGAGTAATAACATTCTGAATTTATGGCAAATGTGTGACACATCTGAATGCCTTCTTAATGGAATCAAAGTAAAAAACTGAAAGCATTTCCTACTGAGGACACTGCAGTAAATGAGGAAATTAGGAAACTTCATAACAAAGAAGTCTTCCAAGATGGCCACCAGTGAAAAAAGAGCCCAAATGTAGCACAAATATTACCCAGATGTAGCCCACATATAGCCCAATGACAAAAGTGTGCAAAACACTTTTTATTTTTTATTTTTTTGCAGTTTTATGTAGTGCAGACTGGTCAGGTATTGGAGCGTTGCATCTTAAAACATGACCCCCTACACTACAAAAACACCACTGCACTACCCTAAACCCTAAAACACTACCCCAGCACGACCCCCTACACTACACAAGCACCACTGCACTATCCTAAACCCTAAAACACTACCCCCAGCATGACCCCCTACACTACACAAACACCACTGCACTACCCTAAACCCTAAAACACTACCCCAACACCACTGCACTAACCTAAATCCTAAAACACTACCCCCAGCACGACCCCCTACACTACCCAAACACCACTGCACTACCCTAAAACATGACCCCCTACACTACACAAACACCACTGCACTACCCTAAACCCTAAAACACTACCCCAGCACGACCCCCTACACTACACAAACACCACTGCACTACCATAAACCCTAAAACACTACCCCCAGCACGACCCCATACACTACTCAAACACCACTGCACTAACCTAAATCCTAAAACCCTACCCCCAGCACGACCCCCTACACTACCCAAACACCACTGCACTACCCTAAAACATGACCCTTACACTACACAAACACCACTGCACTACCCTAAACCCTAAAACACTACCCCCAGAATGACCCCCTACACTACACAAGCACCACTGCACTACCCTAAACCCTAAAACACTACCCCCAGCACGACCCCCTACACTGCCCGAACACCACTGCACTGCCCTAAACCCTGAAACACCAGCCCCAGCATGACCCCCTACACTGCCCGAACACCACTGCACTGCCCTAAACCCTGAAACACATACCCTAGCACGACCCCCTACACTGCCCGAACACCCCTGCACTGCCATAAACTCTGAAACACCACCCCCTTCACGACCCCTAAACCCTAAAACACTACCCAAACACCACTGCACTAACCTAAACCCTGAAACACCACCCCCTGCATGACCCCCTACACTGCCCGAACACCACTGCACTGCCCTAAACCCTGAAACACCACCCCTCAGCACGACACCCTACACTGCCCGAACACCACTGCACTGCCCTAAACCCTGAAACACCAGCCCCAGCACGACCCCTACACTGCCCGAACACCACTGCACTGCCCCAAACCCTGAAACACCACCCCCTGCACGATCCCCTACACTGCCCGAACACTACTGCACTCCCCTAAACCCTGAAACCCCACCCCCAGCATGACCCCCTACACTGCACGAACACCACTGCACTGCCCTAAACCCCGAAACACTACCCCCAGCAAGACCCCCTACACTGCCCGAACACCACTGTCCTAAACCCTGAAACAACACCCCCAGCAAGACCCCCTACACTGCCCGTACACCACTGCACTGCCCTAAACCCTGAAACAACACCCCCAGCAAGACCCCCTACACTGCCCGAACACCACTGCACTAAAGCCTGAAACACCACCCCCAGCAAGACCACCTACACTGGCCAAACACCACTGCACTGCCCTAAACCCTGAAACACCACCCCCAGCACGACCCCCTACACTGCCCGAACACCACTGCACTGCCCTAAACCATGAAACACCAGCCCCAGCACGACCCCCTACACTGCCCGAACACCACTGCACTGCCCTAAACCCTGAAACACCACCCCCAGCACGACCCCCTACACTGCCCGAACACCACTGCACTGCCCTAAACCCTGAAACACCAGCCCCAGCACGACCGCCTACACTGCCCGAACACCACTGCACTGCCCTAAACCCTGAAACACCAGCCCCAGCACGACCGCCTACACTGCCCAAAAACCACTGGACTGCCCTAAACCCTGAAACACCAGCCCCAGCACGACCCCCTACACTGCCCGAATACCATTGCACTACCCTAAACCCTCAAACACCAGCCCCAGCACGACCCCCTACACTGCCCGAACACCACTGCACTGCCCTAAACCCTGAAACACCAGCCCCAGCAAGACCCCTACACTGCCCGAACACCACTGCACTGCCCTAAACCCTGAAACACCACCCCCAGCAAGACCCCCTACACTGCCCGAACACCACTGCACTAAAGCCTGAAACACCACCCCCAGCAAGACTACCTACACTGGCCGAACACCACTGCACTGCCCTAAACCCTGAAACACCACCCCCTGCATGACCCCCTACACTGGCCGAACACCACTGCACTGCCCTAAACCCTGAAACACCACCCCTCAGCACGACACCCTACACTGCCCGAACACCACTGCACTGCCCTAAACCCTGAAACACCACCCCCAGCACGACCCCCTACACTGCCCGAACACCACTGCACTGCCCTAAACCCTGAAACACCACCCCCTGCACGACCTCCTACACTGCCGGAACACCACTGCACTGCCCTAAACCCTGAAACACCACCCCTGCATGACCCCCTACACTGCCCGAACACCACTGCACTGCCCTAAACCCTGAAACATCAACCCCAGCAAGACCGGCTACACTGCCTGAACACCACTGCCCTAAACCCTGAAACACCACCCCTATACTGCACGAACACCACTGCACTGCCCTAAACCCTGAAACACCACCTCCAGCAAAACCCCTACACTGCCTGAACACCATTGCTCTGCCCTAAATCCTGAAACACTAGCCCCAGCACGACCCCCTACACTGCCCAAACACCACTGCACTGCCCTAAACCCTGAAACACCACCCCCAGCACGACCCCCTACACTGCCCGAACACCACTGCACTGCCCTAAACCCTGAAACACCAGCCCCAGCAAGACCCCTACACTGCCCGAACACCACTGCACTGCCCTAGACTCTGAAACACCAGCCCCAGCAAGACCCCCTACACTGCCCGAACACCACTGCACTGCCCTAAACCCTGAAACACCAGCCCCAGCATGACCCCCTACACTGCCCGAACACCACTGCACTGCCCTAAACCCTGAAACACCAGCCCCAGCACGACCCCCTACACTGCCCGAACACCACTGTACTGCCCTAAACCCTGAAACACCAGCCCCAGCACGACCCCCTACACTGCCCGAACACCACTACACTGCCCTAAACCCTGAAACACCACCCCCTGCATGACCCCCTACACTGCCCGAACACCACTGCACTGCCCTAAACCCTGAAACACCACCCCTGCACCGCCCCTACACTGCCCGAACACCACTGCACTGCCCTAAACCCTGAAACACCACCCCCAGCACGACCCCCTTTACTGCTCGAATACCACTGCACTGCCCCAAACCCTGAAACACCACCCCCAGCATGACCCCCTACACTGCCCGAACACCACTGCCCTAAACCCTGAAACACCACCCCTGCACGACCACCTACACTGCCCGAAACACCACTGCACTGCCCTAAACCCTGAAACACCACCCCCTACACTGCCCGAACACCACTGCACTGCCCTAAACCCTGAAACACCACCCCAGCACGACCCCCTACACTGCCCGAACACCAATGCACTGCCCTAAACCCTAAAACACCACCCCAGCATTACCCCCTACACTGCCCAAACACCACTGCACTGCCCTAAACCCTAGAACACTACCCCCAGCACGACCCCCTACACTACCCAAACACCACTGCACTACCCTAAACCCTAAAATACTACCCCCAGCACAACCCCCTACACTACCCGAACACGACTGCACTGCCCTAAACCGTCAAACACTCCCCCAGCACGACCCCCTACACTACCCGAACACCACTGCACTGCCCTAAACCCTAAAACACTCCCCCAGCACGACCCCCTACACTACCCGAACACCACTGCACTGCCCTAAACCCTAAAACACTCCCCCAGCACGACCCCCTACACTACCCAAACACCACTGCACTGCCCTAAACCCTAAAACACTACCCCCCGCATGACCCCCTATACTACCCAAAGACCACTGCACTACCCTAAACCCTAAAACACGACCTCCTACACTACACAAACACCACTGCACTACCCTAAACCCTAAAACACTACCCCCTACACTACACAAACACCACTGCACTACCCTAAACCCTAAAAAACTACCCCCAGCACGAACCACTACACTACCCAAACACCACTGCACTACCCTAAACCCTAAAAAACTACCCCCAGCAGTACCCCTACACTACCCAAACACCACTGCACTACCCTAAACCCTAAAACACTACCCCCAGCACGACCCCCTACACTACCCAAACACCACTGCACTACCCTAAACCCTAAAACACTCCCCCAGCACGACTCCCTACACTACCCAAACACCACTGCACTACCCTAAACCCTAAATCTACCCCCAGCATGACCCCCTACACTACACAAACACCACTGCACTACCCTAAACCCTAAAACACTACCCCCAGCACGACCCTCTTCACTACCTAAACACAACTGCACAATTTGTTACAGGCGTTGCAACGCAGGCCTGTGGTGCTTACTGGAAGTACCTAGTGGGCTAGTTGGGCCCGAGGGACCCTCAGGATTCAAGTTGACCTAATCCCCCAACTTAAAACGCACCACGGGGCGCGTTTGCACAGTGGTGAAGGGAGGGGCGGGGCCTCAGGTGACATGTGCGCAAACACGCCCTGTGGTGCGTTTTAAGTTGGGGAATTAATTCCCTTTGAATCCTGAGGGACCCTGGGGGCCAACTAGCCCACCAGGTACCTTCAGTAAGCACAACAGAGTTGCGTTGCAGAGAGGTGAAAAAGGTGCGTGGCCTCGGAACGCCTCTCTGCAATTCAGCTCTGTGGTCCTAACTGTAGGTACCTGGGGGCTAGTTGGGCCCCAGGGACCCTCAGAATTCAAGGGGACTTAATCCCGCAACTTAAAACGCGCCACGGGGTGCGTTTGCACACATGTCACCTCAGGCCCCCCTCCCTTCACCACTGTGCAAACGCGCCCTGTAGCTGCGTTTAAGAGGTAGTTTTAATCCCCCTGCCCTATTATGTACTAGGGACTTGCAGAGGAGGTCATGCTAATCACAGGGGTACCCCAACGCATAGTGTTCCCTAGTGTATGTAGGTGTTTTCACTGTATTCTAAGTGTCTTTTAGCATAGCACTGGCTCTGGTTAGTCAGAGTCAGTTACCACCTAGTCTGAAAAAGTTGTGGGCACAGGATGATTTTGCAACAAGGCCTCTTTCTGCTCCTCTGTTGGTTCTTTCTGCACATCTTTTGCTTCTTTCTGTGCGTTTTTCTTCTTTCTTCACATGTCCTACCTTTGTAGGCATAGTTAGAAACTAGCATTTAAAAAACCTTTGAAATTCACTTAAAAATCATAGGTTTCAGGCACGTTATAGTTAGAAATTAGCATTTAAAAAACCTTTGAAATTCACTGAAAAAACCATAGGTTTCAGACACGTTATAGTTAGAAATTAGCATTTAAAAACCTTTGAAATTCACTGAAAAACCATAGGTTTTAAGGACAGTTATAGTTAGTTGGACATTTCACTCGTACAAAACCATAGAAATTCCCCGTTATAGTTAGTTCAGCTAACTATAACTCGCGCCCCGCAATGCACTGCTGATGACGTCACATATTACATCACTCATGACATGGTCAGTGACATCACTGATGACATCACTGATGACATCTCAGATGACATCACTGATGACATCATCCATGTGATAATTTCATGCATCTTCTCACACCCTAATATAACTTTTGATACACCCACTCTAAATTACAGACTGCCATTCTCAAAACCATAGACACTCCAACACCAAAAACGACATACCCACTCACTGATTCTTAGGTCTACACACACATCCACTCACTCACCCGTACAGTCACTCATACTTAGTCACTCAGTACAGGACTATCATATGCACTCATACACCTATATAAACACTTACACACCGCCACTCATCCATAGAGGTACTCACACACCTAGTCAGTCATGCAAAAACTTAATCACACACCCATTTACTCACCTATACAGTTATACACACACCAGCTCACTTACTCATACAAATACTAGCACATTCTTACGCTCTTATACAATCACTGATACAAGTACACACTCATCCATACAGCCATTCTCACAATCACACACACTCACTTAGAGCCATTTATATACTCCAACACACATATATACTGCCTTTCACATATGTAGTTACTCACACATGTACCACTGAGATATACATTCAATCACTAACACACCCATACACACACTCACCCACCCATACAGTCCATCACAGATGCACTCTTGAAACCATGCACCCAGTGAATCACCAACTCACACATCTATGCACAGAGTCACACACACCCCACCCACACAAACACTCAGGCACCCATACAGATACTCAGACAATCAATCAATAACCCATGTAGACACTCATGTAGCTATTCAGAAAGCCATGCAGCCGCTTACAAACCAACAGACAGACGGATACAGACATTCACACAGTTTAGTCACTAACCCATGCATTCAGTAAGATACATTTAATCACTCACTTGTAGAGTCAGTCACTCACCTACTAAATCATCCATTCAGACACTTATACACCCACTCATTCTTCAATACGCCTTTCCCTATATATATTAAACATATTTAAACTTTACAGAAACACACAGTCACTGGATGATGCCATCAGTGATGTCATTTGAGATGTCATCAGTGATGTCATCAGTGATGTCACTGACCATGTCATGAGTGATGTAATATGTGACGTCATCAGCAGTGCATTGCGGGGCGCGAGTTATAGTTAGCTGAACTAACTATAACGGGGGAATTTCTATGGTTTTGTACGAGTGAAATGTCCAACTAACTATAACTGTCCCTAAAACCTATGGTTTTTTCAGTGAATATATATATATATATATATTATCTACTGGCGGTCGCCAGTAGATAGTTATAGTTAGGACCTATTATCCATAGGAAATCCGCGACATTCTATTTGAAATAACCTTGGCGCCGGTTGACGAATCTTTGCGAAAGTTTCCAACTTGTTGGGGCGCTCCGCTCCGCTCCTACCCTGAAAGTCTCGGGTTGATTCGTCAAGCGGGGCAGAGAAAAAGGGGGTCCCAAAACGCGTTTTCCCCATTCATTTTTCCATAGGAACCTTTAGTCGCAGCTACAGCCCGAACTGCTGAACGGAATTACACCAAATTTGGCAAAGAGGTAGCCCTTGGTTCAGACTGGTGCCTTTTGCTTAAATGGTGTAAATCCGTTCAATAGTTCCTGAGAAATTCACAAGTAAAGTCACATATATATCTATGGCCGAGTAGGGTCCGCGTACCCTCCCGATCACGAGCTGCATGCTAATTGGCTGTCAGCTGGCTGTCAACATTCCGATTCAGGAAGTGTTGGCAGCCATTTTGTCCCTCGGTAGAACCGAGGGACAGAAACAAGTGCGCAAAGCGCACAAAGGGGGCAGGGTAGAAACACCCTAACCCCCTAGGCCTGCTCAGGGGTCCCACAAGGACCCCTGGGCAAAAAGCATTTTTTTTTAAATCGGCAGGATGCGCTCAGGGTGCGCGGATCCTGCCAACAAAAATCGAAGCACGGTCTCCGCGCTCGATAGTTAATTTGCCCCCGGGTGGGCCAAGTCCCGGGGGCATGGTGGGGGGTTACATTTATGTATGGGGTGCCTCTAAGGGCCCCCAAGCCCCGGGGACCGCCACCCCCAGGGCTTTAACA
The DNA here is from genome assembly GCA_963921515.1 of Calotriton arnoldi. Taxonomy (NCBI): domain Eukaryota; kingdom Metazoa; phylum Chordata; class Amphibia; order Caudata; family Salamandridae; genus Calotriton; species Calotriton arnoldi. Next base: position 873,914 of record CAWUFW010003005.1, on the reverse strand, counting down.
AAAATGGTGCGGGAGGGCTCTTTGCCCTCCCGCTGCCCCGGGACCGCCACCTCCCGGGGCTTCTGTTTTTTTTAACCTGTGTGGGGGCTCCAGCCCCCACACGCCCCCGGGACCGCCACCTCCCCGGGGCACTAAAGAATTTAAAATGGGGGTCCGTTTTGGACCCTCGAAGCCCCGGTGACCACCAACTCCCGGGGCTTTGAAAATGTGGGGAGGGGGCCGCGCGCCCCCTCCTGGAGCCAGTGATGGCCCTGGGGACCGCCATCCCCAGGGCCAGCTCCTGCAGTGTCCCGGGTGCCTACCCCGGGACACTGGTGTTTGCAATGACAGGACGGGAGCCTCGCGGCTCCCGTCCTGTCATTGCAAACTTGCTTTGGATATTGGAAGAGAGAGCAGAAACCTGCTCTCGCTTCCAATATCCAAAGCTGATTGCTTTCCACATGGGGAGCAGCATGTTAGCTGCTCCCCATGTGGAAAAGCAATACGGCTCGCGCAGGAGGTGGGAGCCGGGGAGCCGGCTGGGACTGTGGGGGATTGGGGACCCCCACAGTCCCCAACCAGAGGCCAGGCCCCGGGGATGGGGTCCCCGGGGCCATAAGTGGCCAGGAGGGGGCCACGCAGCCCCCTCCCCAAAGTTTAAAAAAAGAAAAAAAAGTGCAAGGCCGGCCCCGGGGGATGGGGTCCCCGGGGCCTTAAATGGTCTGAGGAGGGGGGCCACGCAGCCCCCCACCAAATAAAAAAATCGAGGCCATGCCCCGGGGGATGGGGTCCCCGGGGCCAATACAGGCCCAGGGAAGGGGGGCCACGCGGCCCCCTTCCCGTTTTTTTTTTAGATTAAAAAATAAAATAAAATGCTCAGTTACCGGGGGATGGGGTCCCCGGGGGCAAAAGTGGGCAAGGGAAGGGGGGCCACGCAGCCCCCCTCCCATTAAAAAAAAACTAGAAGAAAAAAAAACGACCGGCATCGTGCCGGAGGCCCCGCCCCCTCCCTGCAGTACTCTGCAAACGCGCCCCTGGCGCGTTTGCAGAGGGGGACGAATTCCCCTTGAATACTGGGGGTCCCTGGGGCCAACTAGCCCACCAGGAACCTCCAGTATGCGCCAGGGCTGCGTTGCAGAGACGTGTACAGAGGCCACGCCCCTTTTACACCTCTCTGCAACGCAGCTCTGTGGCGCTTTTGGAGGTATATGGTGGGCTAGTTGGACTCCACGGACCCTCAGGATTCAAGGGGACTTAATCCCCCAACTTAAAACGCGCCACGGGGCGCGTTTGCACAGTGGTGAAGGGAGGGGGCGGGGCTTCAGGTGACATGTGTGCAAACAGGCCCCGTGGCGCGTTTTAAGTTGGGGAATAAATTCCTTTTCAATCCTGAGGGTCCCTAGGGGCCAACTAGCCCACCAGGTACCTCCAGTAAGCGCCACGGAGCTGCGTTGCAGAGTGTTGTAAAAAGGGGCGTGGCCTCTGAACACCTCTCTGCAACGCAGCCCCCTGGCGCATACTGGAGGTACCTGGTGGGCTAGTTGGCCCCTAGGGACCCTCAGGATTGAGGAGGAATTAATTGTCCAACTTAAAACGCGCCACAGGGCGTGTTTGCAGACATGTCACCTTAGGCCCCACCCCCTTCCTTCACCATTGTGCAAATATTCCTCTAAAATCAGCCGAACTACGAATTCCGATTTACTCACCTGTTATCAGGAGAGACCTCAGTGCTGCATCTTTGAGCCCAGTACTGATCCTGAAAAGTAATTCTAACCGTACTTACCAGTAACTTGAATTTCCTTCCATAGGATATCATTGCCTGCTTTTTGCTGAAAAAGTTTCTAAGTGTCGATTTTTGAAACATATCAATCAATCAATCAATCAATCAATCAAGCATTTGTATAGCGCGCTACTCACCCGCAGGGTCTCAAGGCGCTTGGGGGGGGTCCGCTACTGTTCGAACAGCCAGGTCTTGAGTTGCTTCCTGAAGGAGAGGTGGTCTTGGGTAAGGCGGAGGTGGATGGGCAGGGAGTTCCACGTCTTGGCAGCCAGGTAGGAGAAGGATCTTCCTCCCGTTGTGGCTCTTCGGATGCGGGGGACGGCGGCGAGGGCGTGGTTGGTCGATCGTAGCTGGCGTGTGGGAGTGTAGAAGGTCAGACGGTCGTTGAGGTATCTGGGGCCTTGGTTGTGGAGAGCTTTGTGTGCGTGGGTGAGGAGTCGGAACGTGATTCTCTTGCTGATGGGGAGCCAGTGCAGGTCTCTCAGGTGTCCGGCGATGTGGCTGTGTTGGGGGATGTCCAGGATGAGTCGAGCTGAGGCGTTCTGGATGCGTTGGAGTCTTTTTGAAGTTTGGCTGTGGTTCCGGCGTAGAGGGAGTTGCCGTAGTCCAGTCGGCTGGTGACGAGGGCCTGGGTGACCGTCTTCCTGGTTTCGGTGGGGATCCACCGGAAGATCTTGCGCAGCATGCGTAGGATGTTGAAGCAAGACGAGGAGACGGCGTTGACTTGTCGGGTCATTGAGAGGGAGGAGTCCAGGATGAAGCCCAGGTTGCGTGCGTGGTCCGTTGGTTTGGGTGCGTTGCCCAGGGCAGGGGGCCACCAGGAGTCGTCCCAGGCGGAGGGTGATGATCCTAGGATGAGGACTTCCGTCTTATCTGAGTTCAGTTTCAGGCGGCTGTTCCTCATCCACTCGGCTACGTCCTTCATCCCTTCATGTAGGTTGGTTCTGGCGGTTGTGGGGTCGTTGGTGAGGGAGAGGATCAGCTGGGTGTCGTCGGCGTAGGAGATGATGTTGAGGTTGTGTTGGCGTGCGATGGCTGCGAGGGGGCTCATGTAGACGTTGAAGAGGGTGGGGCTGAGTGATGATCCTTGTGGTATGCCGCAGATGACTTCGGTGGCCTCGGAACTGAACGGGGGAGGCGGACTCTCTGGGTTCTTCCGGCGAGGAAGGAGATGATCCACTCCAGTGCCTTCTCTTGGATTCCGACGTTGTTCAGGCGTTGCACTAGGGTGCGGTGGCAGACTGTGTCGAACGCTGCGGAGAGGTCCAGGAAGATGAGGGCCGCTGTTTCCCCGTTGTCGAGCAGGGCTCGGATGTCATCGGTGGCTGCGATGAGGGCGGTCTCGGTGCTGTGGTTGGCCCGGAAGCCGGACTGCGAGTGGTAGAGGGATCCATTCGTCTCGAGGAAGGCGGCCAGTTGTCTGTTGACGGTCTTCTCGATGACTTTGGCAGGAAAAGGAAGGAGCGAGATGGGGCGGTAGTTTTTGAGGTTGGTGGGATCCGCTGTCGGTTTCTTCAGTAGGGCGCTGAGTTCGGCGTGCTTCCAGCTCTCTGGGAAGGTGGCGGTGTCGAGGGAGGTGTTGATGATGTCCCGGAGGTGGGGTGCGATGACGGCATCGGCCTTGTTGAAGACGTGGTGAGGGCAGGGGTCGGTTGGTGATCCGGAGTGGATGGAGTTCATCGTGCGGATAGTGTCTTCGGTGTTGATCGGGGTCCAGGCTCGGAGGGTGGAGGTGGGGGACGTTGGAACGGTCGTAGGGTACGTCGGCTGTGTGCTGAAACTGTTGTGTATGTCTGCGATCTTGCTGTGGAAGAACGAGGCGAGCGAGTTGCAGAGGTCTTGCGAGGGAGTGATGTCGTTGTTTCCGGCGCTAGTGTTCGAGAGTTCTTTGACGATGATGAAGAGTTCCTTGCTGTTGTGGGCGTTGTTGTCCAGTCGTTCCTTGAATGCGGTTTTCTTGGTGGTGTGGATCAGCTGGTGGTGTTTTCGGGTGGCGTGCTTGAGGGTGGTCATGTTGTCTGCAGTCGGGTCTCTGCGCCATGCTTTCTCGAGGGCCCGGCAGTTCTTCTTGGATTTCTTGAGTTCGTCGGTGAACCAGGATGCTTTCTTGTTGCCGGGTCTGACTGGGGGGTCTTCAATGGGGCGAGGTCGTCTGCGCAGTTGGTGATCCATCTTGTGAGGTTGCTGGCGGCTTGGTTGGGGTTCGTTGAGCTGGCGGGAGGGTTCTGGCTCAGGGATGTGGTGAGTTGGTCGGTGGTGATCTTGTTCCAGCTTCTGCGCGGAAACTGTTGCGGGTGGTGGTGCGTGGTGATCCTGCTGAAGCTGAAGTGGACGCAGCTGTGGTCTGTCCAGTGGAGTCCGGTGGTGTGGCTGAAGGAGATGTCCTTGCTGGAGGAGAAGACGGGGTCAAGCGTGTGGCCGGCGTGGTGTGTGGGGGTGGTCACCAGTTGCTTGAGTCCGAGGTTGGCGAGGTTGTCCAGCAGGGTGGTGGTGTTGCGATCGTTGTTGTTCTCTAGGTGGAAGTTGAGGACCCCAAGGAGGATGTAGTCAGCCGAGGGGAGGGCGTGCGGGCTGATGAGGTCGGCGATGTCTTCGCTGAATTGTGTGCGTGGTCCTGGGGGTCTGTAGATGAGGGTGCCTCTGAGGGTGGTCTTGGGGTCGGTGTGTATCTGGAAGTGCAGGTGTTCGCCGGCTGTGAAGGTGTCGTCGGAGTTGGTCGTGATGCGGATGGTGTTCTTGTGGACGATGGCGATGCCTCCTCCGGTCTGGTTGGCGCGGTCCCTTCGGGTGATCTTGTATCCGTCCGGGATGGCGATGGCGATGTCGGGCGCTGAGGAGGCGTTCATCCATGTTTCCGTGAGGAAAGCGACGTCTGGTGATGTGGAGTCGAGCAGGTTCCAAAGTTCCACGGCGTGTCTGTGGACGGAGCGGGTGTTGAGCAGGATGCACTTCAGGTGGTTGCTGCTGGTGCTCGGCTTGGCGGGTGCGGTGCAGGTCCGGAGGCAGGAGAACTTGCAGGATTGGCAGCCGAAGGGTCCGTGGGTGCGACCTGGGGTGGCACGGTGGCAGCCGGGGATACGGCCGGTGTTGAGTGCGTTGAGGGTGGCGGTGTCGTAAGTCCGGTGGGTGGGTTGGCTGCTGCGGGGGCCAGGGGTTTGGCGCTGGGCGCGGTCCAGGCACGGACGGGCGCAGACGGGCTTGCCTTAGGCGCGCCTTCGGCGCGCGCCAGCGGCGCGGCCGCGCAGCGGCCGCCATTTATGGGGAGGTGGGAGGGAGGAGCAGCTGGGAGGCGGGAGGCAGGGTCAGCGAATGGGCAGACAGGGGGCGGGGCCGCAGGGACGCAGCGGCGGGAATGGCGAGAGGCAGCGGGGGCACAAAAGGAAAAAAGGGGAGAGAAAACGGACACAAATACGGGCACAATGCAAATGGGGCAGCGAGGGGTACAGAAGGGAAAATGGGGAGAGAAAAGCAGACACAAATACGGGCACAATGCAAATGGGGCAGCGAGGGGCACAGAAGGGAAAATGGGGAGAGAAAAGCAGACACAAATACGGGCACAATGCAAATGGGGCAGCGAGGGGTACAGAAGGGAAAATAGGGAGAGAAAAGCAGACACAAATACGGGCACAATGCAAATGGGGCAGCGAGGGGTACAGAAGGGAAAATGGGGAGAGAAAAGCAGACACAAATACGGGCACAATGCAAATGGGGCAGCGAGGGGTACAGAAGGGAAAATGGGGAGAGAAAAGCAGACACAAATACGGGCACAATGCAAATGGGGCAGCGAGGGGTACAGAAGGGAAAATGGGGAGAGAAAAGCAGACACAAATACGGGCACAATGCAAATGGGGCAGCGAGGGGTACAGAAGGGAAAATGGGGAGAGAAAAGCAGACACAAATACGGGCACAATGCAAATGGGGCAGAGAGGGGTACAGAAGGGAAAATGGGGAGAGAAAAGCAGACACAAATACGGGCACAATGCAAATGGGGCAGCGAGGGGCACAGAAGGGAAAATGGGGAGAGAAAAGCAGACACAAATACGGGCACAATGCAAATGGGGCAGCGAGGGGTACAGAAGGGAAAATGGGGAGAGAAAAGCAGACACAAATACGGGCACAATGCAAATGGGGCAGCGAGGGGTACAGAAGGGAAAATGGGGAGAGAAAAGCAGACACAAATACGGGCACAATGCAAATGGGGCAGCGAGGGGTACAGAAGGGAAAATGGGGAGAGAAAAGCAGACACAAATACGGGCACAATGCAAATGGGGCAGCGAGGGGTACAGAAGGGAAAATGGGGAGAGAAAAGCAGACACAAATACGGGCACAATGCAAATGGGGCAGCGAGGGGTACAGAAGGGAAAATGGGGAGAGAAAAGCAGACACAAATACGGGCACAATGCAAATGGGGCAGCGAGGGGTACAGAAGGAAAAGGGGAGACAAGCAAGAAATGCGGGCACCGAGGCCACAAGCGGAACGGCGATCTTACCAGCAGCAGCAGCGGGCGGCCAACACAGGCGGAGCTGTGTGGTGGGGGAGCGACCTACCTGGCAAGGTCAAGGGTCGCTCTCCTCACCGCGCAGCGGCCGCCATTTATGGGGAGGTGGGAGGGAGGAGCAGCTGGGAGGTGGGAGGCAGGGTCAGCGAATGGGCAGACAGGGGGCGGGGCCGCAGGGACGCAGCGGCGGGAATGGCGAGAGGCAGCGGGGGCACAAAAGGAAAAAAGGGAGAGAAAACGGACACAAATACGGGCACAATGCAAATGGGGCAGCGAGGGGTACAGAAGGGAAAATGGGGAGAGAAAAGCAGACACAAATACGGGCACAATGCAAATGGGGCAGCGAGGGGTACAGAAGGGAAAATGGGGAGAGAAAAGCAGACACAAATACGGGCACAATGCAAATGGGGCAGCGAGGGTACAGAAGGGAAATGGGGAGAGAAAAGCAGACACAAATACGGGCACAATGCAAATGGGGCAGCGAGGGGTACAGAAGGGAAAATGGGGAGAGAAAAGCAGACACAAATACGGGCACAATGCAAATGGGGCAGCGAGGGGTACAGAAGGGAAAATGGGGAGAGAAAAGCAGACACAAATACGGGCACAATGCAAATGGGGCAGCGAGGGGCACAGAAGGGAAAATGGGGAGAGAAAAGCAGACACAAATACGGGCACAATGCAAATGGGGCAGCGAGGGGTACAGAAGGGAAAATGGGGAGAGAAAAGCAGACACAAATACAGGCACAATGCAAATGGGGCAGCGAGGGGTACAGAAGGGAAAATGGGGAGAGAAAAGCAGACACAAATACGGGCACAATGCAAATGGGGCAGCGAGGGTACAGAAGGGAAAATGGGGAGAGAAAAGCAGACACAAATACGGGCACAATGCAATTGGGGCAGCGAGGGGTACAGAAGGGAAAATGGGGAGAGAAAAGCAGACACAAATACGGGCACAATGCAAATGGGGCAGCAAGGGGTACAGAAGGGAAAATGGGGAGAGAAAAGCAGACACAAATATGGGCACAATGCAAATGGGGCAGCGAGGGGTACAGAAGGAAAAGGGGAGACAAGCAAGAAATGCGGGCACCGAGGCCACAAGCGGAACGGCGATCTTACCTGCAGCAGCAGCGGGCGGCCAACACAGGCTGAGCTGTGTGGTGGGGGAGCGACCTACCTGGCAAGGTCAAGGGTCGAACATACAAATATTCCTCTAAAATCAGCCGAAATACGAATTTCGATTTACTCACCTGTTATCAGGAGAGACCTCATTGCTGCATCTTTGAGCCCAGTACTGGTCCTGAAAAGTAATTTTAACCGTACTTACCAGTAACTTGAATTTCCTTCCATAGGCTAACATTGACTGGTTTCACTTGAAAATTCTTCTAAGTGTGGAGTTTTGGAACTTTATAATATTCCTCTAAAATCAGCCGAAATACGAATTCCGATTTACTCACCTGTTATCAGGAGAGACCTCAGTGCTGCATCTTTCAGCCCAGTACTGATCCTGAAAAGTAATTTTAACCGTACTTACCAGTAACTTGAATTTCCTTCCATAGGATATCATTGCCTGCTTTTTGCTGAAAAAGTTTCTAAGTGTCGATTTTTGAAACATACAAATATTCCTCTAAAATCAGACGAAATACGAATTCCGATTTACTCACCTGTTATCAGGAGAGAACCCAGTGCTGCATCTTTTAGCCCAGCACTGACCCTGAAAAGTAATTCTAACCGTACTTAACAGTAACTTGAATTTCCTTCCATAGGCTAACATTGACTGGTTTCACTTGGAAATTCTTCTAAGTGTGGAGTTTTGGAACTTTATAATATTTCTCTAAAATCAGCCGAACTATGAATTCCGATTTACTCACCTGTTATCAGGAGAGAACCTAGTGCTGCATCTTTTAGCCCAGCACTGACCCTGAAAAGTAATTCTAACCGTACTTACCAGTAACTTGAATTTCCTTCCATAGGAATCCATTGTCTGGTTTTCAGCAGAAAAGTTTCAAAGTGTCGATTTTCACAAACTACAAATATTCCTTAAAAATCGCATGTGTGACTTAAACGCATTCTTTCAACTGTTTACAGGAGATGCACCAGTGCTGGTTCCAGGATCCACCACTGAGTAAGAAAAAGTAACAATAACACTACTTACCTGCTAAGTGAATATTCTCCCATAGGATAACATTGGTGATTCTATATGAAAAAGTTTCTAAGTGTCAACTTTTAAAATACAATAATATTCCTTAAAAATCACTACTGTAACCAAAACGCTTTTACTCAACTGTTTACAGGAGATGTCCCAGGACTGAATCTAGGATCCAGTCCTGTGGTTAGAAAAGTAATCCATAAAGTAACTAATTGCATTTAACTAGAAATTCACATTGAGCTCAATGTTGCTTTGTTTTTGAAATTGTGTTGCCCATTGCAACAACTGTAACTACTGTACTTAAAAGTCTATTGCCTATTTGCAAAGTATTTAAACTAAAGTAAATCATTCTGAGAAAGTATATTTTGTAATGTAATGTATAATGTAATTACAATGTAATTTAAAAAATAAAATTTCTAAAAATAAATAGTTTAAAAAAATGTTGTAAATCAGTATCAAAAAAATAAATATAACAATTAATACATTTAAAAATTGTCATTTACAAAACCTTTGAAATTCACTGAAAAAACCATAGGTTTCAGACACGTTATAGTTAGGAATTAGCATTTAAAAAACCTTTGAAATTCACTGAAAAAACCATAGGTTTCAGACACGTTATAGTTAGGAATTAGCATTTAAAAAACCTTTGAAATTCACTGAAAAAACCATAGGTTTCAGGCACGTTATAGTTAGAAATTAGCATTTAAAAAACCTTAGAAATTCACTGAAAAAACCATAAGGTTTTAGGGACAGTTATAGTTAGTTGGACATTGCACTCATACAAAACCCGTGAAAATCCCCCGTTATAGTTAGTTCAGGTAACTATAACTCGCGCCCCCGCAATGCACTGCTGATGACGTCACATATTACATCACTCATGACATGGTCAGTGACATCACTGATGACATCACTGATGACATCTCAAATCAAATGAAATGTAAAGATGTCAGTGATAGGATGAATAGCTACTGGTACATATCAAATGAGACAACTTTTTGTGTACAACATCAAGATAGCAGGTCCTACAGCCTAATATAATCTTGCAGCTCTGAGGGACCAGACACATGCTCAAAATCTATCGACTCAGATGCACTGATGCCAAAGTTCTGAGGCATGACAAATGTTGCACATTACAATAGCAGCCTCCTGCCACATCTATGTATGACCATGTCAGTACATGTAATGCTGGGCAACTATGCTGCATTGTACCCATGGTATGGTTCGCATCACAACCTCACTGAAATGTAGTGTGTCATCTGCATCCTGCAATGGTCATCATTGCAAATAGCTTTTTCTATAGCATTATGTCCCAATTATGCCAAGTACATTTCTTGTATCAGAATGTGGCATATCGTATATGCCAAGGAACATAGCATGACACATTGCTAACTATGCTGAACATATGGAATTCCTCACATGTAAAAATGGATGCTGGATATGTAATACACGTCACACAGACACATGACACCTCTTCGATCAGGCCTGTTGTAGATTCATTACAGATCAGTCCACTGGTCATTACATGCTCCCCATGTCATTACATGTGAAACTGACATGCATTCCGAAAGTCACAAATCCACAGATATGTACAGATGTGAATCCTCAACCACAGATAATCACAGATCCTGGCAGCTTGTTCCATCACAGATTAGCAATGTATCCTCATAGAGGTTTGTGAGAGGCAAATTAACATGCAAATGTCAAGACCCTCTACATCTCGTCTATCATCAAAGAAATAAACTTGTCTTAGTGTAAGGGATTCACATCATTGCAGCAAATTTGCACTGCCTTAGGCATCACAATCACTCCTTCCGCAACACAATTAGCCTAGACAAAGGCACTCACTGTTGATGTTGGGGTCCTTGAAGGAATCCACCTCAGCACGTGTGAATGATGCTGGTCCACCTACCACACATGACATGTAAAACAATTCATCATAGGACACATTCCTTTTTAACATGCCAAATTAGCAGAGTACTTTATGCAAACATATTGACTATTTACCCCTTCGGGCTACATTTAAGCAGATGACACAGTTGAGAAGCATGAGCACTACACATTGGTAAGGCCAACTAAAGTGTAGATACTAATAATGAGTCAGGGCATGCATCTTTTTGGAAATTATTGGATCCAGTCCTAAATCCTCATTGCTGACATATATCACCATGGTGGCTGAGTCTCAGGAGTTGCATGACCTACATAACTCACAGAAAATTGCAAGGGTTTGACCAAAACCATACCCAGATCAAAGTTTACTAGGTTTTGTGTCCCCTATAGATGCCACACATCATGTCTACCTGAGCCCTTTGTATGGTCAGATTTGTACATGTCAATGCTGCACGGTACTAGATGCCATTCAGACATGTCCCAAGCATACCTAAGCTGCACATCGAGACACTTCATAATAACATATATTGGTATACCTTTATGGATACTTTCATAAAAAATGATTGATTGATTGATTGATATTGGTACACTCATTAGATGTGTAGGATACTGCCTGTCACACCCTGAGATATAGTATACTGTATGTGTGCTCCCCTCTGACATACATTGGGCCTCCTATACACTTGACATGTACAACTTTAGTTACATATGTTAGGACAGATCCTGTGGATCAGCCCTCACCTACACTTTCATGAGGCCATGCAAAGCCAATATGTGTAATTTGTGATGCATGCAGAGGTATGCAGTCAGCCAAGCCAGTGATAAGCACATCGTACCCATTGTGAACATCAAAGAGCCTACCAGTCTAATTGGACCTACAGATAAAGACCTATGATTATGTAATACAATGCATTTACTGGTTACCTGAGCAGGGTAAGCCATGGCAGGCCTCAATGAATACTGACTATCTTTGCAGTCATTGCAAGGAGGGCCATTGGCACATATTCATGTGTAATTGTAAAATGCAAGTGTGAAAAATGTCAGTGCACATTTTCATGATTGTTACATCCTACCTGCCTTGGAGTTTCTTTCTGCTGAGAGCTGCCCCTAGTTGGTAAGGGGATCCCCTAATACTCAGCAACTGCCTGCACCTTCCTTAATGTCTCCTGCAGATATCTGCAGTACCTACCTCCTGCTGCCAGCACAGTGCAAATACGAGTAGGGGTGTGCAGAAACATCACTTGTGAATTTCAGTAACACCCACTGTGTCAGACCAGTGTGTGGCTTGCTTACAGAATTCTTGTGCCACTGGACTATGACTTTTGATTATGCTCCAGTGGCGCTATGCCCTTCTCCACATTGCAAAGCAGCACAAAGCCACTTAGAGAGGCTAAATGCTGTCTTGAACATACAGGCCTTTTTCACACTTTTACTATGTGTGTTGATTTGGGCACTTACATGCAACACCCATTTCATTTTGCGATGCCACAGATTTATATGTCTCGGGAAATCTTAGCCATCACCAGTTACATACACCAGAGGATAGCAGGCCTAAGAGTGTTGCAGCAAGGATATGTACCTTAATGTACCCTTGTTGTTTGCACTTCCTATGTGTGCTGCATTCTGCAGCACACATGACAGGAGCTACATACCAGCAATGAATGTAATTGAGCACCAAGGTATCCCTTCCTGCACAAGAACATTAATCAATCTATGGCGATTTGCTACTTCTATGTGTACGGCAGAAAGCAGCACACATAGGAATGGTAAATCACCATTATTGATTGTTTATCTGTAGGAAGGGACACCTTCCTGCCCACAAATTAATCATCCCTGCAACATAGGCACACTTGCAAAATGATGCAAGGGTGTCAGCGCTTTTGCTAGGCAGCTACAGTCTGTGCTGCAGCAAGTGTATACACAGTGGTGCATTGTATTATTGTGACCACAGGACATCCCTTCATGTTTGAGATGATGCAACGCAGAATAGCAATATTACTGCAGAGCAACTCAGCACCATTTCATACTAAGTATATCCCTCCATGTTAACAATTATCATTATGTCAATGTGGCACACAGGAAAAGTTATAGTATTGTCTACTTACTAACTTGTATGCCAACTTGGATGCCTATGTAGTCCATCTGGTCCGACTCCCTGCCAGCCACATCCGCCCAACGATGTTTGAGTTGGCCACCATCCTGTCAACGTTAAACATGTGGGGCATCTGTTGCCGCTCCCTCTCCCAGCTTTGCTTGCTCACAGCCACTGGATAGCCCTGGAAAACACGAACCCCACTGGCTGCAGTGTGTATGAGATAAACATTTACGAGCCACAGGAGACCCCCAAATGCTAATTCAGATATGCAACGCACCCTACCCTTCCCAGACATGATCCAAGATGGATAGATTTCAGTGAAACCAAAATGGAAGCCCTACAAATACCCACAACTACCCCTAATACAAAAATACCCCAGTAGACAAACACCCAACAGGACACCAGACAAAACACAACAATGCACAACAAATATGCATAACAAGGACTTTAGAAGCAAGTCAGGGGCAGCAGACATGACGCAGCAGCTCAATACTAAAAATTCTCCTGCACAATCCACACACAGCCACTAAGCATCACAGACAGTAAAAATGTGACTAAAATCGAAAGTGAAAGTAATATTCACCCATGCTGGCTTGCAGCATGCATGCTCTCTGACATCACTTCCTGTGCACATGCATCACGTTTTCTGATGATGCATTATTGTTTTTCACGCTAACGGTCTAGCGTTAATTTCTTGCAAGGCTGAGTATGCACCATTTGGTCATCCATATGCCTCGACTGGTAAGCGTAACATTATTTAGAGGCTGTTGATACAAATGATCATGCTTCAGGGTCATGAGTCAATTTTTACGCTAACGGTACATTTTTCATTTTTGGGTGAATTGTGTTGGGGTATGCCTGATATCATTTGCAGGGATCGGTATGTTCCCGGAGTATAGTGTAGTTGATCCGCTTGTTGTATGTGCATGGGTTTTTTTCATGTGCGTTTACTGTGTACAAACATGCCTTTAGGAGTTAATGCTACGCATAGCACCAAAAGTCAATGTTGAGCAAGGGCTGAACTTGCAATTGATGCCCTGTGTGCTAATTGTTGTGTGTGCACCCATTTACATTGCTGTACCTTCCCCCAGGGATGGCACAAACTGGCACTGTAATGTGGGTCAGTACACCCACATCTACAACAGACCTGGCTATTGCAAATCTGAGCCATGTTCAACACTTGTGGCAACAGGCTGTGTGAAAATGTGTGAGGGTACATTTTCATTTGCATGCAACTGCTGCAATTGGCTGCATACACCTGGGAGGTGATGTGTGGATTGGCCCATATGATTTGTGTGTGTATAGTCCATTAATTGGTAGGGTGATACACCGCTGGTATCTAACTATGTGAGCATTAGTGGCACCGTGATTGTCACTCATGCTGAAGGTGTTGTCCTACATCACCATTCATGGCTTGCCATGACCCCCTACATGTTGCTGATGGTTATGCTGAAAACGTGACAACATGACTACAGTCTGCTTCAGGGCTGTGTAGCTTGTGCATCGCAGTGGGTGTTCACATGCTACACTAATGTAGGATGACACTGACACAGGTGATGAGCCTCACATGGATCTGACACAGTCCAAACGTTGACAAACATTCCTAGTATAGCTGATACACAGATGTGATTTTGATTTTTCATGTCACATTGGCTCATCTATTTCCATGTGTCCTGCATACTGTTGCTCACACTGGCCATGTAGACATGTTCATTGTTTGTCACATGTGCAGGGATATGTTGAGAGATCACACCATCTCATGTTGTGTAGCCCATACATTGGCAATGTGGCCTTGTGTCTGGAATGATATGTCTTGGCCATGCAAATTGCCATTAGACATGATCTTTTACACCAGGGGTAGCCTATGAATTGTGTCTGACGAGGCCAGCTTGTCTAGCAACTACTAGTCAGGTGTTGTGCATTCATAAACATTTTTTGCCTTGGGAAACCATCATTATATGCTGCTAGTTGGTGTGGCAAGGAGTAGGTTGGTGATGGCTCTTCATTCTGACATCACATACCCTTGCAGAAGTGAAGCCATGTTGGGACACCATATATTGTGATGTATTGGCGCATGGTACCTTGGCTGCATTGACCATGCTTGATGTGATGTCTGATGCACAGTTGTGATATGCTCTGTGTCTGGGCATTTACATTCTCAGTAAGACTGCACTGAGGTGATTCTAGGCAATGTTTGTGTTTTTTGTGCTATACTGATTATACTCCTGCATGGTGAGGTATACCACAGCTTGTCCCATTGGCATCTTAGCCGGGTGGGGCAAGTGTGGCGACTTACCTAGTAGGAAACTGTTGCTTCATCAATTATGGAATGCAGATTTTGTATGTGTGATGTGTGATCTGATGATTGTTATTATTTGTGGATACTGAATTAGCTATAGCATGTGTAGACGTATGTTTGGGACTGTGCTCCCATGCATGTACTACGTGGCTCAGTACATGGTAGTCTTCCTGTGAAGGCACTCTACTATTGTAAACATGTACGATACCTTAGGAATGTCTGGTTGTAGGAGAAACACACAAAGACATGGCACACTAACTATATTACAGCAGCATGTTGTTAGTGCCTGGCAATAATGGACAATTGCCTCACGCTATTTTGCATGCACTCTATTTGGTTAATACCACATTTTGGTCAGTACTGTTTTTGACACACAGCTACATACATCATCTATGCGGCAAATAGTGGCAGGTGTGGTGTACAGGTATTTTTGTTTACTATGAGTATTAAATGAAGAATCATACACAGTGATGGTGCTCACATTTTTATTTACATTGTGACGTGTCATCCTTTTTTGAGTTTTTGTGTGTCAATCATAGATCATTGAAAAAATTGGTGATGATGTGGACCCTCAGCTGTGTTGCAGCTACTGATGGTACATTATGGTATCTTTCTCATCCTCATCATCAGGTGGGTACTGCTGCTCATTGCCACTAGCCCATGAATCATTTGTCCGGACACATGTGTTGTGCAATATGCACCACACCAATATCATTTTATACACCGTAGGTGGCGAGTATAGCAATCTACCCCAGATATGTCAAGGCTGAGGAAGCAGGATTTTAAAATTCAAAATGTCTGCTTAGTGATGGACCTGGTGCTGCATAGGGCATGATTGCAGGTCTGCTTGGCTTCTGTTCATGGGATTTTCAGAGGATTCATGACCCACAGCAGCAGAGCGTGTCCTTGGTCAGCTGCAAAGTAAGGAGGTGTACAATTAGTTAAGAGTCATGACAAGGGATGGCCCAGCATTCATTTCCACGCTGTTATTTGTCCTGATTGACTCATACACCTTGCTTACTGTAAAAGATGTGCTATGACATTGTGTGCCATACACGCATGTAGGGATTGGAAATGACTGCCACTGTGCTAACCATACAGATGTGCTGTCCTATGTAATGCACTTAATATTTATAATGCTGGTGAGTACCAATGTCATGCTAGTGATGATTTGTCACCAGTAAGGAGTGTCAATTTGCCATTGTGTAGACACATGTCTCACATTCATCTATTGTGTCTATTATTTGCTACCGTTGGCATTCCTGATACCTGTCTGATTTGACACCATGTCACAGGAGCAGGTGATGTGGCATACTTCAGTCACACATATTTTGCATTGAGAGTTGGTGTCAATGTTGTTCAATGTGCACTGCCATGGGAACGATTGTGAGTGGATATCAATGTGGGACATGATAGTGTACACATGGCAGTGCACAGTGTACACTATGGTGACAGTGGACAAGAGTTTAGAGATATGAGTTATTTGTGCGCCGCACAGTGCAACAGGTAGACTAACTACACTAGAGTGCCACCCTGCTTGTGGATAGTGTAGGCTATATTTTCCACATGATTCAGTGGCCAGGGTTTTGTGGCTGCGCTGGCAGAACCTGTGCAGCATTTCTCCAAGACAGGCACATGATTTCCATGATAACTGTATTGTTGCTTGTCATGGGAGATGTATCCTGTGCAGGAGGCTACACCTTGCTGCACAGTCTAGGGCCTTGGATGAATGATGTAGTGGTTAGTGCGCAACAAAACAGTGTGTACATAGGTTGTGATGTGTGTATATGATGAGGGATATAATGTAGCATGGTAGACATGATCTTGGGAGGCTCATAGATGACAATTTTCTCATTTTCACAGATTTGGGATACATCTAATGCCTCATGACCATGGGATTTACATGTGGACACACAGAATAGACACAGGGACTGCCTTGCTTCAACAGGGTGTTTGGATGCATTATTTTGCAAGGTGTAGTTTTGAAGAGGCAGGACACATAGATGATGTGAAAGGAGATTTATTAAGATGAACAGGAACAGACCCCTGGGCACAAACCGCACTGCAGAAGACTCCTCTCCAACTGCCCCCCTTACATTCCATTGTAGCCAACTCCAGCAGGTTGCTAAGGAGCAGCTAGGGTTCCACAGTATCATAGGAAAACAACATGAACAGGGTAATCAAAGGCATTCTTATCAGAAGAATATAACACATCTCCCTTCTTAAGAAAGTTAAAAATTATTATATATTTTTTCTTTAAAGCAATATACGGACATTACATTTTTTTTTAAAAACAAAATAACTTCAAGAACATATGTAATCATCATATTTTTTTGGTGTTACACGAATTCGTCCAGAGCTAGTCGTGGCTTTAGAGGTAAATACATCCCTTGGGCAATGAACAACTCTTCCAGCATCAGAACCTTCTTGGGCATTAGAGGACACAGCGACCTCAGTGTCAGAACATGGTGACACTTTCCTGGTGTTCCACCACTTACCATCCGATAGTTTCACACAGTTCCCTTTTACAAGAACAATTTCCTTGGGAGAAGACCATTTTGAACAACCTTTTTTTACTTTATCCCCCACATACACTATAACCCACATTCCCTGCGCAAATAAACGTTTGGATTTCACAAACGTTTTCCTTTACGCCCGCAACGTGCGTGACGTGTGCATCGGGACGCTCACAACAACGTCCAGAACGGGAATGACGAAACAGCAAGATATCCTAGCGCATGGAAGTCGCGCTCTTCACACGCAGTGAACAATCCATGCGCGGGCCCAGCCAGGCACGGGCTGCAACTGTCAAAGTAGGTTTAAGCTACAGATTAACTCCACTGTTAATCACAATCTCTGTTTCAATAGCGACTCTGCCAGAACAAACCCTCATGGGTAGGAGCATGCGGGGGAGTGGACAAAATCGCAAGCCAGATGTAGGGCAAAAAAAAAAACGATTCATCCACACACGAATACAGAGTTCACAGGCACCGTGGTCGTCACAACGGCTGGGCGTACACTGCAAACCAGTGACAGTATGAGTCCAGGGAGACACTCCAGGGGTCACTTCACTTACTGTGAAATAATGCTTTGTTCCTTAAGGTATGAGGCGATCCAAAACGTTGGTGTCCTCCTCTATAAAGGGAATCCCATCCTCGTCGTCAATTTTGAAGAGGCAGGACACATAGATGATGTGAAAGGAGATTTATTAAGATGAACAGGAACAGACCCCTGGGCACAAACCGCACTGCAGAAGACTCCTCTCCAACTGCCCCCCTTACATTCCATTGTAGCCAACTCCAGCAGGTTGCTAAGGAGCAGCTAGGGTTCCACAGTATCATAGGAAAACAACATGAACAGGGTAATCAAAGGCATTCTTATCAGAAGAATATAACATGTAGCATTTGTGATGGTCAGAAGTCTTACTATCTGTCTTTGCCTTTCCTTTCCATCCCTCCCTACTTCTACTTATTCTTGTACTAATTCCGTCCCCACTGGCCCTCCTCCTATATAGAGCCAACTGAAAGATTTACTAACCCTGAGATCTAACCCTAAAGTTCACAAGTAAGGTCCTCGGAGGACTGCATTACACGGCAGTTATGCTTTAGAAAGCTAGCGGCTGCAAAATTTGTTCAAACTTAGGTTTTGTTTGTGCCACTGTGTTTGTGTTCTTGACACCTTAGGGATAGCTAAGTTGTGTGATGCCCAAGCCTGTTTAATTTAAATCATCTCATTCTGTCTAAAGTCAAAGCCCATTGATTTTGCAACTTAAGGGGCAAATAAGATCTCTAAGGTTCTCAGAATGTGTAATATGCAATCCCATTAGTATATACCTCCATTGGAGTTCTGTGTTGGTGATATAGCATTTCGGTTCATTATCTGAATGTGTAAATTCTATGTCAACTTTGGGCCCGATTACGATGCCATTTGGATGAGCGTCCGACCTTCATCTTTGCAGCAAAGGGACCAGCCAACAGGTAGTTGGAGGTCCCTACTGCCGTGGAGGTGGTCTCAAACATGCCATTTTGCATTGAGGCTTGTGCTGCAGCCCAGAAAAAGGCTGCAGCACAAGCCCCAATGCCAAAAGGCATGTTTTTAAACTTCTCTGTACTGTGTGCCAGGCACCTCACAGTGCTGCCACAACGGGGCATGGATGTTTGTCCAAGGCCTCATAGCGAATGCCGCTAGGGCCCCCCAAAGTCCCTTTCTGTCTGCTTTATATGGCGGTTGGACCACCATATAAAGCAGAGGGAAAGGGCCATGGTAATCCCTATGGCGTTGCCTGAACAGGCACTGCCCTTCCTGTAGGGATTACATTCTATTTTATAGAGAGGGGGGACACTAGGAGCTAATTATTAGGTCCAGTGACCCTTGCTCCCGAAAAGTAACTAGTACACACAGGGAGTCACTGTTCCTTGTAGAGGAAGAAAAGGAAGAAACTTTTGTTGTGTGCTACTCTATCTGTGGGGGACAGTGTGTCCTCATCATAATGCCCTCACACACCCCGAAGGATGTCATGCTTCATCATTTGGGCTTTGCTCCTCGTCGGGCCGACGCTGCAAAGCCCAACGGGTCCCCCGAAGGGTCACTTTATTGGAGATCTTTTGATGAAAAGCCGTTTGGGTGCGTGGGTGTAAGTGGCAGTGAAGTCTAAAGTGGTGTATTTAAAAAATGACTGGAGGGAGGGTCCTACACTTTTGTCTTTTCAGAAACGCTACTCCTTTCTACAGATTTGGCAGCACTGGTTAGTTTAGGCCGCCGCTTGATTGAACTTCCTTTGGTCCTGAAGAAGCGCTCTGGATCTCCTTCTGAGGCCCCATACAGCACGAAACATGTTGACCGTTATATATGTCCATTAGGGACATATACCCAGCTACAGAGGGACATAATATCCCCTAGAGCAGCACCACACACTTTGTTTTAACAATGACAGAGGGATCACCCTAATAAATAGTACCCACCCTCCCTCCAGTCATTTTTTAAATACACCATGGCGAATGCCATGCTGACATCAATCTTCGTTTCCTGTGCCCTTTCCTCAGGTGTTACGGCTGGTAGCTATTTTTATTTCATTCAATGCTTAATTGTAGCGGAATGATTGCTCTCTAATTTGTGTATTTCAGTAAATTAAGTCTGCATTGTCTGCACGTTTTGCCTTGTTCTCACAGAATAGTTAAATATCAATCAGAAGATTTGAGGCAGAACATATTTCTTATTACAACGAGTTATCCTACACCTTACTAAGAAACAACTAAAAAATACCGCAGACAAACATCCAGCAGAAAACCTTTAGCATACACAACCAACTCAAATATACAACATCCTCACTGGTGTTGTACAACCCTTTGTGTCCCGTTTACTGGTTATCTGTGTTGTACTCCAAAATAGCATCATGCCAAATTAGTTATTTTGTGCATTTCTATTTAAATCACAATTTGGTAGACAGCACAAGGATCCTACGAGGAACTGAGATGCACTCCGATGTCCTCATGAAATCACATTTCAGTAGACATAAAATATATGCGACAGGGACCTATACAACTTTCTCCATTCTTTATCCTCAACTAGGAGGAGGTGATGATAGTCCAATTGGGCGGAGAGAAACAGTGCATTACTTGTTAGATCACATTTATATGGGCCTCACAAATATCATCCGCGGAACAGAGCAGGGCTCCACAAAGACCGACCTCCGTTTTCCACAGTCCTGCAGTAGTCTTGATATTCATGAAAGAAACTCCGAAAGGGATAACCGGAAAATATACCTGTAGAAGTTGCATTTGTATAAATTCTTTGATCATCAAAGTATTTTTTTCCAGATTAAAAGGTTGAAGGCAAAGCAGTAATCTTCACTGCTGACTGACTCTTTCTACAGGTTTTTGAAATGTTTCCTAGCAGGTAATCTACCTTCTCAGCCCAGTTCAGCTCTTTGGCTTGAGAATGCAGAGTAATAGCTCTTCCAAGCTAATCTCATCAGTGACTAGTGAAATTCCCTAAAGGAATCCAGCTGAATTTCCCACACATGCTTCTCTTATATTTTATTATGCTATTTCCTATTCCTGTCACATAGTGGCACTTTATTTCAAAATATAATGCAAAAGTCTGTATGCTACCAAAACCGAAACAGGCCTGTTCTATATTCTGGCCTCAGTATATCCAAGAGAAGATTCAGTGATTGCGTTCTGAATGCCCCCAAACTATTGTGAACAGAATATCCTTTTTGTTTGTGACACCCACTTTTGCATTGGAGGCAAACGTGAAGCCCCCAATAACAGGCTTCTTTGAAAGGAAAGTTACTGTGCTCTCGGGCGTTAAATAGTGGCTCCTAGACTACGTTCCAGGTGAAGGAGATAATAATTGGACCAAATACCCTTAAGCCGGAGTGAGCTCTGCTATATTAAATGGCTCAATCTAACAACATCAATCTGGTCAGATTAAAGGATGAATTGTGTCACCTTTCTCAAAGTCATATTAGTGGCATGTGTAATACAAATCTCTTGTGTACGCTGCATGAATGATAATAATAATAGTAATAATAATAATAATTAATTAATTAGGCATGATTAATAAAAACCTTTGCATATACAGTCACAGCTTGACTATCAATAAAACATTTTAAAACAGCATAAAAGATGGTGTTTTTCTAATTTTTGTGCAGTAAGGGGCACAGTTTAGATGCAGCATGTAAGAAGAGGCCGGGGTAAAAAGATATGTAGCCCCAGACGGGGAGCAAAATCAGCCCTTTTCCGCTATTCCTTACTAAACCACCAGTTCTACCCTTAAGTGTATTAAATACATTAAGGTGCTTGGTTGACCCCCTAACCAACATTAAGGGCTAAGAACAATTGGGGAGGAGGGTGCAAAGGGCAAGCTAGAGTGCAAGATCACAACCTCCTCCATGCCAGTTGGTTGATTAGTCTGGCAAACTAAATCTGGGGGTTGATATGTCCTCCCACTCCCAATCAAGACATTGTTTTAATCCAGAAATAAAGCTAGGATGCTAGCCAGAGTGTGCATGAATATTTTTGCCCTTATGGCCACTTTGGTAAGTGGTTTGTTGCAGAAATATTGATTATCACTGTTTTGAACAGTGAAGTAAATAGTGCTAGTGCAGCCTACAAAGAAGCCCCTCAAGGCATGCAATACCATCCCTTTTGCACCATGTTCTACAAGACTGCAAATTCATCCTTGAAATATAATAAATGGGTTAGATGGTTAGGTTAAACCCCTGGTGAAATGAGGACTGAAAGAACGTAAAGAAAAGAGGTGCAAAGGGCAGATAAAAGTGCAAGATTGGGACCCCCGAAGTGCTGGAATGTCAACTAGTCTGGCGAACTCAATCAGGACGCTGATGTATCTTCCCATTCCTTAATGAGGCAGAGTTTCAGAGCAGAGATTTTTGGTCATTCCAATCAAATGCATTCTACAGAACTTCTTCAACTCCCTAGTGGTATTTCACTGTCAGAGAGATAAGTTGCAGATCAGATGAGTTGAGGCAGACCAACTGTGCTTGTCTGAAGGAGCGTACCCTAGACTGATTCCAAAGCGGGCGGATCCAGCGTCGACAAATACTAAAGGTAGGTTTGCAAAGGCACATTATGTCTTCCTTTCGGTGACTACAGAGGCTGCAATCTGCCTATTCTTTTGACTTCGACCAGGGTGAAGCATGTCTGTTTGAGGTCAAAATCCCTACTTGACATTTCAGATATTGGCCTTCAATCCTGCTATTAAAAACTTCTCCCAAATATTGCTGCAGTTACAGAGACTTGTAACTATTTAGTACCATTCAAGTATACGATTGCTTCTCTAAAATTTCTCTGTCGTCTAAAGATGATAGAAATGAAGATGTTTTGTTGACAACTCTTTTAAAGATTTCATAGCTCACTACTGCAGACCTTACTTCTGCTAAATCGAACATGTCAATTGTTGCATTTAAATAATCTCTAGCCACAGAGTGAGATCTATTAATTATTTCCAGCCATACATTGCAGTTGATGGTGTTCTCCTCAGGGGATTTGAGTCTCAAGCAGGAGCTAACAAATGCTTAACGCCTTGCAAATGTTTGCTTCACAAGGTCAAACTCCAGCCTGATCTGTGCTGGCAATGTGTAGGTGAGGAGTTTAAAGATTTGTCTATATATACTCACTATGGTGGTATTCAGAACATTTGAGTCTCTGCCCCAAAGGGCTTCACTTCCATATGCCAGGGTAGGCATCACCTCGGCCCTGGCAATTTCTTTAAATGGGCTATATGATAGACCATGTATATCTCTGAATAGGGACCTTAGCCCTGTTGCCAGAGTGAATCCCTTTTCTTTTGATTTCCTCCTTCTGGGATTGGAAAGACCTGTTCCTGTCCAATAACTGGTCAAGGTATTTGTATTCACTGGTTCCATCAAGCTTGATGGAGTCAAGAAACCAACAAGCCTTTCCGGTGGCTCTTCTACTACAAATCATGAGTTTTGACTTCATTTTTATTGTCAGGCCTTTCATGCTGGAATTTTCTAGGGTGTCATTCTGGAAGCACTGCAGGCTGACCTTCATCCGGCTGATCAACACCAGATCATCAGCGTTTAGGAGGTTTGAGAGGAGTATGGAGCCAAGCTTCAGGGCATAAGAATTAACAGAGGTCAGAGCCAGAGGTAGATCTGCCAAGAACAGATTAAAAAGTGTAGGGTCCAAAACACACCCCTGTTTGAGGCCCTGAAAGGTAAGGATTGCCCTGTATAGGTTGGATCCACTTCTTAGTAAATGAATTATGTTTCTACTTACTTCTTAACTTAAAAGAGAAAAAAATAGGTCTTAGAAACCTGAACACTTTTGAAAGTTTAAAACCACTCATATACGTAAAGGCACATAGTGGTGGACGGTGAGCCAAAGCTGCCCCGGAAAAGTGTTCAAACCAGCCCCCTCTAATACTGCATGAATGTAATGATTGAGTCTGATTGTCTCCCTAAGGATTTATATGGGAAATTATATAAGTGTCTATAAAAAAAATGTATGTGTTCCCTCAGGAGTGTTTGCCAAATTAAATAGCTGATATTCATATTGCCCAAACACAGGTATTAGCAGCCCCCTGATTCTCAAACTACCTGAGATTCTCCATGTGTTTGGCATGGCCAGACCAGCACTGTGGGCACAGCTTATTTTGCAGTGTTTAACACTAGGAAACATGACTTAATATTTCACAAGTAGGTTACAACTGATTTAATTTGTGTTAAATCTGTCATTTTCTATGCAGAAAACACTGGTTGGTTTTTACTTTTAAAACCCAAGCCTACCCCTTGGTTGGCACTTTGCCTGTTCTCAGGCTCATGCTGCTGGATTTTCCTTGAGAGATCGGAATTTGAGAGTCAAACAGCCTGGAGTGGTAAGCTGTTTAATAGACTGCCAAAAGTATTTTCCTACTACATAAAAGCAACATGTGCTTAATTTGAAGGGAACCCAATTAACAAAAGCATTAACATATACAGCTACATTAACATTCACACTGATGCATGTGAATTAACAGAAAAACGAAAACTGAGAAACCACATTGGAGGAAACCAAATCACGGAAAACCAATTTTAAGGTAAGACATTTTTAGGAAATACAAATAAATCACAAACTAAAAGAAACATTTTAAATGAAAGATCATTTTAAGGAAAAATCTCAAATAAACTTGGTTGGAGTTCAGAACTAGTGGGTAATGTTTGTGGGTGATGAGGGCTTTTTAGGAGTCAGGAAGGGTTCATGGATGCGTGGAGCTTTGTGGGGGTGATGTGTTTTTAAGGTTGATGGATGAGTGGAGTTAGGGGTGTGAGGAGTTTTTAGGGTTCAGGAATGGGTGGAGTGTTGTATGGTTTTCATGGTTCATGGTCGAGTGGAGTTCCGGGTGGGCGATGGTTTTTAAGGATCAGTTATAGGTTACGGTTAGGGCTGGTAAAGAGTTTTTAGGGGTCAGACTTGGGTAGAGTTTAGGGTGGTGACGGGTTTTAAGGATTCAGGGATGGTTGGATGTTAGAATGTGTTTTTAGGGTTTAGGGATAGGTAGAGTTTAAGGATATGGGAGCATTTTTAGGGTCAAAGAAGGGTGGAGTTAAAAAGTGGTGTGTTTTTTTTTAGGGTTCCGGGATGGGTGCAGTTTGAATATGTTGAGGGGTTTCAAGGGGTCAAGAATGGGTGGAGTTTAGATGTAGAAAGGCGCTTTTAGGTTTCAAGAATGGGTGGAGTTTAGGGGTAGTGAGGGGGTTTTATGAATCAGGGATGGGTAGAGTGTAGGGGTACAAAGTGCTTTTGAGTTTCTGGAATGGGTGAGTTTTAGGGGCAGAAAGGGCTTTTAGGGTTCAGGGTAGGCCTCGGCTGAAAACTACGCTACGCTCGCGTAGTTTGTGTAGTTTGCGCACCTATGCGCTACGCAAATTGCATGTAGCACAGTGCAAAAACGCGTAGCGTAGCGGGCATTTTTTGCTTGCTCGCGGTCCTCAACGTCAAGTTGGCGACCGCGAGCGAGCAAAATGACATCCCGGCGAGACTTTTTCCTCGTTCGCGATCAGCAACATCAAGTTGCCGATCGCGAGCGTGGAAAATAAACCTCCCGGCGAGATTCTAAACGTGGGGAGGTCAGGTTTCTCATTGCGAGTGGTCGCGTATGCTTGCGACCGCTCGCAATGAGAAATTACCAGTCCGCGTTGAGAAAACTGCCGCTCGAGTACAAATCTACTCGAGCGGCAGAAAACAACCGCTTGCACTGTGCAAGATGCCATTTGCAATGATTGCACAGTGCGGACAAGCATCCGGCACTGTGCAATCATTGCGAACAGCATTTGCTACCGCACTACGCAGTTCGCGTAGTGCTACGCGTAGCTCACATAGTGCGAAGTGCACTTCGCGTAGCTGCGCGTAGCGCTACTATGCGGACTATGCCCAGGGTTAGTTCAGGGATGGGTGTAGGTTAGGTGAAGTGATGGGTTTTAGGGGACGTGGTTTGACAGTATTTAGGGGTTGTGAGGTGTCACGAATGGATGATGTTTAGGGGTGGTCAGAGGTCAGAGAATTAAAAGCATACAAAGTAATTGTTTGACAGAGTTAAAGAAATACATTTGAAATAATATCGCCTTGAATATAGCACTGAAATAAATATCTCCAACAAAACTGTTTCTGGAAGTAAGACCTATTGCATTGCATTTACACCTTAAAAATAAGCATGCAAAAGCCAATTTTGAATGAATGAAAGAATTGGTTGCTATGAAATGGCAAATACCATTCATTCTGAAAATGTCCACTAAACAGTTTAGGTTAAATGGTTTATCTGTAAAGGTATTCCATGAAATTGTTTTTCTGTGAAATCACATACAACCCATTCATACAGCCTCGTGAGAAGGATCTGAACTTTTTTTCTTCTTGCACTTTACTGGCAAATGTTATCATTTTTGCAATATTATGACAGAAGAAAGGTGGAGCTCTATTTCATAAAGGCCTTGACCTTAGCTGGACCTTCAAATATTGTCAGATAGGCAAGCAAGTAAGGATCATTGGATAGAGAATCCTCATACAGAAAAAATAGGAACAAATGTATTGGATGGGGAAGGTTTGTAGTAAATTGAAAAAGTGGATGGGCTTTCTGTGGGAAAGTTACTAGGATTGGGTGCATTGCATCCTCCACTCACCGGCCACTGCATCTTATAAAACCTGAGCTGTGTTGCCCATCGTGGATCTAAAAGAACATCTTGAGAAAGAGAGAAATCCTGTTTTACTGCTGAAGAAAACAGCTGAGGGACTCCTCATTTATGCCAGCACTCAAGGAGTGTGACTTCTCACCAAGTGTCACCTGGTTGGACTCTTGTTACAGCCCATGGGTCTCAAAATGTAGATTGGCTCCTGCTTTGAAGAAGGCCACGGTGACCACTTGGGACTGAACCCTAACAGAGCACAGGTTGGAGAGAGACTGGTGCATAGAAGCTTGCCCTGATGACCTGGGAATTGTAGGTGAGTCCAGGACTGACTTTTCCAATATTAATAAACGTTTTGCACTTAGTTATTACTAGGACTCTGGAGGACTGGGGCAAGATGCTGTGGATACCCCAGAGTGGGTGCCCCTTGGTGAGTAAGACCTCAAGGATTGTCCTGCTCAGAGCTGTTTGGGGAAGAAATAAACTTCAAATAGAACTCACAGTGGAGGCATCTTGCCTCATGTAGTCATGCAGGCTACAGAATCCTAGGTGTTTAGTCAGATTTTGGCCTTAGCTATTTTTTCTGGCTGTAGAACTTTGTGCACTTCGCCCTGCTAACCAGTGATAAAGTGCTGGTGACCCTCCTTTTAACATGATCAAATTGGTATGCTCTTAATTGGCATATTTATCTTACCTACATGTGTCTAGTATATGATACATGGTGTGACTAGAGCCTGTGAGTTAAATGTTACCAGCGGACGGCAGCCCCTATTGTGCCATCCCCTACAGTGATAGGGTAGAACATGGCTGAAAGCCTACCAATGTAGCCTGACTAAACCAGCATTTACACTGCCATTTGACCTGCAAAGGTAAACCCTTCTAATAAGGCACCCCTAATTAGGCCTTACTGCCCTAAAGGCAGGGTGTAGACCTGCCAAGGTAAACCCTTCTAATAAGCCACCCCTAATTAGGCCTTACTGCCCTAAAGGCAGGGCGCATAGTATTTAAAAGTAGGATATATAGAAAATGAATAACAAACATGCCCTTACAATGAATAAACCCCAAATGCTAGTTTCACTTCATTAAAGCTGGCTTTTCCATAGTAAACCCTGAAATGCAGTATTCAATGTAATACTGCTATTTCCGGCTATTAAACACCTACAATTTTCATTGTTGGGCTCTTTGTAAAAGTTGGTAAAGCACAATTCACTGGTGAAGTCATATTTTTAATAAATATTATAAAAAAGGTACTTTTGAAAATGTACCTTTCCATACCTATAATTTTCATTAGCCTTCAGCTATAACCGTCTAATTGCTTAACCCTCAATTAAGTGTGGTAATTGCTCCTACGGCAGGAGTTAAAGGCCTTGGAGTGGGGAGGTGTTTCTGTTCCCCTGGCAGAATGACTATTTGGGCAGTGCCTAGGAACTTAACTAACTTCAAAAGGGCCTACCCTGTCACAGGTAGATGTCAGATGATATCTGCACAGGTACCAGTATTGTTCCCCCAGTCAGCCAGGCTCCATTCCCAGTGGGGAGGGAGCTGCCCTGAGTACTGGTTTAAATTGACCACAAAGGAGGGGTTGCTCATTTCCATGGCCTCACGTCTGGGGTGAACAGAGCAAACACAAGGAGATGATGGACGGAGCACTGAAACTTTTCAGACACTCACCCCCAGTCACAGATCTGGGTTGAATCCATCATCGTTCTTTAGCTCACTTCGCCACCCCAGTTCAGACCCAGCTATATGCAAATCAGTCTTGACCCTGTGCCTCATGGGAAGAGTCCAGCCCGAACTGCCAAGCCAGGTCTTCCCTGAACCGGAAACAAGCATCCTGTGCCCGGTTTCCGGGTAACACCCCTCATCAGCCAGGCTATCTTGAATCCAGGGGCAAAGTGAGCAAGGGACCCATGTCTGGGCATATCCTGCCAACTTAGGGCAAACAAAGCAAACGCAAGGAGATGATGGACGGACCTATTGGTTATGACGGACCTATTGGTTATAGAGGGCTTAAAGGATTCACCCACCGACAAGCAGGTGTCAAGCATAAATAGGGCATCCCTGGTCCCCTTCTCAGAATACTGCTAGACCTGTGGAAGATCAGAAGAGGTCTGAATCTGCTGTCTGACTCCTGAGAAGAGCCCTAAAGAACTAGACGTGCTCACTTTTTTGTGCCCAGGACAAAGACAAGGACTCCAAGGGTCATAAGGCTGACCTCCTGTTCAAGCTTCAGGGGCACAACAAGCAAAAAG
Organism: Calotriton arnoldi; assembly: GCA_963921515.1. NCBI lineage: Eukaryota > Metazoa > Chordata > Amphibia > Caudata > Salamandridae > Calotriton > Calotriton arnoldi. Next base: position 845,330 of record CAWUFW010003005.1, on the reverse strand, counting down.
AGACCTTTTCTGCAACCGCCCAGCTGACCAATACAAATTGGACCTTCCCTGGACCCAGTTAGTGGCCTCTACTGCATTGAGTCCTGACCCCCAAGTGCTGTTTCTGGAGTGCCGGAATCCTTGGCTGTGTCAAAATGTAATGAAATGAAATGAGGAATTTATAAAGCGCTTCACTGACCCGAGGTTATCTAGGCGCTAGTTAGGCAGGTGGACAGGACGGCAGGGGGGTCGAATTACCTGGTACGTTGATAGAGCCAGGTTTTCAAGCTCTTCCTGAAGTGCAGCAGATTGGGTTCATTTTTGAGAGGAGAGGGCAAGGAGTTCCAAAGTTTGGCGGTGGAGTGAGCAAAACTTTTACCTCCCCATTTTACTTTTTGTACCCTGGGAATGGACAGGTTGCCACTGTCTGATGATCTTAGTAATCTGGCCGGAATGTATGGCTTAAAAAGTTGTGACAGTTTCCTAGGACCTTTGTCACATGTAGCCTTAAACGCAATGCATAGGGCTTTGAAATTGATGCGTTTTCAGATAGGCAGCCAATGGAGCTCAGCGAGGGCCTTGAAAGCAGAGTCAAAGCGAGTGAGCCCAAGCAGGACTCTAGCGGCTGCATTCTGCGTCATCTGAAGTTTGGGTATATTATGCTTGCTTGCACTGGTGAGAAGAGAGTTGCAGTAGTCCAGCCTAGACCTGATTAAGGCTGTGACCACTGTTTTCCTTAGCTCGAAAGGAAGTACTCTTTTAAGAATTTTGAGGATGAAAAAACAGGCTGATGTTGTGCAGTATATCTGTGGTTCAAAGGAAAGTTTGGAGTGAAAGAGAATTCCAAGGTTTTTTACTTACTGGCTGGTATTGGGGGAGGGCCCATGTCATTTAGCCACCAGCTATCTGACCAGATGATTGGCGTGATGCCAAATAGCATGACTTCCGTTTTTGATGTGTTAAGTTTCAAACAATTAACCTGCATCCACTCACCTATATGACTCATGCAATCTTGAAATCGAGATGCAGTATCCGTGGATGGACTGTTGATGGACACAATGATCTGAGTGTCGTCAGCGTATGACACCAGCGAGAAGCCGAAGCTTCTTATCAGCTTGGCCAGAGGGGTAACGTATAGGTTAAAAAGAGTGGGGCTCAATGATGAGCCCTGTGGGACTCCACAGGGAAGTGAAAAGGGAAGTGAAAAGTCCAGGGAGACAAATACATCATGTGCCACTGACAGAAAAGATCTGAGAAGGAGGAGTGCTTTATCCCTGATTCCTAACGAGGCCAGACGCTCAATCAGCACTTCATGGTTGACCGTGTCGAATGCTGCCGAGAGATCTAAAATGATAAGAGCAGCACTCCCCCTCTGTCAAGGGTTTGCCTAAGTTCCTCTGTGGCCGTGATGAGTGCCAGTTCGGTGCTGTGATGGGCCAGAAAGCCATATTGCGAGTGGTCCAGGATGTCAGCTTCCACGAGGAAAGAGGAAAGTTCCTCATTTAAGAATCTTTTGATGACCTTAGCTGGGAATGGTAGTCTAGAAATGGGTCTATAATTGGAAGTGTCCTCCGGATCCAAGTTAGGTTTCTTCAGGAGTGGCAAGATCGAGGCTTTTTCCAATCTGTAGGAAAGTACCCAGTGGTAATTATGTGGTTAAAGATGGGCCAGAGGGCAGATGCAATTGTTGCAGGGACCATATGCAGAATTTTAGGTGGACATGGGTCAAAGGGGGATCCAGACTTGATTAAAGAAATTAGTTGGGTAGTCCGGTCAAGCGTGATAGGTGGGAAGATAGGGAGTATGGTGGTCGAACAGCTCTCTGCTTTAGCATGAAGATTTGGGCTGGCGCTCGAGTTATTTCCACTGGGTGCAGCTGGATTAGGTTGGGTCAGAAAAACATCGTAGACTTGTTTTACTTTGAGTTGAAAGGCATCTGCTAACTTATTACAAAATTGCCGACTACTTTCCTGGACTTGTGTTTCTGGAAGCTTGGAGCGTTTTTTTACCATAGTGAAGAGCCTTTTAGGGCAGCCATTGGCTGCTTCTATTTTTTCCTAACATCCTGAGAAACATGGGACTTAAAAACGTTGTGACTCCAAAAACCTTCAGAGAACCGGGACAAATCTACCAAGACGTGTGTTTGTGATGGGCTGAAGATTCATGTTTTCCCCATGCAGAGTTATGCTGCAGCATCAAAGCCAATTCATCCGGAACTCGTGGGGAAACCTCATGGAGCTCTCCTTGGCTACAGCCTATAGCCTTACCTGATTGGAAGCATTAAAGCTCCAAAAAGGGACTAAGTGGGGGCGTGGCCAACTGCACTGGGAAATGGACACACGGTAGCTTCGCTCCATCGCGCCACTCCCGATCCATCCATTTTAATTAGACTTGCCCCAGCCAGAATCACCTGCAGCGGAGCGTGCTTGTCCCCGAGGCTCCTCTCTACAACCACACCGAAGTTTGGGCTGATTGGCGGCATCTGAACGGCCGCGGGAGCGAGAGGTGCTGTTGCGGGGCTAAATTAGACTGGGCGTGCCGAGCACTGAATCGGCTGTGTGCCGCTACGTAACACCGCAGCTGGATCGAGAGCCCTAGGCCCGGCTGGAGGCCTGGGGGCCGGGACGGCGACCATCACTCCCTGTAGGCCCCTGGTGAGTGCGCTGCCCCCGCCTCCCCCGTGACACCCGGCCTCATTGCTGCTGTGCTCTACAAGGCCCCGGGGGCCCCATCAGCTGATCTCTTCTGCAGCGCGGCCTCGCGTCTCCTTAGCGGGCCGCGTGGCCTTCTGAAGCGCCTCCCTATAGGACCTGGGTGGACCACGCGGGGCGGCGGACCCTGCTCCTCGGGCCCCCCTGGGCCTTGTAATTGAAGCACTATTTGCCGTGGTTGCGGAGTGGACTGCAGTCCCTCCCATATATAGAGCCTGGACAGTATATCCCCTTGGGCCCTGCTTGTTCACTTTTACCGCCATCGTTGGGGGCCTCAGTCCAGTGGAACAATAACCGCTACATAGTGGGGAGACTTGTGGCACGCGGTCCCCCACCCAGCGTTGCAACCTCCTGAAGAGCCCGCGCCATGGGGCATGGCGGAGGGCGGGCGAGGTGAGCACAGCAGATCCTGACTGACCTTGATGCACCAGCTGCCTGGGACACACCACCTCCTGGTGCAGGACTGAGAATTGAATTGCCCTGATCCTCTACTGGGCCCCTCGCTTGTTTGATGGTACAGCGCAGACTTGGAATCGGAGACCTGTCAGGCTGGTGCAGCCCATAGCGGTACATGCACATTCTCTGTGCCGGTGTGATAGTTTTTGGCACTGAAGTACACCTGGGTCTGGGATTGACCGGTGGAACCCGACAACGTTGTGAGCTGGCCTCATAAGCAGGCGGCAGTGAGTAACTGGGCTAGTCCCGGACCCCGTCTTTGACTCTCCACACCCTACTGCACCATCATGGCAAGCGGCCATAGCGGGCGTGGAACACTTCAGGCCAAGCTCGAGAAGTATGCGTGGCAGAAGGGCCATGACGAGAAGCAACGCGAGCCCGAATCCAGCGGGAAGAAACCAGAACCCTCGCTACAGGACATTCTCGCTGCTATCAAGTCGGTGCGCACCTCCCTGGAAGGCCGCATTGACTCTGTCACCTCGGAGGTCTCATTGATTAGAGCGAACATGCAGAAGATGGCAGAACGAGTGCGTGAAGTGGAAAGTGCGACCAAGGACCTGTCGACAGATACTGACCTCCTCAAACGCCAGGTGGCTGACCTCCGGACTACCCAAGAGGCTATGGCCCTTCAACTGGACGACTATGAAGGCTGTATGCGGCGTAACAACATCCGCATTTTGGGAGTGCCGGAGCGGGCCGAAGGGCCTGCGGCGGATCTCTTTGTCGAAGATCTGATCCTTAAACGTCTGCAGCCGAAGGGACTCTCCCAACACTTCTCTATTGAACGTGCACATCGGGTGCTGGGGGTAGAGCCAGGCCTGGCGCGCCATCTCGACCGCTTTTGGCAAGGGTCTTCAACTTTCGCGACAGAGACGTCATCTTGCAAACGGCACGAATGGCTCCGCCCTTATCTATGGACAACAGTAAGGTCATTATATTTCCGGACTTTACCCTACGGGTCCAGAAACAACGTCGCAGCTTCCTGGATGTGAAGCATGAGCTCCAGGACCAAAACATCAAATACACTATGCTCTTCCCCGCCAAGCTGCGTGTGGAATCTGAGGGGAAGGTGTGGTTCTTTACTAGACCTGAGGACACCTGGGACTGGCTCGAGGGCTGGAGGACAGTTGAAAAACGTCATCGCAGGCCCGCTGCCGACAGAGCCAACGACGACAGGTCAAGCCCGCGGTCAAGATCTACGCCGAGTGAAGCTTCGGCAACGCAGAGCCCCACTGGGTAAGGTTTGGTGGCTTGACATTGGTTTGATTGGCCTTTGATCATGGAGGTCTGCTGAGCAGAATCTCGGCTGATAAGCGGTACCTTGTTGACATTCCACCATGTTCTAACCTTCCGGGACTGTATCAGACCTCACACTGTTCACTTTTGCATTGCTGCCAGCCTCTGAGGGGGTGAAGCACCCATATCTGTATTCTGACGACACGCCTTTCTGCCCTTGGTCCCATGGACGGGATCGGCAGTTGAGGGAGTTGCGAGCTGTTCCGTGGCCATCTTGACTTTCCAAACAATGACGTGAGGGTAACAGACTGCTATGGATTCGCCAGCCCTCCACTTGCTCCTCTAACAGACTGCATACTCCAAATGACTAGCTTGCCAATATGGTTTGTCCCAATGGGGTTGACATTGTTGTTTCTTGTATCTCCTTGATTATAGTTCGTCATGTTCGACTCACTGGCCGGGGGATCGCATGACGGGAATGCATATACCCCCACAAGTTGATGCTTCAGGGAGTGGGGTTGGATCACGTCCCTAATTCTGTTAAGGGTGGGCGACAGGCACTCTGCAAGTTTGGGGTGGCGGGTGGTTTTATGCCCGCTGTGCAGGGAGGCAGGGTGGGGGTGGGTGTTCGGTGTTGGGGGGTCAGGGGGGTATGTTTATGTTGTTTTGATTTTTGTGCCTTTATGATGTTTTCTCTCATTTCCCCTAGCGTTGGGGGGTTTTGTTATCTATTGCAGCACATTTCGGTAACTACAGTACTGTATATCCACATCCAGGTTCTTAACCCGGCGCCATGGGGAGCCCACAGGGTTACAAACATTAGAGCGTTTGCACCATTTTGAAACATACAGCTTTACGCCTGGCCTCTCGAAGGGCCGACTTGTGTGTCCTACCCTCAATGTATGAATACTGACTTGTCCTCAGTCTCTCGGCTTTACACTACCCATCCCTCCATCTATACATGGGATCACACCTAGCACTTAAATTCCTCACATGGAATGTTAACGGGTTAGGAGACAAAATTAAGCGGGGAGTGGTCCTTCAATACTTGAAACGGCAGGCGCCGGACATTGTTCTTCTTCAAGAGACACACTTAATTGGCAATTCCTGCGGGGCCCTGAATAGATGGGGATACCGTCTGGCTGCCCACTCGGGGATTACATCTGGCTCTCGAGGGACGGGGATACTTTTACGCAGGGGATGTCCTTACTTAATCAACAGGGTCTGGACGGATGATCAGGGTCGATATATGGTGCTCTCCGGCACATGGGAGGGACAGGCCGTCAATGTTATTTCCGTGTATGCCCCACCTGGGATGCAACATCCTCTGTTGCGAGACCTCGGGACGCTTTTGCTCGACCTACCCCTGGGACTGCCGGTGTTGGGGGGGACTTTAACCTGGCTATGGATGGTACCATTGATCGCCTTCCGGCACGCAGGGACCCCCCTGGGGGGTCTCCACTGGCGGAGTTCTTGGCCGCCGTGGGTCTGGTCGATGTATGGCGGTGACTAAACCCAACCACCGTGCAGTTTACATTTCATTCTGGTGCCCATAACAGTCAATCACGCATTGACCACATACTCACCCACGCTCAAGATATTTGCATGTTTACTGATTCCAGGTGTCTCGCGCGTGGAATCTCTGATCATTCCCCCATTCTTACAATACTTTCATTTGGCCAGCCCAAGAGACGCACCACCCTTATTATAAACCCCTGGGCGCTCAAAGTACCTCACATTAAGGAGGCACTAATCAAAGAAGCTGACCACTATTTTCAAGAAAACGTGGGGTCGGTCACCTCAGCCCACATCCTATGGGGTGCGTTTGGTGCAGAGCCTTATCTTTGATGGTTGGCCACAAGAGGGAACTTACCAAGAGAGTTATAGACCTTGAGGAGGATATCCTAACCCGGGAAAAAGCCCTTGCACTTACCCCTGATCCCGAGATGCAGCATTCACTCAAGATGGTGCGTCTCGACTACACTCAGCTCCTGACGGAAGCGGCCAAAGCGCGCTATACCTCCACGCGCCATAAGATTTATGAACACGGAGATCGGACGGGCAAACTCCTTGCTTGGCTAGAGAAAAAAGAGCAATCGTCGAGATGGGTGCACTCGGTGCGTGGGACGAATGGAGATATAATCACCGATCCTCAACAGATCGCTGATACGTTCGCTTCCTACTTCTCGTCGGTGTATATGCCCTCAGTCACGTCCCAGGCATACGCGGCTGGGGACCTTCTTTCGACCATCAAAGTCGCATGCCTGTCCCCACAGAACCGGGATTCTCTGGAGGGCGCGATAACGGACGCTGAGATTCAGAAAGCAATTCAAGACGTCCGCTCAGGTAAAGCTATGGGGCCCAAAGGGCTGCCTATCGAATTCTTGAAGCCACTGGCGTCCAAAATTTCCCCCTACTTACTCCAAATGTACTCTGAAATTTTAGACGAAGGGGCGCTACTGGCTGATGTTCGTACGGCCTCTATTGTGGTCATCCACAAGCGGGGCAAACCCTTGGATGACTGTAGGACGTATCGTCTGATCTCACTCCTGACAGTTGAGGCTAAAATTTTGGCTAAGCTACTGGCCAACAGACTTATCCCTTGCATTACGGAGCTTGTGCACCCTGACCAATCTGGGTTCATGCCAGGGAGAAACACAGCTTTGAATTTGCGGTGACTAAACGGGGTCCTGGGTACGCGAGATACGATTAGGGAGGATGTAGCTCTACTATCGTTAGATGCATCCATGGCATTTGACACTATCGAGTGGGAGTTTCTCTTCGCAGTTCTAGATAGGATGGGATTTGGCCCAAATTTCATAAAGTGGATCCAACTGCTATATGCCCACCCGACTGCACAGGTGACAGTCAACAACCACGTCTCGAGGCAATTCCCACTGGGGAGGGGTACTAGACAGCGATGCCCTTTGTCACCCTTGTTGTTTGCCCTTGTGTTGGAACTGTTGGCGGTATGGATCAGGGGTGACACGGGGATTAGGGGGCTGAAGTGGACTGAGGATCACGAAGATCGCATCTCCCTGTATGCGGACGATATCCTCCTATATTTGGCCTCGCCCTCACGGTCTCTTCGCCGGGTTCTCCACATCTTTCATATCTTTGGCTCCCACTCAGGCTATACTATCAACTGGACTAAATCCCAGCTTTATGTGCTGTGGGGTGCACAGCCGTGTTGCCCCCGTGGCTACGACATACCAGTGGCAGTGAAGGGCTTCAAATATCTTGGCATCTATGTTACTCCGGACCCTAATTTGTTCTACGAGTCCAACCTGCTTGCGCCCCTCACTCGCCTACGGTCCGATGCCAAATATTGGGGATCCCTTCCCCTTACACTGCTGGGGCGTGCAGCCCTCTTTAAGATGCTAGCACTGCCGCAATTTCTCTATGTGTTGCAGAGCACACCGAACAAGGTTCCTGACAATTATTTTGTCGGTATCGAGGGTGTTGTACGCGGGCTGCTGTGGGACGGACGGGCCCCTAGAATAGCAATGTCAAAATTGACGATGGGGTGGTACAACGGTGGTATTGCTTTACCTGACATGAGGCTCTATTTTCAGGCTTCTCAGCTGGTCCCAATCCACAAATGGGTACATGGGGAATACGACGACCCGAACTTTCGAACTGATCATTGGCTTCTTGGTCGGGGGGGCTATGCTAGAGCACTCTATACAAATCCTGGCAAGATTGCCCTTACGGGGCCCACGGCATGCACAGTGGAGGTTTGGCACGGCGTGAATAAAAAATGGGGGTGGCATGGCACGCTCACGAAGGCCACACCACTTTGGGAACCAGACCTGTTGGGTCAGCTTAGTAAATGCCCAGGTTTTGACAAGTGGGATATGATAGGTATCTCAACAGTGGGGGACATGTGGACGGGGGGCAGATTAGCTACATTTGCAGATCTACAGAACAAATACCAACTAGCACAATCTGAGGCCTATCGCTACCTACAAATTAGTCATGCAGTCAAAGCAGCTTTGCCCAAAGATGCCCCTCTCCCTGAGGCCTCTCCACTGGAGGACCGACTGATACTCGACCCCATGCACAAAAAGGCCATATCTCTCACATATAAATTAACAATCGTCCAGACCCCTTAAAGCATCTACGACTACTCTGGGAGGCAGATTTGGGAGACCTAGAGGATGAGGACTGGCGTGATGCTCTAGCCTCTCCCAAGGAAGTGGCTATCCCTATGAGATTGCATCTTGTTCAATTAAAGATCCTGCATCGTGTATATCTAGACACTGGGATTTTGGTTAAGATAGGAAGGAGGACTGACCCCCTGTGCCTCCGGCAATGTCAACAACCGGGAATCTTCTTTCATGTTCTCTGGGACTGCTCGATGGTGCAACAATACTGGAACAGGGTCACACAGCAAATGGAGAGGGCTGGTGGTAAATCCCTTAAGACCTCCCCCCAACTGTGCCTCCTAAATATCTGGGAAGCTACTGATTTAACGCAAATAGAGCATACATGGGCTTCACTTGGGTGGGCTATTGCAAAGCATAACATTGCCCAGAAGTGGGGTGTTGGGATGGTTCCAACCCTACGCAATTGGGCAGCCGACATGAACAGGGCAATGCTTGCCGAAAAAGATGTCTTCAAACATAGGGGCTGCCCCAAGAAATGGGACTACAAATGGGGGAGATGGAACAGATACAGGGGTACTATTTGCCTATCCCCCACTATAGAACTACAACGTGAAAGGGATAGACTTCTGGAGGTCTCTGGGGTGGATGACATGCCTCCTCCTGGTACTGAATAAGGTACTCACCTGCATGCTGGGTGTCAGGGAATGTGCATCTTGGTTTGGTGAGCATATTATGTACTGTACGATCTTCATATTGTATATGCTGGAACGCATTGATCTTATGGAATTGAGGGGTTTCTACTGTGTCTCCCTGGTGTCAAATGTATTGAAAAACGATACACATATGCTGTGGACTGCTATACTGTCATTTTGCTGCCGTGTGTCTTTCCTTCTCTTTTTCAATAAAAAGTTTATTAAAAAAAAAAAGGGACTAAGTGTGAAAGTAGAAATCTTCACTGGTCAAGGTGCAGAAAGTATCTTGACAGCAAGGGACCTTCCTTGGGCATGAATTCAAATTATTGGAAAAATAAAAATGTGTATTTACCCAAAAAATAATTATGAAAAATATGTTTATGTGAAAAATGAATGTATACTAACTGTATTTATTTACCTTGAATGTAGTACACAATCAAAAATGATGCACCACTATTAAGTTCATTTTGAAAACTTTCATTAATAGAAATAAAAAAATACATTTATTATTCTGAAGTTTAAATTAAAAAAGTATATATTACACCTAAGGAAAAAGAATGTTTGAAAGTCCATAAATAATTATTAAATGTGAAGCATAGAAATAATAAATATTAATTCAATTATTTTACTAAAATTATTTAGAATTAAATGATAAATATATAATCTATACACATATATATATATATACACACATATGTCTGTACATATATATATATATATTAACTGAAAAAAACAAAGGTTACAGGAACGTTATAGTTAGGCTGACATTTCACTCGTACAAAACCATGTCATTTGAGATGTCATCAGTGATGTCACTGATCATGTCATGAGTTATGTAATATGTGAGGTCATAAGCAGTGCATTGCGGGGGTGAGTTATACTTAGTTCAGCTAACTATAACTGCTGAATTTCTCTTGTTTTGTATAAGTGAAATGCCAGCCTAACTATAACGTCCCTGTAACCTTTGGTTTTTTTCAGTGAATTTCTAAGGGTTTTTTTAATTCTATTTCCTAACTATAATGTCCCCATAACCTTTGTTTTTTCCAGTGAATTTCTAAGGTTTTTTGAATGCTAATTGTTACCTATAACGTTTCTGTATCCTTTGATTTTTTTCAATTTCTAAGTTTTTTTAAATTCAATTTCTTAATTGTAATGTCCATTTTTTTGTAAGTGAACCTGTGAGATTTTCATACTTTCTGTCTATATTTGGATATTGTGTATTATATTTATATAATACACCACTCTTTTTTTGATTTCATATGTCTTTATCAGAAAATACATTAATAAATGGTTTTATTTTTAACAATTTTGTAGGTCGGCGCAACATTGTTGCATTTACATTAGATATGCTATCATCAGTAAATGTATTTCACCTACTGAAAAATAGACTTAAAGAATTTTTTTTAAATAAAGTTTAGCACTAAATATTTAGTAAATATTGTTTCAACTTTTCTTTCTGCGATCAATTTAAAAGAAAGCCACCTTTGACAAAAAAGAAAATAATATTCGATACTACCGACGTCAACGCGATGATGTCGGTAGACGCGAAGAGCGTGTGGTTTATACAAAGTGTAATATATATATTTCAAGTAAGTTTCCAGATTAATTGCCTCCAAACACTTTTTTCAATTTCCGCGAAAACAGAGGAAGTAGCAATGACGTCGGTAGTCGCGGATAGCCTGCGTTTTTCAACAACTCTGATACGTATATGTAGAGGTACTGTGAACAAGTTTAGTATATCTGTTCACTATTATAATATTGAAAGTTTTGCTTTTCTTTCCATTTTTAACCAAAACTACTGAATATAACGTGACAGGGAAAGCAAGGAATATGACTTGATATTATACTTTCCAGCAAAATCAATAGGAAAAACACACCCACTCCTCTTTCTTGAATCTTCTTTCATAGAACTTCATTCTGAGCAGGTGGATTCATTTTGCTCTGGAAACGTTTTGCAGTTTTTTTTCAATCAGGAATGGCAACACAGCAAGGAGATGGGGGTCAGCTGGAACAACAGCTGGACCAGCATGTGGAGTATGTGGACAGTGAAGATCTGGAAGAACAGGAACCTCTACAAAAGAGAGCCAGTGTGGCCTTGGATTTTTTTACAATCCCAACAGGTGAATCAAAAACAGCTGCCTAACGTGTGCAGAGCACACTTTGCAAGAAGACCCTCTCTAGAGGTACCAACAAGAAGTATTCATGTGGGACAAAGTCCATGTTATACCATCTAAAAACCCATTATAAAAAACCTGGACCATCAACTTCAGTGGCAGCAGCAGCAATTCCTGGTCAAAAACTCCCTTCCGTGGTGCAGAGTACTGCAACATATATGGCTCCAGAGATGTCAAGAATGGCCACGTACTGCATGGACTTTAGTGTTGTCATAAGTGCTGGTGAGCAGTCTCTTACAGCTATTAACAGTGCTGCAAAACAGCATACATGCTAATTGTTTTCCTCTTTTATATGTTTTGCAAATTTTTCAGTGCACGTTTTTTCAATTCCTGCTGTCCCCAGTTGCCATTTTTGTTATTATAAAAAACCACAAACATTGTTTACAACTTTAAAAAAGCAAACACAAGGAGATGATGGACGGAGCGCTGAAACTTTTCAGACACTCACCCCCACTCACAGATCTGGGTTTAATCCATTATTGTTCTTTAGCTTACTTCGCCACCTCAGTTCAGACGCAGCTGTATGCAAATCGGTCTTGACCCTGTGCCTCATGGGAACAGTCCAGCCCGAACTGCCAAGCCAGGCCTTCCCTGAACCGGAAACAAGCATTCTGGGACTGGTTTCGGGGTAACACCCCTCATCAGCCAGGCTAGCTAGATGAGTGCATTGGTAGTGCGCGAGTGAATGGATCAGTACAATGGTAGTACCAGAGTAAATGAATGAGTGCAATGATAACGCCTGAGTAATTGGATAAGTGCAAAGTAGTGCCTCTGTATTTGTATTAGTGCAGGGGTAGTCCCTGGATGAGTATGTGAGTGCATAGATAGTGCCTGGATCATTGGGTAATTAATGCATAGTGCCTGCATGATTTTGTGACTACATGGATAGTGCCTGGGTCATTGGATGGGTGCATGGGTAGTGCCTCAGTGAATGGATGAGTGCAAGGTGTAGGTGTGGATGTAGGAAAGTAGGATCTGCTTCTATGGTTACCCCCACTTTTTGCTTGATGTAATGCTGTTTATGACTAGTCTGACTAGGATCCTGCTAATCAGGACCCCAGTCTCGCTGCTTTCTCCCTTAAATTGTTATGGTAAGTACTTAGGTACATCCTAGATTGGATACTGGGGTACCCTTATCAGTCCCTACTATATAGTACAAAGGTACCCAGGGCATAGGTACCCCAAAGGTCCCCCATAGGCTGAATCATATATTATGCCACCTATGGGAGACCATTTAAACTATCTCTACAGGCCTGCCCTTGCAGCATGTGTAAGCTGGTGCCAACACCACTTACGGAAGATATAGGCTTCCCTATATCTAAGATCACTGCACTTAAAACCTATAAGTCACCCCGACAGCAGGTCGTTTCAATCCTAAAGGCAGGGTGCTAGGTACTAAGTGTGAGGGTGCCTCTGCATGATCCGGACACCTCTAGAGCCTTCGGAGTCCATTCTCCCAGGTTGTAAGTGAGACAGCCATATCACATATAGAGGAGCACCGCGTTATTACGCGATGACAATTTCGAAACTGGCTGTAACGAACCCTGTTGTGTTTGGTATCAAACATGTTGGAATCATACCCCCACACCATAAATGGTGTGGGAGGTATGATTCCAAGCACTGTAAAGGCCCTCAGTTATGCCCTCAGTGCTCCCGGTACCAGTCTTCTAGACCCGGACAGCACAACATGGCTGCTGCCGACCTGGCAGAGACACTATTCTGCCCTCCTGCTGCTGAGCCAAGTTCGAGCAGGGGAAGACAGAACAATAGGCATCCTGTCACAGGGAGTTGTGACCACATCCCAGACAGGATTTAGTGTATTGGGGCAGGGTGGGAGCACTTGCCAGCGCCACATAGTCTGCAGGGAGGGCACATTTGGTGCCCTCCATGCATAGTCCAGCTCAAACAAGTTCTGGGAGCTGTTGGCTCCCGCTCTGGTGTGAAACTGGACAAAGGACAGGGCAGTATCCTCCCCTTGTCTAGTCCCTCATTAGGGAGGGACCCCTGTATCGTCCCAACCATTTCCTCAGAGTACATAAGGGCTTACCTGAGGGTGGGTCCCTCAATTCATTGTGGGATACAATACAATTCAGTTATCACTTCAAGTTCAACCATCTGGGCACTCTGGACTTTGCTGGACTTCGCTCTGGGCATCAAGGCTGCAACTGGGAAGACTCCTGCTGCTCCTGATCTCTTCGCCCTGCGTGTCTGCTGCAACGTCTGTGCCTGTGCTCCATACAGGAACCCGTCCAGGGCCTGTGGACATCCAAGGCACCTGAAGGAATCTCCCTTGAAGTGAAGAAGTCACTTCCCTGCTTCTGCATGCACCGTAACTAAGCTGACTGGTCTGCTGATCCTGGGTTCCTACGGACTACGAAAGGCTCAGCAACACAGGTCATGGTTCTCCACATTCCCCGAGGCCTGCCCTGCCATCTCATCAAGTTTGACACCAGTATCCCTCGTCAGAGCTGCAGGAGCTGAACTCCTGTGCACAGTATCAACTTGCAGTTGCAAAGGCTTGTTGGGTTCCTTCCACCAAGATCTTCAGGCTCCAAGTAGCCCCAACCTCAAGCATCTCCAGTGATCAGAATTATTGACCACACCACATTGCTTGCACTGTGGGTCTGCTTCTTTGATTGCTGCTCCAGGTCCTCTTGCGACTCCAGTGCCTCTGGCCTGAGGGTCCTGTTGAGGGTCACATTTAAATTATTTTGGGCCCCCCTGATTGCTCGGGCCTGTCCTGACTCCCCTGCTTGGGGTGAGTCTCCTGGACCTTGCTGGTCCTCACATTGCACCTTCTTCTACTCCTTTGTTGGTTGCAGTTGCCAAGGCTTGTTGGTGGACCCGCCGGATACTGACCCCTCAACTCTCAACATCCAATGTTGGACAGCTCGTGTAGGGCTCCTGGTCTTCCACAGCATCGCCTGGTCCACACAGCTGTAGTTTCAAGGTCACTGTCACCTCTCCTGCAACACCCAACATCGGTGGGCATTCGTCTTTTGTTCCTCCTGGTCACTCCTGAGTGGCATAAACTCTGTACCCTCTGCTTGCAGGTTCTTCACATCCTAAATCCACCTTTGGGTTCCACCGGGCACTTTCACTTTCTCCAGCACCGGCATCTTTCTGAAGTCTCCCATTGAGTTTGACGACTGTTTCCGATGCCACTTCACACCTATGCACCCGGCTTCCCTGGCGCAGGAATTCTGGTTCCTAAGGTATCCACGGTTGGGGTGGCTCTCCAACATCTTGTCTTCCAAGGGGTTTCTTCAGGGTTCACTGGGAAGGGTCCTCATTCTTTAAAATCGCAACCGCGACTTACACATTGATTTGCACAAAGAACGCGGTTGTGTTCCTACACTGCACACAACCTACGTGGGGCTCCCAGATACTCACCATGGGTGGTTCCTTGGGTCCCCGGCACTTCTACGTCTTCTGACTAGTATATTGACTCGAGTCATGGTTCGCATACCACTATTTTAGAATATGGTTTGGTCTCCCCCTGGGGACCACAGTGTATGCTGTGCTACTTACCTGTTTCTATTGAAAAGTGTTGTGTGCATTGTGTATATCTCCGGCTAGGAGATATATTTATGTGTTAGTGAGTGTCTTATAATAAATACATATTTTTATAAATACACTGTGTGGTTCTTTTTCACTTAATCTATACCTATAAGATTGTGTTCTGATAAAAGAAGCTGCTTTACACTCCTTCTGGACTAAGCCTGAAGGCTGCTCTCCACAGCTACCACTTAGAGAACTCTCTAAGGTTGTCTAAGACCACTAAAATCACCATAAGGGTTGCCTGGATCAGTGCTAGGTGTCCACTTACACAAGTGTACATCATATACTGACCCAGCCTCTCACACTGGGTGAATGGATAAGTTCATGGGTAGTGCCTGAGTGAATAGATGAGTGCATGGGTACTGGCTACGTGATTCGATATGTGCATGGTTAGTGCCTGGGTGAATGCATGAGTTCATGAGTGAATGGATGAGTGCAAGAGTAGTGCCTAGGCCGTTAGACAAGTATTTTGTTTTGATAGTGCCTGAGTGAATGGATGATCGCATGCATAGTACCTGAGTGAATGGATGAGTGGAAGGGTACTGTCTGGCTGATTGGATGTGTGCATGCATAGTGCCTGGGTGAATGGATGAGTGCATGTGTAATGCCAGAGTGAATGAATGAGTGCATGGGTAGTGCCTGAACCATTTGATGAGTGTATGGATAGTGCATGAGTGAATGGATGACTGCATGCATACTGTCTGAGTGAATGGATGAGTACAAGGGTAGTGCCTAGGTGATTGGAATAATATGAGTAGTGCCTGGGAGATGGATGAGTGCATCAGTGCAGCCTGAGTGAATGGATGAGTGCATGGATAATGTCTTGGTGAATGAATGAGTGTATGGGTAGTGCCTGGGTGATTGGATGAGTGCATGAATAGTAGCTGGGTGAATAGATGAGTAGAAGGGTAGTGCCTGTGTGATTCGATATGTGCATGGTTAGTACCTGGGTGAATAGATGAGTGCATGGGTAGTGTGCAAGTGAATGGATCAGTGCAATGTTAGTACCTGAGTAAATGAATGAGTGAAAGGGTAACGCCTGAGTGATTGGATGAGTGCAAGGTAGTGACTGGGTGATTGGTTGAGTGCATAGATAGTGCCTGGGTAATTGGGTGAATGAATGCATAGTGCCTGCATGATTGGGTGAGTACATGGATCATGCCTGGGTAATTGGAGGAGTGCATGGGTAGTGCCTCAGTGAATGGATGAGTGCATGGGCAGCTGCTAAGTGAACGGATGAGCGCAAGCAGAGTGCCTCAGTGAATGGATTAGTGCAAGGGTAGGGCACGGGTAAATGGAGGAGTGCAGGAGTAGTGCCTGAGTGAATGAAGGAGTGCATGCGTAGTGCCTCAGTGAATGCATGAGTGCAAGGGTAGGGCCTGGGTGAATGGATGAGTAGAAGGGTAGTGCCTGGCTGATTAAAGGAGTGCATGGGCAATGCCTTAGTGAACGGATGAGTGCAAGGGTAGTGTCTGGGTAATTAGATGAGTGCATGGATAGTGGGTTGGGGATTGTGTGAGTGCATAGATAGTGCCTGAGTGAATGGATGAGTACATGGGTACTGCCTGGGTAATTGGATAAGTGCATGGGTAGTGCCTGGTTGATTGTATGAGTGCGTGAGTAGCGCATAGATGACTAGATGTCTGCAAGAGTAGCCCCTGGGTGATTGGATGAGTGCAAGAGTAGACCATGGGTCATTGGTTTAGTGCAAGGGTAGTGGCTTAGTGATTGAGTGAGTGCACAGGGTCTGGGTGATTGGGTGAATGCATGGAAAATGTCTGCATGGTTGGGTGAGTGCATGAGTTCTTCCTGGGTGATTGGATGAGTCCATGAGTAGTGGCTGGGTGAGTGGATGAGTGCATGAGTGCATGGGCAGTGTCTCAGTGAATGGATGAGTGTGTACATAGTATCTGGGTGTTTGCATAGTACATGGGTAGTGCCTGGGTGATTGGATGAGTGCCTGAGTAGTGGCTGGGAGACAAGATGAATTCAAGTGCAGTACCTGAGTGATTGGATAACTGCTTAGGTAGTGGCTGGATGATTGGACTAGTGCAACTGTTGTGCATGGGAGATGGGATGAGCACATGAGAAGTAACTAAATGAATCCATTACTAGATTAGTGATTTGACACACATAATATATCTCGACCTCCAACCACTGTGAAGAAATAATTGAAGACAAAAATATATTTGAATCCAAACAACATACAATATTTTTTTACCAAAACTTTAATTCAACATAGACATAGACACATGTTTTCCTGTTTTTTTCCTGTTTTCAGCTTTCATACTTTTCTACTTTCAACAGTGCTTTGTATGAAGAGAAGACTCATCATGAAACAGTGGGAAAAAACAACATATTGTTCACTGCACTCACTACAAGTTTTAATACTGGCTTGCTGATAGCTTAATACCTTAATGAAAACAACTATATGGTAAAAATGTTTCTGATATTATTATAGCTGGTACAAAATGTCCAACAATTATGAAGTAGTCTTAATTTTTGCATATCCTTTTGTAAACATCATCCCTGTTGGGCATTTCCTACCGCACCGCTAACCTTGATATATCGAGAAGGTACCACGAGATGGACCTACGCCACAATATCTACACAGAGCTGTGAGTGACATGCCTGGGGGGAGGGATGGGAGGGGGGCAGATTTGGGAGGTTAGATTAGAATAGAATTAGAGTTTTAACAAACAACTGGAACGAGTGCCATGCGACTGTAACACAACGTGGAATTATCACCTATCGGCCTTTATCCTTGGAATGAAATGAAATGAATGAATGAAATGAGTACTTGTAAAGCGCACTTATACCCCCAAAGAGGTGTCCTGGCGCTGTACGCATACCGCTGTGGAACCCTTCCTGGCTTTTCCCTGTGAAATGTCCACTCCTGGGCACCCCCAGGGTGAAGCCAGGCATCCCAGCGCTGTTGGGGCCGTTGTGGAGATTAAGCAAGCTATTGCCCAGAGTTGCAGAGTGGGACCCATGATTAGAATAGGCACCGAGGCGAGAATGATCAGGTCCGAGGAAATTGAGCCCAAGACCCGCCGAGGCGGGAATTGAACCCTGGTCCCGGGCCAGATCTCTGCATCAGGGTCTGCCGCTCTAACCATTGAGCCACACTTCTCCTCCCAATGGAGGGTGGGAGGGAGGATCACTATCATGCATAGATTATTTAGTACTTCACACGACGGTTCCATTACTCTCCCTAATTGTATGTATCTTAACACGAAACGTCACATAATGTGTGTCTGTACAAGTCTGTAAACTTCAATAAAGTTTGTTTAAAAAAAAAGCCCTGTTGGGCCAAATGTTGTCTAAACTGTTCTAAGTCTATGTATGAAAAACATAACTCATAGTACAACGTAGAAGTTGCTGTAGCAGAAACAAAAGGGGACTATTTTTTAGTGGTGAAGAGACTTTTCACATGCAACTTAAGGCTACTAGTATTATATTATCTGTAGTAACACAATGTAGTCCTCAAATATTTATAAATTCCTTTCCCACAGTTAAAAAGATTCCTTCGTTTCTAACAGCTTGCTGTAGACAATACCCCCAATAGGCCGAATAATGTCTCAGAAACACATAATCCATATATATATGTATACACACATTACCACATTTTCTCATCTTAGATTCTCCTTAGAACTTCAGTTCTAGAAACAGCAGATATGAGTTTGGTAACTTTTTAGGTAGTCTCGATTTGAATGTCACTTATGTGTCATTGCACTCTGTCCATCCTGTTCGACATCTTACATTTATTGTGTAGTGTCCAGAAGTTAGATTAACTCCTTCATGAAATATGATTGCTATAGTTGTGAAAGTTCTTTTTGAGATGGAAATTTGTGCAGCTTCAAAGTTTGCAATTTCAGCTCCTAAACTTAGTACCATCCACTGTGCATTGTTGTAGCATGACTATGATATATTTTCCATACCTCTGTAGAAACAACATTGACCTAAGTTCTGATCTGCAGTTTAGACAGGTCATATCTTGATGGGCGTTTGTATTTAAATATTCAAACAGCACAGCTTCACAGTCTGGTAATGTCAAGCAGAGGAATCGTTATGAATTGATTTCAGTGCTAGATGTAAATTCAAAATCCATTTATAAGTTAAACGAAATAATTAATTGATATTCACATCTTCTTCATCTAATAGTCCTAGCATTACCATTAGAAATTCTTGAGCATCCTGCTGAAGAATTTGAGGGAACACTACTGATCCAGTACAGTCATCAGTGAGTTTTCTTATTACAGTAGCAGAATGAATAATACTTCTATCACTTCTTAATTCTTCAAGTGAACTACACAGTTGTGAAGACATTCTTTTATCTACCTTTTCTTTAATAGAATCTGTAAAATGAGGCAAATGATATAGTCCATTCACCAGTACATTTGCATAACAGTTCATTCCAGATTTATCATCAAAGTGATAGCCTTGCATTTCCCCATTGTGCTCTAGTTTTCTATTCTTTCCGCGTTGTTGATTTTCTTTTTGTTCATCTTTCTGTTCAACGGTAAGAGACAGTTTGGATATTTTCCACTTTGGACACAGTATTGATCTTTTAACCACAGGATGGTGGCCTAAATGAGGTGCATATTGAGCTCTTAACCGATTATACTCCGTCTCATAGCTCACATCAGCACTTACTTTTTTCTCATCAAAATTAATCAGTGATAAACCAGACGCTTTTATAATTTGCGACAAAGCAACATATGACATTTCTTCTTTAAATACACTACTACCAATATTAACAAGACCTGTATCAACACTTAAACCTTGCGATTTACGAATAGTTACTGCATACGTTAAAGACACTGGGAACTGTTTTCGCTGGACATACAAGTCTCTCTCAAGTAGGAAAGTACCACACATCTACCAATCTGCTTAACTTCAGCAATATCATCAAATTTTATGGCTAAGTATGCCACATCATTTCTGTTTGGATAAGTAACTAACTTCATAACTTTACCCATTGCACCATTCACTAGCCCTTCTTCAACATTTAAATTACGACGTAAGATTGCATGACAATTTTTACAGATACGTAACTGTTTTTCTAATCCTGCAGTTTCCGCCATAGACTTTTCTAAACTATCCAATTTCGATTATAGTTTTTCTGTTAGTAGCACTGTAACTTCTTGATGTTCCATTTTATCATTTGATCTAATTTTGGCAATCTCTTCTTTTTCCAGTTGCAATAATTGTTCATTGAAGTTACTACACTCCTCAAGAGTTGGCATCAAGCAAACAATAGACTTCTCTTCCTTAACAAAATTGTACATTACTTCAGCAGCTGAAACAATACTTGGAAATAAATTTATGATGAGACAGGTTTGTAATACTGTCTTTCCCTCTTTTGTGAGGACTCCCACTCTTATATCTTTTAGTATATTTGCACAATGCATATCTGATGCTTGGCGCATGTTCTGGATTGACTCTTTGTAGTGAAAGTTTTCCCAAATGTTTACATTTCCAATACTTCCTAGTGAATTCCTTGTTTTATTATGTAGTAGTTTCTTGAACACAGGTTGTCCTTTTACGGGAGTTAGTTGTAGCAGGTCTCCAAAGACTATTGTGGGGGATATTCCCAAGAACGCGTGTTAACCATCGCCAAAATCGCTTAACGCAACTTCTCACATCGCAGTCCATTGTGGGAAAATAACACCGTGTTAACGCAGCATTCACAACCCGGCGGCACCATGCGATAGCCTCACGAGAACGCGACAAATGCCAACGTTAAAATCAACGCGATGCTGAAAAAATACGAAACCCCAACGCGAAAAAAGTTACGACGTCCCAAATCGCGAATCAAAAAGCAGCGATAACCAGTGACAGGCCTGCGATTCCCACGCGACATGCGTGAAAATGCACCTTAAAAGCATAGAAAAAAAAGATAAAAAAATGTAACTGCGTACCACCATGGACGCACCCGGACCCAGTGCACAGGACAACGCGAACCCCACAAGCCCCACAGACGACCAGCCAGGAACCCCGGGGCCGGGGAAGGGCAAGGAGAAGAGGAAGAGGGAGACGGGGTTCAGTCCGCAGGAAAACCAGATCATCGTCACGGAGGAGACAGAACACAACCAACAACTGTATGTCACCTCCACTGTGTCATCGGCAACACAAACGGAAACATGGCAGTACATCGTGAACAACGTGAATGCAGTCGGAGTGTCTAGGAGGACAATGGAAGAGGTCAAGAGGCGCTGGAATGATGTGAAGGGCAAAACCAAGAAGAAACACTATGCCAACTTTAAAGCAGCAACGCAAATTGGAGGTGGGGGACCAGCGGCACACCAGGAGCAGGATGACAGTGAGAAAATGGTGGCCACAGTCATCAGTCGGGATACGGTGCCAGGAGTTGGGGATCGGGACACTGCTCAACATGACCTGACACAACATCAACAGGGTGAGTACCGACCAGGGACTGGGGGGACGGGGGAGATGGGCACAATGGCACACATGCACAATTAAGTAGAGCACAGTGCACACCCACAATGACTCTGGAACATGTCCCTGATCCCCGTGCCACACAGCAGCACACATACAGAAACTCAGGGAATGTGTGTTGCATTGAATTTATTTGCACATGCCTGTGGTCATTTTGCACTGTCTCATGATTGCCAAGCACTGACACAATGTGACGTCCTCATGTGAAGAAATTGTCAATGATGTTGTTCCTATGGGCTGCTGCAGCTGCAGTGGGGTGTGGTCCACCTGCCTCATCTTCCTCATCATCGTCCGGTGCATCTGGCACCCGTAACCATGGGGCATTGGTGAGTACAAATATGTTGTGCAACACACAACATGCAACAATCATCTTGCACACGATGACTGGGCTGTACAGGAGCCTCCCACCTGTGATGTCCAGGCACCTGAAACGTGACTTCAACACGCCAAATGTGCGTTCCACGATGCCCCTGGTGTGTTTGTGGGCCGCATTGTACTGCCTATGGGCCTTTGTGTTCGGGGCTCAGAGACGTGTCATCATCCAAGGGCAGAGTGCATATCCCTGATCACCTGTGACAGTGCAGAGAGACATGAGTCAATAGTTGGTTCTGCATGATGTGTTGGCAGGCTCACTAGTTCATTGGCATGTGATATGTGTGTCATAGTGATTCCGGTTCGACATGTACTGGTAGTAGCAAATGAGCGCCATCAATGTGTATTACGTAGCCTCACTGCTGCTCCTCCCTCCCCCGAGCCTATTTCCTCATGTGCGCTCCGCGCTTGCATCACCTGCACTCCTACAGCACACCATTGTCATGCCTGTCTGCGCATGTCCACAAGCCTGACAACGACACTGTGATGTTGTGCGTTGAAGGTGGGTGACCACGTGTGTGTAGGCCTATGGTAAGAATAGGGCGGACACAGATGTGGAGTTCAGGGCTGGCCGAAGTCGCGATGTGGGCAAGGCAAGACCTTTGGCTCATGCTGCGGTATTAGCGATACACACACAACAGTTGACATGTATGATCCCGGACCCCCATTGGGCTTGCGCTCATTCATTAATCCCTTCATCCGAGCCCGCACTCGGGGGCATGTTACATTGCAACTTTGTCCATTGCGGGACGGTTGCCGCCGATACCACAACAAAGACACACGCATTAGGTTCTAAATTGGCAAGCCCAACACTAAACCACGCCCAAAGCCCCGGGGTGATCATCCACACCCCTACGCTGGACTGCCGTATGGCAGACCACTCCAGCAACGCCTACAGGGGGGTACGACACAGCTACATGTCCCAGGTCTACCCCACTGCCTGAGGTAACATGGTTGCGTCCACTGTCCAGTACACTCCAGACACCAGCAGTATATGTCAACATGAAAGTGTCTGTGGTCTGAATACTGTGGTCTGTCCAGCACATCCACTCCACACTTGGCATTGTGTGCATTCTTATTCATGGGTCACTTGCCTCCCTCGCACATGCCGGGTTCCCACCTCTCCCCACATTCTGCTATTGTGTGGCTGAGGTGCCATGCCGTTGATGGCTTGTGTACATGGCTAGCCCAGGTTGCCACAGTAAGTAGTGTTGTCGTGTTTGGAATGTGGGGATGTTGGTTGTCATGTTGTATGTGATTTTGTGACCTGTGCATTCCCAGAGTTGTGAGTTGTCTGGATGGGGTGTTGAGGTGTGTGGTGTGTTCCGTTGGTACTTACCGACAAGCAGTGCATTCCCATAGGTGGCATCCTGAAAGCACTGGTTGATGATGGACTGTTGGAAGATGAAGGAATCATGCACACTGCCTGGGTAGTTTGCGACGACATTGGTGAAGAGTCCCCGGTGGTCCACTATTGCCTGCACATTGATGGAATGCGTGTGTTTCCTGTTGCGGTAATTGTGTGCAGTGGCGGCAGGGGGCACGAGGAGTACATGTGTGCAGTTGATTGCCCCCAAGACGTGCGGGAAGCCAGCTATGGCGTAGAAGCCTTGCTTGATCTCCAGCTGTTCCTGCACAGTGTGTGGGAAGTAAAGTTGCTGGGGTACAAAGCTGATGATGGCATCCAGGACAGGTGTGAGGAACTTTGACAGGGCTGGCTGTGAGACTCCTCCGACTCTGGCAGTTGTTGGTTGGAAGGTCCTAGAGGCCAACAGGTGCAGCACGGCCAGCAGCTTTGTCTGCGGAGGGATGTTGGTTCTCCGCTGTGTTGGTACCGTCAGCCTGTGGGCTATGATGGTCAGGATGCGTAGGATGGGTGTCCTTTTGAGCCTGTAGTGGGTAATGACTTCCTCTGGCGTTCAGTCACCCAGGCTGGTGCGAATTCGGAAGTTCCAGTGTCTTTGTCTGCGCTGCCTCTGTGGTAGTCCAGGGGGGGGTCCTGGGAGGGGGTGGGGGTCCTGGGTGTGGTGGCGGTGGGTGTTGTGGCCCTCTTGGTGCTCCGAGCTGCATGATCAGTAGCTCCATGGCATCTGTTGTTCTTCTGGTGTGGCTGTGGGCTGGGCTCCCTTTTATGGTGCAGGTTGTCTTCCGACTTAACACCAGGTAGGAGCAGGTGTTAAGTCCATGCTGCTAACGCACCTTATCGCATGTTTTTGATTCTTATCGCCGTTCTGGCTGGTCGTTGGGAATGTTGCGAAGTGGTGTTTCCGCAGGTTTTTGCATGGGAATGCCTACTCTGCATCTCATTAGCTTGAGTTGCCGGTGTCATCCGTGGCGATGTTTTTTGCGGCTGCTATCGCAGGAATGCTGGTGATATCGGCTGTTAGCACCAGCTTGTGAATGGTGCGATGAATTTATCACCACTTTGGCTGCGATAAAGTGCCGCTAACTCGGCGATGAGTCCTTGAGAATATGCCCCTAAGTGTTTTCCTCCAAAAAGTACATTGTAGTCAGTTTTTAGTATTTTGCTGCATTCTTAAATGTACAAAAGCTAGCATTAGGTTAGGCACCATGCTGACTTTATCAATAATTAGTAGCTTTAATTTCTTTAATACTCTTTCCACTTCATGACAAGCATCACCAGATTATTTGTTGTATTGTAATTTGTTGTCATGTTCAACAGGCAGCATTAACAATTGATGAAGGGTAACTTCTTTAACATTATGAGCAGCTAAGCCTATTGGAGCAGTGACTACATACGACAATTAAACTCTGTTCTCTTCTGTAGGTAGCTTGTCAGTACTTTAATCAAGAAGCTTTTTCCAGTTACAGCTTGACCAGTTATGTACAATAGAAGTGGTTTATATGTAGAACATGCACACTTTTTACTTTCATGGAGAAACCCATGTTCTACTTTACCTTTTACCTCTTCAAAAATGTCTTTCTGATCTGCATTCAATTGCTGTATTAGTAGTTCTAGATCCACAGTTTCCCATCTTACTTGCTGCATTACATTCTCCACCTCATTCATAGCTCTTGCAGCTTCATTGTCAATGATTGGCTGTCCAAGAAGACCATGACTTCCAGGTGTTGAACTTTGACTGCTCTGAGAACTCTCTCCTGCTATCTCAGCAGCAATTGTTTCTTCTTGTTCAATCTCATCTCTCAACATTTGAAGATACACTGGAAACACAAAGCACTCAATCCTGTCTTTCACAGCATTGAAATAGTCTTCAAAACAGTCAAATTCTCCAAGTAGCTCACTTTCAGTTCGCCATGGCTGAAACAACTGTAACACAGCTAAATAGAAAAACTATCTTTTGTCTGGAGTTTGGCAACTTAGCTTTCGATGGTTGATTAAATTTCCTTTGTTAAGCCCCATCAAACATCCTTCACGTCCAGCAGCAGAAAATTTACTTTCATCTATGTTTTCAGTGACATTACTTCTAAAAGTATAATGTTGAAGTTTTTCATAAAGACATCCTTTCCAGATGATGATTTCTTCTTGGATAGTACGTATCCAGCATGTTACTCTTCAGAATATCTGTACTGTGTGACTCAAATTCTGCAAGATATTGAATTTCAGGAAAAGACTTCAGTACTCTGTTACGAGTTATTAGCAAGCCCTAAACTCACCCATAGAACTCCTCCTGATTTAGAAAACAAACTAGCTTAGCCTAACCGGTCTACACATTCATAGGAGCCTATCTCTCTGTGAGAAAGCATTTTCAAACCAAAACTGTACAATTTCTTCACATGTCTCTTTTCTGCTGAAATCTCCTCCCACATCTCTTTCATCTCAGTTTTCTCTGACTTTGTTAAATAAGATGTAACATACCGAGCAACAGCAATTGAGTTGTATGCAACAAACTGCACATCCATGTTTGCATTCCACGTCTTCAGAATCACAGGGTTGTAGTCATTAATGTACTTGTAGGCCACTGTTCTTCATAGGTTGTATGGATTTTTGGGTGATTTCCTTGTAAGTGTATGCCTGACTACAGACAAAAAGCTGTTGACTCTTCCTTGTGAGATGACAGGTCGTGGGAATCCAAAACGACATCTTGTATAAAATTTCCCTTTTGCTCTGTATCTTCGCTGACACTATTTTCTGTATCTATGATTCATAGAACTTGTTGTCTTAAAATGTTGTCACTACTCTCCTCTTTGGGATGGAGCAAGTTACATACTGGTCAATAAAAGAAAACACAGACGCATCACTGTCTGTTCCAAACTTTGGCGCATCTTTTACCCACAACAGCATGTGAATATTGGGAGCACCTCTGACTTGGTACTCTTTACGCCAAAATAAATCAATCACTTCACCAAGAGAAGGTTTTGTTTTAGCCTAGATGAAAGCCATCATTGCTTGAAATCTCTGATTAAAATATCTACAAACATTTGCAGGATTTAGTGAGCACAATTCTCCTGGCATCTTCAGATGAATATCTTTTATATTTGAATTTGCCCCTTGCACGAATTCTAGTAGGTCATCCCAAGCATATTCAGTCCAACTCAGCGTCAGGAACCAAGTAGGTGCTCCAAGATTCCTCAAAATGCACTTGAGTTCACCATGATGCCAATACCAATATTCATTAGTCCCACGCTGACAAGCCAATAGGTTTTTAAATTGTATTCTGAGTCTTCATATTTTGCTTCAACTTTTTCCAAAAGTTCTGTTGCTGACATATTATGCAAATTAACTCCTGTTTTTAGAATACGATTCACAGCATATGAAAGGCCAGACAAGTCATTCACAAATAATAGGTGAAATATATACGGAATGCACTGACAAAGTCTATGGTCTTCTGAATAAAGTTTACTACATCTATACTCAGCTGCAGGTATTTGCACATGCCGCTCGTCATGTCTGCCACCTACTCAAGTAGGAAAAAGATGTGGGAAACACCGAACTTCTAAACCTTTTTCCCCCACACTTAATGGAGCTCCTTTTGCTTCCTTCATTTGAAACAGATCAATGGCATCACCAATAACCTATTTAGAATGTAAAGGGTCGATGCTACAATGTTCATAAATTTCTTCTGTCCTTGAGTGATCCACCTTCTCAATCTGACCTCTTGGTGTAAATGTCTGATCGTCCATATGTGTGATATTTTGAGGCTTTCCACAATTCTATAGTAAACATTGTTTTATACCAGATATAAAGTTTCTTTTTTTAACTTTGGTAACATCTACTAACTCCTGCCATATCTTCTTGTTCTTGGTAGGCACACCATTTACAAGAATTACTAGTCCTTCCTCTAAATCTTTATCTACCCCTACCATTTCAATGTTTTTCTTGACATCTAATGGCAAATACACTACTCTACCTTTTAGACCTTTTTGTAGCTCTGTTGGGAGTAACTTGCCTGTCTTTGGCTCCATACATACAATAGCCTGAAATGGATGCATAGTTTGGATAAGAATTGACTCATAAATATTAAAACCTTGAAGTGCTTCTGGAATTGGAACCAGTTCTAACTTGTTATGGACAGCTCTAGCAGGCATTTTATTATCCTCTAATTTATTGTATCTGTTCTTACATATAACTTGTCGTGTGGACAAGTGAAATCTTTCTTCTACAAATAAGTACAGTGCAAGCTTTTGCCAGTTATCATTATTCTCTAGTTCACTTTTTAAATATAAGTCAACAGTCCACGTTGGATTCTTGTAGTCAGTGCATCGACAGCCCACACTGTCTTAAATTTTGTAATCTCTATTTTCAAAACTGTAGTAGCTGTGTCCTGTTCTACAAATTCTCCTGTTATCAACTCTTCAATTTCCTTACAGTCTTGTTCTGGACCAAAGAAACAAAACTGCACATTATCACAAACCTTTTCTACCTGTGGCTCAGTACCATGCAAAAGTGCCCTATTAATTTCTCCTAAATATAAAGCAGGAGATTTCACATAATACAGCCTGCTTACTAAAGTTCGCATTGTTGAGTGGTGTACAGCTAACATCCTAAAATGATGAAATGTACTTTGGCACACAATCTTTGATAAACAAGCTACAGAGGGTCCCTGCAAATTTGTATGCTTTCTCAGCTTGCAAGGATCCAAACCTTGTAAATACTTATTTTGTGTTTTAAACTTTGCCTTGGAAATATACGTGGGGATTCCCTTAATATATCAATGGATTGCTGTCTAATACTACAAATACTACTACAATTCCATTTGTATACAGGGGCCTAACTATGCCTCCCTTGTACCTCTTCTGCAATAACTTCTTCTACATTTCTAGGTACAACCACCTCTTTTCCTATAGGACTGCCATTCTTCATTTCATAACATCGTCCGCTTTCATCAATAGCATGAACTAATCTCTTATCCTGGAAATAGCTTTCTTCATTACAGAAAGGCTCCATACTAGAAGTATGCATCCATTCTCCACTAAAAACTGTACAAAAGTTACTTCTATTCACTAATCTTTTCTTCTGGTTTTGTCTCTTCGTGCACAACACTATTTTGACAACAGTCTTCATTCTATTTAGAATCAAAATGAAAAGTTTCCTCTTCAAAGCAAAGGACTTATCAACTACTCTCTCAACTAATTGTCTGTTTCAGCGCCTCTCTTCTTCTTCTATACTTCTTCATAGTTCTCTGTAGATTTATAACCACTCTACTATGAAACATTCTGGCTCTGATTTCCTTAAACCGCTTCGGTCTCCTGGTTTAGGTGTGCCCATGTCTTCCACAATCTTTTCTGTTCTGTTAATGTACAGTTTGTCCACTCTTATTGTTTCTCATAGTCATAATTTCATTTTCTTTATTTTGTATTTTTTGTAAGTAAGTGCATATACTTTTAAGAAATGACTTTGTCCTCTTACCAGTAGCTCTTTTTTCTTTTACCACTTTTTCTGCATTTCGCCCCTTTTGTAATTCATTTCTGCAAACATACTGTAGTTGCTTCTGTTGCTTTTTCGTCCGAGCTTTTGTAGGCATTGTAAGTGTGTGTAGTTATGTAGATATTGTTCTGAAAAAAACAAGTATATTTTAATTTTTACCCTAGCAAATCTACCAACTAATTTACACCTAACTTATACATAATACAAAAACTGTTTTCATGTTATTTTGCAGCTTTAAATCTACATGAGAACCTAGAAATATTACTACATGAACTTACTTCAATATAACAAACACAGGGCAAAACACAAAACTTTATTTATTAGTTACCTTTTAACATTTTAGCACCCTCTTGTACAAAACAGCTACAGCATATCTCACTTCTCACTTATACATGGTGAAAGAACAGTTTATCCCTTCTGTACAAAATTTTAAAATGAACATCAATGCAAGAAGGCATATTTACAAGCCCCATGCACTTTCTGGAGCATCACTTTTTTTGACACACCAGCACCGTAGTTTTTTGCTCTATATTTACAAAGCCACATAAAGCCACTCTGCGTAGCTTTTCATGGCTTTATAAATACAAGTGCTTTTCAGGCAGCACTTTGCATGAAAGAAGCATGGCATGGATGTTGGTGTGGGTAGTGCTCCCAAGTGGAGGTGTAGGAAGATGCAACAAGTACAAATACATTTCTTTCTCCTAATTCTTTCCTGTTTCTATGTGTGCTCCATTCTACAGCACACATACAAACAGGAAAATACCTCTTGTGATTGTTTTTGTACAGAAAGGTGTCCCTTCCTGCACAGAACCAATCACCCCCACTACACAGGCACCCTTGCACCATGGTGCAAGGGTGCCTCCGTTGGTGCATGGCAGCCACTTCTGCACAGGCACAGAGGCAAGCATAGGAATCCATCCTATTGTTGTAAATATGACGCATCCCAGTGCTTTGAAAGTAATGCAGCATGGCTCAGCCAAATGGCTTCCAGCTCCGCACTGCATTACTTTCTTCTAAATTTAGCTCCAAGTGGAGAAGTGCATACAGTGCCTCAACACTATAAATACAAACACAACATAAAAGCTCTTGGATGCCTTTCTACCACTGTGTTAGTGCTCTATTTACTATCTCAGTACTGTTCTACTTAAATGTATCAGATTTAAATGTTTATATACGTGCAATCTAACAATCTGTACGTTAATGTCTATCAAAGCATATACCTCACTAATTCTCCATACTACATCCAAGAGTATGTTACAGCTTCATATGTAATACACCAGATGGTTCTAAAAGACTACATATTGTTCAGTAAAACTTGTAAAAACATGTGTTTGTGGTTGAATACATGAATACTCCCTGGATGATTGAATTGGTGCATACATAGTACCTAGGTGATTCTTTAAAGATACAAGTACTGCCTAGTTGATTCCCTGAGTATATTATAACTCCATGGATCATTCCATATTTGCATAGGTACTGTTTGCATATTTACATGAGTATATCACTACTATCTGGGTGTTTGGATGAGTGCATGAGTAATGACTGGGTGAGTAGATGAGTGCATGGGTAATGTCTCAGTGAATAAATGAGTGCAGGGGTAGTGCCTGCATCTTTAAGTAAACTCAAAAGTCCCACCATATGTATAGCTATGTGCAACCACAAGAATAATATTTCAATCCAAGATCATGCAAAGTGGCCATGTAAGTTAAAAACGACATTGACAAACAATTCCCAATACATACCTAAAAAGAATTACTTGTTTCCAAATCATATATAGGTGGACAACATGTTCTCATCTTTTAATTGTGACTACACTACTCCTGTGATATATGTTTTCATATCACTGTGATATTCTTTTTTATCAAACTCCCATATACATCTTCTTTTCTTATGTATTTTTATAAAGAATTAAACAAGTTATGTACATACCAGTGAATTCAGTTTGTATGCTATATTGTTGTTTTAGCTCTTTGTGGATAGTTTGACACTGTTAGGTTTTGGGAAAGCACAAGAATGGTACACCACTCTCATACAAAGCAACCTTAAAATGGAAACCTCTTTAATTTTGCACTCTGTGATCATGAGACAGGCTGCAAATAAAATCATGTCTTTCATTTTAGACTACACTAACTCCTCTTGTGAATGATTAGTATCTTTTAACCCTTTCTCTCTCTTTCAAAAAGAGATTCCTATTTATGTGTGCTTGCGATGTTTTCGTGATCATCGCAGAGAAATCCCGAAAAAAGAGGAGTTCAAACCTATATCTAGGTTCATTTTTAAAAATTTAAATATTACACAACCATTTATTACATAGTCCTGAGTTGGAAATTAAATATTGCCATTACTTAAATTGTGTAATCACTCCTCAACTTTAAAAAAAAATTTCTGTCTCTTTGACACCCTTCCCCCAATACACTCTTACCTCAGTGTCCCTAGCAACCCAGTGCAACCAGTACGTCTATAGTTAATAACACATTCTAGTAGGTACATGCTGCTACTGAATTAGATACGATATGAAAAACAATGGTCCTGGACCTAATTTCCAAAAGATGAATCAAATCACCACCTACAATACTAATTTAACAAATGATTTACTGAGGCCAATTCCTGTTGGCTCACAGTAGTTAATTACAGGCAGTTTACTAATGTGCAACAACCACAGAAAACATTTTGCTTTTCAAGAGTTTTATTCCATCATATTTAATAAAACAAT
This sequence comes from Calotriton arnoldi, assembly GCA_963921515.1. Classification (NCBI taxonomy): domain Eukaryota; kingdom Metazoa; phylum Chordata; class Amphibia; order Caudata; family Salamandridae; genus Calotriton; species Calotriton arnoldi. The sequence goes on along the minus strand of CAWUFW010003005.1, from coordinate 814,018 downwards.
ATGTACTTTACTGTACGTGACACTGAAAGACAAAGGAAAGGTTGCTCCAGGGGAACGTGCAAGAATAGAAAAGTGCTCTAGCTGTGCAAAGGGTGAATAGAATTCAAATATTACGGTGAGAGCATAGGTTATAAAAATTCATTCATTTGACTGATGTATAATTCTCAGTCTTGGTTTCTACCTGACCACATTTTATCATTCCAAATCAATTATCAATCGATTTTGAAATACACAATACAAATCTTGTGATGCACGTTACAGTTAGGGACTGGTGTTCCAGGTTAGATGTATATGGGCATCGACGTTTCGACCCGTCTTGGGGCTCAAGGGAAAACTAGGGGCCTCGGCCTGCGGGTCTTCCTCAGACTTGCTGCAATTCGAGCGGATTTATTGCGCCGGACTTTGTCCGCCTAGCTCCTGCATTGACTGCCCCTTGACCATATTGGAAACCATAGCCATTACCGTTTTGCCCCTTGACTGTATTGGAAGCCATAGCCATTACCGTTTACCCTTCATTCATGGATGGGAACACACACTACGCCTAATCCAATAGGAGGTTCCCCAACCCAGCGAAGTTTAGCGGGTGTCTAACCAAGATATTACACCTACACTCAGGTTGCCCCCACCGTCCTGAGGAAGACCCGCAGGCCGAGGCCCCTAGTTTTCCCTTGAGCCCCAAGACGGGTCGAAACGTCGACGCCCATATACATCTAACCTGGACCACCAGTCCCTAACTGTAACGTGCATCACAAGATTTGTATTGTGTATTTCAAAATCGATTGATAATTGATTTGGAATGATAAAATGTGGTCAGGTAGAAACCAAGACTGAGAATTATACATCAGTCAAATGAATGAATTTTTTATAACCTATGCTCTCACCGTAATATTTGAATTCTATTCACCCTTTGCACAGCTAGAGCACTTTTCTATTCTTGCACGTTCCCCTGGAGCAACCTTTCCTTTGTCTTTCAGTGTCACGTACAGTAAAGTACATATTGTTTTATTAAATATGATGGAATAAAACTCTTAAAAAGCAAAATGTTTTCTGTGGTTGTTGCACATTAGTAAACTGCCTGTAATTAACTACTGTGAGCCAACAGGAATTGGGCTCAGTAAATAATTTGTTAAATTAGTATTGTAGGTGGTGATTTGATTCATCTTTTGGAAATTAGGTCCAGGACCATTGTTTTTCGTATCATATCAAACCCAGGTCCAGGACCGTTGGGTCACCCCATTTTTCATAATGACTGAATTAGATACAGCAGGTGTGCTTTACTCCACAGGTTCAAAAGCATATCAATATCTGTATCACATTTCTTTCCTTAAACAACAGCCAATAATAAAACTTCTTGCTAAGGCATCCAACACACTACCTAATTTTATTCACTTTCATGCTGACAGCATCCAATGAAATATATCTTTTAAAAAAACCTCAATTTTAGCTGCTTTTTATCTGGAAAACTACCTTATTCAGCTCCAGCCTTCTCCTGGCTGCTATTGCTCCTTCACTTCAAAGTGCTTAGATTATGGATCGTGGGCCACAGCTATATCTATTGGGCTAAAGAGGCTGCCAAAAAGAGAGGTATTGACAGAGACTTGGCTTTGCCAAATGTGCAAATTACTTGGTTTGGCCAAAGAGGGTTAAAGTTTCAACAGCTGCTGGCTTTGGTTAAATCCATTGTTGATTCCCAAGCTCCTCACCTCATGATTGTGCACTGTGGTGGCAATGACCTAGGCACATTGACTGCGGTAAGGCTGGAAATCCTAATGAAAGAAACCTTTGCAGAACTGTTGTTGCTTTTCCCTCACTGCCTTGGTGTACTCTAATATATCTTGAAAAACAAGGAGAGGGGCTCCCCTACTCAAAAAGGACAGAGCACCAATAGACTCAAAAGTCAAAAATGTATTCTAATATATGCCAAAGACAGAAATGGAAGTGGTCAAATCAATTCTGTCCACAGTTTGACAAAGCCTGGAAACATGATAATAACATTGTTTCTGCATTAATTAGAGACCATCACATGGGCTGTATCTATAACAACAAGCTGCATTTTGACATGCATAGAATTTATAGAAATGATGGAGTGCACTTTACAGATGAAGGCAACAGGGTGTTTCTATCTAACCTGAAACTCTGCATTCGCTCTTATGTGTAGCAGCCATATGCACACAACTAACGCAACGGCTCTTGTCAGAGCCACCCTAGTACCAGAAATATTGTGAAGTTTTTCCTAAAGAGTTTAATTCCCTTTAGTTTTTGGGGATCTTTGTGACGATGTCATGATCCCTACGAAAACGTCGAAAAAACAGAAAACAAAAGCAGACATTCAATGGCCACCAATACATCCAAAAATAATATGTAAAAAATCCATTCTGAACTTTACACTACACATATTAGTATATACATACTTCTTTCAAAGAATGTTTAAACCAATATTTTTGCACTAAATTTCTTTTAAAACCATCTTTCAGACCAATTTTCTGTTTTTGCGGTTATTTGGGACGTTGTGATGACATAATTAATTAACCGCGACGATCGCGCCTTTTCCATAAAGTGAAAACACATACATGCACACACATTACAGTATTTTACACACTAGAGGTTTATTACTCTACACTTCACACTCATGTTTTTCGAGTGTATTTCTAGAACAATCATCTCTAAAACCTATTTTCCGTTTTCACAGTGACTCCGGAGATCGTGATGCCGTCGCTCCTCGCAATCCTCGAGGTTACCTCGTGAAAGCAGAAAGCAAAAGCAGGATTTCAATACCCACCACCACATTCATAAATTATAACTATATAATCAATTCTAACCATCACAGTAGATAACTCACTATATAAACACCTCTATAAAAACATTTATCAATATCTCTATAATAAATGCATACTAATGATTCATTGATATATTGTAAAAATATTTTCACCAATATTCACGACGACGTTGATAGTCACAACGTCCCCACGATGGTACATGGAGGGCCATGCATGCAGCTGCGTCGTCGTCGAAAATATCACGTGTGATTAAAAAAAATTATTTTGGACACATAACTTGTGTCACTAACACCCCCATTTCTCAAGCATTGGGGTCAGAGTATCTCCACCCTGACCCCTTATGTGGGATTTCACACAGATTTTCAGCCCCGGGAACCATTCCTGATACATAAAATGGTGGCCTCAACTTTCTATTCAGGTTGCGACCAGCCAATCAGAGCATTCCCGTTGGCGCGTGCATTCGCGATTCATCGCAGAACCTCCGCAAAATATCCACGGCCAGAGATATCACTATACATTTTGGGCTTAATTTCTCAAAAACTACCAAATGGATTTACACCAAATATGCAAAAGGCACTTACTTGAACCGACATCTACCTCCCTGCCAAATTTGGTGTAAGTCCATTCAGTGGCTATAGAGATGGCTAAAGGTGCTTATGGGAATTAACATTACAAACGCAACTTTATTTTGCGCCCCAAATTCTCTGTCCCCACTGCACGGATCACCCCTAAACTTTCCCAATCAATAATACCTACCATGACACTTTTGTGGCAAAAGTTGATGCAGATTTGTCTAACAACGCCAAAGTTATAGCCAAGTCAAAAAATGCTTTTCCTATGGAAACTAGGTCCTAACTATAACTATCTACTATACACACACATACTGCTTTATATATATATATATATACATATACATATATATTACGTATATATGTGTATATATGTATATATGTATGTGTGTGTGTGTGTATGTGAATGTGCGTGTGTATATACATATATGTATATATATATATATATATATATATATTTAATTTATTTATCCAGAAGTACTGCTCTCTCAGTGAAAGCTGAGTTGCACTCCCGGGTCATAGTTCCAATGCTTCTTTATTAATTCTGTAACCAAATTGGTTTGGTTAGGCTCAAATTTCACTCATACGCAGCCAATGCAATTCAATATGAGCTAATTATAACTTACGCCTCCGCAATGCACTGTTTATGACCTCACATGTTACATCACTCCTGCCATGGTGAGAGACAACAATGAGGGCATCACTGATGACATCATCAAGTGAGTTTAAGTCTTTTCTGAGAGTTTATGATTGTTAAAAATATATTCTAAGCTACTCCAAAAGTTAAATTTGTATAGTAGCTGTACCAATGATTGCACCTACTTCTAACTTATGTTATTATATTAGTGAGTGTTTGACTGTATGTATCTATGTGTGAGTGGGTGTGTGAGAAGCTGTGTGGGTAAGTTAGTGGCTGTGTGAGTGGTTATATTGTTTTTTTTTTTTTGTTTTTTTTTGTCCTCATCTCACCAAAGCGTCTGCAGAGTAAAGCAAAAATAACCACCATCCAACCTGGGCACCCCGGTCTTCTGCTACTGCATAGGCTTCAGGCCTGGCCAGGCCAGCTTCTTTGTATAAAGCTTGGTGTAATCATTGGACCAAGGGGCATTGGACTAATCGCATTTCATTACCCCATGATAATAACAATGCCCAAATGTTAGAATTACTGTCTTGATCCATACGAGCCATGCCAAATGCAGCATTCAACGAGTTCTCATATAGAGGAGGCCTGGAATCTTTCCAAAGTTTACATATCTCCCTCCGAGCAATGAGAATCAGGAGGAGTAACAGGCCTTTTTGCGTTACCGACAACATATTGGTGGGGTCATTATCCAAGCCAAATATAACTAATGGGAGATTCAAATTCAACTTAACTTTAAAAATTGCTCGTAAAGCACACTCCACATTCTTCCAAAAACCACTTAAGATAGCACACTCAAAAAATATGTGAATATCATCCGCCGCGATAAAATCTCATCTTGGGCACTTCGGGGAAGAGAGAGGAGCAAATTTTGCTATTTTCATGGGGGTATAATAAAGTCTGTTTATAACGTAGAAGTGGTTTTTTTAAGAGATGCTGGCTTAACGTACTTATATAGTATCTGTAGGGAAAGACCATACAGATCAACAGCAATATCGTCCAGAGCTGACATATTCCAAACATGATAATGTGGAGGAAGATCTGCGACATCTGTGTCTACTAGGTTTCTATACCAATACCCGACCTCCTTCTTAATGGGTTTTGGGTTTTGAAGACGAAGCTCAATTTCCCAATTTCCCACTATATTTTCTTTTTCAGCTGTATACCAGGAGGACAGTTGTAGATATTTAAATTTTGAAAAAGAACTTCCTATTTTTGATCTTAAAACCTCCCATGGGTGTACTCCGTCTGATGAAGTAAGATCGGACCAGATCACTATACCAGCGTTTTTAATAGGCAACGCAAGGCTATCTTCCAACCATGTAGGTAACCCAGGGAATCCCATATGGGAGCAAAATCAGAATAATAACCAATCCCCAATTTCCTTCTGATCTCATACCAGACTTTAAGAGCTGTTTTTAAGACTTTTAGACAAACCTTTTTAAAAAACCTTGGAGCCCCAAACTTATATAGAAAACCCAGTCCTCCCCCTTCCAGCGTGACCATCTCGCCCAAGATCTTCCCCCAGTTGGTTTCAAGAGTGGTAATAAGCAATGAGCGTATATTTTTAAACTGGAAAGCAAAAGAATACCAAAGCAAATCCGGGAGAGCTAAACCTCCCTTCAGAAGCTTACGTCTTAACTTCTTCCAGGATATCCTGGCATTCTTATTAGACCAAATAAAACTTCCTATTTTGCCTTGTATTCTACTTATAGTCTTACTAGGAAAATCAAGGGGAATAGTGCTAAACAAGTATGTTAATTTTGGCAAGACGACCATCTTTATAAGATTGACCCGACCATAGATAGTCAAAGGCAGATTCTGCCATCTCGCTAAAAGGTGGTCAATTTCTTTAGACACCTTCTTCAAATTAATCTGAGGGATATCATCAAGATCCTTAACTATAGTAATCCTGAGGTATCTAAATTCCTTGCTCATCCTCCCAACCCAATTGTTGACATTCCAGCACATTACCTCCGTCTTAGAAGGATTAACCAGATACCCTGAGTACTGACCAAATTCCTTCAAGAGGGATTCCACCCTTGGAAGTACCTCAATTGGATTATTAGTGTAGATCAGCAAATCGTCCGCATATAGAGCTAACTTACTACTATAATGGTGGACTTGAAATGGAGTGATTGAATCTTCCAATCTGATAGCTTGAGCGAGGGCTCAATGTAGATATCAAATAATAAGGGCGAGATGGGACAGCCCTGCCTAGTTCCCCTTGTTATATTAAAGCTTGATGTTAAAAGACCGTTCAACAAGATGACTGCGGAGGCACCCTCGTAACATCTAATCAGAGTCTGTATAAAAGTTAGACCAAATCCCATTGTCTTGAGGGTTTCCCAAAGAAAAACCCAACAGACCCGGTCGAATGCCTTGGCTGCATCATATGCTGCCACCGCCAAAGGCTCTGACCGCGCTACTGCTAGGTCAATACTACCGATCAACTGCAACGTATGATCTTGTATAAACCTCCCAGGGATAAAACCCTTTTGGTCAACGTTAACCAGCTGCGGAACTAACTTGACCAGTCTCCCCGCTAAGATACTCATAAAGAGCTTATAATCAGCATTTAGCAGGGAGATTGGTCTATACGAATCCGCTTTAAGGGGATCTTTCCCTGGCTTCAAAATAAGCACGATCGTAGCACCCTTCCAGGAACTAGGGACTTTACCTTCCGAGCTGTAAACATAATTGAATAACTCACAGAGTCTGGATACTAACTCATCCTGAAAGACTTTATAAATCTCCCCAGGAAGAGCGTTGGTCCCTGCAGCCTTGTTGCTCTTGATCTTATTTATATAAAGTTTTATCTCGATCTCAGTAATGGGAGCATCCAATACAGTTCGGCTATCCTCTGATAGCACCGGTAATGCCTTACTTAAAAGCCAGTTTTGAATGCTCCCAGGACTAGGTGTTATCTCTTCTCTATATAAATCAGAGAACATAGCGAGGAGGCATTTTTGCATATCCTCCTGTTTACAAGAAGTTACCCCACTCTCATCTATGACCAGTTCACTTATATTGTTTTTGACGCGATCCCCCCTCGCCTTCCAAGCCAAAAGGGCACCCGCCTTTTCCCCATACTCATAATTTTGCATATTACAGGCTGACCACTGAGCCTTAATCTTTTGGTCCAACCTCCCCCTATATTCCTGACGCAGACATTCGAGATCTTTAAGAACTTGCGTCAGATTTGTCTGGGGACAACTCATTCTTTCTCCTTCCAACCTGGAGATTTCCCTTTCCAGATTCTGGAATTCTAAAGCCTCTTCCCTATTCTTGGAACAAATCAGACTATGCGACTGTCCACGGAAGTGCGCTTTAAATGCGTCCCAGACAAAGTCTAGCGATGTCGAACCCATATTTATTGCAAAATAGTCCGTTATAGAGACTTTAAGGGCACTAATTATTTCGATGTTAGACAGCATTGCCCTTTTGAATGTCCATCTAGGATTTAGACTTTGCTTTTTTCCTGCATATAGGAAAGAAATGGGGCGTGGTCCGAAAGAATACTTGGAAGAATAGAGATATCTATCAGATTCTCTAAACCAAGCCTATCAGTGAGGATGTAGTCAATTCTAGAGGCATGACCACATTTCTTACTGAAGAAGGTGAAGCCTGATGCTACACCCCTTTTTGCCCTCCACACGTCGACAAGCCCAAGATCGTGAATCATGTCTATCATTGCCCGGCGTATACGAGGGGCACCTACATAGTTACTATGATTAGATCTATCCTGTAGGGGGTTAAGAAGGACATTAAAATCACCTCCAATTATCATTGGAGTTGTGATTCCTATCAATTTGGCCTGTATTTTATAGATGAAAGCTGGATCGTCAACATTAGGGCCATAGAATGAAACTACAGTCAACTCAGTCCCCCCAACTTCCAACTGGGCTATTAGCCATCTCCCAGATTGGTCTGACAAAACTGATTTAATGATACCTCTGGCACCTGACCTGATCAATATCGCTACCCCCTTATTGTGAACTGTTTGATCAGATGTACAAAAATTCTCGACCCACGGATATTTACCAAACAAGGCCCTACTTTCCAGGTGGCTCAGGTGTGTCTCTTGAAGGAGACAGACCAGTGCAGACGATTGTTCCAGAAACTTCATAACTAATCTTTGCCTGCGTAGACATCTAAGCCCATTAATATTCCACGAGATGAATTTAATTTTTGAACCCATTAGGGCTTACAGTGTCTATCTACAGACAGGGCTTTATTCAAACATTCTGGAAATGGCATAAATCTTAAGGCATGGTTGAGATTGAGGATATTTTTAATATTTTTTCCCACTGCAGCCCCACCCGTGCTCCCCACCCCTCGACTCCCCCTCCCCCAAGTGCCCCCTTTAACCCCTCAATACCCTGGGGAACCCACCCTTCTCCTCTGGGCATGAGCCCTATGGCGAGGATCCCAAGGCGTGATAATTCCAAGAAGAAAACCCTTCGATTTGATACAAGACCGGTTTCTCCGAGAGAGCACAGCAGGAGAAGCAAGTACTTTCACCCCGCTCTAGTTATACCCCACTCCCATTCCTTATTCTATCTATTAAGGCATCTACTTCCTCAATTTGGCGAAGATTATGCATGTGGTTATTCCACATAATCCGGAGGGATGCGGGGAACCTCAGTTGTGTCTTAGCCCCCAGGGAGTTTAAAATTGTCATTCTTTTGCCTAACTCCCACTGTTTTGTCGCTGTGATATAGGAAACATCCGATCTAATAGAGAAGGAAAATGAGCTAGAAGAGGACTCGCTCTTTATCTGACCTGCTTTCAAAGCCAGCGATAAGATTTCTCCTTTACAGAGTATGTGAGAAAGTTGACTAAAATTTTCCTGGGCTTTTGTTTTTCCTTGTTCCTCCTGTAAGGGTCTCGGTGCACTCGCTGAATGTCTAAATCCAGGTCCAATTCCGGTGAGTCTTTAAGAATTGTCGCCTTTAGAAGTGAAATTAATTTTTTTTTAATGTCTCCCCCCTCCAGATCTTCCGGGATATTTAGTATTTTCAGATTGTTTCTTCTTGAGTGATTTTCAAGACGCTCTATTTCATCTTTCAGATCCCTATTTTGGTGGACTAATTTATCCAACTCAACTGAGGAAGAGAGTAAAGTTTCCTTAATTTTAGGAATTTCAGACTCAAGAACGTCCGTTCTCTGGGAAACCTCTTCGATTTTTTGTGCCAAAACCTCACATGAGGCCTGGATTGCAGCTTGGTTAGACTCTGAGATTGAAAACCTTTTCCCTATGTCCTCCTTTAAACTTAATAAAATGTCAGCTAAAGATCCAGGCGAAGGTGTATTAGGTAATAGGCCTAATGTTGAGTCAAATGGTCTGGCTAACAAGGCTACCGAGGATGGTTCAGGAACAGCCCTCTTCTCCACCGTTAGTGAGGGACCTAAGACGGGATCCTGGTTGTCCAGGGCCGAGAATCTGTTTGAAATCTCCACAGACGAATGGATAACCACTTGCTGGCCCGTCGATGTATCTACACCGCTCGTCCCCCCTAGAGAAGACACAACAGGGGGCTGAGGAGGGGAGAAGGGGGACCCACCTGGACACCAGTAAAAGCCATGGTAGTTTTTTATTCTGCCCCTTTTCCGGTGTAGTGGATAACACCTTATAGTATGTTTTCAGAGACGGAGTTATTCTAAGTTTAGAGGACAGAACTTTCTTAGCTTTTCCTCTCCCCCTACCACACAGGGGGGAGGTACTTTCCGTGATAACTCTCACTTTGCCATGCTTCACAGTGGCCCTAATATCTGTTACCGGGGGAGAAACAGAAGTGGATTCAACCAGATTAGGAGCCCTATTTCGCAAGGTATAGCGACAAATATCTGTCTTAACAGTTTGGTTGGTAGTGGATAAAGTGCTGAAAGCACTACAGGGAGCCCTATTCCCACCGTTCTCCATACAGTACCGGGAACCCCCGTGAAACAACAGTCCGAACCACCCAGTTAGCGCAACTCTGTACTACAGGTACCTTACTGTGAGAGCTTAGGGGCAAACTGACCAACAGGAAAGCCTTCGTGGGAGGATTTGAAAAAACAGCTTCATCCTTGGATTCAGAAACATTGACTGTCCCTTTTAGAGGTTCCCGAATCACATTGACCTCATTATAACTCCCAAAGGCAGTCCTGACACCTGAAAAGTCTGTTGAATCCTGAATGGAGTATTTCAGAGTCTTACCTCCGCCGTCACCTTCCCCTTCACCTTCTCCCGAGCTGACACCAGACTGGAAAGGAAAGAGCAAGCACACTCTCACCACGCGCTCATTCTGCGAGACGCCTCCTCGCGTCTGCACTCCAAGGCTCCCAGAGACGTGCCCGAATGTGCTGACTCTACCATAGGAGACTCTTTCAAAAAAAGAGAGGAACCCTTGGACACCCAAAGGACTAGGGTTAAGACAAAAGGTAAAAATATTGTCCTCTGGGATTGTTTTAATATATTGTTTCATTCGCACCTTCTTTCATATGCCAAGCTCTGACTCCACACACACACTCACCATTCATAAAGGTCACCGCTCAACTGGTGGCTACAATGTATTGGCACAAACACCTATTGTTCATAAGGCAATGATTGTAATTTATTAAAACCATTTATTATTTTATACAAAATTAAAAAAAATGTATTTAGTTACAAGTTAAAACCATTTTTGTCCATACCATCATCATGAAAAATATGAAACAATACTAAAAACAATTAATCACATTCACAATACTACAAAAAATCATAACACGAGAGTTAAAAACAGACATTAATCTTTGTCATAAATCGCCATAATCCACGGTTAAACTTATGTACAAACACCCTGGTGCCTTGTGTATCATCAATATCTAGGGTGATGTTCGTATAGATGGATTTATGGCAACAGAAAAGAGCGTCGACGCGTTTCGAAGGCTTTATCTCATTCCACCTTCTTTATCAAGACCGTTATATTATGTACTCCCGTCCTTTAAAAATCTATAATGTAAACATATATATATATAAATATAAATAATAACCTTACATATCATTGTTCCATAATCATCAATGCTTTTCATGAATTCAATCAAACAGTGCTTCATAAAATTACAGTCAATAACACCATAGTCTTTGTATAAATGACCACAATTTTTCAAACAGTGGAAATGAAAAGACACTTTGGTGCCAAACCTGCAGGCCACCCAGCCACATCAGTGCCTTTTCACCATGCCAAAAGTCCCACACAAATACCCATACTCACTCAAATCAATAATATGTAGCCATTCCGATTACTAAAAGTACATATATTGACACATAACACTACATCCATTCATAACAATCCAATATACTCTTTTACTGTTCATATTCACCACCCATCATGCTTTTATATAGGGGGTATATTTCAACTTACTAAATGGGCAGGTGAACGATGTTTCACTCTGTAATGTGCTTAATAAAAATTGTTATGCTCTTCCATCCATCTATAAGGCTTGGTAATTCTTTAATCTAGGAACACACAGAAAAACGTCATTATACTTTCTGTTTTTTATTTAGTATTATGGGGATTTCTTTTTATTTAATTTCTCCCTCTAACTATATTATGACGCATGTTGGATACTGAGGACTTACTGGTATGAATCTCCTAGATGAGCCCACTAAGGCGCGCTGTGCCAGTCCCCCGTTTTATAATTCCATCACACGCATCTGGCTTGTTTTGAGCTGTATTGGTTGATAAAGTTAAAACCTAGTTAGGCTATTCGTAATCATGTTACCTCATCATTTGTCATAGACTATCCCTTATCCCTAATTAAAATACATACCTCGTTAAAATCAATAATGAAGTATACCCGCTTGTATTTCAAATGTGCGCTTATTATTTCAAGCTCGTAACAAGGAATGCTTATCCTTTAGAAGTCTGTTCCTCATGCAACTTTCGTCTGTTCCTTTTCACCTCAGAGCATATTATACCTTGCTCTAAAATACAACAAAAACCTACATCAGTAAAACATGTATACGCTTAAATCTACTATCCCCTAAATTGATGGGTTGATATCTAAGTCGTATGTAATATTAACATATATTTTTTGTATATAATAGCAACTAGTTTTCTCTTTGTCATTAATCTAAGAGATAAAACATATCAACCCCTTTGGCAAGAATCTACCATAGGAGACCCGGAGCTGCAAGCCCGGAGTCCACCGCCTCGGGTCACACGCCGCGCCGATGAACCGCAGCAACGAGGGCTCCAGGATCGCTTCGCCCCGACCCCCGGGCACCATCCAGCATAGAGAGCAGGCCACCCAGAAAAGAGAAAGGAACGTAAGTATATATATATATATTTTTTTTAAATTTTAGGAAAATATAGCCAACAGAACGGGGATATTAAGCACTAATTGCTTAATTTAACATTATTATGCCGCTGAGAAAGCTGTATACTCTGTGCCTCTCGGAGAGACCGGTCAGTGCACGCCAAGGAAACTCCGCCGCGACCGTTTAGCTTCCGGCCGCCATGTTCCCCCTGTTACCCCCACCTTGAGTGATTATATTGGTGAGTGAATGGGAATCTCAGTGACAGCATGGATGAGTGAGTGAGTGTGCGAGTAGCTGTATGGCTGAGTGATTGGCTATGTGAGTGAATGTATGAGTGAGTGTGTGAATGACTGTTTGGTCGACTGAGTAGCTGTGTGAGTGGCTGTATAGATTAGTGAGTAGCTGATTAAGTGGCTGTTTGGTTAAGTGATTTGGGTGTGATTGACTGTATTAGAGAGTGTTTCTCTGTGTTAGTGGCTGAATGGTTGGTGAGCGTATGTGGCAGTGCTTGTATGGATGTGTGAACGGCTATGTAAGTAGATGTGTGAATGAGTGTGTGAGAGAGTGGCTGTGTTGAGAAGCTGTATGGGTAAGTGAGCGGGTATGTTACTGCTGTAGAGGTGAGGAAGCGGTTGTGTGAGTGGCTGTTTGAGTGAATGAGTGAGTGGGTGAGTGGGTGTGTGAGTGGCTCTGTGGGTGAGAGAATAGTTGTATGAGTGCTAGTATAGGTCTGTGATGGGTATGTGAGTGGTTTTATAGGGATGTGAGTGGATGTGTAATTGGTTGTATTGCACTGTAAGTGTCTGTGTTAGTGGCTGTATAGGTGTGTGAGTTGGCATGTGAGTGCTTGTACAGATGCTCAAATGGGTGTGTAAATGATAGTGTGGATGAGTGAATGGGTCTGTGAGAGGCTGTATGGGTGACTGAGTAACTGTGTTATTAGCTGCATGGGTGAGTGAGGGACTGTGTGAGAAGTTGTGTGGGTATGCGAGTAGCTATGGACATGTGTGTGTAGTCCTGTGAATGATATCATATGTGAAGTCATTTGAGATGTCATTAGTGATGCTACTGACCATGTCATGAGTGATGTAACATGTGAGGTCATAAGCTGTTCATTGCCGGGGCATGAGTTATACTTAGCTCAGGTATCAATAACTGCTGAATTTCACTGTTTTTGTGAGAGTGAAATGTGAACCTAACTATAACAACCCTGTAGCCTTTGTTTCTTAAGTGAATTTCTAAGGTTTTTTATTGCATTTCCTAATTGTAACCTGTAATCCTTCTGAGTGAGTGTGTGAGTGCATGAATGTCTCAGTGGATGTGTGAGTGAGTATGTGAGTGTCTCAATGGGTTTGTGAGCGGGTGTCTGAGTGGGTCTGGGAATGGCTACATAAGTGTCTCACTGGATGAGTGAGTGGGTATGTCAGTGTCTGAGTGGGTCTAGGAGTGAGTGATTGAGTGCCTGAGTAGGTGACTGAGTGGGTGAGTGTCTGATGAGTGGGTGCATGAGTTTCTGAGTGGGTCTGTGAGTCGGTGTGTAAGTCTCTGAGTAGGTCTGTGTGTCAGTACATGAGTCTCTGAGTAGGTCTGTGAATGGGCGTGAGAGAGTATGAGTGGGTCTGTAAGGGGGTATATGAATATCTCAGTGGGACTGTGAGTAAGTGTATGTGTCTGAGTGGCTCTGTGAGTGAGCCATGAGTGTCTGAATGTGTCTGTCAGTGACTGTGAGAGTGTCTGAGTAGGTCTGTGAGTGGGTGCTTGAGTGTCTGAATGGGTGTATAAGTGCATGTGAGAGTGTCTGAGTGGGTCTGTGTGTGGGCGTGTGATTGGGTCTGTGAGTGTCTGAGTGGGTCTGTGAGTAGGTGTATTAGTGACTGAGTGGGTATCTCATTGGGTGTGTAGTGGAATGCCTAAGTGTATGAGTAGGTGTTTAAGTGTCTGTGTGGATATGTCAGTAGCTGTGTCAGTGACTGGATCACATTGCGACTGCATCTGCCCCTATATCCAAAAAGAGTCCATACTTTCGCACAAAATATCTACCCAAGTGGAGTACTTTCTACTGGTTATCTGCAAAGTGCTACCTCCTTGGGTAAATGTCCAGTATGTATTCTGCACTACAGCTTTGTAATGAAAAAGCAGCATGCCCCCATGACCTGGCCCACCCAGGGACAATATTAAAGCAAACAAAGGAGACTGTGCTTGTTTTTTTTTTCCATTTCACGACGATATTCACAAATACCAGTGAATTCCGCCATGAAATTAACAAAAAAATGCTTTTTTGCCCTAGTGAAGTCCCTCTGTGACCCCATCACCAGCGCTGGAGGGTAATTATCCACGAAAGCTTTGCGATCATAGATAAACAAATTTGGATTTCCCTTAATTTTTTTACAAACTACTGAACAGATTTACAACAAATAACAGAAAGCATAATCTGCTGACCAAAAGCTACCTTTCTGCTAAGTTTGGTGTAAGTCCGTCAAGCGGTTCAGGCTACAGACATGTCTAAAGACTGGGAATGAACATGCTAAACGCACTTTTGTTGACCCACCTTTTTCTCAGCCCCCGCTTCATGAATTGCTCCAAAATGTTTCATGCACAACAAGATTCTCATTAGGTTCCATCAGTGAATATGGGACCCAGATCCTTCCTTTCTATTGGTGACACAGAAACATTAAATATATTGTGTGAGATGAATAAATCTGAATGTTAGAGTACCCCAATGAATTCCATGATCCATTTGATCCAATACATATAACAGAGTTACCTGAAGCATTTGGCATAGATGTAAGAGCAACCAATGAGACGGCATTTAGATCTCTTTCCAAATATGTACCACAGATAGTGAAAGACCACATAGATGTTTTCTGTGAGATTGGAGCAAATGACATTCTGAATCTCACTAATGAGACCACACATAGAAAAAACATGATGAGAGAACAATAGGTGGTAATGACAGCCCTATAAAAAGATGCAAAGTGGATAATCAAACCCTCCGATAAGGGAGGTAATGTGATTTTAATGCATAGAGTCAAGTATGTCTGAGAGGCTCATAGACAGCTAAATACTACTGCATGTTACATCAGAGTAGACAAAACATACTTATCAGATTTGCAACAGATGTATTTTGAGTTGATACAGGGATGGTATGATGACCATCTCTTGAATTAGGATGAAAAACAAATTCCTTAGGAATGAAAAACACCTATGACTCCAACATTCTATTTGCTCCAGAAAGTACACAAAAATCTAACTGACCCTCCAGGGCATCCCATAGTCTCACCAAAGAACAGTCTTGTTCAGAATACATCTATTTTTGGTTGTTATTTTATTCCCCTTTGTGAGCGATCTTAATTCTATGTCAGGGGCACTAAAGATTTTCTGCAAAAAATACAAAACCTGCATTGGGGTAGTGAATATTGGATGGTGTGCTTGGATGTGGAACGTCTCTACATGAGCATTAGACATATAGACAGCTTGAAGGCATGCAAACATTTCTTAAGAGCAAGGAGTAATCTTTTGTTAAAACATACTGACATGATTTTAAAAATGATTGAGATCTGCCTAACTTAAAATGTTTTAGAAGTTACTGAGTGTTAAACACATACACTAAGGTAAGTGGCTGTGGGAGTATTTGTATAGGTGAGTGAGTGGGGATATAGCTGATGTATAGAAGAGTGAGTGAGTATGTGAGGGACTGTACACATGATTGAGTGGGTGTGAGTTTTTGTGTGACTGAGCGAGTGGGTGTGTCAGTGGGTATATGAGAAAGTGAGCGGCTGTATGAATATCTGAGTGTGAGGGTGTATCAGTGACTGTAAATGGTGACTTCGAGGGTACATGAGTGGCATGAGTGGCAGAATGGGTGACAGAGCAGGCACGTTAGTGTCTTTATGGGTAAGTGGGAGGCTAAATGAGTGGCTGTATAGGAGCATGAATGGGTGTGTAAGTGTGTGTATGGGTGAGTGAGTGGGTATGTGAGTGGCTTTATGGGTGTGTGAGTGACTGTATGGGTAAGTGAGTAGGCGAGAGTTTGTATGGGAGAGTATGTGCTTGTCTTAGTGATTGTATAGGTGAGTGAGTACATATGCTAATATATGTATAAGTAAGTGAGCAGGTGTGTGAGTGACTGTATGGGTGAATGGGTGGCTATTTAAGTGACTGTATGGGTGCGTGAGTAGGTGTGTAAGTAGCTGTAAGGGTGTCTGATTCAGTGTGTGAGTGCTGTATGGGTATATGAGTGGGTATGTAAGTGACTGTATGTTTGTATGACTGGATGTGTGAGTGTCTGTATTGGTCAGTGAGTAGGTGCATGAGTGGCTGTATTTGTGAATTAGTTGTTGCATTAGTGGCTGTATGGGTGAGTTTATGTGTGAGTGGCTGTATGGATCAGTGAGTAGGTGTGTGAGTGTTTGTATGGGTCTGTGAATGTGCAAGTGAGTGGTGTGTGGATGTGTGAGTAGATGTATGAGATGTATGGGAGTATACATGGGTGTGTGAGTGGTTCTGTGGATGATGTCATCAGTGATTTCATTTGAGATGTCATCAGTGATATCATCAGTGATATCATTTGAGATGTCATCAGTGATGTCACTGATCATGTCATCAGTGATGTAATGAGTGAGTGACTGTCCAAGTGGTTCTGTAAGTGGGTGTGTGAATCTACTAGTTGTTCTGTGAGTGGGTGCATTAGTTGGTGCATGAGTCTCTGAACAGGTCTGTGAGTGAGTGAGTGAGTGAGTGAGTGAGTGAGCGTCTGAGTGATTCTCTGAGTGGGTAAATGAGTCGGTGAGTGAGCCTCTGAGTAGATTAGTGACTGTCTGAGTAGTTCTGTGAGTGGATATATGAGTCTCTGACTGGGTCTATGAGTGAGTGCATGCGTCTCAGAGTGGGTCTGTGAGTGGATGTGTGGGCATCTCTGTGACTATGTGAGTGTATGCATTACTGTGTGAGTGAGTGTTTGAATATATATTATTTTAAATGTATTTGATTGAGGTTCACGATTCCCCCGTAATGCTACATGTGGGGACTGCGCTGAGTGCCACGATATGGTCCCAACTCCATCCATGTGAGAAAAAAAATCAGATTTCAGCATGGTAAAACTCATAACGGCTTCCTAAGAGACCCCTACAATATACCCATAGGGTCAGGGTACTTCTACCCTGACCCCGTCTATGCTTTTTCACATTTATATCTATACTCTGGGACCGACTCTGACTTCATAAAATGGTGGGTGAAAGTTTTTATTTTATTTTGGTGGTGTTCATGCCTCCATCAGGGCGCAACATGGGAACCTACACTAGGCACCATGAAGAGATTACGACTCCATCCATGTGGAAAACAAGAAACTGATCTCGGCATTCTAAAACTCAGAAATGATCCCTGAGGGACCCCTACAATACACCCATGGGGTCACGGTACTCCTACCCTGAACTCTTCTCTGCTTTTTTACATGTATATCTATCCCCTGGACTGTCTCCTGCTTCATAAAATGCAGCAGCAACATTTTAGACAACTTGCAGCCAGCCAATTACAGCACTCCACCTAGTGCGTGGGTTCGCATAGCACCGCATCCGTGTCCCTTTATATACAATTGAAAATGTCTTTTAATAACTTCGCAACTACTGAACGGATTTACACCAAATCACAAAAAGGCACTTCCCTGCACCAATATATACCTTCTGCCAAATTTGGTGTAATTCCGTTCAGCAGTTTGGGCGTGCACCAATTCTACCACATTCCTCATGCAAAGAATAAATCTGCAAGCAACTATCTCGGGATTCGAGGAGATCGACACCACAATCTGGGTATCGTCTGCATAAGACAGGACTACAAAACCATGATATTTAATCAGCTCAATAAGGAGGGTGATATAAATATTGAAAATGGTTCCACTCAGTAGGGACCCCTAAAGGAAGTGTAAATGAGTCAGAGGAAACATTTTCCAAGAGCCACCACCTGCTCCCAATTTGACAAAATGATTTGACTAAATTTAGAGGTTGATCCCCGAAGCCAATCTGTATGAGACGTTTAACCAACAACACATGGTCAACCGTGTTGAAGGCAGCCAGGAGATCCAGCAAAATTAAGGCTGCCTTTCCTCCACTTTCTACAATCGCTTCGATTTACTCTGTCAGCTCAAGGAGGGCCAATCCTGTGGAATGGTTAGATCTGAAGCCATGTTGCACAGGGTCAAGGATAGTCCTGGAATCATGATGTTCTAAATTAAGGATTGTTTCCAGGATCTTTGCTGGAAGTGGAAGCTGAGAAATTGCCCTGCAGTTTTTTACTTTCAGTGGGTCAAGAGGCCCTTTTTAAGGAGTGGTTATACAGATGCTTTCTTCCAAGCTCAGGGAAAGTATATTGTTTAAAAAGTTTGTAAGCTGTGTCCCTGTGTTCTGCAATAAAATTGTGTTTTTTAAGATAATAAACCTCTTGAGGCTAATAAATATATAATGCCAAGAGAAAAATGGGAATGATTGACTGATAACTTGTCCCTTAACCTTTTTCTCCCCCTGTTGTATCTTTGTCTTATTCAGATATTTGCTGAATTAATGGAGAAACTCGCAGGGTTTTAGTTACCTACTTGCATGGTCTGAATGTACACCATTGCGTGATAGTCATTTACCCAGAAGAAGACTCTAGACCTTTTTAGGCTTATACAGAGGTCGAAACATGTTGGTAATAGATAGATCTTAGGTCAGGCTATTCATTGTATTTCACCATATGACTGCTTTGTCACTTTTTAAAGTGTTTTTAAACATACCAGAGGCACTCACTGAATAAAATAATGCTTTGAGTATACCTCTAGGTATATTTTATACTCACTCTGACACATAAAAAATAGAACCGAGTGTACTGTCCTGAGCTTAGATTTATAAGAACTCCCAGGGCTAGATTAGCTTCCCTTGGTCGAGTCGGCTGGGTTGGTATTGCTACTAACCCGGTGTGAGAGGTCGTGACATGATGAAGCATGCCTCTGTAAGTTGAGAGTGAGACGACCCGTCAAAAATCTTTTCATGACCCACAACCAGGAGAAGTCAAATAAACCTAATAGGACCCAGTTGACTTCAAACACCCTCAAGTCTCTTTCTTGTGTTGTATAGAGTGGGAATGTCCATCACCAAAGGTTGAGTGTCGTCAAAGTGAAAACATGATCAGAGTGGTTAAAAGGAGACTAATGCCTTAAAGCGTAAATGTGAGTAATGACTGAGAAGGTCTCTTCTGGATTTCCTAAGTTGTGGGAATTGTGTTGTCACAGGGCACCAGCTGACATCCAGTCAACAATTAATCACACCCAATATCATAAGGGTGGATCTCATGAAAGGAAAAATATAATGACGACCGACTCCATGAGAGTAAACACTGTGACCGGTAAAAACATCAAACAGTCTGATGTGCGTAAATTATGGCAACATGAAGCCAAAAGTATCCAAATACGTGCCTCAGTGAGCCTGGGAAGGTTTAAAAGCGTGCTGACTACAAATTGTGTCAATTCCTCTGTGAATTAACAAGACCGCTGGAAGGTTGTGGGGGAAAATTTAAATAAAGCGGAATAAAACGTAATACATTCATGATCACTGGAAGTGAAGTACTCATAATGATTTAAACCAATGTAGATTCAATTTATGAAAAAGCATACAAGTCGACCTCGCATCTTAGTTCGTCCCCATAATGATGGGCTTGATTGCCCGGAAGTTATTGAAGTGTCAGGAACAGCAAGGATGGACAACAGGTTTAGTATGCGCCATGAAGCGGCCATATTGAAAGGGTGTAAATGAACATGCATGTAGATCATGTGTCTGGGCGAGACCGACCTGAGATTGTACGTGTCCAAAACAAAATGTGACACCATGAAGAGGATATATTAAAGGGGTGTATACACCCAATCGAAAATGGAATACACGAGGTAGTTCGCTCGGCTGAATAAAGGCAAAAGAGCATGCATAAGATAGAAAGTAAGTATGGCAGAGGAGAAGGGTATAATCAAGGATAGACAATGGGGAGGAAAAGAGTTGAGAATAAAAAACTGAAAGGCCATAATACAAATAGAAAAACCATCATAAAAAGTGAACAAATAATTCAGTATGGAGGACTAAAGAGTTTGAATAGAAGACTTAGAAAATGAGAATGAGAATAAAACTAATAAAGGAACCAAAATAAAATAGGAGTAAAACAAATTGAAGGGTCTAGATTATGACAGTCAGATAAGGAGAAGTACAAAATTCTCTCCACTTATAAAAAGCAATTCTATTTATTTTTTTACAGAGTTTTATATAGCGCGAACTTTACCCGAATCGGGTATCAGAGCGTTTACATAGCACCAGTTGCATTACATGAGGACACATTCATTTTTGTTAGTCACAGGGAGATTAAGTGATTTGCCCAGAAACACAGGATGTTCAGCGTCATTGCCGAGACTCGAACCCAGTTCCCTAGATTCGAGGTCGACCGCCCCAGCTGTTAGGCCAACTCCTCTCCCCAGTCATTAAGCCCGTTAGCCATCAATGAGTCCAATCTTTTTTTCCAGTGCATTTCACGTTGTAAAAGGTGCTTCCGATTGTCTCTACCTTCCACGAGGTCAACAGTTTCAAATATGATGTAGCACAGTTGGCAGATGTTATGACTACATGCCGAGAAGTGAGTGGCCATGACCGATTTAGCATTCTGTGTTTTGATGTTGCTCTTGTGCTCATTCAGTCTGCTTTTCATTTTACGTTCAGTCTTTCACAAATAAACTAAGCCCCACACACATTTCAACAAGTAAACTACATTCTTAGAATCACAGCCAGCAGTAGTATTTATCTTGATCTTGGTACCTTTTAGTGAGTGGTTGATGTAATTGCCTTTTATGATATTGTTGCAACTGTTGCAGTTCAAACAGGGAACAGTACCTTTGAATTCTGCTTCATCGTTGTAATTTCTTCTCTTTCCTGAGAGTTCTTTTGTGTTTTTGCTTCGTTTGTAAGCGGAAAAAGGAAGATCAACAAATACCTCCCCAGGGCTCTCATTCACTGATACATCCACTCACACATTGATAAAGCCACTTACACACCCAGGCAAACACCGATACAGGCACTGACAAACCCAGCTCCACACCGATACAGCTACCGACACACCCAGTCAACCACTGGTATAATCACTTACATACCCAACCAAACACTGATACAGCCTCTCAAACACCTGCTCACAGAGTGATAGAGCCACTGACTCACCCAGCCACACACTGATAGAGCATCAGCAACACCCATACACACATTGCTAGTAGGCCTGGGTGAAGTTTAAGGAGTTCCGCGCATGACCAAAAAAAATTCCACTGCACTACAGGGAGTTCCACATGCAGCAGAGTGCATTTGATCATGCTGTTCACATTAATTTTCAGCGCCGGGTGTTTTTTCCCACACTTAAATTCAGCCTCAACGACACCATGCATTGTGAAAGAAGGCACTGCTTCTGTTTTTGCCGCTCAAGTAGATTTTCTACCCGAGCAGCAGCTTTCTCAACACAAACGGAAGGTTTCTCAACACGAGTATTCGCTACCATCGCCGACCGACCGCGTTGAGAAATCTGACTGCCCGCATTGAGAAATCTCGCTGGAAGGTGGATTTTCCTCACTCGCACTCACCAACTTTATGCTGACGAGCACGGAAATAAATCCCCTCCAGGGAGTACAGTTTTTTAGGACTCCGCATGCTTCACGTAGCACAATGTGCAGAAAACTCTGCAAACTCCTCAAACGGAGCTGCTTAATTGTTAGATACTAACACACTCTGGCAAACACTGATGCAGCTACTGCCACACCCAGCCACACTCCAGGACAGTGACACACCCAATAACACAGCAATACAGTCACTGACATATTAAAACACAGAGTTGCTCCTTGTTTGACCAGATTATTATTTATTTTTTTCAAAACAGTTTTATACATTTTTTGTTGTTTATTTTTAATAGCCAAAAAAAAGACAAGGTATAAAAGCAACAGGCTTCAAATTCCCCAAAACATACATTTTTGACTAGGATAAAAAAAAGTTAACAAAGCTTCTTATTGATGAGCCGAGTCCCCCAAAAAATTTAAATATAAAGAAAATGGGGAAGGGTAGGAATATCTTGACCTCCTAGGCCTGGTGCTGGGGACCCCGCTGAGGGTCAAAAACATTATTTTTTCAATTTTGCAACTAAATAGCAGGTGGCAGTCTCCCGCAATCATTTGCAGTTTAGCCCCCGGGTGGGCCAGGTCTTGGGGGCATGCAATATGTTAAAAAGTAGGGAGAGGGTGCGCACAACCTGAGGCTATGAAGAACCCCGGAGACCACCACCTCCCCAGGGCTTTATTTAGAAAATGGGGTGCTCAGACCCCTCTCCTCAGGTTCATTAGAGCCCCCCTTCCAGGGCCTAATTGAAAAATTGGAGGAGGGCTTCACAGACTACCCTCCTGTGGCTCTTTAGAGCCTCAGGGACTGTGACCTCTCTGGGGCTTAAGTACAAAATTAGAGGGGGCTGCATGGACCCCCCTCCTGTGGCTCTTAAGTGCCCACCTGCCCAGGGCAAACCTGTGCATTTGAAATGGAGGGGTGCCGCCCCTCTCTTAGAGCCATTAGTGGCCCTGGGGACTGCTAACCCCCAGGGCCGACTCCCTATCTCCAAGGTGCCCACCCTCGGGAGCAAAGGTCACACAAATTATGAAATCAGGCTCCATTTCGGCCATTGGCCATTGTTTGTGAATAATTTTCTTGAATCCAGAACTTTTGGTGGAGAACTTAGACACTAAAACCACTCTGTTGAATTTGTCAGGTTTCTTGGTGGGAGTTAAATGTTGTTTCTGAGTTTTGGTTCCTGAGCTAACCAAAGCATTGTCAAGTATTTCAGTCGGATAACCTCTAGTTTTGAATTGCTCAGTAATGTCAAGCATGTTTTCTTCCAATTTGTCAGGACTAGAAACAATTCTTTAGACTCTTAAGAAATGTGAATATGGTAAATGTGTTTTAAGAGAATTTTGATGAAAGCTGTTGTAGTGTAGTAGGTTGTTTCGGTCAGATTCTTTCCTATATATGTTGATTTCAAACTTGTTGTTAACAATGGATAATGACACACCTAAAAAAGAGATACAATTGTCACTAATGTCGCAAGTGAACCCTATTCTTTCATTGATGTAATTCAGTGCTTTGATGGCCGAGATGAGCTCACCTCTGGTTTCCTTCCACAACACAAAGATATTATCAATGCATATTAAGCATGTAATGAGATTGTTCTTCCAAGAAACGTTACAAACAATGTATTAATTCTCAAATTTGTGCATGAATACATTTACGTAGCATGGGGCAGCACAATTGCCAATGGAAGCACCTGTGAGTTGTAAGGATTATTTTGCCCAACAAAAGTAACTGTGATAGAGCGTAAAATGTAACATTTCGAGTAAAAACACCTTAAGGTCTTCGTCCAAGTGGTCCACAGATTCAATGCCCACGTCATGGGGCATTGACGTGCATAAAGATTTAACATCGATGGTACACATGAGTATATTCTGATCAGAATCAATTTCCAATTCTTGAATCTTCTGTAGAAAATCAGGTGTGTCTTTTATAAAGGTGGTCATCTTCTGTACCAATGGTTGTAAGTGGCAGTCCAAATATTTGCCTATTGGTTCATGAATCCCCAGGTCGAAACAATGGGTCTGATGGGTGGTACAATCAGATCTTTGTGTATTTTAGGTAACATGTAGATCACAGGACTTTTAGGGTGTTCGTGTGTTAAGTAGCATTTGTCTGTTTCAGTGATGGTTCCCTTGTTCGGGGCCATAACTCAGATGTTTTTCAATGGTTGGTAGGTGGATGTATCAAGAACATGGTTATTGAAGCTTTGATTGCAGTGAATAGAATTCATCACTACTAAATAGATTTTGAATTTCTTTTCTAACAATGGTCTCGAATAAATCACATATTTTCTGGCTAAGTGGAGCCATGAAAGAGCCATACAGAGACTGATACACCCAGGCACACACTCATACACCCAATGGCAAATCTACTCACATTTTGATACAGCCACTTAGACACCAGGCCAAACACCGATTCAGCCTCTCAAACACCCATACACATACTGATACAGCCACTGACACACCCAGCCACACACTAATACAGAGACTGACACACCCATGCACACACCGATACAGTCACTGAAACACCCATGCATACACCATTACAGCTCTGACACACCCTTTAAAACACCGATACAGCCACTGACACACCCAGGCACACACTCATACATTCACTGATACATCCACTCACACATTGATAAAGCCACTTACACACCCAGGCAAACACCGATACAGGCACTGACAAACCCAGCTACACACCGATACAGCTACTGACACACCCAGTCAACCACTGGTATAATCACTTACATACCCAACCAAACACTGATACAGCCTCTCAAACACCTGCTCACAGAGTGATAGAGCCACTGACTCACCCAGCCACACACTGATAGAGCATCAGCAACACCCAGACACACATTGCTAGTAGGCCTGGGTGGAGTTTGAGGAGTTCTGCGCACGACCAAAAAAAATTCCACTGCGCTACATGGAGTTCCACATGCAGCGGAGTGCATTTGATCATGCTGTTCATATTAATTTTCAGCGCCGGGTGTTTTTTCCCACACTAAATTCAGCCTCAACGACACCATGCATTGTGAAAGAAGGCACTGCTTCTGTTTTTGCCGCTCAAGTAGATTTTCTACCCGAGCAGCAGCTTTCTCAACACAAACGGAAGGTTTCTCAACACGAGTGGTCGCTACCATCGGCGACCGACTGCGTTGAGAAATCTGACTGCCCGCATTGAGAAATCTCGCTGGAAGGTGGATTTTCCTCACTCGCACTCACCAACTTTATGCTGACGAGCACGGAAATAACTCCCCTCCAGGGAGTACAGTTTTTTAGGACTCCGCATGCTCCACGTAGCACGATGTGCAGAAAACTCTGCAAACTCCTCAAACGGAGCTTCCTAATTGTTAGATACTAACACACTCTGGCAAACACTGATGCAGCTACTGCCACACCCAGCCACACTCCAGGACAGTGACACACCCAATAACACAGCGATACAGTCACTGACATATTAAAACACAGAGTTGCTCCTTGTTTGACCAGATTATTATTTATTTTTTCCAAAACAGTTTTATACATTTTTTGTTGTTTATTTTTAATAGCCAAAAAAAAGACAAGGTATAAAAGCAACAGGCTTCAAATTCCCCAAAACATACATTTTTGACTAGGATAAAAAAAAGTTAACAAAGCTTCTTATTGATGAGCCGAGTCCCCAAAAAAATTTAAATATAAAGAAAATGGGGAAGGGTAGGAATATCTTGACCTCCTAGGCCTGGTGCTGGGGACCCCGCTGAGGGTCAAAAACATTGTTTTTTCAATTTTGCAACTAAGTAGCAGGTGGCAGTCTCCCGCAATCATTTGCAGTTTAGCCCCCGGGTGGGCCAGGTCTTGGGGGCATGCAATATGTTAAAAAGTAGGGAGAGGGTGTGCACAACCCCACTCCTGAGGCTATGAAGAGCCCTGGAGACCACCACCTCCCCAGGGCTTTATTTAGAAAATGGGGTGCTCGGACCCCTCTCCTCAGGTTCATTAGAGCCCCCCTTCCAAGGCTTAATTGAAAAATTGGAGGAGGGCTTCGCAGACTACCCTCCTGTGGCTCTTTAGAGCCTCAGAGACTGTGACCTCTCTGGGGCTTAAGTAAAAAATTAGAGGGGGCTGCATGGACCCCCCTCCTGTGGCTCTTAAGTGCCCACCTGCCCGGGGCAAAACTGTGCATTAGAAATGGAGGGGTGCCGCCCCTCTCTTAGAGCCATTAGTGGCCCTGGGGACTGCTAACCCCCAGGGCCGACTCCCTATCTCCAAGGTGCCCACCCTCGGGAGCAAAAGTCACACAAATTATGGACACAATGTGAATCAAATCAAACATTCAGCCCCAGTCAAGAGGGGAACAAGCATTTTGGGACCGGTTTAAGGGTATCACCCCTCATCAGCCAGGCTAGCTTGAATCCAATGTCACAGTGAGCCCCGGACCCATGTCTGGGCATACCGGCACACTTCGGGCGAGAAAGCAAAAGACACACAAATGGGGCGGTGGTAATGCAGAACAAATCAAACATTCACCCTCAGTCAAGCAATCTGGGTTAAATCCATCATTCTTTTGCTCACCATGCCACCCCAGTTTATACCCAGCCATATGGAAATCAGTCTTTACCCTGCTCCTCTTGGAAACAGTGTAGCCCAAACTGGCGAGTCAG
This sequence comes from Calotriton arnoldi, assembly GCA_963921515.1. Taxonomy (NCBI): domain Eukaryota; kingdom Metazoa; phylum Chordata; class Amphibia; order Caudata; family Salamandridae; genus Calotriton; species Calotriton arnoldi. The sequence continues at coordinate 787,456 of CAWUFW010003005.1, read as the reverse complement.
TTCCTCCTTCCTCGGGTGATAGCAGTTTGCTTTCGCTTGGCAAGAGCTTTGACAGTTCCTGCCAAGTGCTCCCGCTCACTGGGAGAGGAGTTTTCATGTGTTTTTCTGTACACTGTCAAGTGGTCAGGAAAACAGATGAAACCAGACACCCTTCTAAAGGATTTCCATTCAGAACACTGCTCACACCATCCATTTACCAGTAGGCCCCCAGCCCCCCCTCTGTACCAGCCCCCTGGGTATAGTAGCACTGGACATAGCAACAACAGGAAAATGATCCCATTTTTCAGGCAGAGGGGAAATAATGAATAAACAGGGACAGCACTGCCATCACTTAATCTCCGTGCATCTAAAACCCAAAAAAATAATCTGACCTTGTGTGAGGTAACAGGTGCTTTTGCAAAGCGCTTTAATACTTTTGGGTCAGTTTAGGTTCCACTTTATAAAATTGCTCCCAAAAGGTAATCTGCCCTCATGTAATGTCAAACACCTTTGAGTTGCTTGATTTCACATTTTATAATAAAAAATATCTTGCAGTTCCTGGGGAGCTGCAGTGAATGTGCTTTGATATTAGAGCTCTGAAAGGAAGTGGACGACAGGAAGAGGCAGTGGGGCGAGCATGCAATGACATGGGCAAAGGTGGGAGGGATGCATTCTGCTCCATTTGTCAGGCAGAGGGCAAACAATGAATATACAGGGATGGCGTTGGCATCACTTAATCTCTGAACACCTAAAAAAAAAAAATTAACCTGACCTTGTATAATGTAACTGGTGCTTTCATTAAGTGCTCCAATACCTTCGGGTCAGTCGAGTTTGTGATCACTACAAAATGCCCCAAAAAATTTATCTGACCATGTGTATTTTAAATAGCGCTCATATAAAGCGCTCCAGCACCTTTGGGTTGCTTGAGTTCACATTAGATAATAAAAAATGCCTGGGGAACCACTTTTAATGTGCTTTGAAATTAGAGCTCTGAGAGGAGGAGGAGGACAGAAAGAGGCAGCGGGTGGGCATGCAGTAACATGGAAGGAGGTGGGAGGGATGAATGCTCTTCCTATTATTAGGTAGAAGAGAAATAATTAATAAACAGAGACTGCCTTGTCATCACTTAATCTCCACACATCTAAAAGCACAAAAATTAACCTGAGCTTGCTTCAATACCTTTGGGTCAGTTGAGTTTGTGCTCTATAAAAAATGGCTCAAAAAAATAATCTGACCTTGTGTAATGCAACTAGCGCTCATGTAAAGTGCTCCAACTCCTTCGGGTCACTCGAGTTCAAATTATAGACAGATGGACCAGCAGCCTCCCCCCCCTCCCAGCACATTGAGATCCTCGCGGAAGAGTAGCTGCTCTTTACAAACCCTGATTGATTGAGTGATTGATTGAGTTATGTCATCAGTGACGTCATCTGAGATGTTATCAGTCATGTTATCAGTGATGTCATGTTATCAGTGATGTCACTGACCATGTCATGAGTGATGTAATACGTGAGGTCATAAGCAGGGCATTGTGGAGGCGGAAGTTAAAGTTAGCTCTGGTAAGTATACCAGCTGAATTTCTATGGTTTTGTATCTGAGCCTAACTATAGCATCCCTATAATCTTTGTTTTTTTTAATGAATATATATTCCTATATAAGGTCGCCAATAGGTTGTTATTGTTCGGACCTAGTTTCCATAGGAAAAGCGTTTTTTACTTGCTTATATCTTTTTCAGAAAAAAGTTTGCCCTGATTCTTGTTGTGTATTGAAAGTTTTGGAGTGATCCTTCAAGCAGGGGCTGAGAAAAAAGGGGGGGGGTACAAAATATGCATTTTCCATCTTAATTCCCATAGGAATTTTAGACATGACTACAGAATGGAATTACACGCAATTTAGCAGAAAATTAGCTGTCGATCCAGAAAGCGACTTTTTTATAAATTGGTGTAAATCCATTCAGTAGTTTTGGAGATAATAAAGAAAAAACAAATTTATATATCAAGGGACGAGAAGGCTGCTTGAAGTCTACCGATCTTGTGATGCGATGTGATTGGCAGACTTCAATCCGGAAGTGTAGGCAGCCATAGTCCTTGAAAACACTTAAAAAAAAAAAAAAAGGCGGGCAGGGAAGGACTACTCTGACCCTTAGCTCTGGTTCTGGGGTCCCAGATGGACCCAGCCAGGGCAAAAAAGCATGTTTTAAAAAATGTTCACCAAAAATTGTGGCAGATCCGCGACTCCATTGAAAAAGAAAACAAATGCTGGCTCCGGCGCTTGTTTTGGAAAAAGCCCAGGGTGGGCCAGGTCCAGGGGGTATGTGAACATATTTTAAAAATAAAGGAGGGGGTGCACTGGGCCCCCCTTCAAAGGGAATGTTTATGCCCCAGGGATCACCACCTCCCCAGGGCTTATGTTTGTATTACAGGGGGCCTTGCAGACCCTCCCGGGCCCCTGGACCACCTCCTTTCAGGGGCTTTAATTATAGCAATTGGGCGGTGGGCTGCGCGGACCCCACAGTCTCCAGGGACCACCACCTCCCAAGGGCTTCAAACTAAAAATTTGCGCTGGGGGACTAGGTGGACCACCCAAGCTCCGGGGACTACCACCACCCCAGGATGGTAGTCCCTGTGCCAGAAGGTGCGTTTGCAGAGTGGTGGAGAAAGGGGGAAAAGCCTCTGACAATTTCTCAGCAATCCTGCTGTGTGGGACTTACTAGAGGTAAAAGGAGGGGTAGTTGCCCCCCAAGGACGTCCTTGAGGGCAAACTACTCCTCCTGCAGGAAATTCGCGAATATGGTGATTTCGCAGCAACATTTTAGAAATAAAATGCTTTTATGTCATGGCCCTGACTTGGGGGTCAGGTTATTCCTACCCTGTCCCCTTTTCTTTATTTTCAATTATTTTTTAGGGAACTCGGTGAAGCCGAGTCCCAAAATGACTGCCAACACTTACTGGTTGAAGTGTTGGCCGCCAATCAGAGCAGTGCATTTTCCTGCATTAGATAGTCTTTTTTTTGCAAAGGCTTATCGACTAGAAACATATCTATCTTTTTCTTCCTAAATTTCTGAACAACTACTGAATGGATTAACTTCAAAATAACAAAAAGCACAATCGGCGTAACAACATCCACCTTTCTGCCAATTTTGGTGTAATTCTGTCCAGCAGTTCGGGCTGTAGGTTCAACATCACAATCCTATAGGAATTGATATTAAAAATGCACCCTTTTTTCGCGCCCCTTTTTTTCAGTTCCCACTGCACAGATCACCCTCCGAACTTTCCATGACACACAGAACCTACTTTGACAATTTGTTTGGAAAATTTCATGAAGACTAGTCAAACGACGCCAAAGTATAGGCAGGTCAAAGAATGCTTTTCCTATGGAAACTAGGTCTTAACTATAACTACCTACTGTATATATGTGTGTGTGTATATATATGCATATATATATATATATATATATATTATCTACTGGCGGTCGCCAGTAGATAGTTATAGTTAGGACCTATTATCCATAGGAAATCCGCGACATTCTATTTGCAATAACGTTGGCGCCGGTTGACGAATCTTCGCGAAAGCTTCCAACTTGTTGGGGCGCTCCGGTCCGCTCCTACCCTGAAAGTCTCGGGGTGATACGTCAAGCGGGGGCCGAGAAAAAGGGGGTCCCAAAACGCGTTTTCCCCATTCATTTTTCCATAGGAACCTTTAGTCGCAGCTACAGCCCGAACTGCTGAACGGAATTACCCCAAATTTGGCAAAGAGGTAGCCCTTGGTTCAGACTGGTGCCTTTTGCTAAAATGGTGTAAATCCGTTCAGTAGTTCCTGAGAAATTCACAATTAAAATCACATATATATCTATGGGCGCGTCGGATCCGCGTACCCTCCCGATCACGAGCTGCATGCTAATTGGCTGTCAACACTCCAAATCAAGAAGTGTTGGCAGCCATTTTGTCCCTCGGTAGAACCGAGGGACAGAAACAAGTGCGCAAAGCGCAAAGGGAGCAGGGTAGAAACACCCTGACCCCCTAGGTCTGCTCAGGGGGCCCCACAAGGACCCCCTGTGCAGAAAAAAGCATTTTTTTTTTAAATTGGCGGGATGCGCTTAGGGTGCGCGGATCCCGCCGAGAAAAAAAAAAGAAACAAGTGCGCAAAACGCACAAAGGGGGCAGGGTAGGAACACCCTAACCCCCTAGGCCTGCTCAGGGGGTCCCACAAGGACCCCTGGGCAAAAGCTTTTTTTTTTTTAAATCGGCAGGATGCGCGCATCCTGCAAAAAAAAATCGAAGCGCGGTCTCCCGCGCTTTGATGTAAATTTGCCCCCGGGTGGGCCAAGTCCCGGGGGCATGCTGGAGGGGGTTTATTTTATGTATGGGGGCCTCTAAGGGCCTCCAAGCCCGGGGACCGCCACCCCCGGGGCTTTATTTGAAAAAGTAGCGGGAGGGCTCTGAGCCCTCCCGCAGCCCCAGGGACCACCACCTCCCCGGGGCTTCTTTATTAAATTAACATGTGTGGGGGCTCCAGCCCCACACGCCCGGAGACCACCACCTCCCCGGGGCACTAACAAAATTGAAAATGGGGGTCCGTTAAGGACCCCGAGCCCGGGGACCACCACCTCCCCGGGGCTGTGCATTTGGATGGGAGGGGGCCGCGCGGCCCCCTCCTGGAGCCTGTGGTGGCCCTGGGGACCGCCACCCCCAGGGCCGGCTCCTGCAGTGTCCCGGGGTGCCTACCCCGGGACACTGCTGTTTGCAATGACAGGACGGGAGCCTCGCGGCTCCCGTCCTGTCATTGCAAACTGCTTTGGATATTGGAAGAGAGAGCAGGGAAACCTGCTCACGCTTCCAATATCCAAAGACAATTGCTTTTCCACATGGGGAGCAGCATGTTAGCTGCTCCCCATGTGGAAAGCAATGCCGGCTCGTGCAGGAGGCGGGGAGCCGGCGGGACTGTGGGGGTTTGGGGACCCCCACAGTCCCCAACCAGAGGCCAGGCCCCGGGGATGGGGTCCCCAGGGCAAGTAGTGGCCCGGGAGGGGGCCACGCGGCCCCCTCCCCAGAAATAATAAAAAAAAAAAAGAAAAAAGGCCTGCCCCGGGGGATGGGGTCCCCGGGGCAAAAGGAGGCCTGAGGAGGGGGCCACGCAGCCCCCTCCTTAAAAATTAATGAAAAGTGTGGCCATGCCCGGGGGATGGGGTCCCCGGGGTAGGATTCGGCCAGGGGAGGGGGCCACGCGGCCCCCTTCCCGTATAATTTAAAAAAAAAAAAAAAGGGATAAGGCCCTGGGGGATGGGGTCCCCAGGGCCCAAAAATAGGAAAAAGGAAGGGGGCCACACAGCCCCCTTCAGGAAAAAAAAAAAAAACGATCGGCCCGCAGGCCCCGCCCCTTCCTTCACCACTGTGCAAACGCGCCCTGGCGCGTTTGCAGATGAGGAAGTAATTCCCCTTCAATACTGGGGTCCCTGGGGCCAACTAGCCCACCAGGAACCTCCAGTATGCGCCAGAGGCTGCGTTGCAGAGAGGTGTAATGAGGCCACGCCCCTTTTACACCTCTCTGCAACGCAGCTCTGTGGCGCTTTTGGATATACCTGTTGGGCTAGTTGGCCCCCAGGGACCCTCAGGATTCAAGGGAGTTAATCCCCGACTTAAAACGCGCCACGGGCGCGTTTGCACAGTGGTGAAGGGAGGGGCGGGGCTTCAGGTGACATGTGTGCAAACAGGCCCCGTGGCGTGTTTTAAGATGGGGGATTAAGTCCCCTTGAATCCTGAGGGTCCCTGGAGTCCAACTAGCCCACCATGTACTTCCAAAAGCGCCACAGAGCTGCCTTGCAGAGAGGTGTAAAAGGGGTGTGGCCTCTGTACACGTCTCTGCAACGCAGCCCCTGGCGCATACTGGAGGTTCCTAGTGGGCTAGTTGGCCCCAGGGACCCTCATGATTAAAGGGGACTTAATCCCCAACTTAAAACGCGCCACGGGGCGCGTTTGCACAGATGTCACCTCAGGCCCCGCCCCTCCCTTCACCATTGTGCAAATATTCCGCTAAAATCAGCCGAAATACGAATTCCGATTTACTCACCTGTTATCAGGAGAGACCTCAGTGCTGCATCTTTCAGCCCAGTACTGATCCTGAAAAGTAATTTTTACCGTACTTACCAGTAACTTGAATTTCCTTCCATAGGATATCATTGCCTGCTTTTTGCTGAAAAAGTTTCTAAGTGTCGATTTTTGAAACATACAAATATTCCTCTAAAATCAGCCGAAATACGAATTCCGATTTACTCACCTGTTATCAGGAGAGAACCCAGTGCTGCATCTTTTAGCCCAGCACTGACCCTGAAAAGTAATTTTAACCGTACTTACCAGTAACTTGTATTTCCTTCCATAGGAATGCATTGTCTGGTTTTCATTTTCAGCAGAAAAGTTTCAAAGTGTCGATTTTCACAAACTACAAATATTCCTTAAAAATCGCCTGTATGACTTAAACGCATTCTTTCAACTGTTTACAGGAGATGCACCAGTGCTGGATCCAGGATCCACCACTGAGTGAGAAAAAGTCACGATAACACTACTTACCTGCTAAGTGAATTTCCTCCCATAGGATAACATTGGTGATTCTATGTGAAAAAGTTTCTAAGTGTCAACTTTTAAAATACAATAATATTCCTTAAAAATCACTACTGTAACCAAAACGCTTTTACTCAACTGTTTACAGGAGATGTCCCAGGACTGAATCTAGGATCCAGTCCTGTGGTTAGAAAAGTAATCCATAAAGTAACTAATTGCATTTAGCTAGAAATTCACATTGAGCTCAATGTTGCATTGTGTTTGAAATTGTGTTGCCCATTGCAACAACTGTAACTACTGTACTTAAAAGTCTATTGCCTATTTGCAAAGTATTTAAAGTAAATTAATTCATTCTGAGAAAGTATATTTTGTAATGTAATGTATAATGTAATTACAATGTAATTTAAAAAATAAAATATCTAAAAATAAATAGTTTAAAAAAATGTAGTAAATCAGTATGAAAAAAATAAAAATAACAATTAATACATTTAAAAATTGGCATTTACAAAACCTTTGAAATTCACTGAAAAAAACCATAGGTTTCAGACATGTTATAGTTAGGAATTAGCATTTAAAAAACCTTTGAAATTCACTGAAAAAACCATAGGTTTCAGACATGTTATAGTTAGAAATTAGCATTTAAAAAACATTTGAAATTCACTAAAAAAAACATAGGTTTCAGGCACGTTATAGTTAGAAATTAGCATTTAAAAAACCTTTGAAATTCACTGAAAAAACCATAGGTTTTAGGGACAGTTATAGTTACTTGGACATTGCACTCGTACAAAACCCGTGAAATTCCCCGTTATAGTTAGTTCAGCTAACTATAACTCGCGCCCCGCAATGCACTGCTGATGACGTCACATATTACATCACTCATGACATGGTCAGTGACATCACTGATGACATCACTGATGACATCTCAAATGACATCACTGATGACATCAACCATGTGATAATTTCATGCATCTTCTCACACCCTAATATAACTTTTGATACACCCACTCTAAATTACAGACTGCCATTCTCAAAAACAAAGACACTCCAACACCAATAACTACATACCCACTCACTGATTCTTAGGTCTACACACACATCCACTCACTCACCCGTACAGTCACTCATACTTACGGTCACTCAGTACAGGACTATCATATGCACTCATACACCTATATAAACACTGACACACCGCCACTCATCCATAGAGGTACTCACACACCTAGTCAGTCATGCAAAAATTTAATCACACACCCATTTACTCACCTATACAGTTATACACACACCAGCTCACTTACTCATACAAATACTAGCACATTCTTACGCTCTTATACAATTACTGATACAAGCACACACGCATCCATACAGCCACTCTCACAATCACACACTCTCACGTATAGCCTTTTAAATACTCTAACACATATATATACTTCCTTTTACATATGTAGTTACTCGCACATGTACCACTGAGATATACATTCACTCACTAACACACCCATACACACACTCACCCACCCAAGCAGTCCATCACAGACGCACTCTTCAAATCATGCACCCAGTGAATCACCCACTCACACATCTATGTACAGAGTCGCACACACCCCACCCACACAAACACTCAGGCACCCATACAGATACTCAGACAACCAATCAATAACTCATATAGACACTCATGTAGCTATTCACAAACCCATGCAGCCACTTACACAGCAACAGACAGACGGATACAGACATTCACCCAGTTTAGTCACTAACCCATGCATTCAGTAAGATAAGTTTATTCACTCACTTATACAGTTAGTCACGCACCTACTAAATCATCCATTCAGACACTTATACACCCACTCACTCTTCAATACGCCTTTCCCTATATATATTAAACATATTTAAACTTTACAGAAACACACAGTCACTGGATGATGTCATCAGTGATGTCATCAGTGATGTCATTTGAAATGTCATCAGTGATGTCACTGACCATGTCATGAGTGATGTAATATGTGACGTCATCAGCAGTGCATTGCGGGGCGCGAGTTATAGTTAGCTGAACTAACTATAACGGGGAATTTCACGGGTTTTGTACGAGTGCAATGTCCAAGTAACTATAACTGTCCCTAAAACCTATGGTTTTTTCAGTGAATTTCAAAGGTTTTTTAAATGCTAATTTCTAACTATAACGTGCCTGAAACCTATGTTTTTTTAGTGAATTTCAAATGTTTTTTAAATGCTAATTTCTAACTATAACATGTCTGAAACCTATGGTTTTTTCAGTGAATTTCAAAGGTTTTTTAAATGCTAATTCCTAACTATAACATGTCTGAAACCTATGGTTTTTTTCAGTGAATATATATATATATATATATATATATATATATATATATTTGATACAAAAGAAAAATTAACAGAAATCCAGAGCTAGAGTCACCATGAGATCAAAAAGACTGCTAGGTAAGCCAAAATGCATTGTGTATTTTTAACTATTTTAAATAATTTAATTTAACATTGTTTGCTGTGCGGTTTTATTTTAAGCTCTTGTCTCCTTTATTTTCTGTGGGAGGGTGTTGCAGTACCAGTAGTTGCCCATGTTTAGTGCTTGACTTACTACTGTTTTTTTTGTAGTAACTTGCACTCAGAGTTTATGAATACTGAAAAGATGTAAAAGAAGTAAACTTACAACAAAGTGAAAACTTAAATACTTTACAGTTTGCCTCTAACTTATGCCTGTCTGCTCTGTGTCATACCCACCAGGACGTTGAGCTCAGATTTATTTAGCAATATTAGTGTTTTACTGTGACAAGAATTGTAATTATTACTGCAGGTGGGTAGTTACCCCACTCAACTAATTCTCCAATTTCTTACAATAATCCATTGGTACTATAGCATAAATGAAACCAAAAGATAAGAAAAATCTTTCTGTTTTAACTCATACAGTGCTTGTCAACTGCTTTGACATTTCACCAGGGACTGTGAAGGATCATGTTTTTGCTGCAAAATCCTATCTGCTAAAAAAAGAAGACAGGGTTTTGCATTAAATAAATGCCCATTTCAAATAGGTGTTATAAAGGAAAAATGCTTTTATTTCTCCTTTCTTTTCTGACTTTGCATGTGTACTGCACTGTACAGCATACAAAGAAAGTTGTAAAGTCATTCTAAGCATTGTATTTTCTACTGAGGGGTACCCTTCCAGTACAAAACCTATGCTAGACACGAGCAGACACCCTTGCACTATGGTGCAAAGGTGTGTGTATGGCGCACAGCTGCCTTATTGGGCACCGGCGCTAGAGAGAGGGGAGGAGAGTACCATACCTCTAAATATGGCGCTCTCCTGCTCTCTCTTTCTCTAAACTGGGGTGGCATGGTGAGCAAAAGAACAATGGATTCAACCCAGATCTCTTGACTGGGGGTGAATGTTTGATTTGCTCTGCATTCCGTCCAACATCTGTGTGTCTTTTGCTCTCTTTCTCAAGCAGCGCAGCATTTTTTACTACAGCGCTCTGTGACAATTTAGTAAATAGACCCCTTGGTGTCTCATAGGTTCTGATCCTATGTCATGGTGTGTGATGGTTGGTTTTGTATTCTGGGACACCTGCACGACCCCCAGATCCACAGAACTATTTTCAAAGCCTTCCCTAGCTCTGCTTATTTATGGAAATACTCCTTGAGTATCAGGTAGGAAAATAAAGACAGTTTACAGGATCTATAACACTAAGCATCATGTAAAAATAGTAGAGTACATTTCAATTAAAAAATTTCCATATGTGCTGGTATTACTATACATTGACTGAATTTTACTCTCTGCAAGTTCAGTACTACATTCAAGATTGCATCTAATGCCTACCCATCACCGGCACTGTCAATCCAGCGTGGATCTTCTTAAAGAGGCAAACAGCACAAAAACAGTTGTCTTTAAGTTGGTCGTTATTTATTGCTCCTGAGAGAATTTCCTCTTGCTACAAATAAAAACAGGTGCACAATTCTGCGTGTGTTTTAATAGTTAACATGCAAGGTGTTTCCTGTCCCTAGGCCCTACTTAAGGACTTCAAAGAGAAGGAGTGAAAGAGAGATGATAGTAGAAATGGTCTATGGAAGGTGCGATAGGATGCCATGCAGAAATCTGTTCTCTGATCCTCTTCCAAAAGTGCTCCAAAATCCGACTCAACCCCGCGGCACCCTATGTTCTATTAAATTATATTTTATTGTAAGCACTCCTCCTCTCCATCTTTGTTCAGCTGTGCCCTGGGGTGATATCTACCAAGACATCTACCCCTTGTGCTTATCCTGTTCATCTGGCTATACAATTGACCATAATATAATTAACACTGAAAACATACTTCTCCCTTTGTGGTAACAGATACATTTATTTTTTAAATAATACTGAAATTAATGATAAAGAGCGTTGTTTTTGACACGATGTTATTTTATTGCATTCAAGATGAGCTAAATGTCAGTGATCCAGGAATGCAGTATCACTGAAACGAAATAACAAACCAAAGGCACAGCTGCATTGATTTTCCTTCTGAGTCATTTTCTCTTTTCTTTTCTTAAGCACTGCTAACTACTGTTCATGATCCCTTGATCAGATGGGAAGACTGTTTACCAGGGCAGGGTTAAGTTATCGATTGCTGAGAATCATACATTTGAAATAGTTTGCCCACAGCAACTGCTTACTTCAACCTACTTGGACAGAAGTGCAATATGGATCCGCATGTTATTTTGCTTGTGGTAGCAACACAAACATGGTGGTAATAATATATGTTTATATCAGTAGCCACAAATAACTATGCATTTTTGATAATGGTGACTCCTGGTGCTGATACTGGCATATGTGCAACTTTTGATAACATCAATCACTCTATCCTTTTTCACATATCAGATTGATGCTGAAGGTATGGTAATGGATTGGTAAAATTAGGGCTAATGGTTTTATGCGGCTGCTGCATTCTATGCATAATTATGGACTTGCCGCATTTACCATATAATCTATTATCTTTTGCATGCTTTGCAGATTTTACCAAAAACAAATGTTTCTAGCTCAGACATATCATAAGTTGCTAAAAATGCCACCACATGTGTTGACATGAAGTGGAAGACGCTTTACCATGCAGTGACAGGCCAGCTTTCTTTTGCTGATTGCTATATTTAAGTGTTAAATTGATGCTAATGAGGAGCAAACTTTGCCGAGACAGTGGTAACATATAAATGACAAATAGTGAAGTAACACGACAACGAAAATGTGCCACATTGTACAGCATAATTTGTCTTTTCTTTTACATATTTTAGTTAACTCTGATGCATAATTTGTTCCTGCCCTGCCACATAATGCCAGTGCTCCTGAGTACAAGTCATATTTAGGTAAGTGCTTGCATTTCATTAAAACACACAGCTCCACACAGTTCTATCTCTTATACACTTCCTGTACCACCAAATGTTCCCAAGTGTTAGTCTTAGCTTCCGCACTCATTAAAACGTATCTTAATAGTCTGGGTGACAACTTTAAAAAGTGTGTTTTATCTTACCATCGATATGACGATATGTCTCAGCTGTATTTGACGGTTTCTTCCCCAGCATATACCTTCTTACTGGTTTTAAGGCATGACAACACACCATTTTGGTGAGTGCTTATCACGTCAAATTCAATCATTTTTAAAGTTGGTTCCCACTCTTATGATCTCTTTCAATCTCTACCACACAACAAAAAGGGCTAGACTGAAGAAATATTTTAGATAACTCTCTGAACTTTATTACCACTTCTAAATCACTGAGTTTTTTTTGACAATCAACTAAATCTTCATATATACATGAAAATGTGACAAGAACTGTTAATCATCTTCTCACACTTAATAAATTGATCAAATCTTTCTTACTAGTAAAGGACCTAAAGCAATTATTTACAACTTTGGTATTCCCCATTTCAGGCTATGTGAACCCTACCTATCCTCTATTGAATTCCAAAAATCGACTTCACCTCTCTCAAAGCCACCTAGCACGCAGCTGCTCATCTGATCTCAGTGAAGACCACTTTAATCGTATTATTCCTCTTTTTAGACTCTTGGCGTTGGCTCCATCGATGGAGAGAACTACATATAAACTGACTTGCTTGGTAAATAAACTCTTACATCTTGACCACATTCAATACTTGGCCAGGAAGCTGAAGCTATCAGAGGGTCCCTGTCAGCTCTGCAGTCCGGACACTCTACTACTTGGAATCATTGCTTTTAATAAGAAACCTTACTTGAACCAGCCTTCCTCTGGCTCTACACTTAAAGTCTGAAACGTTATTCTGTCTACCATCTACACTACTACCTCGACCTGATTTCCAAAAACATGTAAAAAAAATGTTCCTCCTTCACAATTATTTCCTTCCCTCTTGCTCTGTAAGCTCTTGCCTCTGTTACTTTCAAGTGTTTTGTACCACACAACTACGTGTCCATATCTTTTTGTTCTTTTATTGATTATCTTGGGATTTAGACTTTGGACATGCTGCTTGATACTGCGCAAGTTCATATACTTGTACAAAGTTCTATGTGAAGAGCTCTGATGTTCTCAAGCCTTGTCTAAGTTACAAAACATCAAATAAAGAAAATCAGTAACAGAAAAGTAACAGCAATAAGAATATCACCACCCCTAATATTATTATTTAAAACCGTGGGCAAGAGTCACAAAGATTGGTATATTAGTAGTTGTGGCTTTAGTAGTAGTAAGAGATCTGGCTTTCTCATTCATTTTAGCTGTAAACCAGTAGTGCTTGCGCCATACTCATGGTTTTTTAATAAAATCAGGATTACTACAAGAGTGTTGTTGCAAAATCTTTGTGAATCTGCCCCAACATTACGACTATTACTGCTACTGCTACTATTGCTACTACTACTAATAATAATAATCATAATAATAATCATAATAAATAAGTATACATTGTACTAAATTGCATTCATATATTTGGTGCTCAATGCTTTAACAGACTACAGGTGAATATAGCTTAAATTAGAGTGGAGACCAATCCGTCTTAATCTTTTTGAATACTGAGTTGACTGTTCATTGTCAGTGGTTTTGATTCAGATTTTAACTGTGTTTCATGTCCACCTGTATGGCAGAATTCAAACTCCCGGCAAGGCAGAGGACGTATTTCTCCCAAATCTCTGCTATATCTAGACATTCCCATCATGGTGAAAAGAGTGACTCCATCATAGTTTTTGTATCCACTTAGGGAAAGAAATCTCTTGCAGAAAATACAATAGTGTAGCAGTCTTGTTGAGCATGCATCTCCCTCTCTATCCCTGTTCCTATCAGAACCTATTATGTCACAGCTACTGAGATAGAATGTTATGGTTTGAACTGGAAGGGACGGTTTTTGAGTGTCCCTGGAAGCTGTGGAGACAGACAGTCATTAAACAAGTTGGTCTCCACTTACCTGCCTCAGTGTGATCCAATTTTGCTGCAAAAACTGTGCATATGCGAAATTTACTGAAGTTACATTTATCTGGGACAATTCCTGTGAAAATGAGTTCACACGTATTAAGCAAGAATTGGGATCGTGCAAAATACTTACACCTTTTGACCCCTTTTGCCAGTGTACTGTGTCTGTGGATGCCAGTTTGGATGGATTGGGAGGCATGATATCTCAGTTTAAGCATGGGAAGGAACACACCATTGGGTTTGCCTCCCGTGCTTTACATCCAAGTGAAAAAAATTACTCTGTAATAGAGCGAGAGCTACTGGCATGTTGTTGGGCTGTTGAAAGATTCAAATGTTTTCTTTGGGGAAAAACTTTCAAATTATTGACCGATCATAAACCTCTCATCCCCATACTCAACGGTAACATTGTCAAGGACCACACTCCAAGAATTGCTAGGTTTTGCTCTAAATTATTGCAGTATGATTTTGTTGTTGCGCACATTCCGGGAGGGAAAAACACAAGGGCTGGTTTACTCTCGAGATCACCTCTACCGTTGAAGAAGTATGAACTTTGTGATGATGATGCGGATGAAGAATGTTTGATCGCTGCTGTGGATGTTTGCATTCAGGGCTGTTTCACTGAACATGAGTGGTTTTTCGCTATGGAGTCAGATTCTGTCCTCAAGAAAGTTAAAAATGTCATTGTGTCAGGTTGGCCTAAAGAAAAGCATTTGGATAGTGAGCTCCACTCTTTTGCCAAGATTGCTGACGAGCTTACTTTAGAGGGTGGTGAAATGGTTATGCGTGGGGATAAGTTTGTTCCTCCTGAGTCTTTGAGGGCTCGCATTATCGATTTTGGTCATGCGGGTCATCTTGGACAAACTAGCACCAAAAGAAGGATCCGATGTGTCTACTGGTGGCCTTCCATGGATCGCCAAGTCAATGATGTTGTTGAGGGATGTGTTACGTGTTGTACCAGTGATAAAGTCATCAAGGTCACTGTCCCTCCTTTACAGAAGGTTGATATACCCAATGCTCCTTGGTTGAAGTTAGCTATAGATTTTGTGGGTCCTTTTAATGTCTTACCCAATAAACGCAAATCTGCTTTGGTTGTAGCAGATTATTTTCGTAAGTGGTGGGAGGTTCAATTTATGCCTGATCCCAATACACAAGAAGATATCAAATTCCTTCAATCTCTTTTTGCCAGAGAGGGTTTCCCGAAAGAAATTGTATCTGACAATGGGGTGCAATTTACCTGCAAGGAGATGTCGTCGTTTTTAAGCCAATCGGGAATCTCATATCGACGTGTCTCTCTCTATCACCCACAGGCCAATGGTTTAATTGAGCGCACGAATTGCATCTTAGTTGAGTGTGTCCAGTGGGCTGTTTCCTCTAAGATCGACATCAAGGAAGCAGTTCAAAGTATGTTGTGGGCGCATCGTACTACTCTCAGTCCTATCACGGGGTCTAGCCCATTTGTATTGCTCCGTGGTAGGGAGGCTTCTTTTCATATGTGCCCGGCTTGGATGAAGAAATGGGGTTCACGGTCCTTGTCTGTAAATTCTAAAACTGAAATAAACACTCCTGCCCGTCCTGTGCTACCTGACCTGGGTGGATTTAAGTCTAGTGTTCTCGTAGGAGATTGGGTGAGGATTAAATCTCCTGTCAATGTGGCAAAAGGTTTGTCTAAATATGGTCCTCCTGTTGAAGTGGATGCCACTTCACGGTTTGCTGTAAGAGTCAACGGAAGGAGTTGGTGGAATTTATCAAGAATCTATAAACTTCCTTGGAGGGTTGTGTTGCAATTGGGTCTAGAGTCTGGTAGTGATCCAGGTCAGGCTCAGCAAAGTCGTTTGCAATCTGTTCATCCTCCTAAGGTCCAACAAGGTCGTTTGCAATCTGTTCATCCTCCTAAGTTGTCATTGGAGTATGTTACTCCTTGCAAGAGTGTAAGGAGACTTGTTCCACCTAAACGTTTAGACCTGTAAGTTATTACTTATTTGTAGTCCATTACTCATTATTGCTCTATTTGTTTCTTCTCTTTTGTTTTCTGTTTATTGTTGTTCGGCTTTTGCTTTAATGAAAGAAAGGAGATGTTGTAGCAGTCTTGTTAAGCATGCATCTCCCTCTCTATCCCTGTTCCTATCAGAACCTATTATGTCACAGCTACTGAGATAGAATGTTATGGTTTGAACTGGAAGGGACGGTTGTTGAGTGTCCCTGGAAGCTGTGGAGACAGACAGTCATTAAACAAGTTGATCTCACACTTACCTACCTCAGTGTGATCTCTTCAAATAGTGCTTCTCTTCAACCTAAATCTATAAGTGCCTTTCAAACATTTGTACCTTCCCTTTTTCGTATATTCTTCCTTCTGACTCATGTTTCCCAATTGAAATCAATACTTACATTCAACCATACACATCTCTGATTTGTTAAAATCACAGCCCCTCTGGCATTAAGGTTGCTATTTTCATGAAACGTGAAAGCCTATCGGGGAGAATCCTTTCAGCAGCAATACACAATACAGAAAGTATAATCCAGCATACATATTTTCATGTTCTTCTCGCCCTTCCTGAATTTTTGCCATCATTTTCTCACTTTCTTCAGACATCATCACTCAGATAGCTAATTTAATCCATACGAGTTCCTAGATTGACCCATTTCATTACAGCAACTCCAATTTTCCTAACGTATTTGCAAAATATGAAATTGTTATTTATGGTGTGAAAATAATTGTGGTCAAACTTTCCAGTTTGTAAGGGAATACATAAAATCAGTTTTCCAACTTCTGCGTGCGGATCTTCAGTGTTACAGTAAAATATTGTTTTTATGGATGAGGAAATACATGGGGGCATATTTACAAGCCCCTAACGCCACCGGAGACTCACTTTTTCTGATGCTTCAGTGGCGTTGCTCTCTACCCTATATTTACAAGGGTGACTTTAAGCCACTTAAAGTGGCTTAACGCCACCTTGTAAATATGCCCCTTACCGCAGCAGTCTACTGCGGCAAAGGGACGGGCAATGGGTGTTGCTGTGGGTGTTCCACCGCAACACCCATTGCTTTTTGATGCTGCCCCTGTCACATGGCCCGTGGGGACATTGTCATCTTCTCTAAGTTAGCATGAGCACGCTGCAGCTTGCCCACTGCTTTGCGCACGTTATTACACCACTTTATTTTTGCAATAATTTCTATGGATGTTTTCACATGAGAACTCATCGCTGTGTTCACACACTCAGGTTCCTGGGATTTTGACTGAACATTGTGAGCAAGGTCGAACAACAATGCCCCTTGTTATTTTGTTCTAGCCAGGCCTTAGCCCTTAGACAAAACATACCGATGCATCTGTTGTTTGGGACAATGAACTTTGGTTTTATTGGAATACACGAATAGGTAGCACACACTTGGAGAGGGACCTTTCCAGGGAGAAGAGCGAGACAGCACCTATGATGTAGATCTACTCTCTATAGGCTAAGGTATGGGGTCTGCTGACAAAGCCTAGAGAACTTCTAATTTATAATAATACTATTTCTATGCAAGGGAAGGGAGGTTAGGCTATATTGTCTTTTCACAATGACATCTCCTTTCATGAATTATGGACTTACTGCTATGCTGACTGTATTTGTATTATGCATTTTTCTGCTTGTCGTGGCAACTATACTGCATCTTAGAGCACGTTAGTTAAAATAAATATTTTAAACTTGTTTGTGTCTCTGTCAGATCTTATTGTGGACAAGTACAAGAGTGCGAGCGAAAAGGTGTGTCTTGCTACCGCGATTCCTGAGAGATCTGGGAGTGTTGTGTTCTGGGGTGTCTAATCATTTGTTTCTCTGTGAGTGAGTAGGAGAGCAAGTGAGACACTATAGCTAGTTTGTCCTAGAATCATGGGTACTAAGGTGGTAGGATGACTCAGTCCCTATGCGCTAAGGTTCCATAATCCTACTCATAGTTCTGTTTTTGGGCAGAATCCCTGCAAAACCCCATATTTACAAGGTAATACCCGGTCTTAGGATGGCGATATGAGAAGAAATGATTAGTTTCTCTTCGTGTTTTGCTCTTTCTATGTGTGCTGCAGAATACAACACACATAGAAACAGCAAATCACCTTTAAAGATTGTTTATGTGCAGGAAGGTGTTCCTTCCTGCACATAAACAATCGCCCCTGCTGCACAGGCACCCTTGCTACATGGCGCAAGGGTGCATGCGCTGGTGCTAGGCTGGTTTTGAGGCACCAGCGCTAAGGGAAATGCAGAGGTGCACTGTATTTTTGTAAATACGGCGCATTGCTGCATTTAAAAAATGTCAGAGTGCGGCGTTACCAATTCTGGAGTAACACCGCGCTCCTACTTTTTATTGTAAATTTCCCCAATTGTTTCTTATGTTAGTGTGCCAACAAGTGATGAGAATATGTAGTCCTGTCTCATCTTGGAAGCAGGACAGAAATTCTCCAGCATGATCCATGTGGTCTGGGAATATAGCAATTGTAAAACTGACATCAAATAT
The DNA here is from genome assembly GCA_963921515.1 of Calotriton arnoldi. Taxonomy (NCBI): domain Eukaryota; kingdom Metazoa; phylum Chordata; class Amphibia; order Caudata; family Salamandridae; genus Calotriton; species Calotriton arnoldi. Next base: position 769,035 of record CAWUFW010003005.1, on the reverse strand, counting down.
CTGATAAATTCTCCCACTTACAACACTATCAATAATACAGGTTCAAAACAGGCCACTAAATGCGAGAAACACCAATCCAATAGGTCAATCCAAATCATTCTGTTGAATTACCTGAATAAAATTATTCTTAAGTAGGTCCACTTGAACATGGAGACTTTATCAAAATTATTTTACATCATATTACAGAGCATAGTGCTTGAGTAAATAAGTGCAAAAAGTGAAATAAGTCCCTGGAGCATTTCGGCGGCTCCCTGGCCTTTGTCCCACAGCTCCTTCTTACTGTAACCTTAGATTAATGCCTGCAAGCTAGGGTTTACATCTCTTAATAATTAAAACAGTCTGCAAATCTGAACTGCATGTACTGCACCAGTGATAAAATGAGAGGAAGGAGTCACTGGGAGAACATTTTTATTACTACCTACTTCCTGGCAAGTAAAATGTGACCATGGCCTTTTAGGCTTGCTGATAGAACGCACTTGCTTTTTCACGGCTTAATTGCATATATTTAATAGTCCCATAGCAAGAATGCAAACTATTATTAGTAGTGAATTGTTCTTTGATATGCACCTTCAATAGATTAAACTAATTACTCACTCACAATTGAGGTAGTGAGAGGTTCCCAGTTTGACTATTACAACCATAAAATCTCTCCTAGTTGTAGATATTCTTGTGTTTTCTCTCTAGCCACAAGGGACTCATTTATGGCATTTTGGTGTAGAGCATTGCAGCAAGGCCCCTTGCTATGCTGCCCTACTCCAAAGTGAAAGTGCAGGAATGCACCATATATAAGCAATACGGTGCATTCCTGTCCTCTCTGCCCGCGCTGGCGCCGTTTTGGTACCCTAGTGCCAACATAGGCATCCTTGCACCATGGTGCCAGGGTGCCTCCATTGCATGCAGGATTGTTTTTGTGCAGGACAGGACTTTCTGCACAAAAATAATCCTACAAGGCATTTTCCTTTTCAATGTGTGCTGCAGAATGCATATTTCTCCTTGTTATGCCTCACATCAGAAGCCGTACGGATTTGAACCTTCCCCAGGTTTTCATGGCTTTGTAAATCTGGGGCACCATCAAATTCCGTGGGTGTTAGGGGGTAAGAAAACCCACTGCAACGCCCATGGAATAACTCCAGGGCACAGAGTAAGGCTACACAGCGATTGTTGCATGAAGAATATACATTTTCCTAGCTTTCGTGAAGAAAAGTTTTAATTCTATTAAGGGTGCAGATGTGAGGATTACACTTATCTCTTCCATTTATTTCCTCTCAGCAGCCTTAAACAACATATTTTTTATTGAAAAGGCTACATATTCCATGAGTCTTTGAAACAATAACCAAAACCATAGAGTCAGCCCCATATAAGCAACATCAAGGAACAGCACTTCCTCTTTCTTCGAGCGAAAAATGTATCATACCACTGTTCTGTCAATAATCTTGCTTCTGATCGGATCCTGTAGAAAACCAAATATAACCAGCATAAGTTCCAAAAGATATAACATAAGGCATACACACAATCATTAACACTAGGAATAATCAATAATCTTATTGATGAATTGATCCCTCCTTCCACAAACCATCTGAACCGCTAGAATTTACATTATTCGACCATGTCAAAAACAACTTCAAAACGTCCTTGAACCCATCATACCTATTCAACTTTGAAAACTTCATTGGGAAATGGATGGTTAATAAATGATGAACACAAAAGGGAGGGATAATCCTTGCCTCCGCGTCCTTAATAGAATTGAAATTTTCCTTCACGAAAGCTAAGAAATTGTATATTCTATGTCAGGACCAGAGGCTCAGATTATGCTAGTTTAAAGCTGGTTGACAACCAGAGAGGCCATGCTCATGATTAGTTGGGAGTAAAATTCATTAAATGTGGAGTCCAAAGACCAGTGCACTGCACTGAGGATGTTCTTGAGGTGGCTCCCTAGGGACACGGCTTTTGAGGCCATGCTTCCCGGTGGAATATGCTGCAAAAGCAGAAATATCGATGCCTGCTTCTTTCAGTACCCATCTCACCCAATGGGCCATAGTTGCTGCCGATACTTGCTTGAAAAGCTTCTTGAGAGATAGAAATAGTTGTGACACACCAGGCGGTCTATATTCCTCCATCATGTACTCATATGCACTGAGGCAGCGCACCGCACACAATTTTGGGTGACCCGGAAAAGCCGGGTAGTGAACCACCCTGGCGTTTGATCTGGTGCATCGTACAATCATGAATGACACCCCCTCTGGAGTGAACGTACGTGCTGTAACCTCCAGGGCACGGCTATTTGAAACCCATTTACACGAGATGAGGCATAGGAGAACCGCTAACTTACCTGGTAACTCCTTATGGGAAAGATATGTATTTTAATGCCATTATTGTAGTAGTTGTAGAATCACATAAACATCCCATAGGGAAGAATACTTTGGTTGAGGTGGAAAGGGCAAGCAAATATCCCTTAAGAGTCTACAGACAAACGGATGTTCCCCAACCGGAACCTCATGCATGGGAACGTCACCCACTGAGATTGCTGATCTGCTCGCATTAATCGTGCGGTAAGCCAGACCCCGGTCCACTAATTCCAACAAGAAGTTAACCACATGCACTATATCGGCCCCCACAGGATCCAGACCCCATTGCAAACACCAGCATGACCACCTTCTCCGCACGGATCTGTATCTCTTGACTGCTGGGAGCAGGAATCGTCATCGGGGGTATCACCGAGCTGGGAATCCTCCTGTGCCTCCTGTGTGTCTAGGCGTCTTTTGAGAAAGACCTATGCAAAAACAACAATTGATGGACAGAATGCAGAACAATGTCATACATTCACCCCAGTACCCAGATCTGGGCCTAAAACCATCGTTTTTTTGCTCACCATGCCCTTCCAGTTTGAACCCAGCCATATGCAAATCAGTCTTGACCCTGTGCCCAATGGGAACAGTCCAGCCCGAACTGCCAGGCCAGGTCCTCCCTGGACTGGAAACAAGCATCTTAGGACTGGTTTCGGGGTTTCACCCTCATCAGCCAGGATAGCTTGACTCCAGTGGCATGGAGAGCACGGGACCCACGTCTGGGCATACCCGTCCCACTCGGGGTGACAAATGCAAAAACAACAATTGATGGACAGAATGCAGAACAATGTCATACATTCACCCCAGTACAGAGATCTGGGCCTAAATCCATCGTTTTTGCTCACCATGCCCTTCCAGTTTGAACCCAGCCATATGCAAATCAGTCTTGACCCTGTGCCCAATGGGAACAGTCCAGCCTGAACTGCGAGGCCAGGTCCTCCCTGGACTGGAAACAAGCATCCTAGGACCGGTTTTGGGGTTTCACCCCATATCAGCCAGGATAGCTTGACTCCAGTGGCATGGAGAGCACGGGACCCACATCTGGGCATACCCATCCCACTCTGGGTGACAAATGCAAAAACAACAATTGATGGACAGAATGCAGAACAATGTCATACATTCACCCCAGTACAGAGATCTGGGCCTAACTAAATCCATCGTTTTTTTGCTCACCATGCCCTTCCAGTTTGAACCCAGCCATATGCAAATCAGACTTGACCCTGTGCCCAATGGGAACAGTCCAGGCCGAACTGCCAGGCCAGGTCCTCCCTGGACTGGAAACAAGCATCCTAGGACTGGTTTCGGGGTTTCACCCCTCATCAGCCATTATGAGAGAAAACTGAATGTTAAAAACATCCAGGTCACATAGTTGGTTCACATTAGAACTTCGTAAAAACACTGTATAAATCACAACCTTGTGCTGCCATACGTGCTGTTCAATGTGTTTGTCATAGGCTCTCATACCTACGGTGCCTAGAGTGAAGTGCATATATTTAGCACTATAATGACCGTTAGTTCATCGCGTGGACTACAATAATCCAAAGTACTATTGTGAGTCAAAACCTCAAAATATGCATACTGGCACTACTTTTAAAATCTATCAACAAACTGTGATTTCCGGGCATTGCAATGGCGTGTTGAATACGCCCGACTCCAGGACTCACATATCCACGGGGTCCTGGATCGGGTTTGTATCAGGTGCCAAGAGGGCGTTTGGTCTTGGTGTAGTGAGTATGCGTTTTACCATAAGCAGCCATGAGGTAACTTTTCACATGCAATCTAAGTTTGATCTAACGAAGTAATTGCCTCTTAACTTTACCTAGTGTGTCAAGTCTGCTGGTTATGAGGCCACGCACTGATAACCAGCAGACTTGACTACGGCAACGCCCTATACGCCGGTATCAACAGAACCCTTCCACACAAACTCCAAACCATCCAGAACGCCGCAGCCAGACTCATCCTCGGGACACCACGTCACGAACACATGACCCAACACCTACGAGACCTCCACTGGCTCCCCGTCGAGAAGAGGGTCACCTTCAAACTCCTCACCCACGCCTACATATCACTCAACAACATCGGACCCAAATACCTCAACGAGAGATTATCCTTCCACGCACCCAAGAGGAACCTCCAATCCGCCGACCTCGCCCTGGCAGAGGTCCCCCGCATCCGCAGAAACAAAACAGGCGGGAGAGCCTTCTCCCACATCGCAACCAAGACCTGGAACGAGCTCCCTGTGAACATCAGATGCTCCCCGACCCTGCACACGTTCAGGAAGGACCTCAAGACCTGGCTCTTCAATTGATCCGGAGCTGCCGCCCCCGCGCCTTGAGACCCTCACGGGTGAGTAGCGCACTATATAAAACCCTGATTGCTTGATTGATTGATTGATTGACTACAGACCAACACCCCCGCTAGGATCCCTGGGGTAGGGACCTACTACAGCCCATATAAGCCTTGTATTCGCCTTCTCTCCCATTCACGAGTGTATATGAGCTCCATGACAGTGTGATGCTTATTAAATGAGGTGTTCACATGCATCTCCTCGTTATTATTACTATTCGTAAATCATCAGCCCGGAAATCATGGTTTGTTGATAGATTTTAAAAGTAGTGCCAGTATGCATATTTTGAGGTTTTGACTCACAATAGTACTTTGTATTATTTTTCTCCACACGATGAACTAACGGTCGTTATAGTGCTAAATATATGCACTTCACTCTAGGCACCGTAGGTATGAGAGTGTATGTCAAACACATTGAACAGCACGTATGGTAGCACAAGGTTGTGATTTATACAGTGTTTTTACGAAGTTCTAATGTGAACCAACTATGTGACCTGGATGTTTTTACAAGTCTGTTTTCTCTTCCAGAGTCCTTATACATTCTCTTTCAGACTATGCTGAGAGTCCAAACCGTAAGTTTGCGGTTGCAATTGTCACAGGAGAGGGTGCACCTTAGCGAGTGCATACCCCCGTGGCATTACTGGTCCTGACGAAAGCCTCGCTAATTTGCACATTGAGGCTGAAACATGTAGACCGATCACTATCACGCACTTCACATAGGGATGTCATTGGTAAATTTAACCAGTGAAGACATCCACTTTCGCCTGTTTTAATCTTGCCCTACTTTTCCAACATCCAAAAATTATTTAGGACTAGTAAAGGCAATTTTAATATTCACAGTGTCACTGATCACTCACTCTTCACATTCAATCAAAACCTTCTCCACTGTAATCAGGCGTCGTAGCACACCCGAGAGGCATTCGGCCCCTCGGGTGGGAACCCTATGATGAAGCATGTCACCAACTAGTTTGGTGAGTGAAGGTTCTTCTTAAAAACTAATGTGACTCCTTTTGCCCTGATCAAGACAGTAATTCGGAATCACTCTTTCATTGTTTATCTATAAGTGAAAATAGTGTCAAAAAGCACAAAGCACCCATGGTAGCCAATGTTTGTGGTAGACTGGGTCTTATGCGTGATTTGAGAACAATGGGGCTGGAGCGCCTTATAGATACATCAACCAGGTTTGGCCCAGTCGAAGGTTTTACTTTGGAACCAAGGGCAAAGTGCAGCAAGTCACCGTGCTGCTCTGTGCTGATTGATAGGCAAAGGGCAGGAATGAGCCGTACTTAAAATTGTAGAGCACATTCCTGCCTTTCCCCAGCTCTGATTCACAATGTGCTGCCTAGCACCAAAGTAGGCACTCTTTCACCATGGTGCAAGGGTGCCTGCATTGTTAGCAGGATTGTTTTGTGCAGAATGCAGCACACATAGAAAGAGGAAAAATGAGGAGAAATAAACATATCTCTACCTCGTTACGCCTCACCTGGGAAGGGCTAGCAGTTTGGGCACATTCCCAAATATACCACTTATGACAAATCTGGAAATGCATCACAATCCCTGGGTGTTGTGTTAGAACAATCACACACCACCCATGGAACACCTCATTAGGGCAGAGTATTGCAACGTAGTGATTTGCGCTGCATTGCGTTACTCTTGATTTATCAAGCCACTCACAGCCATGCAAGGGGGCCCTGCATGGGTTGATAAATCGCATCTTAAAGGTTGTGTCACTTTTGCACCCCATTGCAAGGTGCAAAAGCGATTCAATTCTTTGTTAAATATAGCCCTTTATATTTTTTCTGGAAGACAAAATCCTTCAGCAGTGTAAGGCAGCAGGCTGTATCCAAGGGAGCGGCTGGTCTTGGCAGGAAAAGTTCCAAGCCAGAGACATTGTGTGACTTGCAGGTCAGATACTTTAGGTGCCTTCACCTGATCAATAGTTCCTCCTTCACACTTGTGGGCATATTTACAAGGGGATAACACCACCAGAATGTCACTTTTAGCAACGTTCTGGTGGCTATATTCCCTTCTCCTTATTTACAAAGCGGCGTCAAGGGGTGTGTAATGGGTGTTGCAGTAGGCATTCTGCTGCTGCTCCTTTTGCTTTTTGATGCTGCCCCATATTTACAAGGCTGGGGTAGCACCAAAAACAAAAGCTAGGTAATACCTTGTCTTAGACTGGTGATAGACTCCTAATTTTTTGCTCGCTTTTTGCTCTTTCCATGTGTGCATAGAAAGAGCAAATCGCCTTTCAAGATTGTTTATGTGCAGGAAGGTGTCCTTTCCTGCACATTAACAATCTCCCCTGCAGTGTAGGCACCCCTTCAACATGTCTGCGCTGGCGCTAGGCAGATTTATTAGTGCCAGCGCTAGGCGAAACACTGGGGTGAGCCGTATTTTTGTAAATACAGTGCATCCCTGCGTTTTAAAAATGTTGGAGTGCAGCGTCACCCATTTTGGCGTAACACCACGCTGCAACATTTTGTTGTAAATATCCCCCTTGGTCTCTTTTTAGAGCTCGGAGTCTTTTAGAGGAGCAAGGCTGTGATTTCCAATTTGCAAGTGTCTATTTTGATGTACAAAGCATTCACAATTAAGAAACGCTGTGAAAGAAAGAGAGCACCTGCAAAATACATTGGTTCAAAATAGGTGGTAACCATGTGCAAAGTATAAAAGGGGTCCTACAATGTTACAATGTTTAACAACGGCTGCACTCTAAGCTGTAGTGAGGAGGATGCAGATTTAGGGAGGCGCGCAGAGGAGGAGGAGAAAAAGGATATTCCAGCAGAGGGTGACTTAGTTTCAATAAACTGATGAGGAAGTTTATGCCAGATGCAGGCTTACCAAGCAGGGTAGTTTGAGTTTAATTAATGTGCTGGACCCTGTATGAAGCAGGCCTACCCAACACAGAGTAGCAATACCAATACATACTCATATTTTGTGCTGGTTACGCCTCCTAGCTTCAGGTAGCTACCAACAAACTGTGGCTGCAGCTAGAAAAAATTTGCAAAGTGAATTATATAGGGTTTTCCCAAAAATTTACAGAGGCAATGATGGCCAGCATACAGTTCTATATTTCTTTTCCTAGCACCCCTGCAGAGTTAGAAAGTATCAAAATCCAATTATATGCAGTAGCACTTTTTCCACAAGTGCTTGGCTGTGTAGACGGTACACATATTTTAATTTGCACATTATTATTATTATTATTATTATAGGGGATTTATAGAGCGCATGGCTGCCCTAAGGCTTCCTAGCGCTGTACGATTAGTAACTGATAAGATGCCGTCAACTTAGAGGTGTTGCTTAAACAGCCAGGTCTTAATTTGCTTTCGAAATTGCAGTTCATTGTCTATTTTTCTACACTCCAGCGGAATGGAATTCCAGAGTTTGGGAGCCAGATGGGAGAAAGCTCTTCCACCCCATCTTTCTCTCCTAACCTTTGTTTGTGTTAGGCGGTCTTCCGTACTAGACCGTAACCGCCTGTTTGGAGTGTAGGGGGATATTAGTTTCCTGACTTTTTCCGGCCCTTTATTATGGCGTGCTCTGTGCGTAATGATCAGGACTTTGAATTTTATTCTTGCTTCTATCGGTAACCAGTGAAGGTTCACAACATTTTTTTTACCGATTCCCGTATGGGAACATCACAGAGCAGTCTGGCAGCTGCATTCTGAACGATCTGCAGTTTGCGTGTGACGTATTTAGGTGCTCCCATGAACAAATAGTTACCATAATCTAGTCGAGAAGTGACCAGAGAGTGGACCACTGTCTTTCTTAGAGGAGTTGGCACCCTCTCCAGGATTTTCCGTAGGCTTCTCAGTAGTCCAAAACAAGTTGCGGCTACCTTCTTGGCTTGTGTCCCCATAGATAGGTCAGATTCTAGCCAAAAGCCTAGGCTTTTAATTATGTCTGTAGGTATCGGTGCTTTACCTAAGCAGGCTGGCCAGTCTAGAATGGGGCTGGGTATCAGTTTATTTCCAAGATGTAATATCTCAGTCTTCTCCCCATTCAGCTTCAGGCAGCTTCTCGTCATCCACTCTTTGACTTTTATCAAGCAGGAGGACATCTTCTCCCCGTCTCTGCTGTTTTTTGGGTCTAGTGATATCACCAATTGTGTATCGTCTGCGTACGAGGTCATGGATATATCGAATTCTTGTACAATCTTGGCCAGGGGCTCCATGTATACGTTAAAAAGGGTTGGGCTCAGTGCTGATCCCTGTGGTACGCCGCACTTTAGCCCCATGGTTTACGAGAAAGTATTTTCTTGTACTTGGAAAGTTCTTTTATTCAGGAATGATAGAAGCCATTTGAGTGCCTTGCCCTGTATCCCAATATTTGCTAACCTTCTGCCAAGTATTTGATGGTCCACCGTGTCGAAAGCGGCGCTCAAATCCAACAGGAGGAGCACCACAGATTTCCCCTGGTCTAGTGATTGTCTCAGCTCTTCTACCACTACCAGTAATGCAGATTCCGTGCTGTGTTGTGCTCGAAAACCCATCTGAGTTAGATGGAGGCATTGGTGGCTTTCAAGAAAATTAGACAGGTTTCTGTTGACGTGTTTTTCTAACAGTTTGCCTGCATATGATAGCTGAGATATCGGTCGGTAGTTCCCCAATTGTCCTGTATGTGCATTAGCTTTTTTTAATAGGGGCTTTATCACTGCATGTTTCCAGGCCCCTGGGACTTAGCCTAATTCTAGAGATTGATTCAATACCCTCATTAAATTTGGTATAATGATGGGTGCTACTGTCTTAAGTATTTGTGGAGGGGCTGGGTCCAGAGGTGAGCCGGACTTCACCTTTTCCATCAGTGCTGCAATCTCATGTTGTTCAATAGGTGGGAAGTTAGTCATCACCTGCTGTGGAAGTACTATTTCTGAGTCTTCTTCCCTCTCTGGATCAGGGTCTCCCTTATTTTTAAAATTACTGTATATGTCCGTTACTTTGGAGAGAAAGTATGTGGCCAGGTCATTACATTACACATCCACTAACACAGAGTATATGTATCATAGCTGTAAGAGGCAGCATTCTTTAAACATACAAGTTTTATGTAATGCAAAATGTCTAATCACAGATCTTGTTGCATGATACCCTAGCAGCACTCATGACTCATATACATTTAGACACGGTGGACTGTATGAGTGGCTATCTAGATGAGATTTTGGAGACGGATGGCTGTTAGGTAATTATGATGCACATGTATACTTATTTTCTTAAATTTAATAAACCAGCTGTGTTATATTTAAGGTGGCAGTGCATATTCCTTAAAGCCATGGATTCTGACTCAACACTTACAGCCTAGAACCCATAGATAAAGGAGATGTAATGATGGTCACAAACACAGGGCATTATAGAGAGAACATTTGGAATTCGCAGAGGCAGATTTAGATGTCTCCTTAAAAGTCGGGGTGCCCTGGAATATGACCCTACAATGTGGTGCAAAATTATAGCCAGATGTGTTATGCTACACAACCCAGCTGTGCTTAGGAGGATACTAATTGAAGCAGAAAGTGATAGCTCTGAAGTGGAAAATGATGTGCAGACTAAAATTATGTGACAAAGAACTGTTTTTATGTACTTGCAACAGATCTGGTTTGAAAAAGATTAAAGCATAGCCTGCTCCATTTCATCTTCTGCAAGTATTACTTGGCATATTCCAAGAGATTTCAAGTTTCACTAATTAGAGAATGTGGTATTAGAAGATGTGCTGATGCCTTGTCGTACCTGCAACAGCTGAACTCCCCTTCTCATTGCAGCAGCATTTGCTCTTTTATAAAGAGTGCAATTGCCAAAAAGAAAACAGATGGTATTTTAACCCAAAGGCACTTCAAGTCACACATGGTTACTTGATCAGATGCTAACATAGGGGCACCTGTCTGATGAGTTTGTCAAGGCTTTTGAATCCAACTGTGTGAGAATTTAACCCTGGTGATTTGACTGAGGAGTTTTATCTAGTTAATGTTTTTACCATCTAATTTTATCATTATTTAATAATCTTTTGTTTATGAATTCAGTGTACAGACGAGGATGTGATCATGTTTTAATGATCTTTTAATGCCTTATATTGTGCTTTTATGGCTGCTTCTTGCCGCTGAAATAAAGTATTATCAATCAATCAATCGGGTTGCTATTGCTCCTAGATGAAGAAAGCTCGCCAACTGACATACTGTTCACACTTTAGCCCTCCACTGTTTCCCCAACAGACCATGGTGAAATATTTTCTGCATTGGCAGTCTGCATTTCCTCAAGCGTATTTGTAATTTGTGCAAGCGTTTTTGCCACTTCATCATTGTGGTGTACTACTTCAACCTGCAAGTTGGCTGTTCTTCTATACATTGTTGATGCCACTGTAGCCAATCTTTTCACAAACTGACAAAAGATTGCAGCCAAGTGTTTGTCTCTTTGTTGGCACCTGTGTGATGCTGAATCTTAAGTCATTTGTGCGGTCAGATCTTTAATAGCCTTAGTTAAATCCTCAAAGCCTGTTTTTTCAACCTCATTGCCTTCCTAAATGGCTCTATCCATACTCCATACCCTTCTATTTTTTTATTTATTTTTATTTGAAAAGTTTTATAAAGCGCGAACAAGACCCTTACGGGTATCAGAGCGCTATACAGAGGTGGTGAAAGCACGAATAAAACTACTTAATTCAGCTGTTGCTCTGTGCAGCTTGCATTGTATTTTAAGCATGATTGCTCTGATAAATGAAATTGTGCAGGAGTAGGTCTCTTCCGTTTGGCCTCTTCCAGTAGCTAATGGCTCCTTCCTTCTGCTTGCTAACTTCTCCTTCATATGGAGCAGAGCATGTCTTCTGGATTTCTTCCACTAATCCTTTTGTCACTGTTACAGCATTTAGTCATCACTGAATCCTGGTTCGTGTCTGATTTTTGCTGGACTCAGGAACGGACATGGAAGCCTTTTCAAGGTGGTCATGCTCGCCTTAACACTGCCACTAAAATCTACAGCTCAGCATCAGAAAAGTTTTTTTTGCGCTTCCACCCCACCTCCTACTGTGGCTCTGTAGAATGTGCACTTCAATCTATGTTTCTGACAGATACTGTGCAAATTCATAGTCGATTCACAAGTGCTCTTTACTTCTGTAATTAAAATCATCTCTCTCCCATTGCATGCACCAGGAAAGGAAGAAAATTAACATACGCACGTCAAAAAAGTTGGTCTCGAATCGATGCTCTGCACCAAGCACCAAGAAAAGGGCACCTCAAAGCCCTCTTAGTTGTAGAATACATGTTTTATCCCTTGACTCACCAAATGTACACACTGGTGAAGTTCAACCCGAATCGGGTGGGAAGGCTTGTTTACACATGCTTGTCAGATTATTTTAAAAATTTGTAAGATCTTGGTCAGAAGACGTGAGAGTACTACTGCCTAATTATAGGCCTTTCTTTTGTTGTTCCATGTAATTTGGGGCTCTCGCTCAGATTATTTTGCATTAACGCCTGGCAGTCCCTTCCTTTCTAAAGAGAGCAAGTGCATGCCAATTCTGTATTAGACATGTGGGCCCAAATTTACAAAGAGTTTGCTTTACTTATTTAATGCAAAGTAATGCAAAGTTTTCTGCTGGGATTTACAAACCAATGCAAATCACAATATGTGTTAGGTTGTAACCGAAATTAACGCAGAGCAACACAACAAATGTGCTGCCTTGAGATACTTTGCCTCAAGGGGGCGTTCATGGGTAGTGCATGGGTGTTCCCATGCACCCACTCATGGGTTTTGGCACAAATCCTTACTGCAAAGGGTTATAGACAGGGGTTCACGCCAAAATGCTGTGACTCCCTGAGGCAGGCATAATGAGGAGAAGTGTTTGCATTTGTCCTCAGTTTTTCCTTTTTCATATGTGTTGCATTCTGCAGCACATGTACAAAGAGAAAAATGCCTTAAAGCATAGTTTGTGTGCAGGAAGGGGATCCTTCATGCACAAAAAGTATGCTGAGTACAACTCAGATATCCTTGCACTATGGCGCAAGGGCTGCCTGCCTTGGCGCATGGCAGCCACAAGTGTGTCAGAACAGGCAGAGAGCAGAGTTGTGTCACTTCTAAGCAGATATGGCACAGTTCTGGCATCTCCCGTTCATGCAACACATCACAACAACTTTACTTGCTGAGCTAGGTTTGGTGAACTCTTTTTAAATATGCCCAGTAGTATCACCTTTCTGTACATTTGATAAACTGATGCAGAAACATTATGGTCTTTGCTGGTGCAGGGTAGAGCCAAAAGCTTGTTTTATGTGCATGCAGGGCATAAAGGGAATTAATTTACCGTGATATTTTTCTGAGTTAGTGCTTTATTTTTTAGGTATTATGGTTCGAAAATAGAGATCAAGGTTTGCCTCTGTGTTTCTGAGCTATGCTGTCCGATGATGAAGTTGCAAAGCTGAGATTAGATGTCAAGTATCCTAGTTCCATGGTCAGGGCCGGACTGGCCGCAGCAGGCACCGGGCGTTTCCCCGGTGGGCCGCCAAGGTGGGGGCCGTTTTTTGACCCCTTTGGGGCCATTTTTGTTACCGGGGGCAGTTTTGCAGCCCCCTGTAACAAAAGCAGCTGCAGTGTTTTACACGTGCAATCCCCCCCTCCTGCGGCCGGCCCGACTCAATTGCCAGGGCCAGTTTGCGCTCCCAGTCCGGCCCTGTCCATGGTTGAACATCTAGTCTGTTGTGTGAACACTGCAGTGACTTGCCCAACGGGTTCTGTCAAGATTTTTCTAAGGCACACTACATTTTCTTTAGGTCTTGAAAAATGATGTGTTTACTGGGCAGTGTGCATGATAGACACTGCTATTTACCGCTGGTGTTTCACAGCTAAAGACTATTTCATTCAATTTGTTCGTGTTCTAAACTTGTCTCTCAAAATGTATAATAGTGATCAGTCACAGCTTACTTTGAGTTAGTAACGCCATTAGAACTCAAAAGCAGTATAAATAGCAATCACACTTCTAATCTTAGGCCAAGTTATATATATATATATATATATATATATATATATTTTTTTTTTTTTATTAATCTAATTTAGAGGAATGAGTTTTAGAAAATGTAACCTGTGTTTTGGCAAACATCTATAGGAGCCAGGGGTCACAAGGAAAGCAACAGGGGCTGCAGTGGGTTGCGTAGGGGTTGCAGTTGTGACTCCTCGTGACTCCCAATGCACTGTGTTTTGGGAGATCATGGACTAACTGCTTTTAAGGAATGACTGGCACTGAAGTTATTCAGATTTAACACAGTTGAGGAAGTTGAAAAATGTCCTTCTGATGGTGCCAGGATATGACACATAAGAGTGAGATCTTTACTTAGGAACCTAAATTGTAATCCCTCCATGTGAATTATGAAAAGAACAGGAAGAAGTTAAACAATTGAAAATTCCCAAAATGATCTAGACTAGAAAAAGAGAATAAACCGAGTGATTTGAAATTGCAGTCAGATTCTCATATAGTCTTCGATTTTTCACCAGATGTGATATTGTTCTTGTCTGCCTGTGCTACCTAGACATAAACAGAAATTCATTTTCTAAGCTATGATATTTTTTGGATGCTGGGACTTTTTATAATTACAAAATCAGTTCAGCATTTTCTTTTCATTCCTGAGTATTCACACCACCCATGTGTAAAATGAGAATATGTGTACGGCACCAGAAAATAATAGAAACATGATTGTAATTCTGAAAAAATGTGAGTGCCAAAACGGTACAGACCTCTCGGCAATAACAGAAAAAATGTGCTTGTCATAAGAGTGACAGTTCAGATACATTACAATTATGATAAGAATATTGATATTTTGCTCAATATATGTAAATAATAGATTTCTGAGAATGTTTTAGCAGGTTTATATATCATTAGAAAAAACAAATAGAGACTGTTGGATGCTTAGAATTTTCCAAATCACTGCAAAATACAAAGTTGATTTCATGAAGTTGAAAGTGTGTTTTTATCATTGTTGTGCAGTTAGTAAGTAAAATAAGTAAACAGAATCTGTCCCGTATATGAACGATTTTTCTGTGATGTATCATTATTAGTATGGACAATATTAATTAATAAATAATGCTTGAGCTAATCATCTTTCTGATGTAACTGCCCTGCGATGCACAACTAGCCACTAGGGATATTGTAAACAGATAGAAAGATTGCACTGTACATTTTACCATCATATCGTTTTAAAAATAGGTTTGGATTTTATAGAACTAGGAATTCCAACAATTTAATTTACAAACAACGCAGGAACAATGTTTGTTCAGTGCAGGATATCAATAAAACATTTATTCCACAATGTAATGTATTTCAAATTTGAATTAATGACAAAACAGATCAACTTCTATTTTTATTGAGAAAGCGCGAACATGCATCAAATTCCAGTCGTTTATGAATTTGTAAAAGGCAAATACAAAAGATCTGATTACATTGTACAAATGGCTTTGCAAATATTCTGAGCAATGTAGATACATGTAAGATATGAGCCTGAAGTTTGTTCTGATGGACAACAAAGAAAATATTGGGTGAGCAACTATAAAGCAGAATCGAAAGTAGGTGCGAAAACAGATGTTCATGAAACATACTGGATAGCAATGGCCAAATTTCAATCAAGATAACCAAATACTGTTAAAGAAGTTGTTGCAACTGCCTCTTTATGCTACTGGGTATATCATCCCAGCTGCCTGGAATTATTTATTTACCATTACAAGAAACACGAGCTGTATGCAAATCAACCCCGCTAAATGGAGTAGTTTATCCCAATTTGCTGAACCACCTCCAGGAAACAATCAACCCTGTATTTGAGACACGAAGTTAGGGATTAGTCAGTGACTTGCAGCTTGTGACCCAGCACTTCAAGTACACATGTACAGAAGGATACTTCCAATAGCAGGGATAGGAATTTTTGGACTTCATGGCAAATACTTTGGGACCCTAGGTCCACTGCTGCTCACTACCAAGAGCTGTGTTAAGAATATTTCACATGTTTAATTTATGATGTTTGGGAAATACATCTGACCCTAGTTCAGAGGTTCACATCTACATACTTCCAACAACTGCAAGAGGCATCTTCGTGCATTTTGAGTAAAGCTTCTTCAGAAAAAGTACTTTGTGACTCTACACACAGCGAGGCCAGAGGTCCACAAATGGATACTTCCCCCAGCTCTGATAGGAATGTTTGTATATGTTCATTGTGAACGTCTTATGAAATTCTTGTTGCACTGCTTTCCATGCAATGTTGCTCTCCTGTTGGAGCCAATTACTTATATGACCCTCCCCTTGATGCAATGCTTGTGCCCACCCACACGCCAGAGGAGGCAGCCATAAGTGGAAGCTGCTGTTGATCGTTTCGGGGTATCGGAGTCCAGACTTTCTTCTGGTGACCCGACAGGGGCTAGATTTTCAACTATCCAACTTTCAACATGTAACTTTTATTCCCCTTTGATTTCGGGGCTCCAGCGGGTATTAGCATTTCCCTCCTAGGGGAAGCTGCAAAGCTCCGTTCCTCCCCCATAGCCTGATCTTTACTGGAGCCCTCACATGCCCCTCAAAATACTAGAGTTACCTGGTGCCACCGCTGCTGCTACAGCTGCCTTTCAGCCGCCTTCACTGTGCCTGACCTGCTTGTGGAGATGTGCAGGTACTGGTTTACGGCAGGGCGGCAGGGCGGCAGAGCGGCAGAGCGGCAGGGCGGGAGTGCAGCAGGAAGTCAGGGTTTCTGGCGATAGTTGGGGGTTCTGTGGTGAGCTGGCCAGAGAGGTGGGGTAGCATTCTGTAGTAACCACAACAAAGCAGTGGTTGTCTTCAAATGTCGTTTATTATGATTATGAATCTGAGAAAGGCCCCGGACCTCCTCACTTTTCGGAGAGGATTGAAAACCTGGCTCTTTACGCTTTAAACTTGTTCTCCTATCTTAATTTCTCAGAGAGTTAGTGGTCAGCGCCAGGACACCTTCGGGTAATTGCAGCGCTTTAGAAATAGCGATAACATAACATAACATTACACAAAGCAACATCACACCACAGACAATGGGCAAGAACAACTCATGAGCGTCTCCACAATGGACTCCAACTGTCAGCTCACGGAGCCACGCGATCTGCGTCACATACCCTCATGAGCCATGACATCACACAATGCCCACTTGGGGGTTGTCCAGGTGAGCAAGATGCTACATATCTCTTTTCCTTGAGAAAAATGGTTAAACAGTGTCCAAAGAGAATAAAATATATGGACCATAATATAACTTTTAGACCTAAACTGAGAATATTACTCTCAATAAATAACCATAAATAAGAAGGAATATCCAAGGAAACAATATGCACTACAGAGAAATGAAAACAACATGCTAAGATTTTCATGAGCACTTCTCATTCTAAACATGAATTATAAAAAAATGAATGAACTGTAATTAATATATGAAAAGAAAATGAAAAACCATAACTTACAATATGTCCTTTCCAATACAAACAGACCAAGATAAAGAAGTAGGCAAAAAATTATTTTAAGAAAATACACAGAAGTTACCTATATCTAGGAGGCAGCCTTATATGCCTTACACTTTTTCTGAAGGGATGAGGAGATACCTTATACTTGTTAGACAAAGCCTGTTTTGAAATAGTCTCTTTCCCATTTACAGTTCTATTGTCATGGAAACATTCAGCTAACATGTTTGAAGCAACTTTTACAACTTTATTCATGTTCCACCAGTTACGTCCATTGACACGCACAGCACTTCCACAAATCTTGTCAATTCGCATTGGCTAGGAATATTTTGATTGACCTTTTCTTACAAAAGCCATCTTCTTAATATGTACCACATCTCACACTTCAAAATCTTTCACTGAGACACTCTTCTTTTTGTTATGACATCTTTTGTTTAGCCTGTGCACTTTCAACTTTGTTCCTAAGAACCATGTCCAACTAAGAAAAATACTAATTCTGTTTGAGCCAATTTGATATCCAAGCTGGTTTGAATTCAAGGTTTTCCACCCTTCAAAAGTACGAATGGTTGAACACCAGTAGTGGAATGTGGTATTGTTCTACAAAGCAAACACAAGGAGATGATGGACGGAGCGCTGAAACTTTTCAGACACTCACCCCCAGTCACAGATCTGGTTTGAATCCATCATCATTCTTTAGCTCACTTTAACACCCCAGTTCAGACACAGCTATATGCAAATCAGTCTTGACCCTGTGCCTCATGGGAACAGTCTAGACCGAACTGCCAAGCCATGTCTTCCCTGGACCCGAAACAAGCATCCTGGGACCGGTTTTGGGGTAACACCCCTCATCAGCCAGGTTAGCTTGAATCAAGTGGCAAAGTGAGAAAAGAACCCACGTCTGGGCATACCCTGTAAACTTAGGGCGAGCAAAGCAAACACAACGAGATGATGGACGGAGCGCTGAAACTTTTCAGACACTCACCACCAGTCACAGATCTGGTTTGAATCCATCATCATTCTTTAGCTCACTTTAACACCCCAGTTCAGACACAGCTATATGCAAATCAGCTTTGACCCTGTGCCTCATGGGAACAGTCCAGACCGAACTGCCAAGCCATGTCTTTCCTGGACCAGAAACAAGTATCCTGGGACCAGTTTCGGGGTAACACCCCTCATCAGCCAGATTAGCTTGAATCCAGTGGCAAAGTGAGCAAGGGACTCACGTCTGGGCATACCCTGCCAACTTAGGGCGAAAAAAGCAAACACAAGAAGATGATGGACGGAGCGCTGAAACTTTTCAGACACTCACCCCCAGCCACAGATCTGGTTTGAATCCATCATCATTCTTTAGCTCACTTTGCCACCCTAATTCAGACACAGCTATATGCAAATCAGTCTTGACCCTGTGCCTCATGGGAACAGTCCAGACCGAACTGCCAAGCCATGTCTTCCCTGGACCGGAAACAAGCATCCTGGGACCAGTCTGAGGGTAACACCCCTCATCGGCCAGGTTAGTTTGAATCCAGTGGCAAAGTATAGAACCACAACATGGTGCTCACAGTTACTGGCATTACACAATTATATGTAATTGCCCAATGTATACATTTGCCTAAGACTCTGTTTAGGCGCTCAACCATGCCTTTGGTTTGGGGATGGTAGAGCAAAACCTTTAGATGGTTGGTGCCACATTCTTTGGAAAATATTTCTACCTCAGTAGAAACAAATAGGACCCCATTATCAGAGACCATAGTCTCAGGAAACCCCTCTCGCATGAAAATGTATTGAAATAAAATATAAAACAGCTTTGGAATCTGCCTAACAAAAACATTTTACCTCTGGCCATCTGGAGTACTAATCGACCAGTACTAGGGGAAACCCTGAGTGATGAGGTAAAAAATAAAACCGTCCCATAAGATCAATTCCCAACTTTTCCCAAGGTTTCTAAGGAAGCAGAATGGGTCTCAGGGGGGGAATCGAAGGTTGTAATACCTTGTCACTGCTTGAACAAATGACACACTCATGTACCATACTATCAATGTCTCTGTCCATCTGTGACCACCAAAATACTCATGTACTCTACGCTTCGTGAGGGTGGCCCCCAGATGTCCCTCATGTGCCTTCGATAAAAGAATACTTCTCACATTTTCAGGAGAAATTCTTTTCTCTGATCTCATTACAAACCCATTTTCAACTGATAACTCATCGCATACCTTAACATAAGGTTAAATGTTTACATCGACATTTCTCTCTCTTGGCCGTCCTTCAACAATGAATTTGGTTACACATTTCAAAATACTATCTTGTTCAGTAGTATTTGTCCACACCTCCTCTGAAACAGCACAGGTATTTTTAATTTCCACTGCGGGTACTATGCAGTCTTTAAAATCCTCATCGTTGTAAGCATTAGAGTTTCTTTTTAGTGTTCTCTGACTCTTCTGGCTTTATAGGGAAATGTGATAGAAAGTCAGCTTGAATGTTCTTACCACCGGAAATGTGTTAGACATTAAACTTGAACTATAGCAGCTTGGTGGACAATCTGTCTATGCTGGATTTCTCAATAGCCCACCAGCATGTCAGAAGTTCCTTTTCAATGACCGAACAGTGTAATTCGGCATTCTTCAGTACTTTAGATGCAAACCCTATAGTACATTCTTCATTGGAAATATTTTGGACCTCATTTATGAAAGGTGTTTCATCACTGCGTGAAAACAGCAATGCAACACTTTTCAGTCCAACATCCTTGTGACACCATGGTTGCACCATATTTACTGTACCACGCTCCATGTCGCAAGGATTTACAGATCCGTCAGTATTACTGACGTATCTGTAGTCGCAAAAGTGGCGCATTGCTGGGGTATGTCTGAAAGCAGACGCAACTCCAGCAATGTGTTCTTTCACATGGGACAAGCCCCATGTGAAAGGGCCGGCTCCACCCCTTACTCCTGCTTAACGCAGGCATAAGGATTTGACGCAGTGATGCCATAGAAGTGTCACAATGAAATCTCATAGATTTCACTGCGTCACTTCTATGTGGCTTTCCTGCGACAGAACGCCCACCCTGCATACATTATACCTGTCACAGGTATAATGTAGCACAGGCGTTTACAAAGTGACACATCTGCCTAGATGCGTCACTTTGTAAATATGGCGCAGTGTGGTGCATCTTTCACGCTGCCGCAGTGTCACAAAAAGTGATGCAATGGCGGCGCAAGGGGCTTGTAAATAAGCCCCTAAGTGTCAAAATTGCACCTAGAACATGACTACTTGCATCAACTGTCAGAGTGCACAGTGCAGCAGGATCATATGCTTTTAGAACTTTCACTTCACTCAGTTGTTTTTAAGTCATTCGAAAGCTGTCTCACAAGCTTTATCCCATTTGAATTCAGTGTTTTTTTAACAGATTTGAGATCGGTCTGACTCTTGTGGCATAGTCAGTTATAAACCGTGAATAAAGTTTGCTTAGCCTAAGAAATTTTTTAACCCCTTTTTTATCACAAGGTGGGGGTGCCTGCAAAATAGCCTTCACTAATCCTGATCTTGGTTTGACTCCTGTACTAGAAATTATGTGCCCCAAGTATTCCAGAGACTGTTTGCAGAATTCAAATTTTTCACATTTCAAAACAACTCCCTGATTCTGAAAAATAGACAACACCTTTTTCAAAATGTCAACATGGGTCTTTCTATCTGGGGCATGAATAAGAACATCATCTTGAATAATGCACACATTTTTACACTTTTAAGTAGATATACCATTAGACGCTGAAAAACCGATGCAGACGAGGCAAAGTCAAATGGCATTCGAAATATATTGAAAAGGTCCTGATGGGGAGACAAAAGATGTAAGGTGACGTGATTCTGGGTCTAATTCAACTTGGTGGTCTGCAGCTGCCAAATCAAGTTTTGTAAAAACGTTGCCCGTGTGATCATGGCCAACATTTCTGTGATGTTGGGACGAGGATGGGAGTCTGTCCAGATTTCCTTCTTGAGGCAGCGTAGGTCAATACATACTCCAGGCTTATTCTTCTTCTTCCGCTCTACTGCCAGTGGAGAAAACCAAATAGAAGATTCTATTGGTTCGATTATCCCTCTATCACATAGTACCATGAGCTCTTTTGCTAAGTCTTTCCTTACACTAAAAGGAACGCTTCCCAACTTATGCTTGATTGTGACAGACCCATCCTTAAACTTTATTCCATGTCTAAAAACTTGAATTCTTCCCAATTCTCCTGAAAACACCTTGGGGTAATTAGAAATAAGGTCTTCAACAAGACTAGAATCCCTTATGAATAAGACCTGTTCTTTAGTATCAGGACACAGCATCATATTGAATAATCCTTGGTGGAACCATCCAAGTATGTTCAACCCTTTGATTGCAACATATATTTTGCCCTGGATATGTCTACCATTAAATTTCAAGACATCTTAAAAATAACCAAGCAAATCTATTTTGCGACCTCCATAGGAACCTGGTGCCCGATCTGGTGGCAGCAACTGTCTATTTTTCCAATTTTCCCAAAATAATGCTTGAGTGATCATTGTAATGCGTGCTCCAGAATAAACAAGATTTTATAGTTCTTTTTCTTGCATTAGCATATTTACATATGGATCAACACAATCCGACGGATCTTCTGTTCTTACCGTTTCATCACTAACAACCAACACCATGTCTTTCATGTCCAAAATCATATCTTCTACCTCACTATTACTGTTGTCTTTAACATAACCCACCTTTGTTTCAGTTTTCTTCTGTCCCTGACACACTTTTGCAAAATGCCCAAGCTTTCCATATGACCTACATGAAACATTTTTAGCCGGACATGTTCTTCCGCTTTTATTATGAGTAGGATTGCCACATCTAAAACATATATCAGTTCCTTTGAAAAAAGTTCTCTGGGAAAAATCTTTTTTTCTCCTTGTGATATCAGTGGCCAAACGTACTGGATTAACAGATTCAACCCCTTTTTCATCTAATTATTTTATGGACTTCTGTGTTTGTTTCAATGGTTTTGGCTACTCTTATCCATTTTTCCAGAGAAGAATTCCCTAAAGACCACAATTTCTGCTGTATAGCTCTGTCTGAACAATGGCTGATGAACTGATCACGCACTAGCTGGTCACTTTAATTTTGAAAATCAAACTCTGCCATTAACTTCCTTAATGCAATTATGTAGGTATGAAAATCTTCCTCAACTTTCTGGACTCTTTTGAAAAATGTATGATGTAGTACAACCAGACTTGGTTGAACATCAAACATATCCGCACATTTTTTTATGGTTTCCTGATATTCATCCAACTCTTCTTCATCAACTAATATAAGATTTGGCAGATGTTTAAATGTTGCCCTTCCTTCAAATCCAAGAGACGGGAGTAAAAGATACATTTTCCTTTCTGGCCTAAATCTATGGGCACCAATTGCCCCTAAATATGTTTAAAAAGCATCTAATCACTGACACCATAAATTTGGGGGTTAGCCTGGAGTATTTAGGAATAGTGTTGGTGGGTTCACTGCCTGCATTACTATATGCATATTCTTAATATTCACAAATCCCCCAAAAAACAATATTTACTTTTTCCCAGACACGAAAAAATGAATCTAAACAAAATTATGTGGAATAACGTACAAATATGGAAAATTACATTATTGAAACCATCTTATTTCCTTTGAACAGACACACTAGCTGTAGCATTTCAAAATCTAGATCTCCCAAGTGTGCACGTCACCGCGCTGTCAGAATCAGTGATGCACACGTTATTATGTTATAGGAATCCATGTAAATAGATGTCAAAAATATACTTCTTGGTGTGCGCGTCACTGCGTTGTCATCATTCGGTTGTGCGCGTCACCGCACTATCAGAAACTTTATTTTATGCTTTTTGTTTACACCAACTGTCAGATTTCACCACTGTATGGACACACATGTAATACTAGGTCAATTGGTGTGCGTGTCAGCGCGTGATGTTTGAAATCGAATATGTGGAAACCAAGCCTGTGTTTAAAGTATGTAACTTCCTTAAAAAAAGGACTCATGAAACCTTCACCTGTAAATTTCAGAAAAGCTCCACCAAGGAGGATATGCGGCAAACTCAGTCTACACTGGGTGGAGTCACTCGTAGCATCAGACCTGAAGTAGACGTAGACCTTGGAGCATTGCCCTTAATGTTTCGGCCGGCACTACCGCCCACGGATCGCAGTACGCAGGTGCACTCTGTACTGTTCCAGATATCTGTGAGAGATTGCAGTGTAGCTGGACTGCTGCCTTGTCTGGTTTCCTTCTGCTGTCGCCACCTTGAACTTCTATGCTGGCACTTTATTTGCACTTTGTATGCTGTGTGCACTGGATGCCTGCCGCAACAGATGTCTGTCTCGTGTCGCCACCTTGAACTTCTATGCTGGCACTTCGTCATACGTGAGTTCTGTGTGGGATGATGACCAAATAATCACAACGTTTTTTATGTAGTAACCACAACAAAGCAGTGGTTGTCTTCAGATGTTGTTTATTATGAGTACACAAAGTAACATAATCCCACAGACATCGGCCAAGGACAACTCATGAGCATCTCCAAAACTGACTGCAATTGTCAGCTTATGGAGCCACGCGATCTGCGTCACACACCCTCATGAGCCATTACATCACACAATGCCCACGTGGGGTTTCCTGTGTGACCAAGATACTACACATTCAGAAAGGAAATAAAATGTCTATGAGTCCTCTGCAATTTTTTGTTGCTGTGAGGGGGAGAGCAGCTGCTGTAGTTACTGGATTTGGTCATTGGGAGTCTCTGGAGAGACTAGACAATATTGGGGGTGGTTTGAGTTCATAGCTAAGGATTCACCTTCACCACCACTGACCAAGTAAGCAAGCAAGTTGGACAATCTTTGAGTGGTGTGCAGCAGTAAAGGAAGTGATCCTACAGTCCAGCTACAATCTTTATTGCTGCTCCTGTGGCCTTAGTGATTCCTGCAATACGGCGCTCGTATGTGGTTGGAGGCAGCCGTCAGCAAGAACAGTGGGAGGAGGTAAGTGGACATCGTGACTGTTGCTGCTACTATTGTTGTCATTGTTGGTGCAGCTAAGCTGTACTGGGGACTTTGTTGTCCAAGTGTTTGAATGATATCACCGCTGTTTGAACTTTTTCCCTGCCTGTGCTCTGTTTTTGCAAATTTTATCTTTCCACCATGTAAATGAAAACCCACCTTTATCCGTTGGTAGGAAAACATTGTTACAACTTTTCTAGATATGAAAAGGCGGAAGACGAATCCCACGGCAAAAGCCCCTTGCACTACAATGGATAGTTTCCTCCAACGAGCAGTAAGCGTGCTAAGCAAGGAAATTGAACTGGCTGAAAGGAGGTTGCCCCTATCCTCCACTTCCGCCTCTATCCCAAATCACTCATCCCTTGGTGTATTGGAGGAGTCAGGCAGAGACACAGTGATCACCACCGCTATTGGAAACTGTGATCCCGAAATTGAAACTTTGAACCAGGGTACGGTCTTAAAGCCAACTTCAGGGAATCAGGCTAAAGACACACAGACAATGGGTCAGATTGGTGCTGAGGGTGCCCAGAAGAAATCACAAGTAGGGGAGAGGAAAAGAGGGGAGGGGAACGTAAAATCTTAAAGACGCTGGCCGAACATGCCTCAAGGAGAATGTCCTTTGAGTGAGGACATGGATATAGTCATATGAGCCCTCCACAGATAGATAGGGGTGGGGGTTTGTGTGCCTTCCAGGTTGATGAAATGTCCAGTCTTATCTGTCCCTTACTCACCTCTTTACTCACAACAGCCTTGGCTCCCATAGTAACAAGACTGGCCAAAATCGAAGCAACAATAGCTGAAGTGAAGCATTGTTGGGGGGGAGGGGAGAAACAATGTGACTCAATCAGCCTCAAGGAAGGAGTGTGGTGGTAGGGGCTTTAAGGGCCTGTCAGGCGAACAGGCAACAAATGAACATATGCAAGGGGGGTCCTGCTCGATTGGGGGGGCATAACAAATATTACAGAGAGACCAAGTCAGTCATCCCATAGCAGGGGGGCGGTGTGTAGATAGTAACAAAGATAGTAACAGGGTGAGATGTCCAGTTAACAACTTTAAAAGTTTTGGTGACCGTATGCATGGGTCAAGTTTACCCTCAAACTCAATGGGTGCTCATCCTGTAAGGTCTTATGTAGGATCTACTCCCATAACTTTATTACTGACCTTGCCACTAACCACACAATCTACCCCGTATGTGATGGTCTTAATGGGTGTACCCCCATTAAGTCAAGACGCAAGGGAAAATCATGCCCAACTTATGAATAAAGTTGTACGCTGGGTCAACAGTAGAGATGAGGGCCAGGCGCTTTTGCATCAGCTGATCAATCTTTTACGGCGGATTGGTTGGGTGGGCCCTTCTCCAAGAACCTGATCACCTGGATTGCATTGTTATCAACTTTAAGAACAAATTAGTTCCCTAGAACATCCTGTCTAAGATCCATTTTTCAAGTCACCTACAGACACTTATCGAGGACCTACCCTTGGGTTTCTTTTACAGGCCACAGATAAATGTGCCTAATGTCCCTGTCCCTCCTGTCTCTGCTACTTTCCCTCAGCAGGTCCTCCCTCAACAGGTGTTCCAGCAGCTCCCCCAACTGGTACCAATACATAATAGCTTATCTGCCATCTCACACTTGGACTCTCAAGATTGACTCTCTGGACAAGCCCTTTTCCCCAGCATTAATTCAGCAAACAACAATAGTCACATCAAAACTATTAGCCCTACTGTGGCAAAGAAGCTTAAGGAGCCAAGGGGAATAACAGTTACCACATGAAACATTGCCAGCCTCGCTGGCAAAACAAAGTTGGAGGACTGGGAAACATATGTGGTACCTGCACACATCATGTGCCTGCAGGAGACTTGGTCCCTTAACATTATTGTGCAAGATGGCTATGTCGCTTTTAATTCCCACCCCACCCCTTCGAAGAGTAGTAGGCCTAAGGGGGGGTTGGTGACTTTGTCTCCATGAGCTTAGACCCACACATTAAGAAGACCCTTTTTCTCATTATTATCACCTTGACTCTTTAATATTCGGCATTAATTTTGCTGTAACAGTTATAAACTTTCACATAAATGTTTTTGATTCATCAAGGGTGGAGGTGGTTAATGCACTTGAAACAGATTTGATTACTCATATGAACATAAGTCAGACTCTCTTCTAAAAAGGAAGCAAGTATCTACTGTTTGAGGCGTTTGACCACAACTAGAATATAAAGACACATAGCCAAATTACCAATGCAATACAGTTCAAAAATGGAAAAACTGAACCACAATATTCAAGATATTTTTTAACTATTTTTGAAACACTAAGGCTACTGAAGAAATGGTTGAGAACACAATCTTTACACTTAAAAGTTACTCTGTAGTAAATTGTAAAAATGTAAAGGATATTACCATTTAGAGTATAGTACAAAGCAAACAAACAATATCTGTATTTCCTTTAAACAAAGCATTAGGGAGGAAATGAACTAACACTTTGCTCCAGGTTGTGACGCACGCCCAGGGCTTAGTGTTGTATTAGGATTTACTTTCCAATTCAAATCCTGATTTGCATTGGAAAGTTGTGCAAACAAACGCAAAGTAGTGTTAATCACTACTTTGCATTATGGTTGTGTTCTATGGGTGATACATGGGCATTCCCATGCAACCACCCATATTTTTTGATGCAAAACCTATTTACAGAAGAGTGGTAGACAGGGATTTGCGACAATATGTATGTCTCTTCGAGGCAGGTGTAAAGTTTCAGAAAAATTTTCTTTTCCTAAAACTTTTCCATGTGTTCTGTACTCTACAGCAAATACAAGTGGGGAAAGTATTAAACTTTGTTAAAGCATAGATTTAGTACTAGAGTTTACTCTTCCAATAGAAAACCTATAGCTTGCAATATCGTCCAAATGTGTGTGCCTTGGCACGCCAAGGCAAAAAAGGTCCAACGCAGAGTGAGAGAAACACAGCACCATATCTTAATAGATATTGCTTATTGTTTTCTATCCAGCATCTTTTGTTGCTGTACTGTGTGTCCAATTTTCATCAATTTCCCCCGTGGTGTCTGTAGCATCCTCCCCAGCATGGGAACATGTAACAGAGCACACCACACATGGATCTCTGGTTTACACATCTTTATTCTTCAGCATGCAACTGTTAACTAAGAGTACTGCATCATAAACTTTCTTTCCACACCCAACAACACCCATCAGATTACATAATACTTGTAAGGAGTCTGCAGAGGGCCACTAGAGTCTTCATGCCCATAAACACAGGACACAACATCTCCCCCTTTTTGTTAAATTAAAAGAACAAATATATATATATATCTGTAAATGGCACTCTTCAGGGCTTCTGAATCAAGAAGAACTTTTGTTTTTTAACAGTCAAAAAAACAGTTAGCCCCTGTTTTTATATGTTACCTAAGGTCCACAAGCACAGCACCAACCCACCAGGTAGGCCCATCATTTCAGCCAATGATAGTCTCTTAGAGAACGCATCGATATACTTAGACCATTTTTTATTTCCCTGTCTGCAGCCTACCCTCCTACTGTCGGGATATGATGGACTTTATTTCTAAGATCTCTGACATACCATGGCACCCCGACTACATCCTCGTACAGTGGATGTGGTCTCACTTTACACATGCATCCAACACGAACTGGGGATCCAGGCGTGCAAAGATTTCTTTAAGGACAGACCTATTGCCACTTTTGACCACTCCAACCTGCTACTAGAGATTCTGCAGTTTTGCCTGGAAAACAGCTTCTTCTTGTTCGGCAAACAGTGGTACAAACAACTGGCAGGGACTGCCATGGGCAGTTGCTTTGCGCCGAGCTACGCCTGTATGTTTATAGGGTGGTGTGAGTCAGAATGCGTGTTGTCGGAGACTTTTGACAAATATACCAACTACCTGGTCCATTGGACAAGGTACATTGATGACATTTTCCTCATCTAATTCGGCTCCCAAGCCATTCTAGATGAGTTCCTTGAAATCATATCCATCAATGACCTCAACCTCAAGTTCACCAGCAAAACCAGTAGAGAGAGGATTGATTTCCTGGACGTGGAGGTCATAGTTCAGGATGGTAAATTTGAAACGAGGTTGCACAGAAAGGAAACTGCTGGGAACAGCATCTTACATGCGAGGAGTCACCACCCACCTAAACTCAAATGCAGTATCCCGTACGGGGAACTCCTTAGAGCTAGGAGAAACTGCAGCACCCTAGAAGCCTATGAGCTAGAGGAAGGGAAGATGATTGAGAGATTCCTCCAACGGGGGTATACACACAAGGTCCTTGATAGTGCTAGACACAAGGTCAGGGATGTGGACAGAATGGCCTTGCTCAAACCCAAGCCACACACACCCACCAAAACTGAGATTAGGCTTATACCAACCTACAACTCCAGCTGTACTGAGGTCCAAGCCATAGTGAGGAAACATTGACATCTGGTCAAATTGGACCAGATCATAGGTAAATTGGTCAGCCCCAATCCACAAATCACTTACCGCAGAAGTCAGTCTTTAAAAGACATTTTGGTAGACACTGTGATGGAGCCAGGCAAATCGCAAGGCAGCACTTGGCTAAAAAAACTCCCAGGTTTTTACAAATGCGGCAAGTGTAAGGCTTGCACGCATAGCTCCAATATCAAATCTGTCATTTTGTCCAATGGCAAAGAACACAAGATTAAGCCCTTTATTACATGTAACAGTGATTTTGTGGTTTATGTACTTGTGTGTGTGTGTGGTAAGAGGTACGTGGGTAGCACTATTTTTCCCATTAAGAAGCGCATCCTTGAACACCTTAGGGCTATTCGTAACAATGACAGAACATATCCCATGGCCAGACACTGTAACACCTCACATAGCTCCATTGAATCTGAGAATCTGAAAATCTAATTTTTTGGAATTGACAGGGTTTCAACCAACATCAGAGGTGGAGACAGGGAGCGGGTACTCAGAAGAATGGAATCCCGATACATAATTTACCTATGCAGCAAAACCCCCGGAGGCCTCAACCAGGTGTACAGCTTCATGTACATCTGGGATAGCCCATGAGGAGAATAGAAACAACTGATATTTGTTAACCTTGTTCCACTTTTGTCTCCCCACACCTCTCACTCCTCTCTGTTTTCTTCCACCCACTCTCCTTCCCCCACCTGTTTTCCCCCCACCTTTCTCCCTTCCTGCATGTCCTTCTCTACCCCCCTCCCTCACCCTTTTTTCCTCCTTTCGACACCCCCTCCCCACCCTCTTTTTCCAACCCCATGCTATTGTGGGCCTTCCTCCTGTGATTCCATTTGTTCCATTTTTTGCATATATATACCACCTCACACCCCATGTGACTGTACCTCTTTGTTCCCCTGGTCACTGGACCGGTATTCCGCTACGGCATACTCCTTTGAGGGCACATGATATGGTTACTGTTGCATCACAGTATACATGCACTGGCATGAATCATAATAATAATTTTAGTTGATAAACTAATTCACTTGTGTGTTTTCTTCTTTTTGGATTCATTATGTTATTCTTGTATCATTTATATTTTTACAATACATGATGTACAATGTTTTTTATTTAATTTAGGGGAAGAAACATGTAGTTATTATTTTCTGTTATTTTGTTGACACATTAGTCTTTTTTCTTTTGAACTGAGTGATCCTTCTTTTATGTAACAGTGCCTAAAGTCTTTTCCCTATGTTTATCAATTATTTAACAGTGTCTCTCTGGCTAAATAGAGAACACTGACACAATGTTTCCGCAGCTTTGAGAAAGACCGCAAGGTCGAAATGCGTCAGCGATAATAAACTTCTTTGGAATTAACCTGGTGTGCGGGCTTCCTTGCAGCCGCGGCGGCGTCAACAAGGGATGTGAGAATATATATATATATATTTGAAAAGGTTTGCCATCTTGTGAGATGCACTCCCAGGAAGTAAGCAGACACAGGAACTGGGATATTAAAACACACTGACCAGCAGTTTAATGCGACGCGTTTCAGGCTTACGCCCTTCTTCAAAGCCAACTGCTCTCCAGGACGGCCAAACATTTCTGCCAGCATTTTCTCTCCATTTAATCAAGACACGCCCCAAGTGGGCTTCAAGTCACGCCCCAAGTGGGCCGGCAAATCACATTGCCTGCAAAGCATGATGGGGCTGGTAGTTCCTTACCCATGTGGGTC
The DNA here is from genome assembly GCA_963921515.1 of Calotriton arnoldi. Taxonomy (NCBI): domain Eukaryota; kingdom Metazoa; phylum Chordata; class Amphibia; order Caudata; family Salamandridae; genus Calotriton; species Calotriton arnoldi. Next base: position 738,730 of record CAWUFW010003005.1, on the reverse strand, counting down.
TGTTTGTAGCCATCACTGGTTTTCAAAGTTCTTTAAATGGTGCTATAAAACAAAGAAACACAGCTCTCTTTACAGGCCGCTCCTCCTGTTCCACCCGCAGTCAATATAAAACAGCAGGCGGCCCCGCTTGGGATCTTGCGGTGGTGCTTCTCTCGACCTAGGCGGGCCGAATTATTTATTTGAAAAGGTTTGCCATCTTGTGAGATGCACTCCCAGGAAGTAAGCAGACACAGGAACTGGGATATTAAAACACACTGACCAGCAGTTTAATGCGACGCGTTTCAGGCTTACGCCCTTCTTCAAAGCCAACTGCTCTCCAGGACGGCGAAACATTTCTGCCAGCATTTTCCCTCCATTTATTCAAGACACGCCCCAAGTGGGCTTCAAGTCACGCCCCAAGTGGGCCGGCAAATCACATTGCCTGGAAAGCATGATGGGGCTGGTAGTTCCTTACCCATGTGGGTCTGTTTGTAGCCATCACTGGTTTTCAAAGTTCTTTAAATGGTGCTTTAAAACAAAGAAACACAGCTCTCTTTACAGGCCGCTCCTCCTGTTCCACCCACAGTCAATATAAAACAGCAGGCGGCCCCGCTTGGGATCTTGCGGTGGTGCTTCTCTCGACCTAGGCGGGCCGAATTATTTATTTGAAAAGGTTTGCCATCTTGTGAGATGCACTCCCAGGAAGTAAGCAGACACAGGAACTGGGATATTAAAACACACTGACCAGCAGTTTAATGCGACGCGTTTCAGGCTTACGCCCTTCTTCAAAGCCAACTGCTCTCCAGGACGGCCAAACATTTCTGCCAGCATTTTCCCTCCATTTATTCAAGACACCACCAAGTGGGCTTCAAGTCACGCCCCAAGTGGGCCGGCAAATCACATTGCCTGCAAAGCATGATGGGGCTGGTAGTTCCTTACCCATGTGGGTCTGTTTGTAGCCATCTCTGGTTTTCAAAGTTCTTTAAATGGTGCTTTAAAACAAAGAAACACAGCTCTCTTTACAGGCCGCTCCTCCTGTTCCACCCGCAGTCAATATAAAACAGCAGGCGGCCCCGCTTGGGATCTTGCGGTGGTGCTTCTCTCGACCTAGGCGGGACAAATTATTTATTTGAAAATAATGTGATTTGCCAGCCCACTTGGGGCGAGACTTCCACATTCCTAGGAACCATCTTTTCATTTGGAATGGGACAACCATCTTTCATCTCATAGCATCGACCACTAGTATCAACTGCATGTACTAATGTGTTTTCTTGAAAATAGCTTTCTTCATTAAAGAAAGGCTCAGTACTGGAAGTGTGCTGCCATTTACCGGTAAAAGTTTTACAAAAGTTAACTCTATTAACAATACTTTTTCTTTTGCTTTTCTCCTAAATAAACACCATTATTTTATCCAATGTTCCCATTCTCTTCAATATTAATATAAATAATTTTTCTTATACACTGCTGATCTTTTTTTTTTATTTTTTACATTCTTGTAATAAATTATTAATTACTCTACTGCTAAACATTCTTGTACGTATATCCTTATACTGTTTTTTTCTTCTTGTACAATGTGTTGTTTTCCCATTAACTAATGTTTTTTTACCATGACAGTTCTTCTTTTCCTTCTGATTTGTTGTATAACTTTTCATTTTCTTTTCATTATTATTGAATTTTTAGGTCGAGCCTAGGCAGCACGCATGCGTTGTCTCTCGACATGCAGTATCTCCTCTGTGTGTTTAGATCATGCCCACTACGCGCCCAGCTGTTTCTGTTTGTTCCTTCGTGTGCCGTTAGAAAATCATTGCTTTCCTGTGGTTAATCCTGTATATTTGTCCCTCCTCTTTGGGTGTGGCTCCTCACTATGGCTACTGGCCCTATTACTTGTGGGATTTTACTTTTGCCTATGTTTGTTTCCATACGCACTTTTTTCTTTTTCGTTTGCTGCATCTCCTTAGACTTTGCGTACAAAACACACCCGCGCCCAGCCTTATCTTGTTGTTTTGATTTCACGAAGATTGTGCACGATGTTTTCTATGGCTTTTTTTCTTTCGTTTTTCTGAAGTGGTGTGTTTGTTGTTTTATACATTTGCCTCGCCTGCAACTTACACCTTCATCCGGTCGCCATCCTGGACGACGTGGCTAGAGGCATTATCCCCAGTCCCGCCGGGAACAATACATTCTGCATATATGTTGGGAACTTGATTTCCAACATTCACATTTCTTTTTGATGATAGGGAGGCGGTCGGGTAATTATTTCCCCACTTAGCCATGCTGGTTTCCAGTCCTTCGGTGCACGCCCCGGCTTCTAAAGATTTCACCAAGCGGCCCAACTGCATACCATGCACGTGCCGCTTGCACTCTCTTTGCAATTACTAATGATGCATTTGGTAATTCGCAAGTGTTTAGTGCTTGAGTTCTGTAATCTGACGTCCTTTCCCTTAGGATTTATGTGATTAAACAACCCCATTCTTAATAATAGTATCGCTTCTTGAATTCCTGCACGGTGCTTCAAAGTCCTGTCTTTAAAACGCGCTATGAATACATCTCTGTTTTGTAAAGTGTGGCCCGTTCTGTGTAAAGTGTATAATAATTGCAAATGCTTTATGTACTGAGGTGGTAGCTCCAGAATCCGGTCTATTGGAGATTAGCACAGCACACTTTTAAGATTTAATGTTTTTATACACCAATTCCACCTTTGGAGACTTTAATTGTTTTTATTAACTAGAATTCAAAATCAATAGTTACGGAATAGGATCCTATTTGTTATTTCTTATGTTTTATATCGTCATTATAATCTCATCCAGTCCAAAGAAGAGTACAGGGTATCCTTAGTCTGAGAGTTATATACCAACAGGTGTTTCCCACAGGATGAAGATACCCGTGAGCTTCGTAAAGCCAACTCTTATAAATGCATTATAAATCATTAGAACTATGTGAGCCTATTATTCAACGGATACAATCGATCCAACGCTTTGAAACTGCGGATTGGAATGTGGTCTGTGGATAACAATTGAGTTAGACCACTGTTAGGAAGATATTGTTTTATTTTATTCCTTTGTCATTTGACCCTATTAAAATTGGAATTCTCTCATGAAACACACTGGGATGATCCATAAGCTTGTGACTACACTGGGGAGTTCTGTAAGGTTGCTAGGCCTCATAAAAGGTAAACCTAACCCCTATACCATCCTCTATCAGGCCTTGGCAAACACTGCACCCCTTACCCATCCAAAAGCGTCCCTTGAAGAAAGACAAAAGCTGTTCTTTAGCTACTGTCTTACTTGGACTGTGGTGAGTGGTGCAATGTTTAAATATCTGGATGAGTTTTTATCACTATACAAAGTTAAAGTTCGTATTTGAATGAATGTATATTCTGTATTTGCTTTATGCACATGAATGTGCTATTTCGAAAGTGATGGTCGTGTTCTTCTCAGACTCTGCCACGAAAGACTATACTGTACATCGTTCTGGGATTTGCAGAGATAGAGGTTTTCCCACTGTCAGAACTCCCAATGTGATGAAAGAGAGGAAGTGGCTGTGTCTACAACCTGTTTTTGGGATGCAGCATCCTAATTCCTATTTTTAGCAGCAATAATGTTAATGCAGATACGGGGGCGTGGCTAGCAGCTGAAAGGAATGGCCGCACGCTAACGCGGCTCCGGAGCCCCGTCCGTCTATCCTGCTACTAATCCGGCCAAAATCCTGTTGACTTTCTCCCTGGCTGGGGGGATCCTGACCCCAGAGTCCCGCGGCGCTTGTGGAAGGAGAGACCCCGATTGTAGGGGTTAGAAATTGGCGGATAACCCTGAGCGCGGCCGGCGCCCAAATCCAATATGGCGGCGCACCCTCGCTCCACTGAGTAATCCGGTGGAAGCGCAGGGTGTCTGGCAGTGAAAAGCAGGGAGCGGGACCAGCCGGCGCCGGTGGAGGACCTCCGAAGTTAGAGCGCTGGCTGGGTCGGCCCTCTGTGAGGGCTCAGAGAGGTTCCGGTGATCAGCGGGAGCGGACCGCTGAGTGAGCGGGGAGAGGGCCGGCCGCGGCACCATCGGAGGCCCCAGCTTCACGGGATACGGCCTAAGTCGGCAGACATCAACACAGAAACTCAGAGCATATCAGTGGTGAGTGTCGCGCCGCAGCGGGTGCCCGTTGGCATCGAGGGCTGGTGTGTGACGCCGACGGCAGGCTGGCAAATGGACAAATTGAGGCCCCGGCTTCCTGGGCGCGGTAGGCCCAAACTCCGTGTTAACCTCGGGGAGTGACACCGGGGGCGGTGCCCACGACGTTTCAGCTGTGAACGCCGCAATTTAATCAAGGGTCCACACATGACTCCCCGAAGGGCCAAGGCTGGACAGGAATAGAGGTGGTTCGCCGCTGCAAGCGGAAAAAGGCCTGCAAAGTGTCCGTCAGGAGAAACCAACAGACCCCTACTGGGTTATTGTGACTGGAGTCACCAGCGAGCACGGTTTTACGGGGAGAAAGAGACGGGCAGCAACGGCAGAAGAGGCGCCCCGACTCACGCTCACGATCCCGGGATCTGGTGCGCGTGGTGTTGGGGAACAGCCCTAGCGGATCTGGCTCAGTTGGGGGACGCTGCGGAGGTCAAGAGGCCTACCCAGTGCGCAACACAAGAGCGCTCCTGCTAAACAGGCAGCATTACCCCGGACTTAGGTGGAGGAAGGGGTCAGAAAGCGCAGTAGATTAGTGCAGAAGCGCCCTATAAAATCTCACTGGGATCACAGCTGCTCCTGGTCTTCCCTTGGACTAAAAGGAAGGGTCGGTTGGCCGGGAAACCCAACAGGCCGACAGGGGAGGGTACCAAACCCTGGTTAGGCGGCGGCGAGTACTGGGGCTGACCCCCTGGAAGCACAGTCAAAAAACGAACATTGCAGCTGAAAATGGCAAGTGGGAAAGGAAGCAAAACACCCACGCAAAGTAAGCTATCCAAATTTGCCTGGTCGAAGGCAGGGGAAGATGGAGACGCTGACGCTCAAGGGCCCCCAGACAGCCAGGACCAACCAGCACAGCAAAAGGACCTGACACTCCAGGATATTATGGTGGCCATCACGGGAGTGCGAACCTCCCTAGAAACTCGTATTGACACTGTAAATGTGGAGGTCTCCCTGATAAGAGCTGACCTAAGGAAAATGGACTCCAGGGTGAAAGACATAGAGGAAGCTACAACAAGCCTGAACACAGATACCGCCCTGCTAAAAAAGCAAGTATGCCAGCTACAAGAAAGGCAGACTAAAATGGAGGGGCTACTTGATGAATATGAAGGCAGGGCACGTAGAAACAATATACGAATCCTGGGAGTTCCGGAACGGGCGGAAGGCCCTGCAGTAGATTTATTCGTGGAAGAGTTAATTTTGAAACAGCTACAGCCAAAAAGACTATCAAGCTACTTCTCCATTGAGCACGCCCATCGGGTCCCCGGGGGTAGGCCCAGGCCGGGAGCCCCTCCGAGGCCGATTATAGCGCGAGTCTTCAACTTTAGAGAGCGCGACATTGCTCTCCAAACGGCACGTACAAACCCACAGCTTAAATTTGAGGACAGTCAGGTAACCTTTTTTCCGGACTTCACCACCAAAGTACAAGACGCAGCTTTATGGCGGTCAAGCGAGCACTGTATGACAAAGAAATAAAATACGCCATGCTCTTCCCGGCAAAACTCCGTATGGAATCAGACGGCAAGACATGGTTCTTTTCCTCCCCAGAGGAGGCATGGGAGTGGCTGGAGGGCTGGCGCCGGGTGGAGAAACCAAATAATGACCGAAACGGAGGACCCCGGCCTAATAGGCCAGACAACAACGCTAGGCAACGGAACGAAACCAACCGAAGAGAGACGGAATCCACTACACGTAGCTGAGAAAACGGTGATGGGAGTACTGAAATAGATAAACATAGCCACCTCAAAGGACCCTGAGGTAGGGCAGTGGCATGAGTAGCACATGAAGGGGTATTCTTCGCCACAACATAGTAGACATTTGTGACTTGGTCTTAACGAGCATGGGGTAAGACCGCCTATACGACACTTTTTGGCAATTGACATGAGATGGGGAAGGGATCTCTCTCCCCAGTATCCAGTATACTGTGAAATTATCCTTAAACTACGGCGGAGGGGGCAAAGCTGCAAACCAAGTTCCTCTCACATAGAAGGGGGGGCGACAGCCACTCTGCCTTGTTGGGGAGTGGGTAGTTCGAAATCCACTGGCAGGGGGGCAGGGAGGGGGGAGGTTGGGGGGGAAATTAGAGTAGTAGGGGGTGTTTCATTCATTAGTTCTCAAATCTAAAAGTGTCGAGTATCAGATTCAATTAGCTCAGTTCAGAATTCAAAGGTAGGAATTGTAAACAAGAGGTTCATAAAGCAGTATATACCCAGATGCAGCTTCGGATCCATACATTTGCCAATGGTGATGGGGGAGGTAGTGGATGCACTCCTCGATATAACCACAGGTTCTCGTATATTTCTTCCACATAGCCTCTATTGGAAAGTACAAAAGAAACATCACTATCCATCTTAACATGGAATGTCAATGGGCTGGGGGACAAAGTAAAGAGAGGAGTGGTGCTCCAGTATCTTAAGAGACAGGCTCCAGATTTGGTGTTGGTGCAAGAAACACACTTAGTGGGAAATAAATGCATGGCCCTAAACCGCTGGGGATATAAGCTCCTGGTACACGCGGGGTTTATATCAGGTTCGAGGGGCACCTGTATCCTGGTTCGACGGAACCTTGCACTCACCCCGGTCCGCACACGGGCAGATCCCCAAGGGCGGTTTGCAGTTTTGGAAGCCAGTTGGGAGGGAAAGCCGATTAATGTGCTTTCAGTGTATCTTCCCCCGGCGCTGGGCAGAGAGGTGCTTAGCGACTTGGGAAAAGTCCTGCTCGATCTCCCAGTCGGTACCCTAATTATGGGAGGGGATTCCAATATGACCATGGATGACCGAAGAGAGAGACATCCACAGCAACCCCTAGCGCGTCCCAACACCCAGATGGAAGAATTCACAAGGGCCCTGGCGTTGACAGACGTGTGGCGGGCTTTACAACCAAATATGACCTATTACACTCACTACTCCAATGCACATAAGAGTATGTCCCAAAAAGATTATTTCCTTATACATACAGCAGATGTGGGACAGTTTCAACACCCACGGGGTCTGCCCAGAGTCATTTCAGACCACTCCCCAGTGTGGATTGAGTTAACTTATCATAGCAAACAACAGAGGAATACCACTGTCCTTAATCCCTGGTTACTTAAAGTTCCTGATATAAGGGAACCCTGGTCACGCAAACAGACCACTACTTTACTGAAAATGTCGGATCAGTGAACTCAGCACAGGTGGTGTGGGAGGCAAATAAGGTGGTATTGAAAGGCCAAGCCTTAGCGTTAAAAGTGGGGTACGTCAGAAAGCAAAATCAACAGCTGACACAATTAGAAGGTGAACTCCAGCAATTGGAAGCGCTGCATGCATCCTCACCCAGCGAGGCCACCACACACCAACTAAATATCAAGCAGCTAGAATATAAAACGTTGGCGAGGGAGAAAACTCGGGCTCGACTGTTGCAAACTCAACATAAAGTATATGAGCTAGGAGACAGAGCAGGGAAAATGCTAGTGTGGTTGGAGAAGAGGGAACAGGGGGAGCGATGGGTACCTGGACTGTTCCTCGAAGGGGGTGAGCAGATTTCAGATCCACAGGACATTGCGGAGGCATTCGCAGACCATCTGGAGGCGGTTTATACCTCCTCAACTACATATACGGCTGAAGATTCTCAGCAATTGTTAGCAGATATACGCCTCCCGACTCTATCAGAGGATGATAGAAATACACTGGAAACAGACCTTACAGACGAGGAGATCTGCAAAGCAATATTTAGTATCCAATCTGGGAAGGCGATGGGCCCCAACGGAGTCCCTATAGACTTCCTTAAATCCCTGGCCCCACGGGTCGCACCCCACCTCAAAAATACGTACAATGAAAACTTTGAGAAAGGAATCCTGCCCGATGACCAACGTTTGGCTTCCATTGTAGTTATCCGGAAGCCAGGAAAACCTGCTGATAGTTGTGGTTCCTATCGACCGATCTCTTTAATTAACGTTGAGGCTAAAGTATTGGCAAAGCTCCTGGCCTCTCGTTTAGTGGCAATGCTCCCATCCTTGGTTCATGCTTATCAGTCAGGCTTTATGCCGGGACAGAACACAGCACTAAATATCCGCCGTATTCACAATGTCTTGGGGCGTCAACCATTCATAGATGTAGATGCAGTGGTGCTCTCCCTCGATGCCGCCATGGCATTTGACTCCATCGAATGGCCTTATCTTTTCGAAGTGCTGAAGCACCTGGGGTTCGGACCTCGATTCCTGGGGTGGATCAGTCTGCTATACACGGAGCTGCGGGGTCAAGTAAAAGTCAATAGACGCACGTCCCGTATTTTTCCACTGGGTAGAGGCACTAGACAGGGCTGCACCCTACCCCCCTTGCTTTTCGCCTTGATGCTGGAGCTGCTGGCGTCGTGGGTGCGAGGAGATGTCGTACTCAGGGGGATGAAATGGGAGACAGGAACGGAGGACAGGATATCACTGTACACAGATGATATCTTGATATATCTAGCGTCCCCCTGCACTTCAATACATAGACTTCTGAATATTTTCACAAATTTCGGCAAATACGCCGGATATGCCATTAACTGGGCTAAATCGGTGCTGTTTGTTCTTCGGGGCCCAACTCCCAGGCTTCCACCGGGGTGTGAGATTGAGATAGCTTGTGACGGATTTCGCTATCTTGGAGTCTTTATTACTCCTGACCCTCAACTTTTCTACGAGAAAAATCTAGCTGTCCCCTTAGACCGGCTTCGCAATGATGTCAAACACTGGAGAACGCTACCGCTCTCACTGTTAGGATGAGCCGCCCTGTTTAAGATGCTTGCTCTCCCGAGGTTCTTGTATATCCTCCAGAACTGCCCCTACAAGATACCCGACTCATATTTCAAGAGTATTGAAAGCGAGGTCCGCTCACTATTATGGAGCGGAGGCGCGCCTCGTATAGCATTGTCCAAGCTGACCAAAGGGTGGTATGACAGAGGGATTGCACTTCCGGACATACAACTCTACTACTGGGCCTCACAATTAGTGGCAACAAATCACTGTTTGTACCATTCCCCGACAGACCCAGCATACATGCTTGACAGATACCAGGTGGGAAGGGAGGGATACCTGGGAGCCTTATACACAAAACCCCGGAAAGGGAGATATGTGGGACCTATGGCCCAGACAGTGGAAATATGGCATCAGGCCACAAAACGTCTGGGCTGGACTGGAGTGTTGACCCAGGCCACACCCCTGTGGGCCTCTCAAAAACTGGGGCTCCTGTGTTATCACTCGGGATTTGATAAGTGGGACACAATCGGGATCTCCACCGTGGGCCAGTTAGTAAAAAAGGGTAAACTCCTCACATTTCATCAATCAATCAATCAATCAATCAATCACAGAATTTGTAAAGCGCACTACTTACCCGCGAGGGTCTCAAGGCGCTAGGGAAAAAAGGGGGTGTGCTGCTACTGGTCGAACAACCAGGTCTTGAGTAGCCTCCTGAAGGTCAGCAGGTCTTGGGTCTGTCGTAGGCTTAGTGGAAGGGTGTTCCAGGTCTTCGCGGCGAGGTGGGAGAAGGATCTGCCGCCGGTGGTAGTTCTTCGAATGCGAGGGACGGTGGCGAGGGAGAGGTCGGCGGAGCGGAGTTGGCGGTTGGGGACGTAGAAGAGGAGTCGTCTGTTGAGGTAGGCTCGGCCAGTCTTGTGGAGTGCCTTGTGTGCGTGGATGAGGAGTTTGAAGGAGATTCTCCTGTCGACGGGGAGCCAGTGCAGGTTCCTCAGGTGGGGGGTGATGTGGCTGTGGCATGGTACATCGAGGATCAGGCGTGCAGAGGCGTTTTGTATGCGTTGCAGTCTCTTGATGAGCTTGGCCGGGGCTCCCGCGTAGAGGGCGTTCCCATAGTCAAGTCTGCTACTGACGAGGGCCTGGGTGACTGTTCTTCTTATGTCTGTCGGGATCCACCTGTAGATCTTGCGAAGCATGCGGAGGGTGTTGAAGCAGGAGGATGAGACTGCGTTGACTTGCTTGGCCATGGAGAGCGTTGAGTCGAGGATGACTCCCAGGTTGCGTGCGTGGTCGGTGGGTGTCGGGGCTGCTCCCAGCGTCGTTGGCCACCAGGAGTCATCCCAGGCTGAGGGGTTGGAGCCGAGGATGAGGACCTCTGTCTTCTCCGTGTTCAGTTTTAGTCGGCTGATCTTCATCCAATCGGCGACGGCCTTCATTCCTTCATGGAGGTCGGATTTGGCGGCGAGGGGGTCCTTGGTGAGGGAGAGGATCAGTTGAGTGTCGTTGGCGTAGGAGATTATGTTGAGGTCGTGCTGTCTGGCGATGCGTGCGAGCGGGCCCATGTAGATGTTGAACAGTGTTGGGCTGAGGGACGATCCCTGGGGTACGCCGCAGATGATCTCGGAGGCTTCGGATCGGAATGGTGGGAGGCGGACTCTCTGGGTTCTGCCGGCGAGGAAGGAGGTGGCCCATTCCAGGGCCTTGTCTCGGATCCCTGCGTCGCGGAGGCGTGCACGTAGAGTGCAGTGGCAGACAGTGTCGAAGGCGGCGGAGAGGTCCAGCAGGATGAGGGCTGCGGTCTCACCGTTGTCCAGCAGGATCCTGATGTCGTCGGTGGCGGCGATGAGGGCAGTCTCAGTGCTGTGGTTGCTGCGGAACCCCGATTGGGATGGGTCCAGGATGCGGTTTTCTTCGAGGTATCGGGTTAGCTGTTTGTTGACGATCTTCTCGATGACCTTGGCTGGGAACGGAAGCAGGGAGATGGGCCGGAAGTTCTTGAGGTCTCTCGGGTCCGCCTTGGGTTTTTTGAGTAGGGCGTTGATCTCTGCGTGTTTCCAGCTCTCTGGGAAGGTTGCGGTCTCGAACGAGAGATTGATGACGTTGCACAGGTGGGGTGCGATGGAGCTGCTGGCTTTGTTGAAGATGTGGTGCGGGAAAGGGTCTGACGGGGAGCCGGAGTGTATTGTGCTCATGGTCTTGATGGTGTCCTCGATGTTCACGCTGGCCCAGGCTGGCAGGGGGTCGTGGTCGATGGTGTGCGGCGGGTCTGGTGCATCGATCTTAGTTGGGGCTGTCTGGGTGTTGAAGCTGTCGTGGATGTCGGCGATCTTGCGGTGGAAGAAGGTGGCGAGGGAATCGCACAGGGGTTGCGACGGCGGGATGTCGTTGGTGTTGGAGCTGGGGTTGGAGAGTTCCTTCACGATGTTGAAAAGCTCCTTGCTGTTGTGTGCGTTGTTGTCGAGGCGGTCTTTGAAGGAGATTCTCTTGGCGGACTTGATGAGGTGGTGGTGGTTACGGATGGCGTCTTTGTGGGCTGCGTGGCTGTCCGGTGTCTTATCACTGTGCCATTTCTTCTCTAGTTTCCGGCAGGTACGCTTGGAAGCTAGGAGTTCCGAGGTGAACCAGCTGGCTCTTCTGGTGGTGTCACTGTAGGTGAGTTTTTTCAGCGGGGCGAGGGTGTTGGCACAGTCGTCCATCCATCGTCTGAGGTTGCAGGCAGCGTCGTCGGTGTTGGATGGGTCGGAGGGAGGGCTGAGAGCGAGGGTTGCCCGAAGTTGGTCTTCGGTGACTTTGCTCCAGAAGCGGCGTGGGATCTGTTGGGTGCGGTGGTGTGTGGTGGGTTTCTGGAAGGTGAAATGGATGCAGCGGTGGTCGGTCCAGAGGAGTTCCGTGGTGTGGCTGAAGGAGACGTGGGAGCTTGAGGAGAAGATGGGGTCAAGCGTGTGGCCGGCGGAATGGGTCGGTGTTGTGACGAGCTGGCTCAGACCGAGGTTGGCGAGGTTGTCGATCAGGGTGGTGGAGTTGCTGTCGTTGTTGTTCTCCAGGTGAAAGTTCAGGTCTCCGAGGAGGATGTAGTCGGTAGAGGTCAGGGCGTGCGTGCTGATGAAGTCGGCGATGGAGTCGCTGAACTGGGGTCGGGGCCCAGGGGGTCTGTAGACAAGGGTGCCTCTAAGGGTGGTGTTGGGGTCCGTGTGGATCTGGAAGTGCATGTGTTCGGCGGTGCTGAGAGTGTCGTCGGTGCTGGTCGAGACCCTGATGGTGTTCTTGTGGACGATGGCGATTCCTCCTCCTACTGCGTTGACGAGGTCTCTGCGGGTGATCTTATAGCCGTCTGGGATGGCTATGGCGATGTCGGGGGCGGAGGAGTCGTTCATCCAGGTCTCTGTCAGGAAGGCGACGTCTGGTGATGATGTGTCGAGCAGGTCCCAGAGCTCGACGGCGTGTTTGCGTGCGGAGCGGGTGTTCAGTAGGATGCATCAGAGGTGGTTGAGGTCCTTCTTGGCGGGCGCCTCGGTGGCTCTGAGGCTGGTGTAGCTGCAGTTCCGGCAGGTGAAGGGACCATGGGTGCGTTTCGGGGCGGCCTTGAAGCAGTTGTGCGTCCGTCCGGGGTTGAGAGCGTGGAGTGTGGTGGCATCGTATCGGCGTCGGTCATCGAGGCTGGTGCGGGGGGCGCACGGCCCAGGGGTTGTGGCGATGGGCGCGGTTCAGGCGCGGATGGGCTTGCCTTAGGCGCGCCTTTGGCGCGCCAGCGGCGCGGCCGCGCAGCGGCCGCCATATATGGGGAGGTGGGAGGGAGGAGCAGCTGGGAGGCGGGAGGCAGGGGCAGCGAATGGGCAGTCAGGGGGCGGGGCCGCAGGGGACGCAGCGGCGGGAGTGGAGAGAGGCAGCGAGGGGTACAGAAGGCAAAATGGGCACAGTTCAATGGGGGCAGCGAGGGAAACAGAAGGAAAAATGGACACAAGGGAAATGGGGGCAGCGAGGGAAACAGAAGGAAAAATGGACACAAGGGAAGTGGGGGCAGCGAGGGAAACAGAAGGAAAAAACGGGCACAGTTCAATGGGGGCAGCGAGGGAAACAGAAGGAAAAATGGACACAAGGGAAATGGGGGCAGCGAGGGAAACAGAAGGAAAAAACGGGCACAGTTCAATGGGGGCAGCGAGGGAAACAGAAGGAAAAATGGACACAAGGGAAATGGGGGCACCGAGGGAAACAGAAGGAAAAAACGGGCACAGTTCAATGGGGGCAGCGAGGGAAACAGAAGGAAAAATGGACACAAGGGAAATGGGGGCAGCGAGGGAAACAGAAGGAAAAAACGGACACAGTTCAATGGGGGCAGCGAGGGAACAGAAGGAAAAAAGGACACAGTTCAATGGGGGCAGCGAGGGAAACAGAAGGAAAAATGGACACAGGGAAAATGGGGGCAGCGAGGGAAACAGAAGGAAAACGGGCACCGAGGCCACAAGCAGAGGGGCGAGCTTACCAGCAGCAGCAGCGGGCAGGACACCACAGGCGGAGCTGTGTGGCGGGGGAGCGACCTACCTGGCAATTTAGTGACCTACAGAAACAATATGAGCTGACTCAGGGAGAATTTTTTTCGCTACATGCAGATCCGTCACGCACTCAAAGCAGCACTCCCCAACATGAGTAAATTACCAGAGTCCACCCCTTGGAAGACCGGCTACTATCTGAGCCCATCCCAGCCAAAGCCACTTCACTAACATATTGTAAACTATGTAACAACCTGCCAGATCCTTTTCTGACTCTCCGAGAGCGGTGGCAAGCCGATATCGGACATATGGATGATGAGGACTGGCAAACGGCACTGATGTCCCCCAGGGAAGCAGCCATAACTCTTCGCTTCCGGCTGATACAATGAAAAATCTTACATAGAACATATCTCACGGGGGTCACCTTAGCGAAAATGTGAACTAGGCAAGATACACTATGTCTGCGCGGGTGTCAGCAAGAGGCAACCTTCTATCATATAATTTGGGAATGCCCGTACATACGGCACATATGGGACCGAGCTACGCTACAAACGCAAGAGGCAATAGGAAAACAGATAGTGCTGACACCACCGTTAGGGCTTCTTAATATTTGGGAACCACTGACCTCACAGAAGTGGAGCAACAACTAGCCACTCTGGGATATACCTTAGTAAAGAGAGCAATCACCTTGAAATGGGGGGCAGTAGAAAGACCTACAACCAAGGCTTGGGCAATTGAATTTTACAAATGTATGGTCGCAGAGAAAGAAGTCTTTAAAGCTAGAGGACGCCCAAGAAATGGGATAGAAAGTGGGGCGGCTGGAATGCACATAGAGGGGGCTTGTGTATATCCCCAACCGTAGAGATGGATATGTCCAGAAATAATAGACACTCATCTGGAATCAATGAGTGATTTATCTTGCACTGTTATATTGTATGAACCAGCTATAACTCGATTGAAACATATGCCTACCAATGTTTGTATTCTTCTCTTGAATGCTGAAACCAATAAAAAATCTTTAAAAAAAAAATTATGTTAATGCAGTTATCTTAATTCTGAGATTTTAACATTTTTGTTGGTTGTTTATGCGCACTGAACATTTTTAAGTTCTTCTGATAGTCTTTATGTGGAAGGTTTGAGCAGCAGACCTCTATAGAAACCACTGCTCCTCTCTGCCCCGTTCTATCCACCAGCATCCCTCTTTTGCGCTGTCTCCCCATCAAAACCTCTCTCCATTCACTGCCATTCTGTCTGTCTCTTTCCCTCTGTTCCTGTCTGTTCTTTGCCTGTTCTCACTCTGCCTGTATAAAACCCCCTCACTATTAGCATGTACATGTGCCTCTCCAACTTTAAGCCTGTTTCTCTTTGCCTTTGTATAATATGCCTCTAAATAAACCCTCTCACTCTCTGTGCGCACTTCTCTCCGTCCCTGTCTATTGCATCTATGCCTGTTAGTGTTTACCTTCTGCCTCCCATGAGCATGCCCTTCCCTTTCTCCTCTTCTGGCTCACTCCCTCACTGTATCTCAACCCCAACCATTGATCCCTCACGCCTATCCTTTAATCTGTCCCTTGCTTTTCTGTGAGTGTTGTGGTCCACCACCTCGTCTGTCCTTCCTTTCCTCCCCTGCCTCCCAGGCTTTCCCTCCATCTAGGTTTGCATGGCTCCCTCCCTGCCTATCTGCCCGTGCATCTTCTTTCATGCCACCCCTTTCTGTATTTTTAGCTAGCCCCTCACCCCGCAAACCTGTCACCTTTACTGCCCATTGTTTTTTGCTTAATGGTTTAATGTCATCTTTCTCTCTTCTTATTTGCCTTGGTCTCGCGGAAACCTGCCAATCTCAGTCCCCACTATCACTCTCTCTGACTGTGCCTGTCTCCTACCTCATATCTTCCTCTAAGTGCCCCCTACCTACAACGTTCCTCCATTCTCTGCTGGCCTCTTCTCCTCCCCTCACTCTACCAGCCACAACCCTTCGTGAAATCCAAGGTAACTCTCTTTCTTCCAGTCTTTCTATGTTCTGACTATTTCTCTCTTTCCCTCCCAACTAGTATTCCTCTCCTTTCATTCCTCTCTCACCTCTATCCACCTACCTCTCTCACACTACCTTTTTGCTTTATCTTTTTTCCTACTTATCTTGTGTCGCTCATCTGTGCTTGTTTCTGTTCTCTCTGCCTGTTTGTCTCCACTCAGCAGTCTCTCTCACCCACATCTCCTTGCCTTTGTCGCTCACTCTTCTTTGCTTCAGGAGACACAGGCCTGCCTCCCCAGGTGTATAACTGCCTGCACAGTCAGTCTTATTAAAACACTCATATGCTTAGTCCTCTAAAACCGGGGACAGCTGGGCAAAGCACAATAAGTGCCTTGTGCCACCGAAGTAATTCTTTCTGGACATATGATAGATTCTCTCATTTTCCTTATGATTAATTTCCCAAAATGAGCTCATTATTTTCAGGGTATATTTGCATAATACATTATTTGGCTATATTTTTTTTTAAAAAGAGCTATCCACCCCTCAAAAGCTTCAAACTTACACTATTTGTTCTCTAATGGGTTTCATCCTATAACATTTTTGGTTTCATTAGCTCAAATGTCCAAACCTTAAATAATATACTTAATGGAAGTGTAGTTACAGAAAATGGCCAACAGTAGGATCAACCTATTTACCTTGTGCTTCTAACAGCGTAATTATTTGGATGCGGTTAAAGAGGTAAACATGCTCTTATTGCTCATTTTTATGAAAATGGAAGCAGCATTAAGATCCACGCTTTAAACGTTTAGTGCTTTCTTTTTAGTTTCAATTGTTGGCGAAACAAAATTTATTTCAAGGATTGCCTCCTCGTGCTCTCCAAACTTGGCATGCAATGTGAGGTTACGTAACAATATAAGCTACAAGTAGACAGTGCAACACCACCGCAGCACTACCTCAGCATCAGCGCAGCACCACCTCAAAATCAGAACAGCACCATCTCAGCATATGCACAGCAACACTACCAGTGCAGCACCTATTCAGCATCAGCACAGCCCCACCTCCGCAGCAATTCAGCACCAATGCAGCACCACTTCAGCAGCAGTGCAGCCAGAGCACCAGTGCAGCAGCACCACCACCTCAGCATGACTCAGCACCACAGCAAAACTCAGCACCACCTCCGCACCAGCACCCCACCACCTCAGCATCACTCAGCACCACCTAAGTCTGCCCTCTGAATCTGGCATTTGTTGATTCTCTCCTAGTATCCGTCCGCTGCTCGTGTTGACATTCAGATACTGTTTCCCCTCCCCCATGACAAAAAAAGCTATAACAAACAAGCAATAAAATAGGCAGAAAGAAGTTGCCAGCATTGCAAGGACAAAATACTACAAGACATTTTTTTATGTTAATTCTTTTTTTAATAAGGTTCTTCAGTTGTACATAGTGTCTTCTTGGTTATATAAGGTAACAAAAATGCTATGACACTTTTTTATTATAACTTTTCAACATGCTGCACAGCAGACACAAAGCTCTAAAACACAGCTTAATAACATTGGCAAAGCCAATATATCTAGCTTAACACTTAAAAGATCCCACAGGCGAGACCTATTGGCTATGCCAATGAGTGTTTTAATCTCTCTACAACTGTTTTAAGAAACTGTTTAGTGCTCTTACCAGAAGAGTTTTTATTCATTGTAACGTTTTGCTGTTTTTCTAAAGTATTCTTTTCACTTTTCTTTAAGTAGTACTGTTTTCTTTGTTCTCTTCTCTTTTCATGTTTACTTGCCATCTTCAATTTGTGTTCCAAATAAAATTAATTTCTAAAAAACAAAGAACAGTTTCCTAGTTTGATACATCAATTTACAATTTTAAATTAATTACATATCAATATTCATAATAACCAATAAGCAATTACTTACAATTACATTGCTATTCTCTTCATAACAAATAAAAATGTACAATACCTAAGTATGCACTTTCACAAAGCTCTAAATGCTTGACAATCTGGGGAAAAACATGTTAATCTTTTTAAGCTGAAAATACAGACTAGAGCGTAATGTTCTAGACAGGATGTGCACTACCTAAAAACACTCCCTTGTGAGAGTGCATAAACAATGTTTACAAATCATTCAAAACATTTTTAACATGGAATAACAGTATTATTCAAAATAACATTGTCGCCAAAAACCATAATTATCCAAAAATTATATATGAGTTATGTATAAGTGAACCATCAGCCAGAACCGTCTTAATGCCAAAGCTTCTTTCGTCCACTTATATGCTGAAAATCCAAAACAATATGAATTTCAAAAGTCCATTTATTCAGGTGATAAACAGTGAAATGCTGTATGCTCCAAGATCCCAATGCATTTCGGGTGTAACCAGCACCCTTCTTCAGGGGATATCTATAAGCAAATATATCAAGTTTACATCACTTTGTACAACAAACATATCAATTTAAATAAAAACATAAGAAACAATTAGGGACAGACCCATACAATCCGGGAGGATCCTAAAAATACATGCATCATAAGATATGAATACAGTCTACATGTTCTTTCATAAATAATCACCAGATCTTAGCAATGAAGGTGACACTGAAGGTGACTAACCACACAGAAACAGTGAGAATACCAAACATACAGTCTACATGTTCTTTCATAAATAATCACCAGATCTTAGCAATGAAGGTGACACTGAAGGTGACTAACCACACAGAAACAGTGAGAATACCAAACGTACCAATGCACCCTGTGTATGAAGTGAAACAAAAACGAAACGTAAAAAAAACCTTTACTGTTAGAACCATATCTACCTAATTCCAATCCGCTAACGGTCGACGACCGGAACTACAACAAGTCTGTCAGAATATATCAAAAGCAGCCTGTAGACCCAAAGAGGACACAGTGTCAATGATCACCAAAGTATGAAGTACGCATGTAACTTGTGAAAATTGAAGCTCTAAGGACAAACACACAAAAAACGCCCAAAAATTTGAACTCACCCGGCGTCCAAAAGCGCCGCAAATAACCAAGCTTAGTAAATCAGCTGCACATGGAATAAATTCAGTACTGCTGAAACGATATACTGGAGACTGTAAGTAAAAAATTATGAAAAACATTCAAGCATGTATTCTAAAACTAAACCTAAACAACTCTCAAAAGCAAAACAAACTCAAGTGCACTTACGGAGTCTTTGGTGTTTATGACTCTTCCCAACGCCGCTGCAAGGGTGATGGTATTTCTAAAGAATAAAGAGAACTGTTCT
The DNA here is from genome assembly GCA_963921515.1 of Calotriton arnoldi. Lineage (NCBI taxonomy): Eukaryota > Metazoa > Chordata > Amphibia > Caudata > Salamandridae > Calotriton > Calotriton arnoldi. Next base: position 720,148 of record CAWUFW010003005.1, on the reverse strand, counting down.
GAAAAAAGGTTCTCATCCTACCGTGCCTCAAGTGCACCGTAAAACAAAAACTAAATGAACACATAAACTTACTGGTGTGAAGCGCGTCTTCCCCTTCTACCTCGTGTCAGATATCCAAGTGACAAGCCCCGTGACTGTGTATTCCGGCATAAATGAACGTGAACGTGCTACGTGCGTATTTCATCAAGACTGAAAAGGGATGCTAGGCAAATGTGTACAGCTAAAACGCGGCCATGTTGAAAAAGTGCTATTCCTCTGTAAAAATACCTTGCTTGACCAGTGAAACAATAAATAACCAAAAAACCGCAAGAATAACTAAACTATAATGACACACTGATCATAACTACCTCCTTGTAGGAAAAAGTATAAGAAAATAAAATAAAATAAATCCAAAAAGTGTGACCGTCAAAACTGTGCATCAGGAACCAACAAAAGCATACTGCACTCCCATTATGAAAAGTGAAATACAAGTGAGAAAAATAATGAGAGAGAAGAAATCCTATCTGTCCACAAAAAATATATATATAGTGACATGAGGTAAATAACGCAAATGTGTATTCAAGCCAAAAAAGTGAACCCCACCTCTAACTAATGTGGATAAAAACAAATATACTGCTTGAAAGATGAAAATAGGAAAAAGGTGCTCTCTGGCATAAAAAATATAACAAGCTCAACCTGAACTTTATACATAAGTCAATACTGTAATGCAGTTACCTTATCATAAATGAAACCTGGTGTGATTTATAAACAAATGTAAGACTTAAGAAATGAAAAAAAGAAAAAATACGATCTGTCATGGGAAATATTACAAACTCAACACAAACATTGTGCTTGTACTAATATTGTAATACAATAACCTCATCAATAATGAAACGCATCTTAAAATGTGCAAATAATGAAACACAGTGATTTTTTCGTGGTGTAACATGGTGTAACAAGATAAAACATACCATAGTCCCAACGTACATATTATGTGTAAGCCTGCTCAATGATACTTTATCTAGTAATAATTAGAACGTACAATTAACAAGATGTGACATCTACCTGATGCCGGCTACAACTTGAATCGCTATCATAAGAGTACTTATTTCTCGGCTTCAAGTATACATGATGTACCAGGGAATTGGTGTAAACGAAAACATAACCTCAACATAAAGGTGCATGTCTCTCTGTGATTACAGAGATGTGATAAATGTGGTAAATGGTCAATGAGCTACCAGTTCCTGCATTACATCAGGCCGTCCTGTTCAAATGGTGAACCAAAATTAAAAATTTTAATGAAAATAGAGATGAAAGTACTGTATGTCATCAATGTCATCTGGTCAATAATCAGAATTGAATACTAAGCATAATGTCTTCATAGAAAACATGCTAACTCCAATTTATCATTTAAACCCTTGGGACTCATTGTGTCCAAGAATCTGATCCAAAATGTCTCCCTCTGGGTGATATATTTCGTCATGTCCCTGTCGCTGTGTTCTCGCACAACCTCTATCACACTGAATCTCAATTGTGCTATAGTGTGATGTGCATTGACCCAATGACTTGCTAAAGGAGAACTCAATGTTTTTGTGCGAATCCTACTTTTGTGCTCTGTAATACGAGTGCGTAACAACCTCTCCATCTTACCTACGTAATACATGCCACAAGGGCACCGTATTACGTAGATTACATTCTGTGTGTTGCAATTAGCTGAAAACTGCAACCCAATTGATTTACCTGTCCAGGGATGTGAAATAGAAGTACCTGTAATAACATTGTTACAGTGTGAGCAATTGTAACATTTTTGCATGCCCTTTCGTTGGTGTACTTCACGAGTATCCTGCCTTTTCAATAGTTCCCTGATGTTCTTGGAACGTTTATACGCAAAGATCGGCTGATCTTTGAAAAGATCCCAAAGTCAGTTTCTATTTGTAACAAGTCCCATCTATTCAGAATAGTTTTTTTAATAGCAGAAGATTGGGTAGAAAAAGTGGAAACAAATACCTCTCTTCTCTCTGCGGATTTCACTTTCTTCTCCAATAAAGTGGATCTGGAAAATTCTTCTAGTCTAGCTGCTGATTCTTCCACTATCTCCCTCGGGTAACCCCTCGACAGAAAATTCTGTTTGGCTGACTCTAAAGTCTCAGTCAATTGTGTGGGATCTGAAGTGATGCGTTTAATCCTTAAAAACTGAGAAAACGGAAGATGTTTTTTTAAAGAGCCAGGATGAAAGCTATCAAATAATAGGGTATTGTTGCGATCAGTCACTTTTTTGAAAACTTTGGTATGAATCTTAGAATCACGCAATTCAATGTCTACATCCAAGTATGATATAGCCCGCTTGTCTAATGTGAATGTGAACTGGATCCTAGGGTTGATGTCGTTAAGACTTGTAAGCTTCCTTTCTAAGTCTAGTTTCTCGCCTTGCCACATGATGAAAATATCATCAATATACCGACGGTATATAATGAGATGATCAGTCCATGTCGAATCATTAAGTATATTTTCCTGTTCAAACTTCATCATGAAAATGTTGGCATAACTGGGTGCCCCCGCAAAACCCATGGAAGTACCATTGGTTTGAAGAAAAAATGTATCTTGCCATTTAAAATAACTGTTAAAGAGACAAAATTGTAACAGTTCCAAGAGAAAAACTTTATTAGCTGGTATGACCCCCTGCTGTAGTAGGGCCCACTCAATAGCTTCAATGCCTTCTGCATGAGGAATGGAAGTGTATAATGAAACTACATCAATTGTCCCTAACCAAATTTCTTCACCTGGCGTTAAAACAAGATCTCCTAATAGTTTCAAAAAATGAGTAGAGTCCTGCCTGCACAAAAGTCTGTAAAAATGTGTCTAAATAATGACCCAATGATTCATGGATAGAACTGCACCCAGACACAATGGGACGCAGTGGAGGATCTCTGAGACTTTTGTGAATTTTAGGTAACATGTATATTGATGGCCTGCGTGGAAACTTAGAGTACAGGAAATCAAAAGTCTTGGAGCTAATCCACCCCATATCTATGGCATGCATTAAAATTTTAAACAGTGACTCTTGGAATTCAGGAGTCGGATCCTGGCTCAACGGTAAATACGTTGATTCAGCTGACAACATCTCATTGACTTTTGCTTCATAAAAATCACTGTCCATAACAACCAAAGCACCCCCTTTGTCTGCTGGAAAGTACACTAGTGACAAATTCATCCTCAAAGATTTTAGGGCTTTCCTATCTGCTGCTGTCAAATTATGATGTTTCCTGGAAGGAGTAGATAAATGGGATAAATCCATCTTCACCAGTGTTTCAAATGTGTCCAGAACCTTGTGTGAACTGGGAGCAATGAAAGTGCTTTTGGGTTTGAATTTGGTATATTCTGTATCACTAGAAATAGTGTTCGTGAAACTAGGGTTAGAGAAAAAGTATCGCAACCTCAACTTGCGCATAAACTTGTAGAATTATATTTCTGTGTTAAACGACGAAGTGTGAAATGTTGGCACAAAAGATGTACCCTTATTCAATACCGCCGTTTGTGCCTTTGTTAGCGTGACTGAAGAAATATTCACCACTAATGTTTTTTCTGCCTCCGCCCTACATTGGGTTGCTTTGTGCCCTCCGCTACCTCTGCGGGTTTTAATGTGCCTGACTCTAGGTTTGTTTGTCCTAACGGTGGGTTGTTGGCGGCTGCACTGATCTCTAAAAAAGAAACTTTAGTGGTGGATGTAGATGGTGCTTCTGCTAGTGTATTGTCAACCAAAACTGGTACAGGTGGTCTTGTTAAACGAGTGTCACTGACAGAAACTACACTCTCTTCAGAAGACGAATTCCCGGGTTTCTGGTATGTGCGCTTCTGCGCATACACCTCTGCCCAGGAATATACCTCGTCAAGCTTGTAGTCGATAGTGTCACGTCTAAACTTACGAACCTTACGTTCGTGTATCTCTTTAGCGTAAAGATCTAGTTTTTTGTTAATCCCTTCTAGTGATGCTGTCCAATCTTCTCCTGTCATGCGAGTTTTTAGAGCATCTTGTAATTCATGAATTTCCTGCTCTACACCTATTAAAACACTGGACAATTCTTCTACTATCAAAAGGATGAGATCTAATGAACACTTGTTTAGTATGGAATACCACTTATCCATGAATTTTTTGTTCATCTTGAACATCATCGGTTTAAGTGGTTGTCTCAACCCTCTCGGAATCCTGCTAGCTTTGTGATATTGCACTAAAGTTGTAGCATGCAAACATTGATTTATTTCACGTCGCATCAAGTATTCTAATTGTCTCAGTTGCTGAACAACCGGACCCTGTGTTACATCAAAAGAACGGGCCTCCCGGATAAGGCCATATATATGTCTTGAGCATCTGATGCACTATAGGCTTTAGTTTCTGCCTTGTTTTCTGTGAGATGTAGTATGTCTTCAAATGACATGTTTAATGGTGCTGCTGATAGCTGTGTCGGGTAGACAAAAGGAAACAATCAAAATTATGCTAATCACAGCTTGTGCGCACTCAGGTTAACCAGTACCCAAAATGTACTCTATGTTCAATGCTTTTCTTACTTGGTGTGCACTACCTGAGGTGGTTCCACCCTACCACCAATTCTAATAGAAAATACAGACTAGAGCGTAATGTTCTAGACAGGATGTGCACTACCTAAAAACACTCCCTTGTGAGAGTGCATAAACAATGTTTACAAATCATTCAAAACATTTTTAACATGGAATAACAGTATTATTCAAAATAACATCGTTGCCAAAAACCATAATTATCCAAAAATTATATATGAGTTATGTATAAGTGAACCATCAGCCAGAACCGTCTTAATGCCAAAGCTTCTTTCGTCCACTTATATGCTGAAAATCCAAAACAATATGAATTTCAAAAGTCCATTTATTCAGGTCATAAACAGTGAAATGCTGTATGCTCCAAGATCCCAATGCATTTCGGGTGTAACCAGCACCCTTCTTCAGGGGATATCTATAAGCAAATATATCAAGTTTACATCACTTTGTACAACAAACATATCAATTTAAATAAAAACATAAGAAACAATTAGGGACAGACCCATACAATCCGTACTGTACGTCCGCACTTGGGCCGGAATTTCCACTCCCGGGCCGGAATTCCCGCACTTGTGCCAGAATTTCCGCACCCGGGCCAGAATACCAGCATTTGGGTCTGATAATCATTTCAAGTGCCTACCATCCCCCACCATGCTCCAGCAGAAGTCAATTAACACTAACTGCAAGACCAGCACCACAAACCACATAAAAGCAGCACATATTCAAGGAACAAGTTTGGCCACAGAGAGTTCCTGTTTTCATTTGCTGTTCATCGCTACTGGAAAATGTACAAAATGAGGAGGAAGAAGAACTTCACAACTGAGGAGACCACCATGATTGTGGAGTTCATTGTGAGGCACCACAAATGCCTATAGGGTCTCCCACCTTACTGCACCAGTGGCACACAGAAGGCAGCTCTATAGCAGCATTTAGCCACTGCTGTCACAGAATTGGGGGAGTATAGGCGCACAGTCCAGGACATCAAGAAGAAGTGGTAGGACGAAAAGAAGAGGGTGAAGGAGAAGTACTCCAGGATCGAGTAGAACAGGATTCTCCCTGCCCACAATTTTTGAACCCACCTACGTCTCACCCCACTTGAGGAGGATATCCTCCCTACAATCCACATGCTCCATGGGCTGCCTGTGAGTGATGTTCACATGTGGTCCAGGTAAATGGGATGACATGAACAAGTATACAAAATGAATGTCTGTGTTGCACTGCCATTGTGAGTAAGGAAGTTGTCCAAAGTTCATATAAAAATATAGTCAGTCAGAGGCTCATGTGTTTCCCTCTGTATGTTGCACCACAAGTCCCAGAATCCTTTGCATCAGAAATGGCAAATCCCTCTCCCACTATTTAAAACATGGGCCCAGTACTGCTGCCGTATATACCTAATACTGTTAAGTAGCAATTGTCAAAGTGCCCCTTCCACTTATCCAGACGTGGCTAGGTCAGTCAAGAACGTAAGGGGGTGGGGGGTGCGGTGCAGAGGAAAATCAACAGACATTGGAATAGGGAAAATAAATACAAATTATCCTAAAAGTAACTCACCTTGTGCCTGCCAAAATCACAAAGCAGAAGGTGAGAGAATCCTTATTTTAAAACATTTCCTTCCCATATTCTGTTGTCTATTTCCCACCCTGCCACGCCAATACATCCCCAACACCCCACTGCTCCTACCTGCACCGGCCGTGGCAGTACTTCACAATACTGTTAGCATGCAGAAGATATGAGGAAATGTGTGACAAGTTCCACATGTACATTTTCCATTTGTTGACTTTTCTCTCTTCTCACCTATTGACACATTCAGCCAGAGTACAAACAACCACAGTAGCAGAAGTCCCTGCATCTTGTGGGAGGAAACAACATCATCCAGAGCAACGCACACAACCCTCACTAACTGGTAAGTCAAACTGGTCAGGAGATGTCAAAATGCATACATTGTCAGCAGACAACAGAGGGACATATCGCGTCCGAATTTCAAAGGTAACTGGAGAGGAAAAACTAGCTTTACAACTATTGGAATTCTCAAAGGACATTTACCTTTAGCAAATTACATTTGTGAATAGCGAAAGACACAATATAACATATCTAGGCTCATCATACCTTTGTGATTTCTGAACATTATATGTGTTCCACCAACAGTTCCAGAACTATGAACTCAATCCTGGAATCGAGTGCCACAACAAGTCAAAAAGGAGCCTCCACTAGATTGTAATTGTTTTTGTAGACTAAATCAAGAAATCCAATGTTAACAAATATAACAATGATGAACAAGAAGTGAGATTCAATTGCCAGGGGGATTGAGAATGCATCCACTGTCCAACTTAGAATGTTTTTTCCATACAAGAATTTGTCCAGTCCACCCAACTGGTTATAAATGTAATAATCGGATGGCATGTTTTTTGGCCATTAACAAAACACGATAGTAGATCTTACTTCAAGAATTGTTGTTGTGTCAATTTGATAGACGTTGCTTCTAGGCAGTGGGGCCATTATAAGTTGAATGTGTGATCACTCATGATAATTAGTGCTACACACTTCTGCAGCGGTAGGGCCCACACTGCTTGAGCTCATCATTTGTGCCAGAAATTGAGTGCATCACATGTGGAAGCAGAAATGTAAAGTTGCAAGCACACTTATCATTGTAGGTCCAATGATGTCCTCCCAGATTCCAAGACCCACATTGACTTCTGATACAAGGTTGGCTGTGACATCTGGTCAGGGACCACACACTGGGCAGGTGCGGGCCATGGTAAGTAAACCCAAGAATAATGTACCTTAATGCTCATGCCCATGAAATGTGCCTTTAATCTCCACTGTATGTTGTATGTGTTTTACATCACTGTTGTCCTGCATCACAATATGCCTACATATGGCATTGAACCACATACCAGATCACCCCATGGTGGCTAGTGAAAGGATGACACAAAATGTATGACAAGTGAGTGCAGAATAAAAATAGTATATAGTGTCATATGACGTGTACTAGACACAACTGGATTGTAATTCAAGGATATGAAAACTCCCTAGCAAAATTCCAATGGACAAATCATATTGAAATTGGTGTTTCTGAGGCTCGCACTGATGCCAGTTGTGTACTTTTGTGATGGATGTATGGGCTGCTAAGATGAATCTTCAGGAAGTTACATTTTAAAATCTCTTAGCTGAAAGGCACAACACAAATCCAGTGTAGGTGGCAACCATCAAAGCTTCGCAACCTACCCACAATGTGGGATCTGAGTCAAATGTTGCATTCTGCTTGCCTCCTCTTCCACTGTATCCACCTATATAAGTGAGTGTATAATATATGAGGTTAGGATGTTTGCTGTACAAGACATAATCCGTTGTCAGCTTAGTTCTACCATGATGTAGGAAATGGATTATGGGAACAGAGGACACTCAAACGATGGAGATAACAAATGTGTGATCTCTCAATCCAAAATGAGCTTTGTGATTTCATGGGTAGCGAAGCACAAATGACATACAAACTGAACCTGACTATTGCACATCTCACATATGAACTCTGCAATGCAATGTTTGAACTGATGTGCAAATGTGAAACTGGTCCGCCTGTGGATGTACACTCTTTTCAACTTGTCAACAGACAACATCATACTCATGAGATATGTTAGTCTTAACGGTGAAGTTGTAATCAATGTAATGCAGTGGCGTCCTGATTATTTCTCCCCTTTCTTCAAATATCAGTAACCTTCTTATACACGTTTGTCTGTTGATGTGTCATCTCATTGATGTCAGTGCTGTGTGGAGGTAACAGCTGGCAATTGCTGCATGTGAGCAGGGGCCCACATGTAAAGTCCATGAGGTAAACATGCTGCACATTGTCCAGGAATATCCTATCAATGGTCATTGAGAATGACATATACATGTTAGCTCATAGCTACCATCTGGTGTACTGAAATATGGACATGTATGTCTCATCACAGCTGCTGAAAGGATGACACCAGTGCAGCATACAACACCATCCCGGGGAATGCAAGACATCCTGGCTGCAGCAGTGAAACCCTCTCGCACATGTCCATCAGGTAAATGTGGCGTGAAGTGTTTCCCTATTAAAACCATGACAAAGATCAAAATCCCCTTCTGCATAGAACCTGCAGTTGGTGATTACAAAGTTACATACATATCATAAGTGTCACGTGTGCATGTTTGTAAATTAGTAATGCAGATGGTTGAGAATGGTGTCACTTCCCTCTAAAGCTGTTGGATCAGGGACCGCTTCCTCAACAAAACCTATGAGGAGCTTGGTTCAGCAGTTGGCCTTAGGGGGATCGCAAAGGGACACAAAGCTGTGGCTGGAGCTGGTGAGTTTGCTTGTGCAATGTACATCTCCGTTTCACCCCTCAGTGCTATGGTGTAAGCTGTCACTTGTAGGGGTACCCAAACCAGGTCACATGTGCGTCATCTGTTGATGCAAAGTACAGTAGAACCAACACTTGTGTTGCACCACATCTTATACTAGGTCAGTTACTTATCCTGTTGCAACCTCTGTGTTCCAGGTGATGATGACGATGAGGAGGATGGACCTTCCACCAGCGTAGGGCGACGGGCAATCAAAGGGGAAAATCCACTGCTCTTCCAGGCAGTAATGTCGGCTGCAAGTACTGCGCAAGAGGAGGAGGAAGTACCTGAGGAGGATGAAGGATTGGACGATGATGGTGACTATCTGTTCATCCTCTCAGAGGATGAAGAATCTGATGCCGACAGAAATGTTCCCACATCACCCACATTTTGCAAGGCCTCACACCCTCTGCCCAGCAAAGTGCCTCAGCCTCCTCCAAAACAAAAGATTGCCTGTCCCCAGCATAGAGCTAACCAGCCACAGCTCACACCCACCCCAACACAGATATCACTCCCTCACAGGCCTCACATCTGGGACAGACGTGGTGGTTCCTCTACACACTCCTCCCTATACAGTGTATCCCAGGCATTCTCTTCACCATCTGAGGGAAGTACCAACCCTATTGTGGTGCAGATATCCCCTGGGCACCATTCTCCTGTCCACAGGCTTCCACATGCCACTCTCCCCCCTGCTGTTGGACCTGGCAGTCTCATCCATGGCTGACCCTTGCAGAGAGGGCCTGCACATGGCTGTGGTGGCCAGTGGGAGCAGGACTTCTTCAAACAGCAGGCAGATGTGAGGCAGGACATTCGTGCCATAGGGGCTACCCTGTCAGACATGTCTGAGGCCCTGCGTCAAATCCCTCAGGTGGTGGACAGACTGACCCATGTTTTGGATAGGATGGATAGATCTTGGCAAGACATGTCCAAGAATATCAGAGACATGATATCTATCCAAAGGGAAGAGAGTTTAAGACACCATGCCTTGGCCATGAAGATGATGGAGGGCATGATGAAAGTGATCCAAAGTCTCCCTTCACGGTCAACACAGGGAGGGGAGCCATCACAGCTGCCTGCAGCTCATCACACACACACACCTGTACCACAAACTGCACAGGACCACAGCAAGGGTACACACCCACCACCGTCCCCTATCCAGGCACTCCCGCCACCTGCACATCCACCACCATCCCCTGAACAGGCACTACCACCACCTGCACAATAACCCCCTGTCCACGCACAAACACCAAGTGTACAGACACCATCCGCCCCTGCACATGAACTTCACCCTGTACAGGCACATGCACGACACCAACCTGCACCTCGGCGTCAACCCTGACATGATCCCTCACAGCGATCCTCACCTCCGAAATTGCGAAGTCGCAAGCACGATCCCCATTGATCACATCCCAGGAACTTTTTGACCAGTGTGAATATGTGTAAATAAAAAGAAATTCTCTTCACAAGTCAAAACTCTGTTGCGTATCATGCAGTGATAGGCTAATGTTCACCAATTTTGGTGGCCTAGAGATGTGAGGATGCATGTGTGTGTGTGACACATGTACAAGTGTAACCCCGTCATTGCAGCAAGCCCTCATGTGCAGAGCAGATGACTTCCAAAATACATGTCCATATTTTGTACAAGACATTCACAATGAAATTAAACAAGATAGAGAAAGTATGATACAAAATAAGATTTTATGTAAAAAGTGTGGGGTTAGAAAAACAACAACAGTCCATTTGGAATGGAGAAATGAGAACAAATGATGTTCTTACTGCAGAAGGAGAAGTGAACTTAGATTGGGGTGGGGCAACATAAATATAACACGTCAGGGAGCGTCAGGGGAACCAGTCTATTTACAAGGGGAAAAGTAAATCATTGTCCACAAAGAAAAATCTGTCCAACAGGTCAAGTGTCCTTCTGGTCATCCTCTAGTACCACAATGTCCAGATCCTCTGAGTCCGATGCGGGCTCCTGGCTGGCTGGTGCAGGAACAGGCACCACACGGGGTCAGGACACACGAGGAGTACGGGGGGAAACAGTGTGGGGCAACGGACAGGGGGAGACATTGACAGTGGTGTGGGAAGGAGGTTGGGATACGAAAGACGACATGGCTGCAGTCAGGGAATTGACACTGGCAGTGAGGGTGGCCAGAGCTTGGGCAATTTCCTCTCGCATCATGCGCACCTCTAGATACATCTGCAGCATGATGCGAGGGGACATGTCTGGCTGACCCTCACATGCCCACATCAAGTCGTCTGGTACAACCACAGAAGGAACAACACAGGGAGGGGTTTGGGTTGAACATGAGGGGTGTGGTGCCTCAGGTTCGGTGCCAATGTTGGTGTTGACCTGGCAGCTACGATGAGGGGGACTGGTTGCAGGGGATGCAGCTGTAGGCCCCGATGGAATGGGGGCCTCTAGAGTTAGGGAGGGGCTGATGGCAGGCCCAGGTTGCGTAGTGGCCTGCCCTGGGAATACCTCGCCTAAACTAACAGGTGAATGGTCTGGGGGAGAGTAGCTCTCCACCCCCCCTGGCCAGAGGTGTCCAGTTCTTCCCCCCACTTCAATGTCCTCAGCCTCCACCCGATCCGTAGCACCAGAGTTGTCTTCCTGGTCAGTCCGGGTGGGCGCAATCCCCCTGCCTCCTGATGTTGAGGGTCCCGCCTCATCCTCTTCTTCCTCACTAGTGGAAAGAGGTCATAGCCACCCGCGCACCAAAGATGTTCTGCTCCGAACAATCCTGCTGTTGTTGCTTTTGGCCAGCTGAGCCCACTGAAATGTAAGACAAATCATTATGTAGTGGTTGTACACGTCAGGACAAGACACATACATAGATGAGCCAAGGTCAGACTTTGTTCTCCTCTGATCACACTATACAGTTGTCAGTGTTTATGAGCTTAAATTACATGTATGTTCACTGTCATCTCCTGTTTTGAGTCTGACATGGACATCTCACAAGATTTTTGGTGGCTTGCACATCTGTACTGGCCAACCCTCAACTTTGGCATTCATATGACCTGTGTGTCCTGTCACTGCTACATGGGCAGGTTCCAAACCCAGTCTACAATAGGAGATCAGAGAGAGTCCAGATGGTATTGAAAAGGGCCTGTGATATGGAGTCTCTGCAATTTTACGTCTGTACAAATGTTATCTGTTGTGTAGCATTGTATGGGACAACACAAATGCCGATTGGGGGTCACACATCCATGTAGGGTCTGGGCAATTAGGTTTGCTAAGTTGTGAGTCTAACCTATTGATATTCCCTCACAAAAGCTGACAATCCAGTGCCACATATTGACTTTGGAGACTGATCAGGTAGTGCTGTGCACTGGTGAACAGTAGTGGCTCGTTGTTACAGCTACCTGTACATGAAAAATGGCATACAAGCCACTGGGGGTAAGACGTGTGTCTGTGGACACACTTGGCAAAATTGGAAACACTTAAGAGTGAGGCAAGGATCTCAAAGTCTGTCTTGACTCCATGGCACATGATGATCTGTCTCAATCAGAACCCAAACTCACCGAAAGCAATGCAAGTCACAGCATCCAATACACATTGGCCTCTCATACACACACTGGACAGCGTCTGTACCATTCCTCATCCAATGCACACATCAGTTATGATTCCCTTGGTTCACTGTTAGTGGTGCTGGCAGTGCAAATTTCTGTACAAATGCACCTGTGTGGCTCAATTCCCCAGTTGTCATGATGAAACTACAACTCCCAGAATGCACTCAGCCCTGTACAGTCAATGCGCTACAGTGAGCCTTTTGCTTCATGATGACTGCTGCATAGACACAGAATAGGTGAATGGAGGCATGGGACACATGATGGTACAGGTCTGTCTTCACTCACATCTTCCAGACACATATTGCATATAATGCACTTACCAGGTCTCTGCTGCTCATGCTCCTCCAGCTGAGCATGGAGGGTCGGATGAGCTGCATGCAGGACCCTCCTGTACAGTGGCGAGAGGCGGGGACGATGCACATGGTGCTGGGGAGACTGGCCCAGTTGCTCCTCTGCCTTGTGCCGGGCCCAGCGTTTTAGGTCCTCCCAGCGCTTGCGGCATGCCCTCGCCTGCCTGGTGTGAACGGCCACTGCACTGCAGCGCTCACCAATGTCGGCCCATAGTCTGGCCCGCGCTGCATTACTCAGTTGGTCCTCTGGCCCCCCATATAGCTGAGGATATTTGAGAATCACCCCCTCAGCTAAGATGTCTAATTCCCCTTCACTGAAAGGGGGTGCTTTCTCTTCATAACCCTCAGCCATTTTGGGGGAAATAAGGTTGAAAAGAGCAGCAGGATGGCAGAGGATCTGATCTGTGAGGGAGGATGACTCAGAATGAACACAAAATGGCTGTATGTCATTTTGTGTATGAAATAGTAGGTTCCGGTTCAATTTCAGAGTTTGCGGCCCTATTACGTAATTTCCAGTTGCGGAGCGTAGGGTCCGCATACACGGCATACGCTCCACATATGGAGAGTGCGCAGTTGTGCCAGAAGATGCTAAATCGAACCGGAACCCATTCTTTCATACAGGAAATGACAGACAGGAAGTGGGAGACAGGCAATACATCACAGGAAGTAGTTGGCAGCCATTTTGTGTTCATTCTGATTCATCCACAATCACAGATCAAATCCACTGCCATCCTGTTATTCTGTAGCGGAGAAACCTGAAATGACAGTGTAAGAGAAAATCATAGACATGAAACAAAAGGGAGAACAGACCATGTAATGAGATTTGGGCTGGGACAAGGGGGGGCGGGCTGGCACAACATCACGCCCCAGTTTACTTTTCTCCTCCTTTGCATTATGGTACATGTAGTCCATATTTAGTGCTCAACACAAGAGTTGTCTGTTGTGTTACAGTAAATTAGGGGGAAGCAGTGCTGTGTATCCCAGACACTTAGTGGCGGATTCAGCCAGAACATCATCACTCACATTGTGGGTCCAGCATTTGTGGTGAATTCAAATCAGTTGGGGGCAAAAACTCAACAATGCTTTAGTTATGTACTTTTTTGATACAGACACCCATTGTCAAAAGGTACGGGAGGGTCTCTCAGAATATATACATCTCAACCTCTGAGTTGAAGTATTCCTTCGGGACATCCACTACACTGATTGCTGACATCGGCACATGACCTGATGCACGGTCAATCTTTTGACTCCTGTCAACAGCTGGGATTTACATACAGTTAGTGTGGTTTGCAAAGTAGTCTCAGGATGGAATTTTTGGACAGAGTCGTAATTATCCAACTTTCATCATTGACAACAGACAGCAAACCACATTTTGTCTATGACACAACAGGTTGCTCATGCGAAGAACGTGGCAACCAACTGATCACAGACTTTTATACCCTGACCTCGGTTATGTGCAATGGCCCTGTTGCTTGGATTCAGAGCTAGCCGAGGTACAAGAGGTATGTGTAAGCCATGCATTAGAGCTATATTGTGCAAAACACAACAGGCTAATATGATCTTGCACATGACTTCAGGGGAGTACATCAGCACACCCCCTGTACGGTCAAGACATCTGAATAGCGACTTCAACAGTCCAAAAGTGCGCTCTATGATGGCTCAAGTTTGTATGTGTGCCCGATTGTACCTCTGCTGAGGTACAGTAGTTGGATGCCTGTAAGGTGTAAGGAGTTGAGGGGAGAGTGCATACCCAGCATCGCCTGAGAAGGGAAGATAGGGCAATAGGTTACATTTCCATCTTAAATTTGAACAGAACATGATCTATACTTTGGTACATGCAGTGTCTGTTGAGACCGTGTATGTGGCTTGGTGATTCTTATTGTACAATGGTTGTTAATGTAAGGTGGCATTCATACATTTCGGGGCTTATTGACAAGCCCCTTGCACCACCGGTGAGTCACTTTTCATATGGGAAAAAGTGACGTACCGGCAGCGCAAGGGGCTTGTAAAGAAGCCCTTTCATTTGCACATATCACTCATATTTAGTGCTTGGTACATGCCCAGTAGCCACATTTTGCCAAATTCTCCAGCAGCCATCCGCCGGGCAAGAGGTGACATGCAGAATACGAAGCTGCCATGGGTACTGCCTGGAAACTCTGCATGCACATCTATGACTCTCCCACTGGCATCACAGACAGCCTGCACATTGATGGAATACCATCAGTGTCTGTTTGCAGAATATGTGTGCAATACGGAGGGGTGGCTGAAGGGCCACATGGGTGCAATCAATTGCACCCAGCACACGTGGGAAGTGAGAGATGAGATAAAAATCCCTAGCTGCCATGTGTCTGTTGGCCAGTGTATGGGGCATTCGTATGTGGAGGTGGGCTCCAGATTTGATGCAGCTCAGTACCTGATGCAAGCACCATGACTGGCTTGCCTGGGAGATGCCCACAACATTACTGGTGACCTTTTGGAATGACCCCGTCGCAAAGAAATGGAGAACAGAAAGGACCTTGAGATAGGCTGAAATGGCATGGGAGCAGCAGGTCACAGAGTCAAGTTCCTCCTCCCAATCACATACCATCTCCAAGATGACTTCTGGAGGTAAACCGTATCTGGCCCTGACATCTTGGCTGGACATCCCAAATAGGTTGATCCTTTGTCTGAAGATCCTCTCCACTCTCCTCCTCCTCCTCAAGTCTTCTTGCTGCATGGCTAGGGGCAGAGCAACAGACACATTCAGCGACATGTTGAAAGAGTTTGTTTGTGTGTGTCTGCTCTGCTTTCATATGCGCTGCAGGGCTGGGATTGGCTGTTGGGCTGCAGTGTGTCAGCTGATGCATGTTGGGGGATGGTAGGCACTTGGACAGGTGTTTAGCATTGAGGGAAATGCTCAAACGGCCAAAATGCAGGTATTCCGGCCCGATAGCGGAGATTCCGGCCCGGATGCGGAAATTCGGGCACAAGTGTGGGTATTCCGCCCCGGGTGCAAAAATTCCGGCCCGGGTGCGGAAATTCCGGCCCGAGTGCGGACGTAAAGGTAGTTGTCGTAAGTGATTTCTGTGAATACCATAAATCATACGTGCCTTCTGTGAATACCAAAAGTAGTAAGTTTAGGATTTTGTCTCAGATTAGTTCTGTAAATCGGCCCCTACATGTACAAATACACCCATACCACAGACATGAGAGCACGCAGACCTTTAAACTTGAAAGTCTACACTTCCCATTTCAAGCACACACCTAAAATACAGCCTTCTTCGAGAGTACCTTTCTACAGACTCATTCAAAGTAACCTAATCACTAATCCCTCTCCCAACATGTTTTAAACCTCAGTTTTCTCTTGGAGCTTCACTATTCACCAACTGCTAAGAATGTTGGGCCTACCCAAATTTTAAACAACAATCCTTCCCATGTCACTGTTGTAAGTCTCACCATGTTTCTGAAGGCATGCATGCATGTGTCTGTGCCTTTTGTTAGTGACATGATACATAAAAAGAAACATACAAATAGTTGAATAACTGTTTTTCAGACCGCATGCTCTGCAGCCGCGGCCCTACCAGGTAAGAGCAGTGGGGCCCTGTGGGGGGTATTTCGACGGACGATGACGAGGGAAAATTAAATAAATAATTAATTTTCCCTCTTCATCCACAGCATCATATTGAATAATCCTTGGTGGAACCATCCAAGTATGTTCAACCCTTTGATTTCAACATATATTTTGCCCTGGATATGTCTACCTTTAAATTTCAAGACATCTAGAGAATAACCAAGCAAATCTATTTTGCGACCTCCATAGGAACCTGGTGCCCGATCTGGTGGCAGCAACTGTCTATTTTTCCAATTTTACCAAAGATAATGCTTGAGTGATCATTGTAATGCGTGCGTGAATTTATAGTTCTTTTTCTTGCATTAGTATATTTACATATAGATCAACACAATCCGACGGATCTTCTGTTCTTACCGTTTCATCACTAACGACCAACACCATGTCTTTCATGTCCAAAATCATATCTTCTATCTCACTTTCACTGTTGTCTTTAACATAACCCACATTTGTTTCAGTTTTCTTCTGTCCCTGACACACTTTTGCAAAATGCCCAAGATTTCCACATGACCTACATGTAACATTTTTAGCCGGACATGTTCTTCCGCTTTTATTATGAGTAGGATTTCCACATCTAAAACATATATCAGTTCATTTGAAAAAACTTCTCTGGGAAAAATCTCTTTTTCTCCTTGTGATATCAGAGGCCAAACGTACTGGACTAACAGATTCAACCCTTTTTCATCTAATTATTTTATGGATTTCAGTGTTTGTTTCAATGCTTTTGGCTACTCTTATCCATTCTTCCGGAGCAGAATTCACTAAAGACCACAATTTCGCTGTATAGCTCTGTCTGAACAATGGCTGATGAACTGATCATGCACTAGCTGGTCACTAATAATTTTGAAAATCAAACTCTGCCATTAACTTCCTTAATGCAATTATGTAGGTATGAAAATCTTCCTCAACTTTTTGGACTCTTTTGAAAAATGTATGATGTAGTACAACCAGACTTGGTTAAACATCAAACCTATTCGCACATTTTTTTATGGTTTCCTGATATTCATCCAACTCTTCTTCATCACCTAATATAAGATCTGGCAGATGTTTAAATGTTGCCCTTCCTTCAAATCCAAGAGAGTGGAGTAAAAGATACTTTTTCCTTTCTGACCTAAATCTATAGGCACCAATTGCCCCTAAATATATTTAAAAAGCGTCTAATCACTGATGCCATAAAATTGGGGGTTAGCCTGGAGTATTTAGGAATAGTGTTGGTGGGTTTACTGCCTGCATTACTATATGCATATTCTTAATATTCACAAATCCCCAACAAATAATATTTACTTTTTCCCAGACACGAAAAAATAAATCTAAACAAAATTGTGTGGAATAAAATACAAATATGCAAAATTAAAATATTGAAACCATCCTATTTCCTTTGAACAGACACACTAGCTGTAGCATTTCAAAATCTAGATCTCCCAAGTGTGCACATCACCGCGCTGTCAGAATCGGTGATGCACATGTTATTATCATATAGGAAAACTTGTAAATAGATGTCAAAACTATACTTCTTGGTGTGCGCATCACTGCGCTGTCATCGTTCAGTTGTGCGCGTCAGCGCACTAGCAGAAGCTTCATTTTATGCTTTTTGTTTACACCAACTGTCAGATTTCACCACTGTGTGGACACACATGGAATACTATGTCAATTGTTGTGCGTGTCAGAGCGCGATGTTTGAAATCGAATATATGGAAACCAAGCCTGTGTTTAAAGTATGTAACTTCCTTAAAATAAAGGACTCACGAAACCTTCACCGGTAAATTTCAGAAAAGCTCCACCAAGGAGGATATGCGGCAAACTCAGACTACACTGGGTGGAGTCACTTGTAGCATCAGACCTGAAGTAGACGTAGACCGTTGGAGCATTGCCCTTAACGTTTCGGCCGGCACTACCGCCCATGGATCGCAGTACGCAGGTGCGTTCTGTACTGTTCCAGATATCTGTGAGAGGTTGCAGAGTAGCTGGACTGCTGCCTCGTCTGGTTTCCTTCTGCTGTCGGCACCTTGAACTTCTATGCTGGCACTTTATTTGCACTTTGTATGCTGTGTGCACTGGATACCTGCCGCAACAGATGTCTGTCTCGTGTCGCCACCTTGAACTTCTATGCTGGCACTTCGTCATACGTGAGTTCTGTGTGGGATGATGACCAAATAATCACCACGTTTTTTATGTAGTAACCACAATA
Organism: Calotriton arnoldi; assembly: GCA_963921515.1. Classification (NCBI taxonomy): domain Eukaryota; kingdom Metazoa; phylum Chordata; class Amphibia; order Caudata; family Salamandridae; genus Calotriton; species Calotriton arnoldi. The sequence goes on along the minus strand of CAWUFW010003005.1, from coordinate 701,523 downwards.
AAGCAGTGGTTGTCTTCAGATGTTGGTATACATATATATATATTCACTGAAAAAACCATAGGTTTTAGGGACAGTTATAGTTACAAATTAGCATTTAAAAAACCTTTGAAATTCACTGAAAAAACCATAGGTTTCAGATATGTTATAGTTACAAATTTGCATTTAAAAAACCTTTGAAATTCACTGAAAAAACCATAGGTTTTAGGGACAGTTATAGTTAGTTGGACATTTCACTCGTACAAAACCCGTGAAATTCCCCGTTATAGTTAGTTCAGCTAACTATAACTCGCGCCCCCGCAATGCACTGCTGATGACGTCACATATTACATCACTCATGACATGGTCAGTGACATCACTGATGACATCACTGATGACATCTCAAATGACATCACTGATGACATCATCCACGTGATAATCTGATGCAGCTCCTCACACCCTAATATAACCTTTGATACACCCAATCTAAATTACAGACTGCCATTCGCAAAACTATAGACACTCCAACACCAATAACTACATACCCACTCACTGATTCTTAGGTCTACACACACACATCCACTCACTCACCCGTACAGTCACTCATACTTATGGTCACTCAGTACAGGACTATCATATTCACTCTTACTCCTATATAGACACTCAAGCACTGAGGTCTCTCCTTATAACAGGTGAGTAAATCGGAATTCGTATTTCGGCTGATTTTAGAGGAATATTTGTATGTTTCAAAAATCAACACTTAGAAACTTTTTCAGCAAAAAGCAGGCAATTATATCCTATGGAAGGAAATTCAAGTTACTGGTAAGTACGGTTAAAATTACTTTTGAGGATCAGTACTGGGCTGAAAGATGCAGCACTGAGGTCTCTCCTGATAACAGGTGAGTAAATCGGAATTCGTATTTCGGCTGATTTTAGAGGAATATTTTAAAGTTCCAAAACTCCACACTTAGAAGAATTTCCAAGTGAAACCAGTCAATGTTAGCCTATGGAAGGAAATTCAAGTTACTGGTAAGTACGGTTAAAATTACTTTTCAGGACCAGTACTGGGCTGAAAGATACAGCACTGAGGTCTCTCCTGATAACAGGTGAGTAAATCGGAATTCGTATTTCGGCTGATTTTAGAGGAATATTTTAAAGTTCCAAAACTCCACACTTAGAAGAATTTCCAAGTGAAACCAGTCAATGTTAGCCTATGGAAGGAAATTCAAGTTACTGGTAAGTACGGTTAAAATTACTTTTCAGGATTAGTACTGGGCTGAAAGATGCAGCACTGAGGTCTCTCCTGATAACAGGTGAGTAAATCAGAATTCGTATTTCGGCTGATTTTAGAGGAATATTTGCACAATGGTGAAGGGAGGGGGCGGGGCCTGAGGTGACATCTGTGCAAACGCGCCCCGTGGCGCGTTTTAAGTAGGGGGATTAAGTCCCCTTGAATCATGAGGGTCCCTACGGGCCAACTAGCCCACCAGGAACCTCCAGTATGCGCCAGGGGCTGCGTTGCAGAGACATGTACAGAGGCCACACCCCTTTTACACCTCTCTGCAACACAGCTCTGTGGCGCTTTCTGGACGTACCTGTTGGGCTAGTTGGCCCCAGGGACCCTCAGGGTTGAAGGGATTTAATTCCCCATCTTAAAACGCGCCACGGGGCCTGTTTGCACACATGTCACCTGAAGCCCCGCCCCCTCCCTTCACCACTGTGCAAACGCGCCCCGTGGCGCGTTTTAAGTCGGGGATTAACTCCCTTGAATCCTGAGGGTCCCTGGGGTGCAACTAGCCCACCATATACCTCCAAAAGCGCCACAGAGCTGCGTTGCAGAGAGGTGTAAAAGGGGCGTGGCCTCTGTACACCTCTCTGCAAGGCAGCCCCTGGCGCATACTGGAGGTTCCTGGTGGGCTAGTTGGCCCTCAGGGACCCCCAGTATTCAAGGGGAATTCGTTCCCCTCTGCAAACGCGCCAGGGGGCGCGTTTGCAGAGTGGTGAAGGAAGGGGCGGGGCCTGCAGGCCCGATCGTTTTTTTTTTCCCTGAAGGGGGCTGTGTGGCCCCCTTCCTTTTTCCTATTTTTAGGCCCTGGGGACCCCATCCCCCAGGGCCTTACCCTTTTTTAAAATTAAAATTAAAAAAAAAACGGGAAGGGGGCCGCGTGGCCCCCTTCCCTGGGCCTGTATTGGCCCCGGGGACCCCATCCCCCGGGGCATGGCCTCTTTTTTTTTATTTGGAGGGGGCTGCGTGGCCCCCTTCCTCAGGCCATTTAAGGCCCCGGGGACCCCATCCCCGGGGCCGGCCTAGCACTTTTTTTTTTTCCCTTTTTTTTCCTTTGGGGAGGGGGCTGCGTTGCCCCCTCCGTGGCCACTTATGGCCCCGGGGACCCCATCCCCGGGGCCTGGCCTCTCGTTGGGGACTGTGGGGGTCCCCAAACCCCCACAGTCCTGCCGGCTCCCCGTGTCCTACGGGAGCCGGCATTGCTTACACATGGGGAGCAGCTAACATGCTGCTCCCCATGTGGAAAGCAATCAGCTTTGGATATTGGAAGAGAGAGCAGGTTTCCTGCTCTCTCTTCCAATATCCAAAGCAGTTTGCAATGACAGGACGGGAGCCGCGAGGCTCCCGTCCTGTCATTGCAAACAGCAGTGTCCCGAGGGTAGGCACCCCGGGACACTGCAGGAGCTGGCCCTGGGGAGTGGCGGTCCCCAGGGCCACCACAGGCTCCAGGAGGGGGCCGCGCGGCCCCCTCCTTACATTTTGAAAGCCCCGGGAGGTGGTGGTCCCCGGGGCTTGGGGGTCCAAAACGGACCCCCATTGTAATTTTTCTTAGTGCCCCGGGGAGGTGGTGGTCCCGGGGCGTGTGGGGCTGGAGCCCCCACACAGGTTAATCAAAAATAAAAAAGAAGCCCCGGGGAGGTGGCGGTCCCGGGGCTGCGGGAGGGCTCAGAGCCCTCCCGCACCATTACACATAAAGCCCCGGGGGTGGTGGTCCCCGGGCTTGGGGCCCTTAGAGGCCCCCACACATAAAATTAACCCCCCAGCATGCCCCCGGGACTTGGCCCACCCGGGGCCAATTAACATCGAGCGCGGGAGACTGCGCTTCGATTTTTTTTTTTTTCGGCAGGATTCGCGCACCCTGAGCGCATCCTGCCGATTTTTTTAAATCCTTGTGGGACCCCCTGAGCAAACCTAGGGGGTCAGGGTGTTTCTACCCTGCCCCCTTTGTGCGCTTTGCGCACTTGTTTCTGTCCCTCGGTTCTACCGAGGACAAAATGGCTGCCAACATTTCCTGAATCGGAATGTTGACAGCCAGCTGACAGCCAATTAACATGCAGCTCGTGATCGGGACGGTGCGCGCAGGGTGCGCTGAGGGTACGCGGACCCTACTCGGCCATAGATATCACTATCTTTTTACTTTTGATTTTCTCAGCAACTACTGAATGGATTTACACCATTTAACAAAAAGGGTTCTTTCTGAACCAAGAACTACCTCTTTGCCAAATTTGGTGTAATTCCGTTCAGCAGTTCGGGCTGTAGCCGTGTCTAAAGTTTCCTATGGAAAATTGAATGGGGAAAACGCGTTTTGGGACCCCCCTTTTTTCTCGGCCCCCGCTTGACGAATCCCCCTGAGACTTTCAGGGTAGGAGCGGACCGGAGCGCCCCACAAAGTTTGAAAATTTTGCGAAGATACGTCAACCGGCAAGAGAGTTATTTCAAATAGAATGTCGCGGATTTCCTATGGATAATAGGTTGTAACTATAACTATCTACTGGCGACCGCCAGTAGATAATATATATATATATATATATATATATATATATATATATATATATATATATTTGTTGTTGGTGTTGTTGGGTGTGGGAAAGAAAGTTTATGGTGCAGTACTCTTAGTTAACAGTTGCATGCTGATGAATAAAGACGTGTAAACCAGAGCTCCGTGTGTGGTGTGGTCTGTTACATGCTCCCATGCTGGGGAGGATGCTACAGACACCACTGGGGAAAGTGATGAAAATTGGACACACAGTACAGCAACAAAAGATGCTGGATAGAAAACGACAAGCCATATCTATTAAGATATGGTGCTGTGTTTCTCTCACTCTGCGTTGGGCCTTTTTTGCCTTAGTGTGCCAAGTCACACACATTTGGACGATACTGCAAGCTGTAGGTTTTCTATTGGAAGGGTAAACTCTAGTAATAAATCTATGCTTTAACAAAGTTTAATACTTTCCCCACTTGTATTTTTGCTGCAGAGTACAGAATACATGGAAACGTTTTAGGAAAAGAAAATTTCTCTGAAACTTTACACCTGCCTCAAAGAGACATACATATTTGTTGCAAATCCCTGTCTACCACTCTTCTGTAAATAGGCTTTGCATCAAAAAATATGAGTGGTTGCATGGAAGCGCACATGTATCACCCATAGAACACAACCATAATGCAAAGTATTGATTAACACTACTTTGCGTTTATTTGCACAACTTTCCAATGCAAATCAGGATTTGGATTGAAAAGTAAATCCTAATACAACACTAAGCCCTGGGCCTGCGTCACAACCTGGAACAAAGTGTTAGTTCATTTTCTCCCTAATGCTTTGTTTAAAGGAAATAAAGATATGTTTGTTTGCTTTGTACTATACTCTGAATGGTAATATCCTTTAAATTTTTACAAGTTACTACAGAGTAACTTTTAAGTGTAAAGATTGTGTTCTCAACCATTTCTTCAGTAGCCTTAGTGTTTCAAAAATAGTTTTAAAATATCATGAATATTGTGGTTCCGTTTTTCCATTTTTGAACTGTATTGCATTGGTTCTTTGGCTATGTGTCTTTATATTCTAGTTGTGGTCAAACGCCTCAAACAGTAGAATCTTGCTTTCCTTTTTAGAAGAGAGTCAGACTTATGATCATATGAGTAATCAAATCTGTTTCAAGTGCATTAACCACCCCCACCCTTGATTAATCAAAAACATTGTTGTAAAAGTTTATAACTGTTACAGCCCAAATTAATGCCCAATATTAAAGAGACAAGCTGATGATAATGGGAAAAAGGCTCTTCATAATACGTGGGTCTAAGCTTGTGGAGACAAAGTCACCAACCCCCCCTTAGGCCTACCACTCTTCGAAGGGGTGGCGTGGGAATTAAAAGCTACATAGCCATCTTGCACAATAATGTTAGGGGACCATGTCTTCTGCAGGCACACGATGTGTGCAGGTACCACATATGTTTCCTAGTCCTCCAACTTTGTTTTGCCAGCGATGCTGACAATGTTTCATGTGGTAACTTTTATTCCCCTTGGCTCCTTAAGCTCCTTTGCCACAATAGGGCTAATAGTTTTGATGTGACTATTGTTGTTTGCTGAATTTATGCTGGGGAAAAGGGCTTGGCTAGAGAGTCAATCTTGAGAGTTCAAGTGTGAGAGGGCAGAAAAGCTATTATGTATTGGTACCAGTTGAGGGACCTTCTGGAATACCTGTTGAGGGAGGACCTGCTGAAGGAAAGTAGCAGAGACAGGAAGAACAGGGACATAAGGCACATTTATCTGTGGCCTGTAAAAGAAACCCAAGGGTAGGTCCTCGATTAAGTGTCTGCAGGCGACTTGAAAAATGGATCTTAGACAGGATGTTCTGGGTGACTAATCTGTTCTTAAAGTTGATAACAATGCAATGCAGGTGATCGGGTCTTGGAGAAGGGCCCACCCAACCAATCCGCCGTACAAGATTGATCTGCTGATGCAAAAGCGCCTGGCCCTCAATTCTACTGTTGACCCAGCGTACAACTTTATTCATAAGTTGGGCATGATTTTACCTTGCGTCTTGACTTAATGGGGGTACACCCTTTAAGACCATCACATACGGGGTAGATTGTGGGGTTAGTGGCAAGGTCAGTATTAAAGGTAGGGGAGTAGATCCTTCATAAGACCTTACAGGATGAGCACCCATTGAGTTTGAGGGTAAACTTGACCCCTGCATGCGGCCACCAAAACTTTTAAAGTTGTTAACTGGACATCTCACCCTGTTACTATCTTTGCTACTATCTACACACCACCCCCCTGCTATGGGATGACTTGGTCTCTCTGTAATATTTGTTATGCCCCTCCAATCGAGCAGGACCCCCCTTGCATACATTCATTTGTTGCCTGTTCCCCTGACAGGCCCTTATAGCCCCTACCACCACACTCCTTCTTTGAGGCTGATTGAGTCACATTGTTTCTCCCCTCCTCCCCAACAATAGCCTCACTTCAGCTATTGTCGCTTCGATTTTGGCCAGTCTTTTTACTATGGGGGCCAAGGCTGTTGTGAATTAAGGGGTCAGTAAGGGACAGATAAGATTGGACATATCAACCTGGAAGGCACACAAACCCCCACCCCTACCTATCTGTGGAGGGTTCATATGACTATATCCATGTCCTCACTCAAAGTACGTTCTCCTTGAGGCGTCTTTAAGATTTTAAGTTCCCCTCCCCTCTTTTCCTCTTCCCTACTTGTGATTTCTTCTTGGCACCCTCAGCACCAATCTGACCCATTGTCTTTGTGTCTTTAGCCTGATTCCCTGAATTTGGCTTTAAGACAGTACCCGGGTTCAAAGTTTCAATTTCGGGATCACAGTTTCCAATAGCCAATGTATATATATACACACATTACAGCTGCTCAAAGAGTCGTTGAGGTGTTTGCACCAGATTTCCAGATCTAGTTGTATGAGATAGAGGAGGGGCACCTTCATCTGGCATCTCTGGAGAAGAGTCAGTTGCTTGACTTGGGCACTCAGATGGACTTGCCTCAATCGCGGAGTCTGGGGCTGATGAACATTGAAGGCAAAAGCTTAAAGTGTGACAAGTCCCTGGTTATGGATTTTCCAGGTCGTTGGACAGTTACCATATGTACTTTGCTTGCCACAACTCTTAGTGGTTCAGCATCAAACGGGGTGTCTGTCTTGCATGTCCGCTTTTGCTTAACAAGAACTGTCTCCTTTCTCAAAAACCATGTCTTGAGCATGTCTGTGTTTGTTGGTGTAGGCCTCCATTTTGCATTTGCGAGATGTGTCAGTGACACAAATCTCATCAGGGTGTTTTGACTGGCTGGTGGTCCATTGAGGTATCTTCGTTCCAAGAGCTCTCCAAAATAGCATGGTTGCAGGACTTTCTCCTGTTGTGGGCACAAAGAGCTGGGTGCAGAACAGACTTGAGGTCTATGTCTTCCAGTGCATCATGTTGAACAACCCTTTTCAAAGTACTCATAAATCATTCAACAATGCCATTTGCCTGTGGCCAGAGAGGTGTACTTTTCTGATGTTTGAGGTTCAAACTACTAACAAAGTCTTTGAACTCTCTTCTATTGAAGAGTGGAGTGTGGTCAGATTTGAGAATGGAGTGAACACCACATGTTGTGAAAATGTCATTCAGCCTTTCAATGACTCTTCATGTGTGGTTGATGATAAGTATTCAACCAGAGGAAAATATAAGTACTCATCGACAACTACCATGAGATGATGTCCATTGTTGAGAGGTCCAAACAAATCAACAGCAATCCTCTCCCAAGCTTGCTTAGGTAGATCAGACATGTTCAATGGGTGCTGAATCAATTTGGGAGACAGGCAGCTGCATAGATGAGAAGCTTTAAGCTCCCTTTCAAATGGTTTGTCAAGACGCTGGAACCACACTTGATGCCTCAGGGCCCTTTTAGTTGCAGCAATGCCACAATGTCGTTCATGTGCCAGTTCAATATCTTCCTGCCTCTGGCTTTCAGGGATAATTATTCTTGTCCCTCATAGTATGACGCCATCATGTGTAACAGAAGTTCTTCACAAACATTTTTGAATTTCTGATATTCAACATCACCTGTAACAGGTCCAGTATGCTTACTCTATGATTGTGTTGTAATGATTTCCTTGAGCTTAAGCATGTCTTTGCCAGTATTAGTAGCTGTCAGAATTTGTTCAGTGGAAGGAGATGGGGGCACACTTGACTTTACTATGAAATTGATGTAATCCTCAGCCACTTTGGACATTGCGCTATGATGCTGTAGCAGCACTCACAAAAAGTAGTCTGTGGGGTTTTCATCTTTCTCCGGTTTGTGCACAAAAGTGTAATCATTCTCTTGCAGATGCAACCCCCACCTGTTGATGCGAGGGGGCATCTTGGCTTTTGGATTTATGAAAATGGTGAGCAACACTTGATGATCTGTGACAAGGGTGAAATGCTTCAGTCTGAGATGGACTCCGGCTAGCATAGGCCACAATGTGTCTCTGAGCACCGAGATGTCCACTGGGCTTGCACATAGCACAATTTCTGTATGCAACTTTGGATCAAAGTAAGCCATTTCTGTTGCATTTTCAATTGTTTGTTTTATTTTCTTGACTCTTAGGTCACATTCAGATGAGCATTCAAACGGAACATCTTGCTTTATTAGTTCTCATATAGGGGCACTCACAGTGGCAAAATCACAAATATACCTGGATCAGTAGCTGGCCATGGTCTGGAAGGATTGCAGCAAGGTCACATGTTCTGGAGGGCAAGTAGATTACAATGCTTGTACCTTTTTGGGGTCAGGAGTCATCCCCTTTCCAGAGAAAATATACCCAAAGACTTTGGGGCCGATTCCGATTCGGGCCGGAAATCTCTCCGACCGAGCCGGACTCGGAGAGATTTCCGACCGAATCGGACCCTAGCAGCCCGACCGAACGATTACGATGCGCACGTATGCCATCGGACTCGATTCGGTCGGACTCCCATTGAAGTCAATGGGAGCCTGTCGTACAACGCGTACAAGGGCTCCCATTGACTCAATGGGTGCGAGGCGAACAGGGGCGCCCCCTACAGCGTGTACGCGGCGAGCGACTCGCGCCGTACACGCACAGGTAGGGGGACCCATGGGTCCCCCCTGTGTGTGACTCGCGCGGCTACGCGTACAGGGAGTCCGACACGGACCCCAAAGTACGGCTCCGACTGCTCCTTCGAGCCGGACGGGCGCGAGTCGGTCGGACTGCTCGCGGGCGCGCATCGTACTTGCCCGGCCGGGAACGTCTCCATTGCGCGGTGCGAGGCGTGTCCGAGCGAGTTGGTCGGAGCGGTCGGCTTTCGCGTACGAGTCGGTCGGTGCAGTTGGGTCTCGCGAACGAGTCGGTCGGAGTTTTCGCATCGTACTCGCTCGCCCGGACGCACGTACGAATCGGTCGGGAAACAGGGCTCCGAATCGGATCGGGTAAAGCCGAATCCGATTCGGAGCCCTACCGGCCGAGATCGGAATCGGACCCTTTTTTGTCTGTTTTTGTGAAATTCACACTTTGCGGCATTTAATGTGAGACCTCTATCTGCAAGCAGATGGCATACTTGTGTGAGTGCTTTGTCATGTTCCTTTCATGTAGCCCCAAATACCAGTATATCATCACTGTAGCTACTCGACGAATGACAGCTTGAAAGATTTCCGCAGCTGACGACATACCAAAACGGAGTCCTTCATATCTGATCAAACCAATATGCATCGAAAAAGTAGTAATGTACCTACAGTTTTCTTCCAGTTTAAGTTGATGGTAACCTTTGTTCAGATTAAGGTGAGAGAAGATTTTGGCACCATTCAGCTGTGTGATTATGTCTGCAGTGTGTGGACCTGGATGTCTTTCTCTTTTAATTGCTTTGCTGGCCTGTCGTATATGAACAGGAATACGGACTGAACCTCCACTGTCCTTTTTTGAAACCACCACAATGGGTGAAACCCATGGCGTCAGACCAGTTGAGCACTCGATGATGTCCTGCTTTAACAGTGTTTCTAGTTTGTTATCAAAGGACTCCTGTAAGTGAAATGCAATTTGATGGTGTTGCTATGCAATGTGGGGAATATCTTCATTAATGTGAATCTATACCTTCCTTGTTTTAACTTTCCCAAGTCCATGAAACAAGGCCATGAACTGAATCACTATTTCAGAATGGGCATTCAAGTTGTAGTCAGTCCCATGTCAGCAGCAATGTCAAAACTTAATACGCAAGCACTCAATGCAGTACATGGGAGTACATCAATCAGCGCTTCCACTGTTGTTTCCTTGTGCCACATGGTCGCAACAAAGGATCCCTTACTCCTCAAGGGTGTAGAAGCTGCCCAGTTATACAACTTAGGGGCATATTATCAAGAACGGCGTTAAAATTATCGCCGGTTTAGCGGCAGAAAACTGCCACTAAAGCGGCGATAATGGGCTTGATAATATGCCCTGGAGAATTCCAATAGAAGCCCATGTTCACACGAGAACATGGACTTCTATTGGAATTCTCAAGGGCATATTATCAAGCCCATTATCGCCGCTTTAGCGGCAGTTTTCTGCCGCTAAACCGGCGATAATTTTTAACGCCGTTCTTGATAATATGCTCCTTGGTTCTTGACGGTGTGAGACATGGTATCAGAGACAGTACTTTGTGCTTTTCTGCCGGCATGATGTTTATCGACGCACCACTATCTATAATGAAAGTTGTAGGGCACCCATTCACTTTGAGCATGATTTTAAGACAATGTCCAAAGGAACTTTGGGGCATATTCTCAAGGAGCTATCGCCGAGTTAATGGCACTTTAACGCATCCAAAGTCGCGCTAAATTTATCGCCCCATTCACAAGCTGGTGCTCACAGCCAATATCACCCCATTACCCGCGATAGCACCCGCAAAAAATATCGCCACAGATGATCCCGGCAACTAACGCTAATGATATGCAGAGTAGGCGTACCCGTGCAAAAAGCCGTGACAACACCACTCCACAACATTCTCAACGACCAGCCAGATCTGCGATAAGATCACAAAACATGCGATAAGGCGCGTTAGCAGCAGGAAATTATCACCTGCTCTTACCTGGTGTAAAGTCGGACGACAACCGGCACCAGACAAGGGAGCACAGCCTAAAGCCACACATGAAGAACAACAGATGACATGGAGCCACCCACCATGCATCCCCGAGCCCCAAGAGGGCAACAACACCCACCGCCACCGCCACCACACCCAGCCCCCACCCCGGGGCCCCCACACCCGGCACCCCCCACCCACCCCTGGACAAAGAGATGGCACATCAACGGTACGAAACCATAAACAAAACAATGTGTTAGATGTCGCACAATCACAACACCCAACATACATGTGCCGTCAGACAAATGCGAATCAGACATTCATCTTAGATCTAGCAAATAATTCGCTCAATACAGAATAAACACAAAACAACTATTTTGAACAGTCCTGGCGGGTCCCCCAGGACAGTCTGTAAGTCACAGCCCCCAAAACGAAATGACAGATAAGAAGGTGTGTCATGCGCTCACCAAAGGACAGAGCGAGCGAGCGAAAGAGAGAGACAGAGAGAGTGAGAGAAAGAGAAAGAGAGGGGGAGGGAGAGGGAGAGGGAGAGGGAGTGAGAGAATGTACAAGGAGCGCAAAGACAATCGGGCTCCTGGCTCATACATGTCAAATGTTGTGTGTGTATCGCCATTGGTGCACACCAAGTCAAAGGCCCGGCATCAATAGCAACGCAAAGGAAACATCACATCTCAAAAAAGCAAGCAGTAGTCAGACCAACATTAGGAATGAAAGATCCTTTGTCTCAACACACAAGGCCGAAGGGCATCTGAACCCCCAATCTTGGTCATGAATGCGGCTGGCACTCCCTGCGAGAGATACCATACCAGTTCCTGACGACTCCCACACCACGAATTGCGCGAATGAAAGACAAACGTGTCCACACCCCACACACACTTGTCCCTGCTTGGGGTACACCTGCCTTGGATGCCCCTGACACATAAGTAAGAAAAAACCCATACGCACAAACGTTGCACACAAATACGGCTCATTGCTCCGAGCAGTGGCAGACCATCCACATAACTTCCGCCTGTCAGAAGAGTGCCGGTGCTACGAGACCAACAAAGGCAATGGCTGGCAATCCCGGACACATGCACAACTCCTGGCACATGGAACTATACCGTGCATGAATGCTGCATCTGTTGGGATCACTGCCACTGGCAGTGTTGCGCATCAGTTACCGTCTGAGTTTCCGGCTTGCGTACGTCACCTGCGTCCAGCCTTGGTTCCACTGTCGATCATGCACATTCGAGTGGCCCATGGATGTCTGCCTATCCAACACAACGGTAGCTGAACAGGATTATGACTTGTGTGTGCGCCCCCTATTGGCCCACGAACAGGAGTGTAACCGTGATACCCGTGCATGGGATGCATTGACATTGGGCGTATGTGCAGGCAGTTGGGCATGGGAGATTGCACAACTCCTCGTGTGCAGTGACCACATCGAGGTGCTCCCCAATTGGGCTGTGTTGCGGATTGGTGAAGCAGTGTGGACGGAGCACAGCTGCCCGGACCAGGAAATGGATTGGCTCGCCCTCGTGTACCTTGACCCCGACAACGAGGAACTCTCGGAACAGATTGCTCATGAAGCAGCGCTCGCATACATGGACGAGTAACTACGTTCCTGCAGCCACAACTGATTGTCACCCACAGCACAGGTCGCCACACCTTGTAGCACCTTGGAGGAATGGCCACACATCCCACCACAACAGTGAACATGTCTGCCTTCGCCAGGACCCAGAATGCATGTGCGTGGACCTACGCGTGTGTACACACACATGTTCAAGGTGATGCAGTCCCATGGGCGGGGCTGCACAGCCTCGTTTGGCAACGTCACAAAATCGGAGACACTGCTGGGGGGAGAGTACACACATGGCAACGTAGCACGACATGTGACCTTGTAGGATCCGTTCACCTGCTCACTGTCAGCAGAGCACACAGTCAGCGCAGTACGGCGCGACAGCACCATGCAGATCCCATGGGCTGTGAGTCATGCCCCCTGACACGGACCAATGAGCAGACGCCAAACATCACATGACTGGTCCAGCACGGCAAGGTGGGTCGAGACCGTTGACATCCGTGATGAGTGGTGTTTATTCCTGCCACCCCATTACTTGCACCTCGACATGTCCCTAAGCTGCCTGTATGTGTCTTAAACATTGCTCTGCATGTTGTGGCCCTTGCCTTGCCCGTACTGACATGCACATGCCAATAAAGCCCACGCCACTGCACCTGTGTACAACTGAGTGTTCATTATAATGACAAATCGTGTGCCCACATGTGCATTGTCCGTATACAGGGAGGGATTGACTGACGCTTGTGGACTGTGTGTTGGTCCCCATTGACAGCTCCACCTCTGTGGGCCAGACATTGTGGCTGGGATAGTTGCTGGCAGACCTGTGCTCATCACGTGTCACCAGCAATGTGGGTATGGTGTCCAACTACTTGCCATGTAGATCAAGGTCATCCATCAAAACAGACTGTGTCCACACAGATGTGTGTGAATAGGAATGTGAAGAGACGTTCTTTTGTCACATGTGATGGGGGACACCACTTACGGACTGCTACCGATCATGAGATTTCTACACACAGCCTGATTTGACACATGGACGTGGGGCTCCGTTGGGGGTTAACAAGATTGTCGTTAATGTGCAATGAGGCCACAGCTAGTTCATACCTTCACAGTCATCTAACTGGCCATGTGGGTCAGGCTCAAACATGCGCATTGAGGACATTTCCCAGGGTGTACCTTTTGGTGCGATCAATGTCCCTGCAATCATCCAAACATTAATACATGAGGGAACATAGACATGACACATCTGTGTAATTTGGAATGTTTTATTCACATTCTGGGGGGTGTCAGAGCAGGAGCAGTACATGGCCACTTCAGGCCCACATAACATGGTTGACCAGTGGTGGGCCAACCATAGTCCTTGGGGGAATGCAAGGTGAATCTGAAGAGGTAGAGTTCAGTCCGCCGCAGGATTGCTGTGTCATTGGTACCAGAGCAGATATGGCAGTCCATGTCGGGGTCCAGGTGTATGTCGCAGAGTGTTTCGGGGGACATTGAGAGGTGTTGTTCCAGGGCATGATGCAGAGAGCACAACCAGGCAGGGACAGGCCATGTGGCGGGGACGGATGCTACTGCCTCCTTCCTCACACAGTCATTACCCTCGACATCTTACTCCTCTGAGACATCTTCTGTGTCCGCTGTGTCAGGTGTGTGTGGTGGTGTTATGGCTGCGTCACTGTGTGCCACTGACACATCAGGGTGTGAAGGTGATAGGGCTGCATCACTGTGTGCCACTGACACATCAGGTGGCAGAGATGTGTGTGTCGAGCTTCCTGCAGCAGTCATCTGGTACAGGCTCAGTGGCAGCAATGGCAAGATGAGGATCCGCAAGGCATGGAAGAGTGCAGCTACATCTCGCTGGTGTTCAGCAGTGGCAGCCATACTTCCAGCCTGCATCTGCTCCATGGTCTCCATTGTCTGCCGCATCTGTGCCGACTCTGTGCTGTCATCGCTGGAGCCTGTCTGCCTAGACAGGTCTCGTATCTGGGTAATGGACCCAGAGAGGTCAGCCAAGGATTGTTGTTGAGCATGGTGCGGACAGTGGGTGTCCGTTCGGGGCTGTAGGTGCTCCCTGATGGGACTCAGGCACCCACGTATGGCATCGAGTTTGGCTGCCATGAGGTCGAAACCCATCCGCAGCTGATCTGCCACCTTCTCCTGGCACCCTAACACATGGCATTGGAATTCCATGTGTTGGTCGTGGGGGTCCTGGGAGCCAGCCGTGGTGGTGTGTGCTTCCTGCTGTGCGGGCTGTGCAGGTGGTGGGGTGACCGCGATGCAGCTGGGCTGCCCTGCTCCTGGAAGTGGGATGCAGAGGCTGTCCACGAGCCGTTGGAGGGTGTCTGTGCAAATGTGCAGGGTGTCCTCTTCATCATCACTGAAGAGCTGTGTGGTCTGCTCTGCAGGAGGTGTTGATTGTCCTTCTGCAATGTAAAGGGGAGATGCAGGTTAACAGTGTGTTCCATGTATGTTGACGCATTGTAGATGTTTACAGCCAGACTGCATGACGATGTACATTGTGACTGTTTTGGTGAAGCTGGCTATTTGATGGGAGACAGTGAGGATTTCGACTACATGACGGATGTGTGGTTGTACTCGTACATTGCCATCTCACAGTGTCATGCATTGCCGGATGTGATTGCCCAGTTTCTACGCACGGGCGGCACCATTTGTGTCCTCTGTCCTGTGGTGTGGGTGTTGCACTCTGTGCCACATTGTCGTCAGTGTTGAGGTACTGTGATTGCCATGTGTGTGTGCTGCATTGTTGCCTAATCGCCCCTGCAGCTCTGCTTTGGCGGACCCTTATCCCTTGGAGTCGGTGTGCATGTGACTTGTGTGCTTTTCGGGTGATGGGATGTTTGCGACTTGGGTCATTTGTGCGACTGTAGAAATGTTGTACTCTTGTGCATTGTGTGTCTGCTGCTGTGTTTTTGACGTCATGGGTTGTAAGTACACGTGGATGTGTCAGGGTGTGACCTGCTCCTTTACGGATGTGGTCCACACTCAGCCACCTCAATGTCATGTCGTGCACCATGTCATGTCTTGTGACTTCAGCCATGCTATTGGTCATGCAGTGTCACTTGCATTGTCAGGGTGGCTCACAGAGCCGCTCATTTTATGGATTCGGCACATGTGCATGGGTGGGGTGTGGCATTTGTGATATGAAGGGTGGCCCATTTGTGCACATTGTGGACGGGGGCCTACTTGGTGTTTCTATGTGTGCTGCGGTGTGCCAAGGGTATCAGGGACATGTTCCGCACTCATTGTGGGTGTGCAGTGTGCTGCACATGTTTGTGCATGTGTGCCATTGTGCCCATCTCCCCCGTCCCCCCAGTCCCTGGTCGTTACTCACCCTGTTGCTGTTGGGTCCGGTCATATCGCGCTGTGTCCAGACCCCGACTCCTTGCACCGTCTCCACACTGATGACTGTGGCCACCATTTCCTCCAGCTCATCCAGCTCCTCCTGTGGCGCCAGACTCGCACCTCCAGTCGCCTTTGCTGCCTTCATGTTGGCAGCGAGTTTCTGTTTGGTTTGGCTGTGCACTTCATGCCGCACCTCTTGACCTCCTCCATTGACCTCCTCGACTCTCCGACTGCATTCACGTTGGTGACGATGGACTGCCATATTTCCGTTTGTGTTGCCAATGACGCAGTGGAGGTGACGAACAGTTGTTGGTAGTGTTCTATCACCTCCGTGACGGTGATCTGGTCTTACTGCGGACTGAACCCCGTCTTCCTCTTCCTCTTCTCCTTGCCCTTCCCCTGGCACGGGGTTGCTGGCTGGTCCTCCGTGGGGCTTGTGGGGTTCGGGTTGTCATCTGCACTCGGTCCGGGTGCATCCATGGTGCTACACAGTTTGATTTGGTCTTTTTTTTTTTGTTTTCTTTTATGGTGCTTTTTCACGCATGACGCATGGGAATTTTAGGCCTGTAGCTGGTTGTCGCTGATTTTTGTAGCCCGTTTGGGGCATTGCAGGTTTTTTCGCGTTCGTGTTTCGCATTTTTTCTACGTCGCGTTAATTTTTGGGCAGTCATTTGGTGCGTTATCCTGCTACTATCGCATGGTGCCGCCGGGTTGGGAATACCACGTTAACACGGTGTTAGTTTCACGCGATGGACTGCGATGTGAAGGGTTGCGTTAAGCAACTTTTGCGGAAGTTATCACACGTTCTTGTGAATATGCCCCTCTGTTGCTTCATATGTTAATTCTTTTCAGACTTGTGTTTTTTCTGGTAAGCGACAAATCCTACATGTGCATTTCGATCTGTGACTGACATCACAATCTCACATCCATTTTCCTCATTGTCACTCGAAGTTGACATCAATGAACTGTTGGACGATGATTTTTTTTTTTATTGTATCCTTTTTTATCTTCGCTTGTTTTTTAGTTTTCCTGTCATTTGCCCTGTTTTGTGCCCTTTTATTGTGCCCTTCTTCCCTGCCGCCACCGTGGCCCCTCCCCTCTGCCGGTTCCCGCTCCCACCTCCCAGCTGCTCTTCCCTCTCCCTTCCCTATTTAATGGCGCCCGCGCTCTGCGGGAGCGCCGCTGGCATGCCAAAGGAAAGCCCGTCTGCACCCATCCAGGACCCGACCGTGACCAGCCCCAGGGACCCTACAACCCAGCTGCTCTCCTCGTACTCAACCCCGGATGGAACAACAACTGCCAGCTGTTGAACCCGAATACCACCCACGGCCATTTCTCCTGCCGACACTGCCGACATTCCTTTACCATCCACAGCAACCCCACGACCTCCGCACCCACGCCGGACACCCGCACCACCAATGTCCTGAAGTGCATCCTCCTCAACGTACACTCCCTGCACAGACACGCCGTAGAGATCTGGGACCTCCTTGACACCCTATCGCCAGACGTCGCCTTCTTCACGGAAACCTGCACAAACGCCGCCTCCACCCCCAACATCGCCACCGCCATCCCCGACGGCTACAAGATCCAGAAGAAGGACCGCCCCCACCGCCCAGGAGGAGGACTTGCCATTGCGCACAAGGGCTCCCTCCGACTCTCCACTTCCAGCACGAGCGACCCCCTCTCCAACACCGAACACCTCTGTAGGAAAGTAGTATCTGCTTCTTATGGTTACCCCCACTTTTTGCTGATGTCTCACTGTTTTTGGACTAGTCTGACTGGGATCCTGCTATCCAGGACCCCAGTCTATCTGCTTTCTCCCTTAAATTGCAATGTATGTACTTAGGTACACTCCAGATTGGATACTGGGGTACCCTTATCAGTCCCTAGTATATGGTACACCATGTACCCAGGGCATAGGTACCCCAGAGGCCTCCCATGGGCTGAAGCATGTACTATGCCACCCATGAGAGGCCAGTCCATATGACACAACAGGTCTGCTACAGCAGCCTGTGTAAGCTGGTGCTTGCACCACTTACTTAGATATAGGTTCACTATATCTATCTAAACCACTACACTTAAAAACCTATCAGTCACCCCTATGGCAGGTCTTATCAATCCTGAAGACAGGGTGCTGGGTTTTACGTGAGAGGGTGCCCCTGCATGAGCAGAGCCCCTCTGCAGCCTTCGGAGACCATTCTCCGGGTTGTCAGTGATGCAGCCAGACATATAGGTTAAGTTGCATTATAACATCGCGGTAAATGCTAACTTTAAAACGGCTGCTTAGAAACATGTTGTGTTTGGTGTCAAACACCTTGGAATCATACCTCCACACCAGTAACTGGTGTGGGAGGTATGATTCCACCCTTCTGAAACCACTACTGTGGGTCACCGGTCTACCCAGTACCAGCTTTCTCGACCCGGGCAGCACAAAATGTACGCTGCCAGCCACAGACACGATTCTGCTCTCCTGCTGCTGAGCCAAGCTCGAGCAGAGGAAGGCATGACAATAGGCATCCTGTCACAGGGAGGTGTGACTACCTCCCAGACAGGGTTTAGTGTATTGGGGCTGGGTGGGTGCACTCTGAGAGTGCCAGAAAGTCTGCACTGGGGGCACATTTGGTGTCCCTGTGCATAGTCCAGCTCAAACCAGTTCTGGGAGCCATTGGCTCCTGCTCTGGTGCGAAACTGGACAAAGGACATGGGTGTAGCCACCCCTCTGTCCTGCCCCTCCCCTAGGAGGATCCCCTGAATCTGTCCAACCCTTTCCCATGGGTATAAAGTGGGTTACCTGGCTACAGGACTTTAGATTTTACCTGGACAAGATTCTGCTAAGAAGAAACCAAGTACTTCGACTGCCTGCACAACGATTGCATGACTGAAGAATCTCCCTTGGAGTAAAGAAGTTACTCCCCTGCAGTAGCAGGCACCTAAGCGCATCTGACCGGCTTGCTTCTCCAGAGATCCTGCGGACTCCGAAGAATTCAGCAACACAGGAGGTGGGTTCCTGAAGGTCCCTGAGGTTGATATGACCTCTCAGCGATTCTGAGACCAATATCCCTCATGGGGACCATGCAACCCGAACCCCAGTGCACCGTGTACATTTGCAAGAGCATATGCTTGTTGATGATTCCAGAGCTTGTACTTTGGACTCCGTGTAGTCCTGACCCCGAGCAGTATTTGCACTGAAGACATCTGGCCTCCACTCACCGAGTGCTCTGTGGGCTGGTGCTTTGTAAATTCGCTCAAGGTCTCCTTGCAATCCCTGGTCCGTTGGCCTGTGGGTCCTGGTGAGGGTCACCTTGTTTGTTCTTGGGCTTCCCTGGTTGCTCCGGACGTGCCCTGACTCCCCATTGCTTGGAGAGTCCCCTGAACCTTGCTGGTCCACACCATAACCTGTTTGTCTTTCCTGCATGGGTTGCATTTGCCAAGGCTTGTTGGTGCTCCAGCCAGACACCGACCCCTCAGCACTCGACATCCTTCGTGGGACAGCTCACCTCTGGTTCCTGGTTGTCCTCGACATCTCCTGGTCCTCGTGGCTGCAGAGTCAATCATCCCTTCTTTGCACCTGAAGCACCCGACATCGGTGGGCATTCGTCTACTGAGAACCTGGTCACCTGAAGTGACCCAGACTCTGTCCCCTCTGCTTACAGGTTCCTCTCACCTAGAATCCAGGCTTGAATTCCACCGAACACTCTTCTCCTGCCTGGCAGCAGCACTTCTTCGCAACTCTCCACTGAAAACAAGGAAGGTTTCCGACACCACTTGACCCCTATGCACCCGGCTCCTCTGGGATAGGTAACACGGGTACCTCGGTACTCACTAGGGTGTTGGCTCTAGAACCTCCTATGTTTCAAAGGGTTTGCTTGAAGTCCTCGTAGAAGTGTCCTTAAACTATAACTTTTCAACCGCGACTTTCCCATAGAGTTGTACGGAGGACGCAGTCGTGTTTCCTCACTGCACCCGTCCTCCGTGGGCTCCCTGTGTCACTGCCTGGGTGGTTCCTCGGGGTCCCAGCGATTCTACGTGCTCTAGGCACTGTGTCTAGTCAAGTCGTGATTGTTATACCATTTTTTTAGTATATGGTTCGGTCTCCCCCTGGAGCCCGCTGTGTATTGTGCTACTTACTGAATGTTCTATTGATTCAGTATTGCGTGCTTTGTGTTCTAATCTAGTGTAGAGATTAGTAGAGAGTGTTATATTAATAAATACATATTTTTATATAACTACTGTGTGGTTCTCCTTTCATTTAGTCATTCAGGAGGTGATATTCTGGTGAAACAAGCTGCTTTACATTCCTTCAAGACTAAGCCTGAAGGCTGCTCTCCACAGCTACCACTAGGATAGCTTTCTAAAGGTTATCTTTGTCCTCATACATCATAAGGGTCGTGTGGACTGGTACAAGGTGCCCACTTGAATTAGTGGACACTGGACAGCATATACCAGGCCACCTTCTCACATTGGTGTGCAGCAGTTGGGATTCAAGCTTGCTATTGTTTTACCAGATAAATCTCATTGAGCGATTAAAATTAAATGAAAACCACTAAGTATTAGGCACATATAATACATCAAGATTGGAATAAGTAAGTTCTACTGAACTTGGAGTTGGGTAAGTCAAGGGTCTAGCACACCCTTTCTCCAACTCAAGAGAGTTTAGTCTCCACTAGGCTAGGTAGATGCCTACACCACATAACACTAGTATGTCTTCTAGAGGAGAAGCCAGTGGCTCTCTGCCAACTAGGTACAATGGCCTCTCATTCCAGGAATTGAAAGCCATGTGTGTGTCTAGGAAGTTGAGGACAGGGAGAGGTGCAAACACCCGTCTCATTGAGATTTTGCTCTTGGATGACCTTAGGCAGTCCCCAGGATCTGATGAGTTAGATAGAGTTGTAGTAGTGAGCCTCAGCAAGGCCTACCAGTGCTTAGGGGTTCACCCTTCTCTGCACAGAGTCCTCAGACACTTAGGAAGAAGTTGGCATAGAAACTGGAATAAGAAAGACAGAGTTTATTAAACCTCATGAGGTGGAGCTACGTTTACACACCACCCTTCGGTAATGCATGAAGTAGCACACTGAATGGAAGGACCATGGTCCTTTTATACCCACACAGGGGCTCAAATGGAGGCGGTACAAACACAAATGCTGGTTTTAGGTACATATAAGGTCATACAGAAAATGCACAGTCGACAAGTGGGTGGAGCTAACAGTTTCTACTTCTAGTAGACACATCCTGACATTTATAAACTCGGAACAGCTGCAAGATCAACTGAGCATGTGCAAAGCAAAAAGAACTAAATATAACTTGTCTCTAGGCAGATTTCAAGAGCAGTTAACAGGAAGGTAGGACAGAGCACATGGCGAGCACATGGTAGCACATGGCAGCCAAAATGGCTGCCAGAAATACAAAATGGATTCCACAAAGCGGACAATTTAGCCTCTGAATACAGGCTGTCTTCAGCCAATGCTTAACTTAAGTGCTGCCAAATTACAACAGACAACCCTTTCAGCATTGGCTGAAGACATTTGTTTATTTGGGGTAATCTAGATATTCATCCCGTACATCTATTAACATTATTTCGGCCACCTCTTTATTCAACATTTGTTGGGCCTTCGTTTCAGCAACGTTCCCTTTGGTAGGTATACAAGCAGAGATGCAAATGGAGCAAAGCATTGGACCACATTGGATACATACACAGCATGAAAAAAGTATTATAATTATTACACACAGGATAGTCAGTAGCTTCCAGCCCCAAGCAGAAACAAGAGTCCAAAACCATCCAGCAAAAGTCCAAGTACCAGTCTCTGGATGGATTTCTGCAGCAATCTTATGCAGTTTTGATATTGCGTCATATACTGAAGGTGAGTGATCCGGTATGAATACACAACAGATGCTACCGATGATGCGACATGCACCACCTCGATCAGCCAAAATTACGTCTAGCACCATCCTATTCTGGAGTGCTACAATCCTTGCAATCTGTAGTTCCTCTGTAATGTTCCCAAGTGCCATAGCTGTCTGATTGGTAACAGCTTCCACAACACGAGTTAGTCGCCTGATCTTCCTGCTATTTAATGCAGCACCCACCAAGAAAAATAAGCCCAAGTTGAAATCAACATATTGTTGTAGGGTAGTGTCGGTTTGGTCAACTTCATCCATACTTATTGTCCTCTTATTTCTGTTTTTGGAAATATCATTGTACAGTTTAAAATCACGGTGATAGAATGCAGGTGCCAGAAACACAGGGGGCAACAGAAAAGATACATAACAGATTCCTGACCACCCAACAGGTAATTGATAATATCCATTATTTCCACACACAAAATACGTGTTATGCGAGGCTGTGAAAGTGCTCTTATTGGCACCTTCAATGGTCAGGATTACAGTACACTCGCTCCTCCCCACTGGAATTCTTCCAACACTACAAATACACAAATCTGCTTTAGCTTTTGTCACAGAAATCACAAAAGGTCCAATGTTCTTTATTATTCTCACATTTGTGAAAACATATGGTGTTGAAATATTGTCCGGTTGATACTCTTCCCATTCCCATTTAGTCCCTTTGGCTTGTGGATAACCTTCTTTATTTTGATAACATACTTTATTAAGTTGAAAAAATAATCCCACCTACTGAAGGCTTTCCATATGCAAACAAGAGCGCATACCAAGCTTGACAAGAACCATTGTGAGAAAATGGAAGAAGAATAAAAGGTGTTCCTCCTTTCTTTTGATGTGCAGGTATCATCCCACACACCCAACAGTTGGTAGTATTTGTAGCATTGTGAGTATGGTGCAACATCTGGATAAAAGTATTGTTTAGATAAGATTGTCGATGCTTTTGCTCATGGTAAGGAAGAGTAAAGTAGTGGTGTTCCATGAGTACTGGCGTAGTGGCAACAAAAAGCTGTCGAACAGGAGCCACCTTCTCGATGTACCATGTAATTGCTGCCATAGCCACCATAGCAACAACAAACCCTACAGCACAAATGATTCTTTTGTTGGTCATTTTAGCAGCAGTAATGATTGATCTTTCTGAAAACTTGTTGAAAACAATCATTGGAGCTCTTCTCCCTGGGCAGCCGCTGATTTCTTCACCATGGGCCAAAGCGGGTGTCACTACACTAATACAGGGCTGATCCCCTCCCCTTGCCACATTGGCTCTCCGTTTCACTAACCCAGGGCGGTAGCTCAACCAGTCTTTTTCAAAACTGCAGATCCTTTCCTCGGTCCCAATTGATATCTGGATACTCCAGTGATCGTGTGGTCCGGGAAGACTTCCGCAGATTCGTCAGGTGAGATAGCTTGGCCTTTCTCCGTCTCCAGAATCTCTCGATGGTCGGTCAACACAGCAGGTTCCACCAAGGCAGGCGACACGCGTTTGCAGTGTGTGCTGTGGATCCAATTCTTTCTGTTTGTCACTCGAACTGCTGTCCTTGTCGCAAGGAGCACCTGCTCTGGTCCTCGCCACCTTGGCTCCAAGCTGTTCGATCTGTCGAAGACCTTGACCATTACATGGTCACCAGGACGGAGTTTGTGGGCCTCACCTGTAGATCTGTCAGGAAGAGCTTCTCGAACCTGTTGATGAATAGAAATCAAACTGTCAGTTAACTGTGCCAAATAATCATTCATCAGAACACAAGGAACATCATGTATGGGGCGTGGCTTAGGAATTCCCCAAATGTTCATCGGTCTCCCAAACACCACCTCATAGGGGGTAAGACCTGATCGTGAATGTGGCACCGATCTTATGGATAGTAATGCCAAAGGTAGTGCATCTGGCTACTTTAGGGACGTGGAAGCCAGTATTTTCGCCAACTTTGATTTTAAAGTAGCGTTATACCTTTCCACCAATCCTGCTGATTGCGGGTGGAAAACTGTATGGAATTTCTGTTTGATCCCTAATCCTTTCAGGACATGCTCAACAACTTGCCCAATAAAATGAGGTCCATTGTCACGCCACAAAAGTTTGCAAACACCGTATCTAGGGAAACACTCCTTTAGAAGCACCTTTGCTGTGGTGAGAGCAGTATTATCCTTCGTAGGGTATGCCTCTATCCATTTTCTAAAGGCACATACCACCACTAGGACATATTTCAGATTATTGCAGCGTTCGAGTTGGATGTAATCCATCTGCAAAACTTCAAAAGGTGCGGTTGGTATAGCAAACCCTCCTGTAGGAGTTCGTGTCCCTTTTCCAGGATTATACTGCCAACAGATCAAACAGAACTGTACTACCCTTTTGGCTGTGCTAGCAATTTCAGGATGCTCCCAAACTTGTGTAAGCAATTTAGTTATTGCTAGAGCTCCAACATGTGCCAGCCCATGTGCCATTTGAACCATAGGTTGTAAATATGCCGCTGGCAATTTCCACTTATTCATTTCTTTGTTACGCCAACAACCCTCATCATCTAATATTCCTTCTTTAGACCATTGCTCAAGCTCTTCCACAGAAGCAGATCTCTGTATATCCAATACTTCCTCTCTAGCATCATGCCAACGCTCAGCTTGTGATTTCACTACGTACATGGGTGTAGTGCTTCACTGCATCGCAGTCTCACGGGCTACGCGGTCTGCAAAGGCATTGCCTTGTCCTATTTTGTCAGTCACTTTCTTGTGTGCGCTACACTTCATAATAGCAACTCTCTTTGGGTATGTAAGTGCAGTCAAGAGATTATGCACTAACTCTCTGTGCATTATCTGCATCCCATGGGATGTAAGAAAGCCTCTTTCCTTCCAGAGTAGGCCAAAATCATGAACCACTCCAAAAGCATAGCGGCTATCCGTGTAAATGTTCACCCACAAGTCAGTGCTAAGCTCACATGCTCGTGTCAAAGCTATTAGTTCAGCAGCTTGAGCCGACTTCTGAGGTATGCGAGCTGTTTCCACTATTGTCTCAAGCGTGGTAATTGCATAAGCAGCTGAAGTCGTGCCATCTGGTAACTTCAGACAGGACCCATCAACCCACAGTTCCCCATCTACATCTGGAAGGGGCGTATCTTGCAAATCGATGCGACCCTCTGTCTGTTCCTCAGTAACGAATATACAATCGTGAGGCTCCTTTGACTGAGACTGAGTCGCAGGATATGGCAACAAAGTGGCGGGGTTCAGTGTCGCACATCTCTTCAAGGTAATATGAGGTGCTAGCAGTGTCAATTCGTATCCTGTCAAACGAGCACTAGTTAAGTGCTGAGTCTTAGTCTGATTCAAAAGGGCATCTACTGCATGGGGTACTAGCACCAACAGTTTGTGTGACAAAACTATCCCTTCACTCTGACGTATGGACACAGCCGTCGCTGCAACTGAACGGAAGCACCCAGGTAATGCACGAGCAACAGGGTCAAGAACTGCAGAAAGGTATGCGCAAGGACGCTGTTTGTCCCCGTGTGTCTGTACTAAAACTGACAATGCACATCCTTCTTTCTCATGTACATAGAGTGTAAAAGCCTTCGTGTAATCTGGTGTGCCTAACACTGGTGCAGAGCAAAGAGCTTGTCTCAACTGACAAAAAGCATTTTGACATTCATCTGTCCATGGAAGGGGGATCGGAGTGTTTTTAGTCAAAAGTGCTAGCAAGGGTTTAACAATGTGTGAAAAACCCAATATCCATTGCCTGCAAAACGAAGTCAGACCAATGAATGCACGGACATCTTTCTGCGTGGAAGGTACTGGGGTGTCTAAAATTGCTTGAATGCGATCTGGTGTCAGTGCACGGCCCTCCTTAGACAGAAGGTGTCCTAAATAGGTCACCTTCGGTCTACAATATTGCAATTTCTTCCGTGATACTTTATGGTGGTGTGTAGCAAGAAAAGAAAGCAAAGACAAAGTGCATTTCTCACACTGCTCAGGTGTATCAGCTGCCAACAAGATGTCATCGACATATTGTATGAGAGCCACTCCTTTAGACAAGGTAAAGGAATCAAGCTGTCTTTTTAATGCTTGACTGTAAATACTAGGACTCTCAGTATAGCCTTGAGGAACTCTACAAAATCTGTATGATCTATTATTCAAAGTGAAACCGAACAAATATCGGCTATCAGGATGAATAGGAATTGAGAAGAAAGCATTCTTCAGATCAATTACAGAAAATGTAGTTGCTGTTGGAGGGACCAAGGTAAGCAATGTCGTTATGTCAGATACTACAGGGTACTGTGGTACTACAATCTTGTTAACTTCTCTCAAATCGATGATAAATCTATAGATCCTAGTGTCAGTATCTTTTTTCAAAATGGGAAGAATCGGACTATTGCAGACATTGTAAGGAACTTCTTCCACAACCCCCACCTTAATTAAATCATGTACAATACGTGTGAGTGCTTCTTCTCCTTCTCGAGAAATTTTATACTGAGGCAGTCTTAGCAATAAAGCGCCCTCCTTAACACTAATATGTACTGGTGGAATAACCATTTGTCCTACATCAGTGTCCGAAGTAGCCCACAAAGTACTAGGGAGTGAGGCTAGTGCAATGTCCTCTTTAATAATACAAGATCTCTCAATCACAGGGTAGTTGTCATTCAAAATAACCGGTACTCCTTCCGGAGAACACCGTATCGTAGCCCTAAAATATTTAAGCATATCAAGACCCACAATATTGTCTGGTGTGTTTGGAGAAAGCAAAAACGGACATGGAGCAGTAAACTTATCAACATCAAATGCAAGTGGTTGTGACAATGGGCTAAGGGAAGGTGTTCCATCGAAACCTATCGATGTAATGGTTAAGCCAGACAGGGAGCCCTTGGAACCAATTGTTTAGACAAGGCGCTACGAGTAGCTCCTGTATCAACCAGAAACTGATCAGTAGAACCCAAAACATGTGCTGTAACATAGGGACCCCTCTGATCTACTGGAACTTCAACTGATTCCTTACCCCATCCTAGGCAATCCTATGCATAAGCAGAGTCTTGAAAATCAGAGGGCACATAGTCAGACATTTGATATTGGTTCCTTCTATCAAAAGTGTTAAACCCATCCTGCCCACGTATATTAGCATCAAACCGAGCACGATCATTCGCGCTTCCTCTAGGCCCTTGATATCCTGAATGATTTCTCATTTGTCCCCGACCACGTAGATTGTGCTGAGCACGCAGCACTGGACAATCAGAAAGCCAATGTCCAAATTTTTTGCAGTACGCACACTGATCAACAGACAAATTCGAATGGGCAGAGGAACGAAAGGACGAACCATAAGATCCACGTCCCCCTCTATCATTACCTCTAGAAGGCGGACCATATGCTTGAGCCAACATAACCTTTGTTTTCAACTCCTTAGACTTTTTGTCCTCATTACCTTTGGTTTCTAATTCTTGCCGCTCATAATACTGGGCCATAGTTAAAAGAGAAACCGGAGAAGATGTAGTCCATGAACTCTCTCTCACTGGCCTTTAAGCGACTAGCTATTCCTGGCAAAAGGTTTGCGACATATTTATCGACAAACAGATGCCTACCCGTGTCATCTGTCAATGACTGGCCACTAAAATCGTGAAATGCTTCTTCAAAGCGTGTGAAGAAGTCAGAAACTGATTCATCTACCTTTTGCTTGCAAGACGCTAGCACTGTCCAATCTATCTTTTTAGGGGGAATGATCGTCTTTAACTTAACTAATATAGCTGCCGGAAGATTTAAAATTAACTGACACGGTTTCTGTGCAGGTTCTCTATCTTCATCTAACCGCTCTAAATCTTTCCACAATGCTCCAAATGTCGCATTATCATCTATTTTGCGCACAGTTCTCCACATATCAGGTGGTAATATTAATCCAAAAAACAAATCAATATCCGACAAAGTCATAGTACAAGAGCTGATTGCACCCTCAACTTCCTCATAAAAGGCTGCTGGATTCTTTCGCGGGTCAGGCAATGCATTTTAAGGGCCATAACATCTGCTCTATTCCAAGGAGTGTAAACCCAATTATAAATAAAGTACCCTTTCGCATTAAGAGAAGTCTTATCATCCTCTGTACCTGTTCCTTTAGGAGGAACATATAAAGGCGCGGCTTCCCGCATGGGTTTCACATGAATTACAACATTCTTATCTGTTTCAGGAGTAGAAGTTCGTGCCATGCTGATCTGAGATGCTAGTGCAGCTGTTTCTGCTGCCTTTTTCTCCTCTCGCAAATGGGCTGCTTCAACACGCAGTTTAACCAAGCGTCTGATCATGTCAGCCACCTGGGAGAAGACAAAAAGACCGTCACGTAATTGTTTACAATCAGCTGCTACATCATCGGGCTCCACTTCTACCGAATACTTCCTAAATTGTTCAATAACCTCTGCAGCAAATGTATAGGTAAAATATATTTGCTCCCTTTCCTGCCATCCTTTTATACTATCTAAAAGTTCAGAAGCAGTGGTAGTACTACGAACGGCTTTACGCGCAGTAGATCTGATGTCAGATGCACGCTCAGCAGATAGCATGGAGCGAGTTTCTCGAGCTTTGTCCTGGTCTGAAAAAGAGTCCTCATCTGACTCATGAGGAGCGGAAGAAAAATATACGGAGGTGGAGAACGATCTAATAACAAGAAATCATCTTGCGGTTTATTAAGGATAGGATAAAGGGGCTGCCTAACAGCGTATTGGCCAGTTACCTGTAAATGACGTTCCCTATCTTCCCTCTCTTTAATTTCTTTCATCTCCTTGTTTTTAACTCTAATGCTTTCGCATAAATGGTCTTTCGCTGTTCTTTGTCAATCAAGGCTTGCTCACGCTTCATTCGCTCACGCACTTCTTTCTCCCACATTCGCACACAATCAAACATATCTTGCCTAGTCTTTCGTTTAAACATACATTGTTCCACATACTGAATTTTTCGCAAATCAAATGACCCATACATAGGCCAACGCAACTCAGGATCTTTACTAGTATATTTGTTCCATAACGTGCAGTACATTATAGAAGAAATACCATACTTAATATACATATCCCTATTAGGCGTCCCTCCGGGGGGCTGGTTGTGCTTCGTCAAGTCTCAAATTGGTACCACTACAAAAGCAACACATCCTACGAAGTGTGCTGAAAACAGGTATGCCAAAAAATAGTGCAAAATATGCAGTATTATAATCAAAGTAGCGCTTAAGGTACTCTTCGTACGTTGCGCTGTTCAAACAATTTTAAATAGAGAACATTCTCCTCATTACCTGCCTATATGTATTGCAATGCATATAT
This sequence comes from Calotriton arnoldi, assembly GCA_963921515.1. Taxonomy (NCBI): domain Eukaryota; kingdom Metazoa; phylum Chordata; class Amphibia; order Caudata; family Salamandridae; genus Calotriton; species Calotriton arnoldi. The sequence continues at coordinate 672,637 of CAWUFW010003005.1, read as the reverse complement.
AATTTACAAAACAAATTCCAAAATTGGCCAATCATACAAACAAAGCCACAGTAAGTGTTACTAAAACTACCTTACCAATCAAAGGCATCAAACCAAGAGCAAGTGCCGCAAAACGGCTCTTACCAATCAAATGGTGTCCAGGTTCCAACTGCCAAGTTCTCAAATCGACCAAATGGTCACTGCATGGCGAATCAACAGAAGAGATCTCAGTCGAGGACCGGCGCCGCCGGGATGGTCAGATCAGAAAGAAAGGAAAAACGCCGTGGGTGCCAAGACTCTGGTCTCCTCAGGCAGCGATCGCGTCCAAGAGCGAGATTCCAATCCTTCGTCTCGACCAGTCCTTCGGGCATCCGAGTCGCCGATGAGCCCCACGTTGGGCGCCAATTTGTAGTAGTGAGCCTCAGCAAGGCCTACCAGTGCTTAGGGGTTCACCCTTCTCTGCACAGAGTCCTCAGACACTTAGGAAGAAGTTGGCATAGAAACTGGAATAAGAAAGACAGAGTTTATTAAACCTCATGAGGTGGAGCTACGTTTACACACCACCCTTCGGTAATGCATGAAGTAGCACACTGAATGGAAGGACCATGGTCCTTTTATACCCACACAGGGGCTCAAATGGAGGCGGTACAAACACAAATGCTGGTTTTAGGTACATATAAGGTCATACAGAAAATGCACAGTCGACAAGTGGGTGGAGCTAACAGTTTCTACTTCTAGTAGACACATCCTGACATTTATAAACTCGGAACAGCTGCAAGATCAACTGAGCATGTGCAAAGCAAAAATAACTAAATATAACTTGTCTCTAGGCAGATTTCAAGAGCAGTTAACAGGAAGGTAGGACAGAGCACATGGCGAGCACATGGTAGCACATGGCAGCCAAAATGGCTGCCAGAAATACAAAATGGATTCCACAAAGCGGACAATTTAGCCTCTGAATACAGGCTGTCTTCAGCCAATGCTTAACTTAAGTGCTGCCAAATTACAACAGAGTGAGTGGGACAGGGAATGAGGAAAGGCCAGGAAGTGAAACCTTCTTTGACCTGGACTCAAACCCTGGCCAGGAGAATCAAGATGATTCTAACCTGAGCAACATAGAGCTTCCTTCAGGTGGGGGAGAAGGCCCCAGTGGCCCTCTCTTTACTCCACCAGGAAGAGTACAGAGTTTACCTAGGAGATTTAGATCTCACTCTGTAGAATCTTAGCACTCAGGAACTTCTGTAGGGACTTCCATATCAAATAAGAGGGAATCCTCTTATGAGAGACAGTGCCAACTTCTGGAGCTTGAGAAAATCAAGCTTAGGCTCAAGAAGGAGCAGCTGGCCCTAGACAGAGAATCCCTAGAGCTCCAGAGAGCTACAAAGAGATTGGGACTAGAGTCCCATGGTGGCAGCAACAGTGTCCCTAGGGCTAAGGAGTATACTCATGATCATAGGAACCTGAACAAGATAGTCCCTCCCTACCAGAGTGGGGATGACATCCACAAATGGATAACTGCACTAGAGAGGGCCTGTAAGGTACAGAGGGTCCCTCAAGAGCAGTGGGCAGCTATCTTGTGGCTCTCCTTTGCTGACAAAGGTAGAGATAAGCTCCTCACTGTTAGGGAAGAGGATGCTGACAATTATTCAGTCCTGAAGAGTGCTCTCATTGATGGGTTTGGCTTAACCACTGAACAGTACAGGATTAAATTCAGAGACACCCAGAAGACACAGACTCAGTAATGGGTAGACTTTGTAGATTGTGCTACTAAGGCTCTGGAAGGCTGGTTACTTGGCAGTAAAGTGAATGATTTTAAAGGATTGTACAATTTAATTATGAGGGAGCAGATCCTTAATAATTGCCAAAACCAGTTGTTGCATCAGTACTTGGTTGATTCTGATCTGACATCTCCCCAAGAATTGGGAAAGAAGGCAGACAAATGGGTCAGAACCAGGGTGAAGCAGAAAACTCAGATAAGGGTGGGGAGAAGGGTAAAGACCAGAAGTCTTCACAAGGGCCCCAAAAACCTGCATCTGGGGGGGGGGGGTCACAATCTAACAAGGGAAAAGGCAAAAAAAACCTTGGTGTCATATCTGTAAACTGAAGACCCATTGGACAAAGGATGCCAATTGTCCAAGTGCCAAGGATTCTACTCCTACCACCACTGCCCCTAAGGCAACTGTCCCCCCTAGTACAGTCTCAAGTGGTGGTACACAGAACAAGGGAATAGTGGGGTTAACCTTGGGATCTGAGATGGATTCTGGCCTAGTCAGAATTCCAACTCAGGCTGTTTTGGTCTGTGATGGAGGCATGGATATTGCCTCCTTATTTGTCAGTCCCACTAACCTGGGCAAGTACAGACAACAGCCTTTAATCAATGGTAAGTAGGTCATGGCATACAAGGACACAGGTGCAAGTGTCACAATGGTGACAAAAAATCTTGTGGGCCCTGACCAGATCATACTTGGTGAGATGTACCAAGTGACCAATGCAAGCAATGTCAGGACAGACCATTCCTTGGCAGTTGTGAATTTCACCTGGGGAGGGGTAACTGGCCCTAAGAAGGTTGTGGTTAGCTCAGACCTCCCTGTGGAATGCTTGTTGGGCAATGATTTAGAAACGTCAGCCTGGGCTGAAGTGGAACTCAGGACACATGCAGAAATGTTGGGCATCCCTGCAGATGTGTTTGCCATGACTAGGTCACAGGCAAAAATGTCTTCCACTGAACAGGCCCTGGATCCTGAAATGATGGACCAGGTGCCTTCCAAGAGAAGGAGCAGTAGGGGTAAGGCAGTGTCTTCCCCCTGCCTCAGAGTGAGGATCAGTCTCCTGATGGACTTCGATACTCAGATGGTAGAGACCCTGAGCCTGGTGCTACCAGGAGGTTGGTCATACCTCTGAAGTTTAGAGGTTTCCTATTAACACTGGCACATGACATCCCATTAGCAGGACACTTAGGCCAAAGCAAGACCTGGGACAGGCTTGTCCCTCACTTTCACTGGCCTCACATGTCAGAAGACACAAAGGAGTTTTGTCGCTCCTGTATCACTTGCCAAGCCAGTGGTAAGGCAGGTGGTACCACAAAGGCCCCCCTGATACCATTACCTGTGGTGGGGGTTCCCTTTGAGAGAGTTGGGATTGACATTGTTGTTCCCATGGATCCTCCAACTGCATCTGGGCACAGATTCATACTAGTGGTGGTGGACCATGCCACTAGGTATCCAGAGGCAATACCCCTTAGGACCATCACAGCTCCTGCTGTGGCCAGGGCCCTCCTGGGAATCTTTTCAAGGGTGGGTTTCCCTAAGGAGGTGGTATCAGACAGAGGTTCAAACTTTATGTCTGGTTATCTTACTGCTATGTGGAAGGTGTGTCGAGTGAATTACAAATTCACCACACCCTATCACCCACAATGCAATGGGTTAGTTGAGAGATTCAACAAAACCCTCAAGGGCATGATAAAAGGTCTCCCTGACAAGCTCAGGTGTAGATGGGATATCCTTTTGCCCTGCCTTTTCTTTGCCTACAGAGAGGTTCCTCAGAAGGGGGTTGGCTACAGCCCTTTTGAACTTCTGTTTGGACATCCAGTTAGGGGTCCCTTATGTTTGGTTAAGAGGGATGGGAGTTACCTCTCAAACCACCTAAACAGGACATAGTGGAATATGTACTTGGTCTCCGCTCCAGGATGGCTGAATACATGAAGAAGGCATCCAAAAACCTTGAGGCTAGTCAGGAATTGCAAAAGGCCTGGCATGACCAAAAGGCTGTTTTGACTGTATATCAGCCAGGACAGAAGGTATGGGTGTTGGAGCCAGTGGTCCCAGCAGCCCTCCAAGACAAGTGGATTGGGCCCCATATTATTCTTGAGCAGAAGGGAGAGGTTACCTACCTGGTGGACCTTGGAACTCCCAGGAGCCCCCACAGGGTGCTCCATGTGAACAGGCTCAAGCCATATGTGGACAGGGCAGACATGGGCTTGCTCATGGCTACTGATGAGGGACAGGAGGAAGAGAGTGATCCACTCCCTGACCTCTCACAGAACCCTGATGATGGTTCAGTTGAAGGTGTAGCCTTGGCAGGCAGCCTCACTGAACAGCAACAGACTGATTGTAGGAAGCTCCTCAATCAGTACAGACACATGTTTTCACTGGCTCCAAGTCAGACTACCTGGTGTACACATGAGGTGGACTCAGGTGACAGTCTGCCTGTTAAAAATAAGATTTACAGGCAACCTGACCATGTCAGGGACTGTATCCGGACTGAAGTCCAGAAGATGTTGGAACTGGGAGTGATTGAGCCCTCAGATAGCCTTTGGGCTAGCCCAGTAGTCTTAGTACCAAAACCTCACACCCAGGGTGGTAAGAGAGAGATGAGGTTCTGTGTTGACTACAGGGGACTCAATGCAGTCACTAGGACTGATGCTCATCCAATTCCAAGGGCAGATGAACTTATTGACACTTTGGCCTCTGCCAAGTTCTTAAGTACATTTGACCTGACAGCTGGTTACTGGCAAATCAGATTAGCTGAGGATGCTAAACCAAAAACAGCATTCTCAACCCCTAGTGGGCACTACCAATTTGTGGTGATGCCTTTTGACTTGAAGAATGCACCTGCCACATTTCAAAGGCTGGTGAATAAAGTTCTCACAGGTCTGGAAGCCTATAGTGCAGCTTATCTAGATGATATTGATGACTTTAGCTCCACCTGGGAGGATCACCTGGTCCGCCTAAGAAATGTTCTGGAGGCCCTGCAAAAAGCAGGCCTCACTATCAAGGCCACCAAGTGCCAGATAGGGCAGAGTAAGGTTGTATACCTGGGCCACCTTGTGGGTGGAGGCCAGGTTCAACCATTGCAGACCAAAATCCAAACCATCATGGATTGGCTTGCTCCAACTACCCAGACTCAGGTCAGAGCTTTCTTGAGCCTGACTGGGTACTACAGGAGGTTTGTCAAAGGATAAGGCTCCATAGTGACCCCTTTGAATGACTTAACTTCCAAAAGAATGCCTAAGAAAGGTCAGTGGACAGTTAGCTGTCACAAGGTATTTGATGACCTGAAGCAGGCCATGTGCCCATTCTGCAAAGTCCTGATTATTCCAAGCAATTCATTGTTCAAACAGATGCATCTGAATTGGGGATAGGGGCTGTGTTATCACAATTGAATGAGGAGGGTCAGGATCAGCCAGTAGCTTTCATAAGCAGAAGGCTGACCCCCAGAGAGATACGTTGGTCAGCTATTGAGAGGGAAGCCTTTGCTGTGGTTTGTGCTCTGAAGAAGCTGAGGCCATACCTGTTTGGCACTCACTTCATTGTTCAGACAGACCATAAGCCCCTCTTATGGCTAAAACAGATGAAGGGTGAAAACCCCAAACTCTTGAGGTTGTCCATTTCCCTACAGGGGATGGACTATACAGTGGAACATAGACCTGGGAGTAACCATGCCAATGCAGATGGACTCTCCAGATATTTCCACTTAGAACATGAAGACTCAACTGGTCAAGGTTAGTTTAATGTCCTTGCGTTTGGGGGGGTTGTGTAGGAAAGTAGTATCTGCTTCTTATGGTTAAACCCCACTTTTTGCTGATGTCTTACTGTTTTTGGACTAGTCTGACTGGGATCCTGCTATCCAGGACCCCAATCTATCTGCTTTCTCCCTTAAATTGCAATGTATGTACTTAGGTACGCTCCAGATTGGATACTGGGGTACCCTTATCAGTCCCTAGTATATGGTACACCATGTACCCAGGGCATAGGTACTCCAGAGGCCTCCCATGGGCTGAAGCATGTACTATGCCACCCATGAGAGGCCAGTCCAAATGACACAACGGGTCTGCTACAGCAGCCTGTGTAAGCTGGTGCTTGCACCACTTACTTAGATATAGGTTCACTATATCTATCTAAATCACTACACTTAAAAACCTATCAGTCACCCCTATGGCAGGCATTATCAATCCTGAAGGCAGGGTGCTGAGTTTTACGTGAGAGGGTGCCCCTGCATGAGCAGAGCCCCTCTGCAGCCTTCTGAGACCATTCTCCGGGGTTGTCAGTGATGCAGCCAGACATATAGGTTAAGTTGCATTATAACCTCGCGGTAAATGCTAACTTTAAAACGGCTGCTTAGAAACATGTCGTGTTTGGTTTCAAACACCTTGGAATCATACCTCCACACCAGTAACTGGTGTGGGAGGTATGATTCCACCCTTCTGAAACCACTACTGTGGGTCACCGGTCTACCCAGTACCAGCTTTCTCGACTCGGGCAGCACAAAAGGGACGCTGCCAGCCACAGACGCGATTCTGCTCTCCTGCTGCTGAGCCAAGCTCGAGCAGAGGAAGGCATAACAATAGGCATCCTGTCACAGGGAGGTGTGACCACCTCCCAGACAGGGTTTAGTGTATTAGGGCTGGGTGGGTGCACTCTGAGAGTGCCAGAAAGTCTGCACTGGGGGCACATTTGGTGTCCCTGTGCATAGTCCAGCTCAAACCAGTTCTGGGAGCCATTGGCTCCTGCTCTGGCATGAAACTGGACAAAGGACATGGGTGTAGCCACCCCTCTGTCCTGCCCCTCCCCTAGGAGGATCCCCTGAATCTGTCCAACCCTTTCCCATGGGTATAAAGTGGGTTACCTGGCTACAGGACTTTAGATTTTACCTGGACAAGATTCTGCTAAGAAAAAACCAAGTACTTCGACTGCCTGCACAATGATTGCACGACTGAAGAATCTCCCTTGGAGTAAAGCAGTTACTCCCCTGGAGTAGCAGGCACCTAAGCGCATCTGAGTGGCTTGCTTCTCCAGAGCTCCAGCAGACTCCGAAGATTTCAGCAACACAGGAGGTGGGTTGCCAAAGGTCCCTGAGGTTGATCTGACCTCTCAGTGATTCTGAGACCAATATCCCTCGTGGGGACCGTGCAACCCGAAACCCATGTGCACCACGTACATTTGCAAGAGCATATGCTTGTTGGCAATCCCCGAGCTTATGCTTTGGACTCTGTATAATCCTGACCCCGAGCAGTATTCGCACTGAAGATATACGGCCTCCACTCACCGAGTGCTCTGTGGGCTGGTGCTTTGTAAATTCGCTCGAGGTCTCCTCGCGATCCCTGGTCTGTTGGCCTGTGGGTCCTGGTGAGGGTCACCTTGTTTGTTCTTGGCTTCCCTGGTTGCTCCAGACGTGCCCTGACTCGCCATTGCTTGGAGAGTCCCCTGGACCTTGCTGGTCCACACCGTAACCTGTTTGTCCTTCCTGCGTGGGTTGCATTTGCCAAGGCTTGTTGGTGCTCCAGCCGGACACCGACCCCTCAGCACTCGACATCCTTTGTGGTACAGCTCACCTCTGGGTCCTGGTTGTCCTCAACGTCTCCTGGTCCTCGTGGCTGCAGAGTCAAGCATCCCTTCTTCGCACCTGAAGCACCCGACATCGGTGGGCATTCATCTACCGAGCCCCTGGTCACCTGAAGTGACCCAGACTCCATCCCCTCTGCTTTCAGGTTCCTCTCACCTAGAATCCAGGCTTGGATTCCACCGGACACTCTTCGCCTTCCTGGCAGCAGCACTTCTTCGCAACTCTCCATTGAAAACGACGAAGGTTTCCGACACCACTTGACCCCTATGCACCCGGCTCCTCTGGGATAGGTAACACGGGTACCTCGGTACTCACTAGGGTGTTGACTCTAGAACCTCCTATGTTCCAAAGGGTTTGCTTGAAGTCCTTGTAGAAGTGTCCTTAAACTATAACTTTTCAACCACGACTTTCCCATAGAGTTGTACGGAGCACGCGGTCGTGTTTCCTCACTGCACCCGTCCTCCGTGGGCTCCCTATGTCACTGCCTTGGGTGGTTCCTCGGGGTCCCAGCGATTCTACGTGCTCTAGGCACTGTGTCTTGTCAAGTCGTGATTGTTATACCATTTTTTTAGTAGATGGTTCGGTCTCCCCCTGGAGCCCGCTGTGTATTGTGCTACTTACGAATGTTCTATTGATTCAGTATTGCGTGCTTTGTGTTCTAATCTCGTGTAGAGATTAGTAGAGAGTGTTATATTAATACATATATATTTTTATATAACTACTGTGTGGTTCTCCTTTCATTTAGTCATTCAGGAGGTGATATTCTGGTAAAACAAGCTGCTTTACATTCCTTCAAGATTAAGCCTGAAGGCTGCTCTCCACAGCTACCACTAGGATAGCTTTCTAAAGGTTATCTTTGACCTCATACATCAAAAGGGTCGTGTGGACTGGTACAAGGTGCCCACTTTAATTAGTGGACAGCATATACCAGGCCACCTTCTCACAACCTCCACTTCCAGATCCAGACCAGCCCCAGAACCACATTTCGCAGCACCCTCGCTTACAGACCCCCAGGGCCTCATGCCTCTTTCACCACCACCATTGCCGACCTCATCGCACCCCACGCCATCACCTCCATCGACTACATACTCATCGGAGACCTGAACTTCCACCTCGACAACCTCAGCAACCCCGACTCCACCGCCCTTCTGGACAACCTCACCAACCTCGGACTGAAGCAGCACATCACCACCCCCACGGACACATCCTCGACCCCATCTTCGCAGGTGGTACCAACATCCACTTGAGCCACACCTCGCAGCCCCTCTGGATAGACCACCACTGCGTACACTTCTCTTTCAACACCACCACCACACACAAGCCCACCCCGCGCCCGCCAGAACGGAATTGGAGCAAGGTCACTGAGGAGCACCTCAACTCCACCTTCGCCCACAACCCCCCCTCCACTACGACTGACGCCAACTCTGCAGCCAAGGAACTACACCGCTGGATCACCAGCTGCGCAGACAAGCTTGCACCCCTCCGCCACCCCGACAGACAACGCCCCCTGAAGGCCACTTGGTTCACCACCGACCAACTAGAAGCCAGATGATCCTGCAGGCGTCTCGAGAAATGTTGAAGAAACAGCAAAGCCACCGAAGACCAGACCACCTACAAGCACGCCATGACAGGATACCCCCAACTCATAAGAACTACCAATAGGACCTTCATCCGGAACAAAATCCTCACCAACGGCAGCAACTCTAAGTAACTCTTCAACATAATCCAGCAGTTCACCAAACCCCCCAGCGAAGCCACGGACGTGGCACCATCCCAGGTCCTCTGCAAGAATCTCTACTCCTACTTCTACCGGAAAATCAAGGCCCTCTACGACAACTTCAGCGAACAGACTCCAGAATCCACCCCCCCCTCCAGCAACGACAACCAGCCCACCATCACCACCTGGACACCGGTCACCACCGAGGATACCACCATGACCATAAATAGCACCAACTCAGGAGCCCCCACAGACCCCTGCCCGCCTCACATCTTCCACAGAGCCGCTGCCACCATAGCACCGGAACTATGCTGCACCATCAAAGCCACCTTCGAATCTGGCATCTTCCCAAATGACTGTAAGCGGGCAGAGGTCAAGCCCCTCCTCAAGAAACCATTGGCTGACCCTTTGGACCTGAAAAACTACCGGCCCATGTCTCTCCTTCCCTTCACAGCCAAAGTCACCGAGAAATTCGTCAATGCCCTGCTGACCACCTTCATAGAAGAGAACGCCATCCTCGACACTTCCCAGTCCGGATTCCGCTGCAACCACAGCACCGAGACCGCCCTCCTGGCCACCACAGATGACATCCGTATGCTACTAGACCAGGGCCACAACGCTGCCTCATTCTGCTAGAGCTCTCCGCAGCCTTCAACACCGTCTCCCACCGCACTCTTGCTGTCAGACTCCACGACACTGTCATACGGGGACCCGCCCTCGACTGGATCCGCTCCTTTCTCGCCGGCAGAACCCAAAGGATCAGACTCCTTCCCTTCCTCTCCGAACCCACAGAGATCAACTACGGAGTACCCCAAGGATCATCGCTCAGCCCCACGCTCTTCAACATATACATGGCCCCCCTCGCCGCCATCGTCAGACAACATGGGCTCAGCATAGTATCATACACCGACGACACGCTGCTCATCCTCTCCCTCGCGAAGAACCCAGAAGACACCAGACTCAGCTTCCAGGAAGGAATGAAAGACGTCGCAGCATGGATAAACAACAGCTGCCTAACGCTCAACTCGAAGAAGACAGAGGTCCTCGTCCTTGGACCCTCCCTCTCTGCTTCGGACAACACCTGGTGGCCCTCCACCCTCGGAAACCCACCGACCCCGATGGACCACGCCCAGAACCTCAGCATCATTCTAGACTCCTCCCTCACCTTGACTTGCCAGATCAACAACGTCACCTCCACCTGTTTCACCTCCCTCCGCATACTCCGCAAGACCTTCAAATAGATCCCCCCAAAGCCAGAAAGACCATCACCCATGCACTTATAACGAGCAGACTGGATTACGGAAACGCCCTCTACGCTGGAATCAACAAATCCCTACTACACAAACTCCAGGCCATCCAGAACACTGCAGCCAGACTCGTCCTTGGCATCCCAGGACATGAGCACATGACCCAACACCTGCGGGACCTCCTCTGGCTCCCCGTCGAGAAGAGAGTAACTTACAAGCTACTCACCCACGCCTGCAACACAACATCGGACCCAAATACCTCAACGAAAGAGTCTCTTTCCACATACCAAAAAGAAACCTCCGCTCTGCTGACCTCGCCTTAGCAGAGACCCCGCGCATCCACAGAAACAGAGCAGGTGGAAGAGCCTTCTTCTACGTCGCAGCCAAGGCCTGGAACGAGCTCTCAGTCAACATCAGACACTCCCCTACGCTGTACACCTTCAGAAATAGCCTCAAGACCTGGCTTCTCGGCTGACCTGGAGCTGCACCCCCCCAGCGCCTTGAGACCCTCACGGGTGAGTAGCGCACCTTAGAAGCCCCCTGATTGATTGATTGATTGATTCATTGATAATGATTAACTTCATTTAGTTTCTACTTACCTTAGGTGATGTTGCCATTTGGCCTTGTGGGTATGGCTAGAATGCATCGGGAAATTTCTAGCGTCCATTTTCTCATCTCTTTGTGACACACTTGGGGGCATATTATCAAGAACGGCGTTAAAATTATCGCCTGTTTAGCGGCAGAAAACTGCCGCTAAAGCGGCGATAATGGGCTTGATGATATGCCCTGGAGAATTCCGATAGAAGCCCAAGTTCACACCAGAACATGGACTTCTATTGGAATTCTCAAGGGCATATTATCAAGCTCATTATCACCGCTTTAGCAGCAGTTTTCTGCCGCTAAACCAGCGATAATTTTTAACGCCGTTCTTGATAATATGCCCCTTAGTTTCTCTTTCACTTTGCAAACCATTACAAAATGGTTTTCTTTCCTGCGGCCTTTGCATATTTGTCTGATAGCAGGATATTTACCTTCATGTGTAAAGGAGAATCCACAGTGGAAACACAATTTCTTTTTCTTCTGAGACATCACTTGGTGGGCCTCTGCTTTCTGTTCTGCTTAATTTTCATGCTCAATGATGATTTGTTTTATGTTGTTCCGGCATCTGTATCAACAGCTTGTCAATTTGAATGTTCCTCCGCTCTTGCATCCATGAGCATTTTCGTCTAACTGACTATGGGCCAGATGTACGACCCTATTTTCCATGCGCAAACGGGTTTGCGACCTGTTTGCGAATGCAAAATGTCACAGGGCCATGTACAATTCCTAAATAGCGAGTCGCAATTTATTTGCAACTCGCTATTTAGGAATTGCGAGTCACTATCAGGAACGGGCGTTCCCTTCCTAATAGCGATCCCAAAGCCATGTAGGAATGTTTTGCGACCGCAATTGCAGTCGCAAAACACTCGCAAATTACCACCCTCTTCAATAAGGTGGTAATGCACTCGCAAAAGGGAAGGGGTCCCCTTCCCCTTCGCAAATGCAGGAGAAAATATTTTTTAGGGGCAGGCAGTGGTCCTAGGAACCACTGCCTGCCCTGAAAAAATGAAACAAAAAAGTTTCATTTTTAAAAAAAAATGCATCCTGTTTTGCTTTAAGGAAAACGGGCTGCATTTAAAAAAAAAAAAAAACCTGCTTTATTGAAAAGCAGTCCCAGACATGGTGGTCTGCTGAGCCCAGCAGGCCACCATCCCTGGGAGGGCCAGCCATTGCCAATGGGGTCGCAAATTGCCAGTGGCTCATTAATATTCATGAGCCTTGCATTTTGCAACCCCATAGGGAATCGCAATCAGTGTGTCTGACACTGTAGTGCATTGTAAATTGCGCCTCGCAATCTGCGCCTCGCAATCAAGCGCAAATTGCGAGGTGCAATTTACAAGGGTCGTACATCTGGCCCTATATCTCTTAGCATGCGTTATCAGTAGCTGAATGAGTCGGAGTGGCAACCATCAATAACTGTAAGACGCATGGCTTCTTCATCATCTAATTCATTGAATTTGCAGTGGTTTATAAGCCTATCAAGCCTCTCATCAAACTCATCCATCGTCTCACCAAGTTGCTGTCTTGCTTGGTTGAAAATGTACCTTTCATAGTCAACATTTGGCATTGGATTGAACTTGGCCTCCAATGTCTTCTTGATCTGACGGTATGATATATCACCAGCTTGTGATATTTTCTTTATCACCTCTATTACTCCCTCACCTGCATGCAAGGTTTTTTAAGTATTTGATGATCTTTTTGTTATCTCCTCTTTCTTTAGCATCTATGAAGTCATCAAACGTTTCAATCCAGGCCGTCCATCTAGCACCAATATTCAACTTTTTGGTGGTATCGAATAGAGGTGATGGTTTCAGCTGCATCGTATTTTGTGCTGTTTCCTACTGATGTACAGAGTATATGCTGTTCAGACAGCATTTGATCTTTAGCGTCACTTGGCCCGATGGCACCTCTGTAAGCATCAGCCTGCTCACTGGTGTTCGGGTCGTCGTGCCCTAGCTGGGGTCAGCGGGCACCATCTACTTTCTTTACGGTGAGTAATGATTTTGCTTCTTGCATGTGTTCTTTAACCACTCTCGACTTTATGCATTATACCTGTCTGTCACTGCCTTTAGCACTACTTCATACCAGTCTTCATGCCCATAAACACAGGACACAACATCTCCCCCTTTGTTAAATTAAAAGAACAAACAAATATATATATTTTATATATAATATAAGCTTTTATATACAATAAAGCTCCTCAAAGAGTTGTTGAGGTGCTTGTACCAGCCTTCCAGATCTAGTTGTATGAGACAGAGTAGGGGCACCTTAATCTGGCATCTCTGGAGAAGAGTCAGATGCTTGACTTGGGCACTCAGATGGACTTGCCTCAATCGCGAAGTCTGGGGCTGAGGAACATCGAAGGCAAAAGCTTAAAGTGTGACAAGTCCCTGGTTATGAATTTTCCAGGTCGTTGGACAGTTACCATATGTACTTTGCTTGCCACAACTCTTAGTGGTTCAGCATCAAACGGGGTGTCTGTCTTTCATGTCCGCTTTTGCTTAACAAGAACTCAGTCTCCTTTCTCAAAAACCATGTCTTGAGCATGTCTGTGTTTGTTGATGTAGGCCTCCATTTTTCATTTGCGAGATGTGTCAGTAACACAAATCTCATCAGGGTGTATTGACTGGCTGGTGGTCCATTGATATATCTTTGTTCCAAGAGCTCTCCCAAATAGCAAGGTTGCAGGACTTTCTCCTGTTGTGGGCACAAAGGCCTGGGTGCAGAACAGACTTGAGGTCTATGTCTTCCAGTGCATCATGTTGAACCACCCTTTTCAAAGTACTCATAAATCATTCAACAATTTGCCTGTGGCCAGAGAGGTGTACTTTTCTGATGTTTGAGGTTCAAACAATTAAGAAAGTCTTTGAATTCTCTGCTATTGACGAGTGGAGTGTGGTCAGATTTGAGAATGGAGGGAACACCACATGTTGGAAAAATGTCATTCAGCCTTTCAATGACTCTTCATGTGTGGTTGACGATAAGCCTTCAACTAGAGGAAAATGCAAGTGCTCATCGACAACTACCATGAGATGATGTCCATTGTTGAGAGGTCCAAAGAAATCAATAGCAATCCTCTCCGAAGCTTGCTTAGGTAGATAAGACATGTTCAATGGGCGCTGAGTCAATTTGGGAGACAGGCATTTGCATAGATGAGAAGCTTTAAGCTCCGTTTCAACTGGTTTGTCAAGATGCTGGAACCACACTTGATGCCTCAGGATCCTTTTAGTTTCAGCAATGCCACAATGTAGTTCATGAGCCAGTTCAATATCTTGCTGCCTCTGGCTTTCAGGGATAATTATTATTGTCCCTCATAGTATGACGCCATCATGTGTAACAGAAAGTTCTTCACAAACATTTTTGAATTTCTGATATTCATCATCATCTGTAAGAGGTCCAGTATGCTTACTCAATGTTTGTGTTGTAATGATTTCCTTGAGCTTATGCATGTCTTTGCCAGTATTAGTAGCTGTCAGAATTTGTTCAGTAGAAGGAGATGGGGGCACACTTGACTACTATGAAATTGATGTAAACCTCAGCCACTTTGGACATTGCGCTATGATGCTGTAGCAGCACTCGCAAAAAAGTAGTCTGTGGGGTTTTCATCTTTCTCCGGTTTGTGCACAGAAGTGTAATCATTCTCCTGCAGATGCAACCCCCACCTGTTGATGCCAGGGGGCATCTTGGCTTTTGGATTTCTGAAAATGGTGAGCAACACTTGATGATCTGTGACAAGGGTGAAATGCTTTCCTTACAGAAACAGATGGAAGTATTCTCACGCCCATACTACAGCTAAGCTTTCGTTCTCCGGTTGAGAATAAACACGTTCAGTCTGAGATGGAATCCGGCTAGCATAGGCCACAATGTGTCTCTGAGCAGCGAGATGTCCATTATGTTGGGCATTGGTAGCCCCACCGGGCTTGCACCCATCACAATTTCTGTATGCAACTTTGGATCAAAGTAAGCCATTTCAGTTGCATTTTCAATTGCGTGTTTTATTTTCTTGAATCTTCTGTCACATTCAGATGACCATTCAAATGGAACATCTTGCTTTGTTAGTTCTCTTAGAGGAGCACTCACAGTGGCAAAATCACAAATATACCTGGATCAGTAGCTAGCCATGGTCGAGAAGGATCGCAGCAAGGTCACATCTTCTGGAGGGCAAGTAGATTACAATGCTTGTACTTTTTTGTGGTCAGGAGTCATCCCCTTTCCAGAGAAAATATACCCAAAGAATTTGTCTGCTTTTGTGAAATTCACACTTCTCAGCTTTTAATGTTAGACCTCTATCTGCAAGCAGATGGCATACTTGTGTGAGTGCTTTGTCATGTTCCTTTCGTGTAGCCCCAAATACCAGTATATCATCACTGTAGCTACTCGACAAATGACAGCTTGGAAGATTTGTGCAGCTGACGACTTACCAAAACTGATGATCGAACCAATATGCATCAAAAAAGTAGTAATGTACCTATAGTTTTCTTCCAGTTTAAGCTGATGGTAACCTTTGTTCTGATCAAGGTGAGAGAAGATTTTGGCACCATTCAGCTGTGTGATTATGTCCGCACTGTGTGGACCTGGATGTCTTTCTCTTTTGATTGCTTTGCTGGCCTGTTGTATATCAACAGAAATGCAGACTGAACCTCCACTGTCCTTTTTTGAAACCACCACAATGGGTGAAACCCATGTTGTCGGACCAGTTGAGCACTCAATGATGTCATGCTTTAACAGTGTTTCTAGTTCGTTCTCAAAGGACTCCTGTAAGTGAAATGCAATTAGATGGTGTTGCTGTTCAATGTGGCAAACATCTTCATTAATGTGAATCTATACCTTACTTGTTTTAACTTTCCCAAGTCCATGAAACAAGGCCATGAACTGAATCACTATTTCAGAATGGGCATTCAAGTTGTAGTCAGTCCCATGTCAGCAACAATGTCAAAACGTAGTACGCATGCACTTGATGCAGTACACGGGAGTACATGAATCAGCGCTTTCACTGTTGTTTCCTTGCGCCACATGGTTGCCACAAAGGATCCCTTACTCCTCAAGGGTGTAGAAGCTGCCCAGTTATACAACTTGGCTCTTGATGGTGTGAGACATGGTATCAGAGACAGTACTTTGTACTTTCCTGCTGGCATTATGTTTATTGACGCACCACTATCTATAATAAAAGTTGTAGGGCTCCCATTCCCTTTGAGCATGATTTTAAGACAATGTCCAAAGGAACTTTGTTGCTTCATGTGGTAATTTTTTTCAGACTTGTGTTTTTTCTGGTAAGTGACAAATCCTACATGTGCATTTCGATCACCATCGCACATCCATTTTCCTCATCGTTCCTCGAAGTTGACATCAATGAACTGTTGGACGATTAATTTGATAATGATTAACTTCATTTAGTTTCTACTTGCCTTAGTTGATGTTGTTGTCATTTGGCCCCTTGTGGGTTTGGCTAGAATGCATCTGGAACTTTCTAGCGTTCATTTTCTCATCTCTTTGTGACACACTTAGTTACTCTTTCACTTTGCAAACCGTTACAAAATGGATTTCCTTCCTGCAGCCTTTGCATATTTGTCTGATAGCAGGACATTTACCTTCATGTGCAAAGGAGAATCCACAGTGGAAACACAAATTCTTTTCCTTCCGAGACATCACTTGGTGGGCCTCTGCTTTGTGTTCTGCTTACTTTTCATGCTCAATGCTGATTTGTTTTATGTTGCTCCGGCTTCTGTATCAAAAGCTTGTCAATTTGCATGTTCCTCTGCTCTTGCATCCATGAGCACTTTCGCCTAACTGAGTATATCTCTTAGCATGCGTCATCAGCAGCTGAATGAGTCGGAGCGGCAACCATCAATAACTGTAAGACGCATGGCTTCTTCATCATTTAATTAATTGAATTTGCAATGGTTTATAAGCCTATCAAGCCTCTCAACAAACTCATCCATCGTCTCACCAAGTTGCTGTCTTGCTTGTTTGAAAATGTACCTTTCATAGTCGACATTCGGCATTGGATTGAACTTGGCCTCCAATGTCCTCTTGATCTGACGGTATGATATTTCACCAGCTTGTGATATTTTCTTTATCACCTCTTTTACTCCCTCACCTGCATGTAAGTCCATTTTTATATAGGGCAGCTACTCACCCTTACGGGTCTCAAGGCGCTGGGGGCCGTAGTGGAAATTAAGTGAGCTATTGCCCAGAGTCACATGGTGCTGAGCTGAGCTGCCGCCGGAGCCGGGGATCGAACTGTGAACCCTGTGCTCCGAAGTCAGCTGCCCTGGCCGCTGCACCACACCTCTCCATGCAAGGTGAGGTTTTTTAAGTATTTGGAGATCTTTTTGTTACCTCCTCCTTCTTTAGCATCTATGAAGTCATCAAACGTTTCAATATAGGCAGTCCATCTAGCACCAATAACCAAATTTGGTGGTATCGAATAGAGGTGATGGTTTCAGCTGCATCGTATTTTGTGCTGTTTCCTACTGATGTACAGAGTATGTGCTGTTCAGACAGTATTGATCTTTAGCGCCACTTGGCCCGATGGCACCTCTGTAAGCATCAGCCTGCTCACTGGTGTCCGGGTCGTCGTGCCCTAGCTGGGGTCAGCGGGCACCATCTACTTTCTTCACTGTGAGTAATGATTTTGCTTCTTGCATGTGTTCTTTAACCACTCTCGACTTTATGCATTATACCTGGCTGTCACTGCCTTTAGCACTACTTCATACCAGGTTGTCACTGTCTTTAGCGTATCTGTTTTGTGTTGATGCTGGCTCTGTTTTATGCTGTGGTGCAGTATCTCTTCTTTCAGCCTTAACAGTAGATTTCTGGCAGGCTCACTGACTATGCTCCTCTTCAGGGCCTTCACCTTCAAGGGCCTCTCAAAAGTTGGAGTTGTGCTTTTACTCCACATACGCCAACTGTAGACCGCCTCTTGAGGCGCACATACAACACACGAGCAGTTCGCTGGACCACAGCAAACTCTCAGGGAGAGCAGTCTTGCATCATTGGGGGTACGTCGCCCCTATCTCGTTGCTAGTTGTAGCATCCTCCCTAGCATGGGCGCATGCAGCAGACCACACCACACATGGAGCTCTGGTTTGCACGTCTTTGTTCATCAGTATGTTCCATTACTCCTGATTTATCAAGCCACTCAGGGCCACGCAAAGTGCCCTTGTGTGGGTGGATACATTGCATTTTGAGGTTGAGTCATGCATGCACCACGTTGCGTGGTGCAAAAGTGACACAGCCCCTTCATAAATAAGGCCCCAAATGTGGGGCTGGGTGTTCCTCTACTGAGCGGGCTGTCATTGAGGGTTGTACTCATCCTTTCCTGAGTGTCAATGGGTCGCCTCAGAGATATGCCCACCCCCTTCCTCACTTATAAGGGCTGCTTTGCCTGCCCCTGACAAAAGCAGCTAACACCTATGCCTGGCTGCCGGTTGTTCCCCTAGAAGGTTTGGAGTCAAGCCCAGGAAGGAGGAAGGTTAAACAAAGGGGACATCCCCTACCCACAGGCTGGCACTGGTTTTAAAAATAGAACCTTCACATTTTCTCATCATAACTTTCCTGGACCTGTCCTGCTGTTTCTGGACTTGTTGCCTTGAGCCCAGACTCCCCAGAATTGGCTCTAAGGATCAGTTGGCCGACCCCCTGTTTGAGCTACAAAAGCAAAAAGCTTCCAGAGGCCTCCCTGCTTAAGCCCAGCAGACCAGAACCAAACTAAACCTGCCTGAGCACGACTACTGTTGAAGTGAATCCAGATCCCCAAGAGGTGCTCTTCCAAGTCGTGGCTCCTTGCCTGGCATCGGACAGCCTCAAAAGCTTCCTCAAAGCTACAAGTCCTGAGCTCCAGGTGAAGATCAAGAGATTTTGGTCTCTTTGGGACTGCAAAGGGACTCTTTGTGTTGCTGACTATCTGCAAGACCCTCCTACGCTAATCTCCAGTGATGACCTACTTTTCGAATCTGCTCCAATAACCAGCCTCAATTGAAAAACTCCAGCAATGACTGGTTCTTAGCATCAGAACACCAACCACATGCGATGGCCGACCTGCTCCTTGGACTGACAACGGTCTCCTTGCGTCGACTACCAACAAAAACATCTGCTGACAAACCTGGTCCCTGTTTCCGACTTGCGCTTCATTGCTGTCAGCCTGAACTTGTGACTTTGTCCAGCTCCAGCGCCAGAAGATAACTGCAACTGGAGCTATTTTCACTAGAAAAATTCATAACTTTAGTTGAAATCATTGGAGTTTTGTCATTTTTATGTCATTTTATTTAATAAAATGAAATCTATTTTTTGTGTTGTGTTTTCACTTTATCACTGGTTACATGCTGCATACATACTTTACACATTGCCTCTAGGTGAAGCCTGACTGCCTAACCCGAGGATTAAGCACACATTTGTACAATATTAATAAAAAATCATGTTTGGCTTATTCGAACCACAGGCGCATTTTAAACTCATAGGTGAAGCTGCGAATAGCCTTGCTTCTGAGTTTAATTTAATGAATTGAATGGATAGCATTCAGGATCCCCAAAACGAGAGAACGCCAACATTCAAGGGAGGGGGGGACACAGCACAGTTATCGATTAAATTCTTGTTTCTAGCTGCTTTTTCCCTGCACTTCTAGATTTTAAGGTCTTAAGCCATCACTTGAGTGATCATAACCCATTAACAGCTTTATTCTACTGGGATAATAAATCATCAGGACCAATATCCATATATAAAGAGTCATGATCTCGACAGATCAGGGTCGAAGGTTGAGGTGTGCCACTATTGTTCCAGGGTTTTTTGTTCAACAGCTGATTTCCTTGTGTCAAACGGATCTCTTTATATGTCTGTCCGAAGATGAACCACCACACAGCATTCTGGCGCCTTTTTTTAACATCTGTAGGTTTATTAAATCTGCGCTTTGTAAAACAGCCAAAACCCGGGGAACGCATGCAGAAAAATGGTTTGAATGCTGGTGCTCTAAAACCCATAAGGCCCTTTGGAACCTTCTGCAGGCGAAGCCACATTGCCAAGCAGAGGTTAGGAAGGCCAGGGCTGCGTTTAGATTGGCCTGCAAGGAACGTAAGGCTCAACTTAAAGAGGAGTCATGGAAAAAGTTACTAACTGCCAGTAGGCAACGCAACAGCTCTGCCTTTTGGAGCATCGTTAATTCTCCTCTTTTTAGTAATGACCATCTCTCCAACCAGGCCTGTACCATCCTTCCCCCAGGCCTGGGTCGACCATCTTGCAGCTATTTATTAAGCCTGGGCATAAAACTCTGCTTCGCTCTCAGAGTTTGCGGATTTTTGGCAACTTGCGTTCCGTGTAGAACTCAGAGTTGCCGGAAAACTCCGTGCTCCCCAACGGAGCGGAGTTTTTTTTGTGTTTGCGTGCCCAAAATGCGTTTATGCATGCACAGGAGTGACTTACCGGGTGACTGCGATCACCGATGAGATTTCCCATCCGTTCCCGAGCGCCATGAGATTTGCTAGCGGCTGTACGGTCCCGCAAGAGTTTGCAGTCGCGAACACGTCATTCGGGGGCACCATCGGACTTCTGGTGGAAGTTTTGTGAAGCACGCGATCCCAAACACGCAGTATCTGCAATTTGGAGAAGGTTCTCTCCCGAGCATCATCAAAAACTTCTCGAAATGATGATTTGGATTAAAAAGCTCCTCAGGTTGACATTTGGCTGTACTTTTTTGTGCAAGGAGTCCATTTCTTTTTTTACTTTTTTTTGAAGAGGAAGGAAGTGCCCCCGAGTCTCCAACTTCCTGTTCCTGTCCAGCAGGCTCCTCCCAGTGCTTTGTCCATCTCCTGTTCACTTTTCATATGGATTTGGAGCTGGAAGGATCACTCTTTGTGCCTGCTGCATCATATATCATTGGATTTTAGGACTTTTGAATTTGAGATTTCACGAGTAAGTTGGAAAATTGGTGTTGTTTGTTTAATTGGGGCCATGCTCCTGGATTTTTTTGTACTTTTCATCATTTTTTAAAATGTATTGTGGTGGGTGGCCAGTAGTTTCAGTAGGGGCCTAGTTGTTTCTTTGTAAGTAATTTTTCTTCTTTTATAAAGTAAACATGTTGCACAGTTCACTACATTTTCTCCAACTTTTGAAATCAATTTGCAATATTTATTTAATTCACTAGCCCAGTAGTCTGCCAATAGGACTTTCAGCCAGTAGGCCCAGAGCTACTCATGGGTGCATGAAACAACTGTTTCTGTGGTGTATGTTGAATTTAAACATCATATAGGGCATGGTTGGCATTGAATTGAAATATAAAATGTGTTTTTTTTTATATTTCACTTTTTTTCATGTGTGTTAAATAAATGTCTTTGTTGGATGTGTGTGGTTGTTGTAACTTGAAAACTTTTTTTAGCCCTGTGGATTTTCGTTTTTGGCATTGTTGCATTAAAGCTGTGTTGTTTAGCATGCCTCCTTTGTCTGGCCAGTGTGTGAGCGTGTTTGTAATAATGGCCCACATTTGCCTTGGCTGAGCCTCCCCATGTGGCCAGGGGTAATTTAGTAAAGTCTGCGTCCAACTCCATATAGGCCTGCTTGAGTTCATTGTTCTCCAGGCCTCCTGCTTGTTGTGACTTGTGAGTGACCATGTGGCTGGTGACCATTTTGTGGTGGCAGTTAGTGTGCTTTACTGCTTTTGCCATAGGCCTGCATGTCTTTCCTTTGTTCCTTTTGGCTTATTGCTTCCATCCATTCTCAGCTGCAGCTCCCTGAATGCTGCATCCCACGTGATGCACAATGCCAAACCGGGTCTGTTACATTTGTATTTTTGTTGTTGTTGTTCTTCTTTCCTATCCTTCCTGAGTGTACTGTACAGTACACTATGAAAGCCCTTGTTGTTGTCAAAGTCTCACAAATGGCTACATTGTATTATGTTTTTTTAATAACTGAGGTAATACATTTAATAATATTAATAACACTAACAAGTGTGACCACAAACTAAGTTATATTTTATATTTGTTTGTACTAGTAGTAATTTAACCACAACAATGAATGCCACGTTTCACTGATGTTCTTCTTGCTTCTTTGCTTTTAGGTGCACAAAAGAGGAGGAGACAACATCACCCACTGTACTGCCAGACAGAAATCCTGCTGCTCACGACATCACGTGATGTGTGACCACAGACATCTCTTCAACTTGTGCCACTGCGTGCTGCTGACATCTTCAAGATGGCCCCAAAGAAAGGTACCAGGTCCAGTACCAAGAAAGTTGCCAGTAAGAAGAAGGCACTGCCACTTACCAAGACCGGTATGTTGCCCAAGACCTTTTTTGGGAAACCAAAAATTGCGCCTGAAGCAGCGGTGTCTGGGGAGCAAGCTGGGAGCAGCACCCCGTATCAGTGAACCCACCAACCAACCTAGGCTCAAGCCCATGTCTGTTGCAGAGGCAGCCAGTATAATCATGAGTCCAACTCCGACAAGCAGTGATGTTGAAATTGATTTATCGTTATCGCAAAGTAGTACCCAATCAATGCAGGAAACTCAGAGAAGTGGGCAACAACAGCCGCAACCACCCCCAATAGTAGTTGTTCCTCCCAAAGTAGGGGCAGTTCAGGAGATCGAGCTTCTTGCAGAGGAAGAAGAAGAGCAATACACTCTTTCAGAAGATCCATTGTCTCCCAGATCCCCAGCAAGGAAAAGGAGGGTTAGTCCATCAACTTCTTCTACAAGCCCCCCTTCTGATGATCTAGACGCCACCTGGAAGCCACTGCAGTCTGAGAGCGAGACATGCCACGAGGCAAGGCTAGGGAAAAGGAAGGTTCCAGAAAGCCTTAGAGTTATGGAGATAGATGTAGAAGAGGAGGATGATGACGAGCCAGTCACCATGGACATTAGTCCCGCCCCAATGGAGACCGACATCACCCCACCCCAAATTGCTGTGAGGGATGTGGCATGGGTACCACCTACACAGATACCACCAACACCACCTCCAGGTTCCATCTTTCCTGGGAGCGACCTACATCCACCACAACCACCTCAGTAGAAGTAGGTACTGCAGAGAGTCAAACGAATGCCCACCTACCAGTTCTTCTGACATTGCAAGTGGCCCCTGCAGCCAGCGCCAGAAAATTGACCTCTCCAAGGCAAGAGAGTACCGCAACAAAAAACGTGCATTGAGCCTAACATCTGGCATCAAGATGTCACCTGCATCAGTGGCTCCAGAAAAGAAAAAAATCCAAGCTACCATTCTCAGCATGTTTATGTTGGAGGGGCAGTACGAATGCAACCACTCAACGGCACATTTGTGGCTAAAATGTTAGCGCTGGACCTCCTCCCTTTTACTTTTGTGGAAAGGGTGGGTTTTCTTGAATTTCTGGCAGCCATCTGCACGAAATGTTAGGTTCCCAGCCTATTTCGCCAGAGTTGCTGTTCCAGCACTACATCATGACGTGCTGGAATTGCTTCTATAAGCTTTGCAGCAGAGTGCTGTTCACACTATCCACCTGACAACAGACATGTGGACCAGTTGCCCATCCACTGATTACATGTGCATCACTGCACACTGGATCTCTTTTGTGGGGGTTAGAGAAAAGATATCTGCAGGTGTTGGCACTGATGAGATATTTAATGCCGCTCGGAGACATGCAACTGTAGCCATGTTCACCATGGAGAAATCTCATACTGCTGCAAACATTTTAGAAGACTTTGACAGCAAGGTCTTTGAATTGCTGCGACCAAGAGGGCGACCAAGAGGGCTTAACATTGGTTTTGTTGCCACGGACAATGACAGTAATAGTAAGGCCATGGCAGATGGTGGCTATTTCCGGGTCCTGTGTTTTGTGCACTGCTTTAACGTAATTTTTCAAAACTTTCTGAAAAAAGAAGAGAGTCAGCAACTTACTGACCACCTGCAGAAGAATATGCACACATTTCAGCCATTCTTTTAAAGCCCGGAAGCAGCTGAGGATCATTCAACGTGATAATAGAATGCCAGTTAAAGCACTCATCCAGGAGGTGTCAACACGTTGGAACTTATTACATGCTTGAGCATCTGTTTGAACAGTACAGACCAATCAATGAATATGTCATGCAAGGAGGGGATGCTACTGTGAAAGGAGATGGACCAAAGGGGCCTAGTTAAATGCCTGACAGAGATTCTACTTCCATTTGAGGTCTTCACACGCACTATTGGCCAAGCTATCTCATTGTTGCACAGGCTACAGGAACAGCTGAAGGGGGTGTCTGCAATGTATGCAGGTGTGGAGGAAAAAAAAGAAGCATATGAGTTGGTGGAGAGCTTAACCCTTCGCTTATCTGAAAATACAAGGGTGCAAAGAGGCATTGTGTCATCCAAACATTACATTTGTGCCACAATTCTTGATCCACGGTACAAACCATTACTGCACACTTTCATTCCTTTATCAGACGGGGATGTTACCAGCTACAAAATTTGTATAGCTGTGCAAGCCAGTCTGCTAGAAAAAAGAACGGCCTGGAATTGTAGGCCCGCTCCTCCAGGGCACAACAAATATTGCAGGTCAGCCTTCAAGTTTAACTTCAGAGCCTGAGGGCAGTGCGGTTGGCTCACAGCAGCCAAAACCACCAAAAACACCAAGAACAACAACAACAACAGCAAGAACAGGATCATCAGCCCCAGTAAAATCGGCACAGGAATGGTATGTACGGCAAGGGCTTGTTAGGCCCAGTGCTGAGGCAAAGGCAAAAGAGGCTAAGCAAAGCGGAGCACCCATGAGCATTGAGCAGATGGTCCTGGCCAATCTGGATGACCCAAAAGAGGTCTACTTTGATCAAAACCCATTGCTGTATTGGTACGGGAAAAGGCGCCAATGGCCAGTGCTCAGCAGGCTGGCGATAAACTATCTGGCTTGCCCTGTCGCAAGTGTCTCTTCTGAGTGTGCTTTCAGTGCTACTGGTGCCGTTCTGACAGTGAGAAGGACCAGTCTCTCATCCCAAAATGTGGAGAGGTTAACCATGATCAAAATGAATCAGCACTTTATACCACCGGATTACACCATACCTGAAGTCGCACAGCAGGTAGATGATGCCGGCGACTCAGGTCATGGAAGTAGTGTGTTAGGTAACCTACTTCTGGGTGAACCACAGGGTTTGAGGACGAGCTCTACTTCCCAGACAACTAGACTTTCGAGTTACTTTCTTTCTTTCTTTGACGCCCAAAAAAAAGCCCCTAAAAAAGATATAGCTAAAGAATATTATTTACTTTATTATTTGTGTGTGTCACTGTCTTTCTGGTTCGAATCACAACAAATCCATCACCACCGTCTTACTCTTTTATTGCCGGATTGGAGTTGCAACTGTGTGCAGTCAGTGAAGAAGTAAGTCCACTCCTCCTGACTCACCCTAAATCCATTTCCCTGAAGCCAGACATTGGATGGAGAATAGTACAAGAAATGTGAAATGTGTGCCCGCCTCGAGTCCCTCCAAACCTGACTATATATCTATCCCCCTTTCCGAGACTAGAGGGACTGCCCCGGAAGAACATGTAAATGATGGCATGCATTGCACGCTGACTCTGAGTTATTGCCGTTTGTTGGGCATGATGTCTACTAGTATTCTACACTCAAAAAAAGTGATTAAAGTCAATGTTTCCCTTCTTGTTTTTGAGTCTGGACTCACTCGGAACACTACGGAGTTGGACACCATGACCATACCATACTAGCAGTCAGTCAGTAGGATCGGAGATGATTGATGGAATCACTCGGGCAGTTCATGAAGTGGCCTAAAAGGTGAACAACAACATCAGACCTACATGTCTGTGTAGTGGTGGAGGCAAGTGTGTTGGTGTGACTGACAGTGGTGCATTGATTGTGTTACTTAATTTGGAAAATACTATGTTGCTATGTGTGAATGTGTGCTCAGTGCTGTCTTGCTCAAATTCTAAGCTAAGCGGAGGTTGGGTGGGGGGGCCTGCTCCAGTTGTGGGAGGTAACTGCTGGAAACAGACATGATTTAGCCATGCTGCTTCACAAAGTCTTCTTGTTGCACTCCTTAATTTATGCAGTTTAACTTTTCTCCTTGATTTTACAAAATTCTTTTTGTTTTTCCATCTACAGGCCAGCCTTTACCCTGCACTATACTGGTAAAAACAACTCACACTTACCTTACCAAACCGCATCCGCCAGGCAGGCACCCAAGATTGACAGACGGACAGTCCAAGGAAGGACCAGGAGGAATGCGGTAATGCAACTCCCAATTTGGCAATAATTATAGTATCATTTCATTTGATTCATTTTTTCTCTTCAATCATTACGACTGTGTGTGTTGTTGTTTATGTTTGCTTATATATTTGACTCCTACAGATATTTTAAAATTTTCTTTGCTATCTTTCAAAGGAAGCCAAGTACAACAACAGAACATAAAATGTATGTAACTTGGGTCTCTCTGGGGCAGTCACGCAAGGCAATTGCATAATAATTAATAATATACTGCCCTGTACATGTCTAGTACTACACTCATCATGTCATCATCATGCATGCATTTTCTTTTTCTCCCATTAACAGATTTATGATGGTTGGCTGCCAAAATTATGTGTGTTGTGTGTTGTCTATGTGTAGTGTTTGTCTTTGTCAAACCTTTCCCTCAAATTCCCCTTCCAAACTATTCATCAAACCCTAACTCTCTTCCCCCGGGCTGTGTGATTTATATAGAGGTGTGACTAAATTAAATTTACACCAATTATTGATCACACACTTGCTGGGGTGGATGTGGTGAAAGCAACACTAACTCAAGGCAGGGCGAGGATATTCTTCTGCTCTAAGTATATATAATATAGCCCACACTGGCAATATTAGATTGCCCACCCATGCACAGTATTCGATATTCACATTTTTTTCCAGAGGAAAATAATCCATCATAATATAATTGGTTACCAGCATCGAGTCATCAATCATCCTAGTTCCAGCACTAAAAGGTACGAAGCCGCTTGTCCGCTTCATAGTTTGAGTCGACTTCAGTTTGTAACTTTTACTTGGCTAGCCCTCCAGACATTCTGGTTTCTTTTACTTTTACATTGCTTATCATCATCATGGTTTCCTGTTTGACAGTCTTCTTGTGTACTGTACTTCTACTACTCGTTCCCTAATCTCTCTCAGGTGACTGACTGTCTCATTTTCTTTTTTTGCAAATGCTACTGTCAGTGTCTACTACTACCACCACCACCATAGCACCTTGGGAAACCAAACCATCACCATGCAGCCATTGCTTCGCCTAAGTATAAACATTAATCACAGGTAAGAGAAGAAGTTTGGGGGAGGCATAATATATATACTATGGAAATTAATTAATTCACACACCCACCCCCTTCCGAGTCCATAGGGGTTGTAGTTGCAGACTGCATAGACTAGGCGGAGATACTGACAGTACTAGTAGGACAAGTGAGGATTCTGCATCTATCTGTTGGTGTGTTACACTATCGACAGATTTCAATCAAAAACTGGCTGCGGCCCTGCAGCAAAGGAAACAGTGTGAAGTAAAAGAGTAACCCCCCCCCACAAAAGATTGATATCATATGTAAACTATAAATAATTTATTCCCTAAACAAATAAACTCTAACTAGAATAAAAAAAAACCACCCCTCTCCCTAACTCCAACCAATGTCCATCATTAAGAGTCCAATTGTCCAATGTTCATAAATTAAAATGTCCATAAAAAAAAAACAAATTTTCCCCAACGCCCAATTCCCACCCATCAAAAAAAAAGATTAAAAAAGGGACAAGGCGATGGAGGTTTAGTGGTGGGCTCCCCAGATCTTCCTCTCCAGGGTGTTTATCCGCTCCTCTAGGCACACCATCCAGAGGAGCATGCGGCACTGAAATGTATTACAGTTGTATGAACAGGGGTGGGCAGCAGTGTTTAAAGAAGTGCGGTGGGCGGCTGCCAGACCACGGCGCCGTACCACTGGAGGCACTGGGGGGACCTGGCTGGGGCCCGGGGCATTGGAGGAGGCTGCAGCTGCTGCTGCCTCCTCCTCCGCCAGATCCACCAGCCACCGATATTCATCACGGATGGCCTCCAGCTTCTGTTGCGGGGCTATGGCTGTTAACCCCTTCCATGCGCCTGTCGGCCAGCGGCCGTCGCGAGCACTACCTCCGTAGTGCTGTGCACGTCCGTTGGCCGACGCGGCCCCGCCCACTCAATAAAACCGCCGCACCGCGGCGGAATTGCCACCGCGGTTAAGCGGTTAACTCCTTCCTGTTGGGTTATTGTTTCGGTTGGGAAGTAGTAGCTATATCAAGAATGAAAAAAGACAATTGTAACCAATACTCTTAGCAAAACAGTAACACAAAATTAATTATACAAAATTATAGTGGCACA
This sequence comes from Calotriton arnoldi, assembly GCA_963921515.1. Classification (NCBI taxonomy): domain Eukaryota; kingdom Metazoa; phylum Chordata; class Amphibia; order Caudata; family Salamandridae; genus Calotriton; species Calotriton arnoldi. The sequence goes on along the minus strand of CAWUFW010003005.1, from coordinate 644,452 downwards.
GTAGCACTAGCAAGCACAGTACATAACATTTGTGGTATCTTCCCACTTCCTCAGCTTCTAACATTTATGGGAGTTTCAAGCATTACTAGGCACTATGGAGTAGACAAGTGTTCTTCTCTCTCTGTTTAGCTAAATTAACCTTGTAGGCATGCCAGCTCAGTCAGCTTGCGCCCTAGACAGACATACTCGTGTCGCAGTCGCAGACTCATGTTACTTTACTACTGTCTGCAGGTGGGGCAGCTGTAGTCTACAACTACACAATTATCTATTTTTCTATTCTGGCCATACTCTGTTAAATCAATGGCAACTGCTCAATCTTCACTTTCACCGTGACTACTACAACAAGGCAGATGATATCTGATAAGAATGATTATATATGGGACGACGCAAGGTACTACTATTGTTTAATTGTGTAACCATTCAGCCAATAGGCTACCCATGGCTGACACAGTCGAAATGACATAGGTAGGGAGTGGGCCTTGGAGTCGGAGGGAGGCGATTGATAATGGGTGGGCACATACATACACAATATATATGTTGTGCTTGCAAACTACTGAGAGTCAATGGAGTATTCTGAAATACAACCTTGAATCAAAAACCTTGAAAAAAACATTCCTTGTTTCTTCCCAGCAGTTTTTCCATTTATAATTGCATTGCTCTTCTAGCATTATTTTTTTATTCTTATCTTATTCTTATCTTCACCCTTGACTTTGCTACTCTGGCATGGTTTATTTTTCTTTTACATTCTCTTCATCCAGTGACAGTCTCCACCTATGCTATGACTGAATACTATCCAGGCATCCATCCATTCAAAGTAAACATGGCTATCATTCTTCTTAATCTCTCAACAGACCTTTTACCAACAACATACATTTGTCAAACCACCACCCATGCATCCTTGCTTGCCTTTGAGTTTGACCCATCGAACCCCCGGAGGATTCCTATCACCCATACAGTTTCACCCACGCAGGCAGGCATCCTTTCTTTCACCTGTCCTTCAACCACCCATGAATCCTATCAGCCACCTATGCATCCTGGGCCACTTTCCTTCACCTACGCATCCTTCTCTGCCAGTCATTTATTGCATGTCACCCGTCCTTCCTCCTTTCATCCTTCTTTCCCTTTTCGTTCAACCCATCCATCAAGATCGTCTAACTCTCAGTCTTCTTCATAAAACTTTCCCAGCTGAGTTGAAGTCAGATAGAAGAGACCATTAGTTACTCAACTCCCGCTGCTAATTCTATTGCTAATGCTAAGTAAAGGGTGTCTTCTTCAACCGTTGTTCACAACATCTTAGTCTCTCTCAACAGTATAGTGTACACCCTTGCAGCAACTGTGTGTTGTCAATAGGTAAGGAATATAACTTACCATCGTCCACCACTGCTGCTGGCTCACCCCCTGCAGCTGCCGCATCTGCTCCCTCCTGGCTGGCGTGGCCTTCCCCGCTGGCCCCGGCACTGGTGGTCGGTATGCCTAGAAAAAACATTACACATTTTTTAGATGCCATATACGCCTACCCCTATTCATTTTTTGCCACTAGCAAGATTGAAAATACAATACATACATACACCACACACATCACTAGTACAAATCCGGTACTAGAGTAGAGTAAACAGTATGCCTATCCTATCAAAAATAATTAAATATCTGGTTGGGATTTTTGTTGGTGGCAATTTTCGAAAAAGCCTCTCAAGAAGAGGACAACCCAAAGGACTGGACTCAGTGGCTGGAGCTATTGGTGAATCTGAGTTGTAAAACTTTTTAAAAAGAAAAAATGTGGCCAACGGGGCGGACAATCGGGCATGAGGTCTCTCGAGCCCTCTCTCTTGGTTGGAAAATATAATTGTGCCCTCCTCATACTTCCTTCCAGCCATGGTGCACTGTGATCAGTTGTTCACAATCAACTGCTGCTAATAATAATAGTACTAGGCCTAGACGAGAAAAAGTAAAAATACACCACTTTGGGGTGTCCAACATGACCATTACTTTATTTACTGATTGAGCAGGGGAAAGAAGGTAAAAGAAAGCCTTCTAATCTCAACAAACACGTGTAGAGAACCTTAGTTGGGCATGCAATCTGCACAGCGAGTAGCAGTACTAGTAAAGGACCAATGTGTTCTTTGAGTCTTACAGTGATACTACCACTAGGCAGTCCACAAAGTATAAGGGGAGACGGAAAGCTGACTGAAAAACCATAATATGTTATATAGCAAGCTACAGACAGACTAATAGTAGTACAGAGTCAGAGGCAGTTAGATTGATGTAAAAAAAAAAAAGCAGGCACTAGAAGTATAAATAACTAAGTTGGTAGGTAATGCAGGGATGACAAAAATGTAGAAACTGATAGATCAAAGAAGATTTGGTATAAAAGTGAATAAGGAAACTGAAATAATAGTTTGAAAAAATAAGGTGCAGTAAAAGTTAGAGAAATATTATTATTATTATTAACAACAGGAGGACTTACTGGGGCCAGCAGCAGAGCCATCTGTAGAGGAGGGATCCTGGGAGGCAGCTCCTGCCTCGGCAGACCCCTTTGTCTTCTTGCCCCTGGATGCTGATCATGTAAGACATAATAAAGAGACAAAAATTGATTGGTGTGAAACAAATAATAAATATTTTAAAAACACTCCAAAAAGATTTTTTGACAGGAAACAACAATTTCAATAAAAAAATTGACCTATCTAATCAGATCGACTAGCAGTAGTAGACTAGTATCCTGGTCGCGGACCGTCCTATCTCTTTATTATTTCACTGTTCCATTCCGATTCCAGAATCCTGAACCTAAGTACCACCTAACCCACCTATTCCAAAGACTTTGGAATAAATTGCCAAAAATGATATTTGCTTCTTTTAAGGTCTCATTCGCAATCATAAATGAATCAACCCCTTTGATGGGCCAATTCCGTAAGTCTGGATTTATTTTAGTCCTAAAAATGCAGAGATGTACGCATTCATATTGCATACACCAAATTGTTGGTTGGTTGCTGATGTGCTGAGTTGCTATATTATTCACTAACTAAAAACCTACAAAAGGTTCTACTAAGGAGTCAGCACCACGTGACGGAGGACGCGTCACGCGGGCCACTAAAAAATTACCAACTAATACTAAGTAACTAACTATAACTACCTACCACTATCTTAGTGACAGGACAAAGGAAAGGAGTCCCTCTAGTCTGCATTACCTAACTTAGGTTCTCTAACCTCTCTTACATTATCAGCCCAAGCGAGCGCAAACTTGCAAACAAGTAAGATTAGTAGCACCTTTTACCTGTCTAGAAGAATAACAATCACATAATATGAGATTTTTAAACGTAACTTACCAGCATGTAAGCAGCAGCAGCATTCTTGCTATTTGGGAATAAATAAGATTCGCAATAACACAGAACAGAACACACAATAGTAATAAATTAGGTACTCACCAAGCCCCACGTCCTCAACACCTAGCAGGTCCAGCAGGTCCTGCTCCCGGTCCAGGATGTCGGACCACCGGTGAGTCAGTTGGTTGTGGGTGCGCCGGACCTCAGAGCAGCAAAACACTGCCTGGCGCACCCTCGCCCACCGGCAGTGATGCTCCTGGATCCCATAGCCGGAATCAGGCCCACCACCTGCTGCCAAGGTTAAGGGGAGGTGGCGCTGCACAGAAAAAACTAGGGCAGCCACCTCCACCTCGTAGAATAAGGCCCGGGCTGCACCTCTGCCGGATGCCGCCTCCTGCAAGGTCGCACTCTGCGTCTTCTTCTTAGTACTCTTAGCCATGGTTCTGGGGGACGGGGGCGGAAAAAAAATGTAGAAGTAAAAAATAAAGTCAGGAGAAGAAGTAGGGAAGTAAAAAAAAATAAAAAGCAAGTTATAGAAAAACAGTACAATAAGCGGAGTAAAAGTAGAAAAAACCCGCAAAATATACACTTAGGAAGAGAGAGGGATAGATAATAAATAGAAAAGATCAGAAAAAAAGATTTTGAAACAAAGGATTGAAAATATATTGGGAGGATTTAAAACAGGCCTCAGAACCATAATAAAGAGTAGAAAAACATGATGGCGACCCCGTGTTGAAGTTCACGCAATATTTGCCCCCGAACACGCAATCCGCATTGCTGAACATCAGAAACGTCTCGCGTAAAACGATGAAACAAGTAGTCAAAGGCCAACACATTAGTCAGGTAGAAAACTACAGGTATTGGGGGTTTTATTAGATTTGGAGCTGAAGTGGCACTCACTCATATCTCAGAATGTGCTGTCCTTTAATAGAGTGACATTCAGTATTAAAGATGCTTCCCGCCGGCTCAGACGCACTCACTTCCAATCAGTCCTGGAAATTTACAGGGCCAAGTGCATCCCCTTAGTAAGCTACGGTAGTGGAATATGGGGATATGGATGGGTTGCCCCTCTCCATGTAGCGGAAGAATTTTTTTTAAGAGGTCTATTAGGGGTCCCCCAAAGTGTTTCCTCTGAAAATTGTCCATGAGGAGCTAGGCTTAGACTTTCTCATTGACCAGCTATGCCTTGGTCCCTTAAAGCTCTGTAACTCGATCTGGTTAAAGGAGGAATTTAATTTTAGCAGAATAATTCAGCAGGATTGTTTAATATTGAAAAAATCCTCTCTGATCTTGTGGCTGGCGTATGTGGCACATAACCTGCGGGTCCTAGGGTAGTCCGATCTGTATGACAATCCCTCTGTTTTAACTCGCTCTGAGGGCAAAAAGGTTGAAAAAGCATTTAGAGTCAAGTTGGCATCAGAGCACAAGGACCTTGCACTAACAAAACATTCTATGTGACATACAATTTTAGTGCAAACTGTCAGCTATATAAAACAATATTTAACCTGGAATACGACACGCCATCAACGTCATCTGCTGACCCATTTCAGGTTGTATCTATTTCTTGGCTCATTCCCTCTAATCACGGTTGTTTTTCGAATTCGGACCTGCCCCTCTGCGAATGTGACAATACAATGATTAACAATACTTTACATGCTTTGTCCAAAATATAATAATCTGCGGCACAAGTTTCTATTTCTGATTTTTGGGCCAATAAATTATACCCAAATAAGGCCTGCTCTGTTGTTTTTAAAGTTCTTAAAATCTCCTTCTGTTTGTTTTTTCCTTGTACGCTTTCTGATGGGGGTTTTAATACATGAATGAGTCTGACTATGATAACTTGTATGTTAATTTTAATGATATCGTATGTCTTTTATGGTTTTATCTGTAAAATCAAATAAAGAAATTTGAAAAATGTTTGGAAATTTGAAACTATTCTTCTAATGCCAAAACATTTAATCCCAAATTCATCAAATTGAAAATGCATTAATTGTACCTTAACCTTGTTCTAGAAATAGGCATATCGAAATGGGGTAAAGTTGTCATAACAGCTTCCAATTTAATATGTGGTTCAGAGGTGACGAAAGAAAATGCAATTCCTCCAATCATTCATCATATCTCCTGTTGAGTCTAAAGCCTATAGATTCTTTTGAAGAACCATGTGCCCCATATGATTTCTGTACCTTATAACTCATCAGCATAGGAACTTTTGCAGCCAGCTAGGGGTATAACAAATGCCTCTGCAGCCCCTGCAGCACAGCCCCCCACCCAAACCTTCAGTGGGGTCCCCATTCAGGTCAAGGTCCCTGAATATCTCGAGATTTGAGAGGACCTGGGGCCCCACATCACATTTTGCAGGTGAGTTCCATAATTTTGCAGTACACGACTGTTGCTAACATAGAGAGTATAAAAGAAACAACAAGAAAGAAGCAAATAAAGGGTGTGCTGCTTGTGAAAAGTATTAATGTCAATGGGAAAGTTGATGGAGAAACTAATGGCATCGCTGATACAAAGAGCTCAGCATCACCTCGACAGGTAGAAGGGAAGTTACCCATGAGGTAGATGTAGATTTTAGCTTCAGTAAAGGATCTGCTCCCTCAGGAAATTCAAGAGAACCGAATAAATTCGAACTGCATTAATTTCAAGTAATAATGAAGCATATTAATTCCCCATTCAAGCTATAAACTTGAACACAGACTCCAAAGTATTTAAATTGCATCAAGGTCCAACACTCCCATCCTGTTGAAGAGTACCAAATTGTGGCGGGTAGTCCACTCTTGAGGTTTGGACCTACTGTACCTCTTTCCATTCAAAGAGTGAAGATTGAGTGTATCTACCCGTTGAATTGAATAGAGATGCAGATTAGTGTTTTTATTTTTAAATTTTTACTTAGTGATCATATTTTATTATATGGTTTAAATCATATAGCTTTACAGAGAATTTCTATTCCTGGGCACCAGGCAATACTGCCACGAGGGGGCAAAACACGTGTTAGCTATTTGCAATATACCAAGAGTATAACATGCATAATGGAATGGGACTTCTTTGTAAAGTTATATGATGTAAAACATATAATGAAATATAATTACTAAGGAAAATTGAAAGAATAAAAACAAGACAATGACTAATCTATGTCTCTCTTCAATTCAACAGGTAGACAGACTCCATGTTGTTTGCAAGCAACCTGCCCAGAACCAGCAAGCAACCCGCGTCAGAACACAATATGCAAACAAGAAAATGTTGACTCGCAATGTGGCTAAAACACTAGGTTGCCATAGATGTCTCCTTTTATCAACTTTTGGAGTTGCACACAACACATTCAGCACTTAGAGAACTTACATTGAAGGCGAGTGTGAAGCTAATTTTGAGAAAAACATATTAAATAATTAGAAAAGGCTCACAATGTTCTTCTTCAATCAAGCAGACAGCAGTCATTGAAATCTCAAGTCTGTGCAGAGGTTGTTCTTGCTAATTACTATCAACCACTAAAAGCCCAAGCTCAAGACAAATACTGATCCATAAGCGGAAGAGGAGTCAAAAGAGGAGTGAGAAACTGTGCTAACAACAGATGGCTCTCTCCAGAACTGCTGGTATAGGCATTAAATACTGAGTACACGTTCAATGTTCTGTAGAAATATTGCTTGTATAGGTTGGTTCGGAGAGCGTTTTGGTTAATTTTCTTTCAGTTTGATATATTCGGGAAGGATTCATATGGTTAGATTCATATGGTTAATCACTGGTTTAGACCTGCTCTGCATAAAAAATATTTATACCCTAGTAGTTTTTCTAGATCAGAGGGTTACTGCTATCAGTAGTGGTAGGGGTCAATATGCAAACATGCGCTATAATGTGACCATTTTTAAGTGGAGGACCATAGTCATGATGTTTAGGGTGGGAGGTCCTCTAGGATTGATTAATCAGTGGCTCCTGTAGCTGGTGGTGACTAGGAAAAACAGTAGGGTCACTAATAGTAGAAAGTAGAGATACAATATCCATAACGAAGTGTATAATACCTTCTGCTATATCTGGAGATTTGTAAAATAACAGAAACTTGATTGTTATAAAGATGTGATACGAAGTCAGTCCAGGATGCTTAGGAGTACGAAAGGAAGGTCAGTTTAAATTTCTTTTTATATATACAAGTGCCACATAGGAGACACAATTCTCTATACAGTCTTTAAAATGCAGTGGAAAACTGTTTTTCATGGCAAACCTGGCATTAATTAGGACAACTTTTTTCTGAGCTATCAATTATGGGGTGATGTAGGTCATTTGTTTGGAGTGTGCCTTGTGTCACCTAATCCTCCACACATCCTTTGCCTGAAAGAGTTGATGAAGCAGAAATTTCATATCAAGCCAACCTGTAGAGGTAAATGGAGAGGCTGGAAGCACGCCAGGTCAATCTGAGGGGCGTCAAGCTACACAAGACCCTGGTATAGACTCTGAGGGAGACGGAAATGTTGCGAGTGGTATAGAGTCTGACTCCGGAGAAGAGACTGGTGTGACAAGTGGTCGTGTGCAATCAAAGAAGAAGGAGACCACATATGAAACATGGCCTGTGAGACAGAGGAGAAGGAATCTGAGGCTTGCATCTGAAAGAAAAGTTGTGCCAATAGATGAATCTTTGGAGTCTGACCTGAGTGAGGTTGAACAGAACACAGAAGGTGCGAGATAATTCAGGAGAGCTTGCATGCCGTGACACAGATATTCCTCTCCTGAGTGGACTTATCTGGTTACCAATGGCAGGGAGAGAGAAGTCTGAGATTTCAACACTGATTGTTGAGCTCTTGCTCATAGGTCCTGGAATCGAAACTAATGCACTTCTGCCATTGACTGCACCTTTCCCCCCGAGGATGAGAGGCTCATGGACTCTGATTTTGGAAGACATCAAATTCCCAAGCTTCGGAGCACCACAGTCTTCTCAAGAGATTGCAGCATTGAGAGCTGAACAGTTACAATGAGTCATTGAGGGCGTTGGCTCTGACTTCACAAGGGATGTAAATTGAACTCTGAACTGTAAATAATTTGCTTGAAAGAAGATAACCTAGGCCCGAGTGGAAGAAGAATAAAAATAGGGATATCCATCTAGAAGAAGAAAGAGGGCTAGAGAAGTCTTCCAAACTGTGCAAATACTGTACAAGAGACTGTGAAGAGTTCCCAAGGTTTCAGGGGAAAGTTGCTTGAGAGACTTTGTTACACGTGAATAAGAGGTTGAGAAAAGAGACTCTGGGGCCGATTCCGATTCGGGCCGGAAATCTCTCCGACCGAGCCGGACCCGGAGAGATTTCCGACCGAATTGGACTCTGGCAGTCCGACCGAACGAGTACGATGCGCACGCATGTCATCGGACTCGAGTCGGTCGGACTCCCATTGAAGTCAATGGGAGCCTGTCGTACAACGCGTACACGGGCTCCCATTGTCTCAATGGGTGCGAGGCGGACAAGGACGCCCCCTACAGCAGGTACGCATCGATGCGCATCGCGGCGTACATGCACAGGTAGGGGGGACGCATGGGTCCCCCCTGTGTGCGACTCGCGCGCCTACGCATACAGGGGGGTCCGACGCGGACCCCCAAAGTCCGGCTCCGACAGCTTTTTCGGGCCGGACCGCGCGAGTCGGTCGGACTGCTCGCGGCGCGCATCGTACTTACCCGGCCGGAATACGTCTCCATAGCGCGGTGCGAGTCGTGTCCATGCGAGTCGGTCGGAGCGTGTTGAAGCCGCGTTCGAGTCGGTCGGAGATTTCGCGGGTGCCTGCATCGTACTCGATCGGCCGGACCCGCGTACGATTCGGTCGGGAAACAGGGCTCCGAATCGGATCCGGTAAATCCAAATCCGATTCGGAGCACTACCGGCCGAGATCGGAATCGGCCCCTCTGTGTGTTGATCCTCTTACAAGCTGTAATCCGATCCATTTTGAAAATGGAGTCTGGAAATTAGAATCATAAGCACAAATACATTATAGGTGCACTCATTGTAGGAGTAGTCATAGTAATAGCTGTTGTCAACAGTCATCACTAAGTCGATATTAAGTGCACACAAGTATGAGGAACATGGATTGGGGGTACCTATCACTGCTGCCTCAAAGAGGGTACGTTAGGATCTGAAAAAGGCTTAATAGAACAAACTAGTCGCTTGTTGCATGTAGATTTGTCCAAGGGTGATTACACGCTGAATGCTTATGCTAAGCTGTTGTATGAGTATGTTGACACTATGGAAGTGAGAGATTGTTATGAGTGTATGCAATAACCTGCTTTGGTTGAGGAGGGGATCTGCTTTCACCACTGACACTCAACATATGGTATTAGTTGTAGTTTACTCCTTAGTATGTTCCATGGGAAAGGCCATTATGAGTACTACTTCCCAAATTACGATGTGGTACTCTCAGAGATACCAGTCTACAAACACTTGAACAAATATGATTACTATAAACAAATAGAGAGAATGGAGAATTATTTTGCACCAACAGTAACATTAGACACTGTTTATGCGCATAGAAATAACTTAACTTGCATGCTAACAGACATAGAAAAGAAATTCATAAAGAAGATAGGCATGGGGGTTGGTCGTTAAATCTGATAACAGGGACAAGAATCCTGAATGGACCAAGGAAGAGTTAGCTCACAAGGCTAAGGGAAGTTCTAGTCCTGTAGCTCTAGATTGGGAACAACGAGGCAAGCTTTGCATACGTCAAGTTCAGTGCCCTTATGATTACTGTATTTGTGGGAAAGAGTGTGTGTGACCATATGTTTCTAGTGAATGGTCCGTGGAAAACATTTCTGCAAGAGTCAGTTCGAATGATGCCAGGAGTATATTTCGGTGTGGGAAGAACGCGTATGTTTGGTTACCGAGCAAATGGTATGGTACTAGCTATGTGGCATTTGTGTTTCCAAAGATATACCATGTAGAGGATTTGGAGGGTTTGGAAGGGACGTTGAACAGTAGGGAGAAATGTGGACTGAGTGCTCGGGAGGTTGTGAGAGCTATATTTGGAGCTCTGATACCTAGACTAGAAGTGGTATTGAATGACTTCAAGTTTAGAAAGCTGTCCACCATTGTGGATAAGTTGTCTGGTAACACAGCTAAGACCTTGCTACTCATAGATGGGGAAATGGTCTCGAGAAGGGCGATGGTGATGCAGAACCATCTTGCTTTACGTGTGTTAGAAGGCAGAGTCTGTTGAATGCTGAAGGTCTAACAGTGTTGTACTTATATCCCTGATAGAAGTAAAGATCTGAGAGGATATATTAATTACATCACTGATATACATCGTGAGATACAAGATTTGGCAGCTGAAGGAGTCTGGGATAATGTTGGAAATGGATTTGGTGCAGTTGGAAAATGATTTGCGAACCTAGGAAATGGAATCCTTTGATACATTTTGAAGCCGATGATAATTGCTGTGATTAGTGTTATTATCTTGGTAGGGATGATAAAGGCATACAAGTGGTACAAGGCGAGGCAAGTGGATAACTCCATAAGGGAAAGGGAGAGAATGATGAAAAGACTGTGGGACAGTCATTATGAGAATTTGAAGTGACTAGAGGAGTTCAGGCTGAGATTAGATACAACATCTGTTTAGATCATTCTACTCTGCAGAGATTTCGAAGTGGTTTGTGATGACTCAACGTCACCAGAGGAGAGAACTGAAGAGGAAATTTAATTACAATTGTAGGAGTGCATCATAATCACGTGTAGAGCGCACCCACATATACCCATTTGTTGTATTAACCTTAAGTGTTAATACACTTAATTTTGAAATGTATTAACATGAATAAGTGGTGTAATTTAGGCCATTGACAGTAGAATGGAGAATCGACATAGAAATGAATGTAAATAGCAGGACCCATTACCATGAAGAACTCTTGTTCTGCAATTAAAACGTATTCATTTATTAAATGTGCTGATTAATTAAGTTATTTCATATATAGGTAAATGTATTAGTTGAAATTGCATTAATGTTATGTCAATTCGTAAAGTTTATATGATGTTTCTATTATGTTAGCCACATTTCGTGGGCCTGAAATGCAAGTCCCTGAAACTCTCGCTTTAGGATTAATAGTTGAATTTCATGTGTGCTGTGGAATCTGTTTTCTCAAGTTTTGTGTTGCAGGTGAAAAAACGCTCTCTTAGACAGAATAATGTCTTTGTTTTACTAGTTATGCAAGTAGAAAAGAAGTTACAATCATGTGGCTTGAGTCAATAAAGGAAGGTCATTGTGCTTCACACAGGAGAAGGCCTGGGACCCAAGGACATACTTTAGCAGGGAAGTGTTAGACCTGGCATCCTTGGCGTTGGTCTCCCTTCCATTTTTTCGTAATGCCTCCACTGTTGCCGATATGTTTTTGCTGGACTAGATGCTCATGGGCACTTTGCCACTGCTAATCAGTGCCAAAGTGCAAGTGCTCCCGATCGTTAATTGATACATGTATTAGTGACTCCATGATTGGATGATTGGTTTACTTGTCAGTCCCTAGTACAGCGCACTCAGTGTGCCCAGGGCTGGTAAATCCAATGCCGCTGGTGGGCTTGCAGCACTGGTTGTGCCACCCACAGAAGCGGCTTGTAAAATGTGTCTCAGGCCTGCCATCGCAGAGCCTGTGTGCAGCCTCGGGCTGCCATGTCGACTTGGTGAGTACACCCACTTACCAGTCCCTAAACCTTCCCTTTACTGCATGTTGGTCACCCCTAAAGTCGGCCCTAGGGCAGGGTGCATTGTAAGTATAAGGTAGGACATGCCCTGGTGTGTGTGGCATGTCCTAATAGTGAATTACAGCCATTTTCGTTTTTCACTATTGCAAGGCTACCTGCTCCCCATAGGCCAGAATGGGCAGACTGACTATTACACCTTATAGTCAGAACTGACCCAGGGAACATGGTAGAAAAACGAATTTAGTATGCCTGAACTCAGGATGATAAAATACATCTTTTAGTGAAGTTGGTTTTAACATTCTGTGTTTGAAAATACCACTTTTAGAAAGTGGGTATTTTCTTGCCTAACTATCCAAGCCTGCCTCTGCTAGGTTGTGTATTCCTTGTCTGGAGATTGAGTGACAGGGGCTGGGGGTGGCTACAGGAGACAGGGTGAGTCAGCGCAGGGCTGAATAGAAAGATCTGCATCCAGAGTGGAGGGAGGAGTTGCACCTGGGTCTGAATAGGGCTGTGCCTGCCTTCCACAATGCTGGCTCCACCTCCTGCCGGGCGGCTGAGCACTCTGCCCCACATTCTGAAAGGAAAGAAGGAGTCAGAAAAACAAAGTACTCCAGGACTGACCAGAACTGGTTTTGGACTAGGCAGAGGCCTCTCTGCCTCCAGAGAACAAAGAGAATCAGGGTATAAGAGGGGCACCCAGACCCCAGGAAAATTAGATCACTTTTGGGAACAAGAAGAAACCTTTGCTGAGGAGCGGAACCAAGAAGAAACTGAGGAGAGACTATCCCTAAGCCTGAAGTGCTGCTTGGGGGATTGGCCTGCAGTGGTTTGCCTGACTGCCAAAGAAAGGAGAAAGGAACTTTTGCTTTGCTGTGACTTTCATCAACTTGTGAAGGATCTCCAAGGGCTTGGAAGAGAGCTTGCCCCCTGACCGAAGTCCCAGGACCATTGGACTTCACCCCCTTTGTGAATTGCTGCTGGAAACTCTGTTTCAGTGGCTGCAGAGGTAGGGAGCTGTGACCGACTCTCACGACCGACTCGGTGTCCTGTAAGCACCGCATCGAAGCACCGTCTCGCCCTGCAACGCACGGCCCTGGTCTCACCGACTCCGTCAACGAGCCGCTGCCTGCACCGCATCGAGGGACAACGCGTCCTGCAACGCTTCGCTACGCCGAATCGAACTGGTCCGACCGACACGGTCACTGCTGCTGAGTTCGAGTCCTGTGACCGCACCGGAGTTGGGCACCGCTCGCACGCTTTGCGACGCACCGCCCGACTCGCACCGCTGTCCGGACTGATCGACGCCAGCTCCTGAATCCGGCTCCGTCGCCGCACCGCAACCTGCCAGCACCGCATCGAAGCACCGTCTCGCCCTGCAACGCACGGCCCTGGTCTCACCGACTCCGTCTCGACGACGTCAACGAGCCGCTGCCTGCACCGCATCGAGGGACAACGCGTCCTGCAACGCTTCCATTTTTGCATCGCGACCGCGACGAACAGCCATCCGGCTCGCACGCCCGTGCCTGCCGCTTCAAGTAAAAGGTACTGTGACCGAGTCTGTCTACGCTGTGTTGGCCCGTCTCGACGCGGTCAGCTGGATTTGTTAGACTCTGTTTGTTCTCGACATCGCCGTAGCCGGAGGAGGCTACCGACTCGCACAGAACCTTGAATTAAGCCTTTTTGATCAGAACTAAGCATCCTTAACAGTATTGTGGATTATTTTTGTCGTTTATGGTCTTGTGATAAATCTATATAAAATATACCTATTTTTATAAATATATAACCTGTGTGGTGCCCATTTGTAGTGTTGTCACTTGATTACTGTATGTGTTCACAAATGCTTTACACACTGCCTCTGAACTAAGCCTGTCTGCTCGGGCCAAGCTACCAAGAGGGTGAGCAGGGGTTATTTCGGGAGTGTACCTACTTTCCCTGACTAGACGCAAGGGTCCCTATTTGGACAAAGGTACCTACCTCTGCCAACTAGAGACCCCCAAATCTAACATTGGTGGTCAGCGGTGAGGATTCTGGACTTGCATTTGTGACTCATGTACAGTGATTGGTGAACACTACTTAGTGAGTGCAGACCAAAACGCAACCACATACTTTTATAGCATTTTTTCTGGGATTTCCTATTTTTGCAAATGCCAAGTTCAGTCACTATGGAGAAACCAGCATCAGTAGCCTCTGTTGAGTGTGATTGGGAAGAAGAGAGGCTAGAATGCTACACCCTTAAGCAGCTCAGGCAATTCTGCAAAAAGTTTAAAGTGTCCATGACCAGGATCTCCAGGAAGGAGGACCTCCAAAAGGCGCTGAGGGCCTGGGTCGAATCAAGGAGTGCCCCTGTGGAGGGGGCTGAGAATGCAGAAGGGCAGCTGGAGGGGCTATTGGGTCTAGGGGCTAGAAGACCACCTTCCCCAGTAGGTAGCAGTGTTTCTGCCAGAGGACTGTCTCCAGAGGAGTTGGAGGACAGGAAGGAGAGTAGGATGCACGAAATGCAGATGACCAAGCTCAAGCTGAATGGGCAGTTAGAATTCGAAATGCAAACTAGGAAATTAGCCCTAGAGGAAAAGAAAATGCAGTTTGAACATGAGAAAGTTTTGAGGGAGTTGGAATTGAAGGCCAAGAGCTTAGAGATTACTCCCTCTGGTGGCAGTGTACCGCCTGTGCCTGTGGAAGCTAGGGTGTATATTCCCAAAGATGTGGTGAAGGAGTTTTTTAAAAATGATGACATAGGGCAGTGGTTCAAAGCCTATGAGGTAGCCATGTCTTCCCACCGGGTCCCTGAGAAGGATTGGGGAGCGGGGTTGTGGGGACGGTTCCTCAGTGAAGGGCGGGATACCTTGTTGGATTTGCCCTCTGAAGTCTATAATTCGTACAGCCACATGAAGGATGCCTTAATGACTAGGTATGGTTTGACCCCTGAGCTTTATAGGCAAAGGTTCAGGAACTGTAGTAAGATTGAAAGCAGTACCTGGGTTGAATATGTGACCTTCTTTTGCAGAGCCTTGGATGGTTGGGTAAAGGGTAGCAAAGCGACTGATTTTCAGGCGCTCTTTGATTTGATTGCCTGGGAGCACTTGTCCGGTAATTGTTTTCCTGAGCTACGCCAGCACCTAATTGATAGTAAGCTGACTAACCCTAGGCAGCTTGCTGAGGAGGCGGACCGCTGGGTGAGTACCCGGGTCCACAAGGGTCACGTGGGAGACTCCGCCAAGGGTGGGCAGGGTCCCCAGCAGAAGAGTGGGGGGGACAAGGGTAAACAGAAGGAGTTCCATAAAGGGCCCCAAAGTAGACCCCAAGGGAACCAAGGGAAAGGTTCCCAGCCTCCCCCTGAGAAGAAGCCAGTGGCCCTGACAGGCCCCCTGTTCACCAGGGACCACTGGTATGTTACAAGTGTGGCGCCCCTGGCCACAAGGCAAACGATCCTCGTTGCCCTTTGCATGGAAAACCAGCACCCACGAGTGCAGTCCCCCGGCAGTTGGCTAGTGTAGCCCTGGGGGAGGAGTTGGGTGCCCAAGGTGGGGGGATCCCACAGTGTTTTCCCTTGTCTCATTAGGAGACTCTGAGATGGTCCCTAGGACCCCGCTGCCTGAGAACACTAAGAAATACAGGCAGTGGGTGACCATCAATGGCCATAGGGTGGAGGCTCTGAGAGACACAGGAGCCAGTGTGACAGCTGTCAAGTGTCACCTGGTGTCTAAGGAGCAGGTTATCCCTGATGCATTCTATCCGGTTGTTGCCGCTGACAACACAGAGAGTCACTGCAAGGTGGCTCAGGTTCCCTTTGAGTGGGGGGTCTCGGGTACTCTTCAAGTAGCTGTGAGGCCAGCCATGCCTGTTGACTGTTTGTTAGGGAACGATTTGGAGAGCTCACCTTGGGCTAAGGTGGAGCGGAGTGCGCATTTAGAAATGTTGGGCTTGCCTGATTGGGCATGTGTGACCACCCGGTCAATGGCAGCTAAAGGTGTTCAAGAGGACCTGGAGCCTGAGAGGGAGGCCCAGGTGCCTGCCGGAGAGAGAGGAGGCAGGAGGCGCGGGAAACCGGCCCCCGAAGTTCCCACGGTCCAGGAGGAGGCAGACCCTGAGGGGGATGCCCTGGAGCCTACAGGGGAACAGGTAGCTGAACTGGGGGACCTACCTGAGCTGACCCATTGGCAGCAAGAAGGAGGACCCTCCAGAGAAGAGTTCTGCGAGGAGCAGAACGCATGCCCCTCTCTCGTGGGTCTGAGGCAACAGGCCACAGACCAGGCAGCAGGTGATCAGTCTGGATCACATTGGGTTTACTGGGAGAATGGTCTCCTGTATTCAGAGCCTAAGGTTGCTGAGCCTGGGTCAGCCCGTGTGCTGGTGGTACCCCAGCGCTTCAGAGCCTTCCTACTGGGGTTGGCTCATGATGTACCGTTAGCGGGACATCTGGGGCAGGACAAGACCTTTGACAGGCTTGTTACCCATTTCTATTGGCCCCAGATGCGCAGGAGTGCCGCCACTCACTGCAGGACATGCCAGACTTGCCAGGCAAGTGGAAAGAGTGGGAGGAAGCACAAGGCTCCTCTCCAGCCATTCCCTGTGGTCAGCACCCCCTTTGAACGGGTGGGTATTGACATTGTGGGGCCACTGGACCCCAAGACAGCCATGGGCAACAGGTTTATCCTGGTCTTGGTGGACCATGCCACCCGGTACCCTGAAGCCATCCCTCTGAGGACAGTGACGGCCCCCGTGGTGGGACGGGCACTGATGGGAATTTTCTCACGTGTGGGATTCCCTCAAGAGGTGGTGTCTGACAGAGGTACCAACTTCGTGTCCAAGTACATGAAGTCCCTGTGGCAGGAGTGCGGTGTAACTTACAAGTTCACCACTCCTTACCACCCTCAAGGAAATGGTCTGGTTGAGAGATTCAACCGGACCCTCAAGGGCATGATTATGGGTCTGGAAGAACCCATGAGGCGTAAATGGGACGTCCTCTTACCATGCCTGTTGTTTGCATACCGGGAGGTGCCACAGAAGTCTCTAGGGTTCAGTCCCTTTGAGCTCCTCTATGGACACCCGGTGCGAGGACCTCTGAGTTTGGTCAAGGAAGGCTGGGAGCAATCTCCCAGGAAACCTCCCCAGGATGTATACAGTTACATGCTGGCCTTCAGGAACCAGACTAGGCGTTTCAGAGAGCTTGCTGAGGCAAATCTGGAAGCCAGCCAGGAGGAGATGAAGCGGTGGTACGACCAGAATGCCACTCTGGTAGAGCTTCAGCCTGGTCAGAAAGTGTGGGTCATGGCCCCTGTGGAGCCTTGTGCGCTCCAGGACAGGTGGACCGGCCCTTTTACGGTGGTGGAGCGCAAGAGTCCAGTTACCTATTTGGTGGACTTGCAGTCTCCCAGGAACCCCTTGCGGGTCCTGCATGTGAACCGCCTGAAGCCCCACTTGGAGAGGTCCCAAGTGGGCATGCTCTTAGCTACAGATGATGGAATGGAGGAGGAGACCGAGCCTCTTCCTGACCTCCTGTCAGCCCGAGAGCAAGATGGATCAGTGGAGGGAGTAAACCTCTCTACCTCCCTGACACCTGAGCAGCAGGGTGACTGTCGCCAACTGTTGGGACAGTTCCCTGACCTGTTCTCCCTGGTTCCCAGTGTCACTCATTGGTGCGTCCATGATGTGGACACTGGGGACAGTCTTCCTGTGAAGCACAAGGCTTACAGGGTGACTGACAGGGTCAGAGCCTGCATCAAGGAGGAGGTCTCCAAGATGTTTGCGCTAGGGGTCATTGAGTCCTCTAACAGCCCTTGGGCCAGCCCAGTGGTCTTGGTTCCAAAGGCTGCCGCGCCTGGTGCCACACCAGAACTCCGGTTCTGTGTGGACTACAGGGGACTCAATTCCGTCACCAGGACTGACGCCCACCCCATCCCCAGAGCTGATGAGCTCATAGATCGGTTAGGGGCTGCGCGGTACCTCAGCACGTTTGACTTAACGTCTGGGTACTGGCAGATCGCCTTGACTGATGGGGCAAAAGAGAGGTCAGCATTCTCCACACCAGATGGGCACTACCAGTTCCGGGTGATGCCCTTTGGGATGAAGAATGCCCCTGCCACCTTTCAGAGGTTGGTCAACCAGGTGTTGGTTGGACTGGAGGATTTCAGTGCCGCCTACCTGGATGACATCGCAGTGTTCAGTGCCAGTTGGGAAGAACATCTGCGCCACCTCTGGGAAGTGTTGATGGCGCTGCGGAGGGCAGGCCTCACAATCAAGGCGAGTAAGTGCCAGATTGGGCAGGGTTCTGTGGTGTACTTGGGACACCAGGTTGGGAGCGGCCAGGTGGCGCCCCTCCAACCGAAAATTGATACCATTCTGGCTTGGGAGCCCCCCAAGACCCAGACAGAGGTGAGAGCCTTCCTAGGACTCACCGGGTATTACCGGAGATTCGTCAAGGGGTATGGCAGCATTGTTGCCCCCTTGACAGAGCTGACTTCCAAGAAGCAGCCCAGGAAAGTGATTTGGACTGACGCCTGTCAAAAAGCTTTTGACACCTTGAAGACTGCCATGTGCACGGCGCCTGTGCTCCAGGCACCCAACTTCTCCAATGAGTTCATTGTTCAGACCGACGCTTCAGAGCATGGTGTAGGGGCTGTTCTATCACAGATCAATGAGGAGGGCCTAGACCAACCTGTAGCCTTCATCAGTAGGAGGTTACTTCCCCGGGAACAGAGATGGAGTGCTATTGAGCGGGAGGCATTTGCTGTGGTCTGGGCACTGAAGAAGCTGAGACCATACCTGTTTGGGACTCACTTCCGGGTTCAGACAGACCACAGGCCCCTCAGATGGTTGATGCAGATGAGGGGTGAGAATCCAAAGCTGTTGAGGTGGTCCATTTCCCTACAGGGGATGGACTTTACGGTGGAACACCGCCCTGGTACAGAACACGCCAATGCTGATGGACTGTCCAGATTTTTCCGCCTTAGCGATGAGAACTCCCTAGGGGTAGGATAGTTCTCCCCACATTTCAGCTGGAGGGGACACGTGTTAGACCTGGCATCCTTGGCGTGGGTCTCCCTTCCATTTTTTCGTAATGCCTCCACTGTTGCCGATATGTTTTTGCTGGACTAGATGCTCATGGGCACTTTGCCACTGCTAATCAGTGCCAAAGTGCAAGTGCTCCCGATCGTTAATTGATACATGTATTAGTGACTCCATGATTGGATGATTGGTTTACTTGTCAGTCCCTAGTACAGCGCACTCAGTGTGCCCAGGGCTGGTAAATCCAATGCCGCTGGTGGGCTTGCAGCACTGGTTGTGCCACCCACAGAAGCGGCTTGTAAAATGTGTCTCAGGCCTGCCATCGCAGAGCCTGTGTGCAGCCTCGGGCTGCCATGTCGACTTGGTGAGTACACCCACTTACCAGTCCCTAAACCTTCCCTTTACTGCATGTTGGTCACCCCTAAAGTCGGCCCTAGGGCAGGGTGCATTGTAAGTATAAGGTAGGACATGCCCTGGTGTGTGTGGCATGTCCTAATAGTGAATTACAGCCATTTTCGTTTTTCACTATTGCAAGGCTACCTGCTCCCCATAGGCCAGAATGGGCAGACTGACTATTACACCTTATAGTCAGAACTGACCCAGGGAACATGGTAGAAAAACGAATTTAGTATGCCTGAACTCAGGATGATAAAATACATCTTTTAGTGAAGTTGGTTTTAACATTCTGTGTTTGAAAATACCACTTTTAGAAAGTGGGTATTTTCTTGCCTAACTATCCAAGCCTGCCTCTGCTAGGTTGTGTATTCCTTGTCTGGAGATTGAGTGACAGGGGCTGGGGGTGGCTACAGGAGACAGGGTGAGTCAGCGCAGGGCTGAATAGAAAGATCTGCATCCAGAGTGGAGGGAGGAGTTGCACCTGGGTCTGAATAGGGCTGTGCCTGCCTTCCACAATGCTGGCTCCACCTCCTGCCGGGCGGCTGAGCACTCTGCCCCACATTCTGAAAGGAAAGAAGGAGTCAGAAAAACAAAGTGCTCCAGGACTGACCAGAACTGGTTTTGGACTAGGCAGAGGCCTCTCTGCCTCCAGAGAACAAAGAGAATCAGGGTATAAGAGGGGCACCCAGACCCCAGGAAAATTAGATCACTTTTGGGAACAAGAAGAAACCTTTGCTGAGGAGCGGAACCAAGAAGAAACTGAGGAGAGACTATCCCTAAGCCTGAAGTGCTGCTTGGGGGATTGGCCTGCAGTGGTTTGCCTGACTGCCAAAGAAAGGAGAAAGGAACTTTTGCTTTGCTGTGACTTTCATCAACTTGTGAAGGATCTCCAAGGGCTTGGAAGAGAGCTTGCCCCCTGACCGAAGTCCCAGGACCATTGGACTTCACCCCCTTTGTGAATTGCTGCTGGAAACTCTGTTTCAGTGGCTGCAGAGGTAGGGAGCTGTGACCGACTCTCACGACCGACTCGGTGTCCTGTAAGCACCGCATCGAAGCACCGTCTCGCCCTGCAACGCACGGCCCTGGTCTCACCGACTCCGTCAACGAGCCGCTGCCTGCACCGCATCGAGGGACAACGCGTCCTGCAACGCTTCGCTACGCCGAATCGAACTGGTCCGACCGACACGGTCACTGCTGCTGAGTTCGAGTCCTGTGACCGCACCGGAGTTGGGCACCGCTCGCACGCTTTGCGACGCACCGCCCGACTCGCACCGCTGTCCGGACTGATCGACGCCAGCTCCTGAATCCGGCTCCGTCGCCGCACCGCAACCTGCCAGCACCGCATCGAAGCACCGTCTCGCCCTGCAACGCACGGCCCTGGTCTCACCGACTCCGTCTCGACGACGTCAACGAGCCGCTGCCTGCACCGCATCGAGGGACAACGCGTCCTGCAACGCTTCCAGTTTTGCATCGCGACCGCGACGAACAGCCATCCGGCTCGCACGCCCGTGCCTGCCGCTTCAAGTAAAAGGTACTGTGACCGAGTCTGTCTACGCTGTGTTGGCCCGTCTCGACGCGGTCAGCTGGATTTGTTAGACTCTGTTTGTTCTCGACATCGCCGTAGCCGGAGGAGGCTACCGACTCGCACAGAACCTTGAATTAAGCCTTTTTGATCAGGACTAAGCATCCTTAACAGTATTGTGGATTATTTTTGTCGTTTATGGTCTTGTGATAAATCTATATAAAATATACCTATTTTTATAAATATATAACCTGTGTGGTGCCCATTTGTAGTGTTGTCACTTGATTACTGTATGTGTTCACAAATGCTTTACACACTGCCTCTGAACTAAGCCTGTCTGCTCGGGCCAAGCTACCAAGAGGGTGAGCAGGGGTTATTTCGGGAGTGTACCTACTTTCCCTGACTAGACGCAAGGGTCCCTATTTGGACAAAGGTACCTACATCTGCCAACTAGAGACCCCCAAATCTAACAGGAAGGTACACCATCGACATCATGGACAAATGGGAAACAACCGTTACAACGCATGCTTTACAACACATGCTTTTACCACGCATGCCATTACAACGAAAATGGCTTGCTGTAGGGGGTATAATATGTTGGATTTAACTCCAACACCTTCCCTACTGTTGCGCAGACTGGAGTTGGAATTATACTATTCCAAACTCCAGCGCACCCCCAACAGCAAGTCGGGGTAAGAAATTGCATTGTAACGGCATGCGAGGTAAAAGCATGCGTTGTAACGTCATACAACCTGGGCAAATACCTTCAGGACTGTACCCAGGGTGGATGGTGCGATCGGAAGTGCATCCTGGGATTGCTACCTATGGATAATTGGTCATTGGAATTAGGGATAGTGTGCCACTTCTTTCTTGCCTTCAGAGAGAGAGAATCCTAGAACAAGCTCTGACTTTAGTAGCTTTATGCTGCATGACCCAATGATCGTGGAGAAACTTCTTAGGGAGACTCCACGTGCTGACATCTTTTATCCTTCCTTCTGAAAATGCTTTTTTAGGGATGTCTTTTTAGTGTTAGAGTAGGGATAGATTTAATGCTTTTCACTCATCAACCCTCGATGCAGGGAAATTTGGACTCATGCTACCTGATTTTCTGTATTCTACTTCTTGAATTGATTGTGCTGCTTATGCTGCACTGTCTAAATTGGATGCACCGATTTGGCTTCATGCTGATTCCTCTGTATTTCTATACACTTGTGTTGAAGTTTCTCTATATTCAGTTAGTTTTGGCTTTGTAATAAATTAACTAACCTTAAGTAGTTGTCTGTGGGTTATTATGTATCCAAGAGAATTATTGATTAATTGATTGATTTCCTAAGGACTTTCTACCTTTTACACTTTCATGCTGCCAAAAAGAACCATCAGAGTGTGACTCTATATTAGTCGAGAGCTTATGGGCCCTGCCCTTTCAGAGTCAAGGATGATCAAAGACAATTGTATGGCTAAGGAGTCCATTTAACTTCAGCCATCACAAACCATTACAGTACAGTCTTGTTAAAAGGCATAGCAGTACTTTTTCATTGACTCAACCAGCAAGTTCTACAGAACAGTTAAGATGGAGAATTAGAAGTAACCCTTCCTGAAAGAATATAGTCAAAAGTCCATACTCACTAACAAAGTCAAAATATCTTGTTGGGGCACTGGAAGAAATCAGTTATTTCCTGCATGGTCATTTTAGTTTTCAACTTTCTCTGGACCTTAGTTTTGCCTTTATTGGTGCTCTGTGTAGATAGACACTGCTATTTTGTGCCTCAGTGAGTGTGCTCTGGCTTCAAAATGATACTGATAGAAAGTGTTTCACTCAAAAGGTCTGTTTAACTTTCCTTTAATGCCATAGTAAATGTTGCATAATATTCACCAATGAAATGAAATCGAAGATAAATGTTGTATATAGGTTACAACCCACATATATATATATATATATATATATATATATATATATATATATATATATATATATATATATATATATATATATATATATATATATATGCTGTTAGAACTGAGACAGGACTAACACAGGCTTGGCAGTTCGGTCTGGACTGTTCCCATGAGGCACAGGGTCAAGACTGATTTGCATATGGCTATGTCTGAACTGGGGTGGCGTGGTGAAGCAAAATAACGATGGATTAAACCCAGATCTGTGACTGGGGGTGAATGTTTGCCAATGTGCAGCATTCCGTCCATCATCTTGTGTGTTTTGCATTTCGCCCTATGTGGGAAGGGTATGCCCAGACGTGGGTCCCGTGCTCACTACGCCACTGGAGTCAAGCTATCCTGGCTGATGAAGGCTGATAGCCTGAAACCGGTCCTAGGATGCTTGATTCCGGTCCAGGGAAGACATGGCTTGGGAGTTCGGTCTGGACTGTTCCCATGAGGCACAGGGTCAAGACTGATTTGCATATGGCTATGTCTGAACTGGGGTGGCGTGGTGAAGCAAAATAACGACGGATTAAACCCAGATCTGTGACTGGGGTGAATGTTTGCCAATGTGCAGCATTCCGTCCATCATCTTGTGTGTTTTGCATTTCGCCCTATGTGGGAAGGGTATGCCCAGACGTGGGTCCCGTGCTCACTACGCCACTGGAGTCAAGCTATCCTGGCTGATGAAGGCTGATAGCCTGAAACCGGTCCTAGGATGCTTGATTCCGGTCCAGGGAAGACATGGCTTGGCAGTTCGGTCTGGACTGTTCCCATGAGGTACAGGTTCAAGACTGATTTGCATATGGCTATGTCTGAACTGGGGTGGCGTGGTGAAGCAAAATAACGATGGATTAAACCCAGATCTGTGACTGGGGGTGAATGTTTGCCAATGTGCAGCATTCCGTCCATCATCTTGTGCGTTTTGCATTTCGCCCTATGTGGGAAGGGTATGCCCAGACGTGGGTCCCGTGCTCACTACGCCACTGGAGTCAAGCTATCCTGGCTGATGAAGGCTGATAGCCTGAAACCGGTCCTAGGATGCTTGATTCCGGTCCAGGGAAGACATGGCTTGGCAGTTCGGTCTGGACTGTTCCCATGAGGCACAGGGTCAAGACTGATTTGCATATGGCTATGTCTGAACTGGGGTGGCGTGGTGAAGCAAAATAACGATGGATTAAACCCAGATCTGTGACTGGGGGTGAATGTTTGCCAATGTGCAGCATTCCGTCCATCATCTTGTGTGTTTTGCATTTCGCCCTATGTGGGAAGGGTATGCCCAGACGTGGGTCCCGTGCTCACTACGCCACTGGAGTCAAGCTATCCTGGCTGATGAAGGCTGATAGCCTGAAACCGGTCCTAGGATGCTTGATTCCGGTCCAGGGAAGACATGGCTTGGCAGTTCGGTCTGGACTGTTCCCATGAGGCACAGGGTCAAGACTGATTTGCATATGGCTATGTCTGAACTGGGGTGGCGTGGTGAAGCAAAATAACGATGGATTAAACCCAGATCTGTGACTGGGGGTGAATGTTTGCCAATGTGCAGCATTCCGTCCATCATCTTGTGTGTTTTGCATGGGTGAAATGCCACAGATATACAAACTTAGAAATATAAAGCCTGCCGCCCAGTGACAATATGTAATTTTAATGTTTTTAAAAAAACAAAACCCAAAACAGATTTTTATAGATGTGTTACATTGTAATAAATTAATAATTTGCACCTAGTATATATATGCTCTGTGATGCACTAAGCACTTAGAGCACTTTGCACTAATCAGGCAGCTATTATGCACATAAGCACTTTAAGAAGATAATAGGCTCATTTTGCACATTCAATGGCAGAAGTGATATTGATTTTAGACTTCATGAAGATATTTCTGTATATATACAAACAATGTTGAAAGTATAAATATTATGGTGTAGAAATTGGGGGTGAGGTTTTGTCAAAATGCATTCATACAGTAAAGATAACCGATATAACATCTCCCCGATATCCATTCATCAGTGATATAGCCATCGGGTGGATCCAGTTTTAATGATCATACAATGTAAATTAGATATGAATATTATCTCATTGTATATATTCAAACATCTATTTATTTATATATTTATTGATGTTTAACACTTGATTGTATTGAAGATTGAGATTCAAATTAATACTAATATGTATCATGAAGCCTTATAAGCATTACCGGCTGGTAAAGCTGTTGAGCTACATAGTGACCTAAGCAAACAATAGAGTATTTTCACTATGTCTGTAGTGATCACATGACACTAGAGGGTTGTACAAAAAAGATTACCGCAAAGCGTTTCGTTATGTGATCAAGGTCACTCGGTGACCGAAACGCGTTATGACCAGGAAACTGTGAGGAATAAAGGAAATGTATACATATATATATATATATATATATATATATATATATATATATATATATTCCCAGTCAGCAGCACCACTATGGATTAAACTATGGAGACTACGAGACCCAGAGTGCACTGATGCACACGCCCATGGGTGCGGGACTATTAAAATAATCGCAGGTGCGGGAAGTTTTGCAAAGCTGTGTTTTCACCAGAAGCCAAGCCAGTGAACAAGGGGAAATCCTGAAACGCGTATGGCGAGTGGCAGATTTCGCGCTGGGAAGCCATACCTGTCCATGCTGCAGCCTGTCTAACAATAAATGGTGAAGTCAGACATCGCGTGTGGTGTCTTCAATTGTGGGAGCAATTTCATTTGGAAAATTTAGTGGCCTGCTCTGGCCACGAAGATACCCCACTGCTGCAAAGTGGGTCCTCGCGCTGTCAAGATTACAGCGCAATTATGGAGCGATGTTACCAGTTGGGCGAGGCACGAGAAATGCAGCATACAGCTGTGGTCTAACCAGCGACCCAAAGGGATATAAAGAATGGAGGAATATTATCAGCAGCACCACTATGGATTAAACTATGGAGACTACAAGACCCAGATTGAAATGATGCACACGTCCATGGGGGCGGGACTATTAAAATAATCGCAGGTGCAGGAAGTTTTGCAAAGCTGTGTTTTCACCAGAAGAAAAGCCAGTGAACAAGGGGAAATACTGAAACGCGTATGGCGAGTGGCAGATTTCGCGCTGGAAAGCCATACCTGTCCATGCTGCAGCCTGTCTAACAATAAATGGTGAAGTCAGACATCGCGTGTGGTGTCTTCAATTGTGGGAGCAATTTCATTTGGAATATTTAGTGGCCTGATCTGGCCACGAAGATACCCCACTGCTGCAAAGTGGGTCCTTGCGCTGTCAAGATTACAGCGCAATTATGGAGCGATGTTATCAGTTGGGCGAGGCACGAGAAATGCAGCATACAGCTGTGATCTAACCAGCGACCCAAAGGGATATAAAGAATGGAGGAATATTATCAGCAGCACCACTATGGATTAAACTATGGAGACTACGAGACCCAGAGTGCACTGATGCACACGCCCATGGGGGCGGGACTATTAAAATAATCGCAGGTGCGGGAAGTTTTGCAAAGCTGTGTTTTCACCAGAAGCCAAGCCAGTGAACAAGGGGAAATCCTGAAGCGCGTATGGCGAGTGGCAGATTTCGTGCTGGGAAGCCATACCTGTCCATGCTGCAGCCTGTCTAACAATAAATGGTGAAGTCAGACATCGCGTGTGGTGTCTTCAATTGTGGGAGCAATTTCATTTGGAATATTTAGTGGCCTGCTCTGGCCACGAAGATACCCCACTGCTGCAAAGCGGGTCCTCGCGCTGTCAAAATTACAGCGCAATTATGTAGCGATGTTACCAGTTGGGCGAGGCACGAGAAATGCAGCATACAGCTGTGGTCTAACCAGCGACCCAAAGGGATATAAAGAGTGGTGGAATATTATCAGCAGCACCACTATGGATTAAACTATGGAGACTACGAGACCCAGAGTGCCCTGATGCACACGCCCATGGGGGCGAGACTATTAAAATAATCGCAGGTGCAGGAAGTTTTGCAAAGCTGTGCTTTCACCAGAAGCCAAGCCAGTGAACAAGGGGAAATCCTGAAATGCGTATCGCGAGTGGCAGATTTCGCGCTGGGAAGCCATACCTGTCCATGCTGCAGCCTGTCTAACAATAAATGGTGAAGTCAGACATCGTGTGTGGTGTCTTCAATTGTGGGAGCAATTTCATTTGGAATATTTAGTGGCATGCTCTGGCCATGAAGATACCCCCCTGGTGCAAAGCGGGTCCTCGCGCTGTCAAGATTACAGCGCAATTATGGAGCGATGTTACCAGTTGGGCGAGGCATGAGAAATGCAGCATACAGCTGTGGTCTAGCCAGCGACCCAAAGGGATATAAAGAATGGAGGAATATTATCAGCAGCACCACTATTGATTAAACTATGGAGACTACGAAACCCAGAGTGAACTAATGCACACGCCCATGGGGGCGGGACTATTAAAATAATCGCAGGTGCGGGAAGTTTTGCAAAGCTGTGTTTTCACCAGAAGCCAAGCCAGTGAACAAGGGGAAATCCTGAAACGCGTATGGTGAGTGGCAGATTTCGCACTGGGAAGCCATACCTGTCCATGCTGCAGCCTGTCTAACAATAAATGGTGAAGTCAGACATCGCGTGTGGTGTCTTCAATTGTGGGAGCAATTTCATTTGGAATATTTAGTGGCCTGCTCTGGCCACGAAGATACCCCACTGCTGCAAAGCGGGTCCTCGCGCTGTCAAGATTACAGCGCAATTATGGAGCGATGTTACCAGTTGGGCGAGGCACGAGAAATGCAGCATACAGCTGTGGTCTAACCAGTGACCCAAAGTGATATAAAGAATGG
Organism: Calotriton arnoldi; assembly: GCA_963921515.1. Classification (NCBI taxonomy): domain Eukaryota; kingdom Metazoa; phylum Chordata; class Amphibia; order Caudata; family Salamandridae; genus Calotriton; species Calotriton arnoldi. The sequence continues at coordinate 616,815 of CAWUFW010003005.1, read as the reverse complement.
AGGAATATTATCAGCAGCACCACTATGGATTAAACTATGGAGACTACAAGACCCAGAGTGCACTGATGCACACGCCCATGGGGGCGGGACTATTAAAGTAATCGCAGGTGTGGGAAGTTTTGCAAAGCTGTGTTTTCACCAGAAGCCAAGCCAGTGAACAAGGGGAAATCCTGAAACGCGTATGGCGAGTGGCAGATTTCACGCTGGGAAGCCATACCTGTCCATGCTGCAGCCTGTCTAACAATAAATGGTGAAGTCAGACATCGCGTGTGGTGTCTTCAATTGTGGGAGCAATTTCATTTGGAATATATATATATATATATATATATATTCTGCTCCAAAGGTTGTCCACCTGGTGAGTAGCACTCGATCAACAGCTTTGTTTATGATAGGCAGGGACGAGGATCCGCTTGTAGAAGCTGCTCCGTAATGGAAATGCCTGACGCGTTTCGAAGCTCCATATGCTTCTCTTCAGAGTCGTGAATGGAGACAGTGTGTGCAAACGCTGAACCCACTTCGCCATTTTCATATTACACACCCACCAATGGGAAGCTCGAATGAGACTGTGCATTGTGGGAAATGTGGTCCGGATAGCACACAAATCTTCTCCTGTATGGACCCTGCAAGTAGACTCGTCCACAATCTTGTTTGCGGCTGCCGGCCCACATAGCCGACATGATAGTTACCATGTTGGGTGGCCCCCATAACATTACGGGGTGGTGCACACTCCGCGGCAGGATGGCCGCGTATTACATTCTGCTCCAAAGGTTGTCCACCTGGTGAGTAGCACTCGATCAACAGCTTTGTTTATGATAGGCAGGGACAAGGATTGGCTTGTAGAAGCTGCTCCGTAATGGAAATGCCTGACGCGTTTCGAAGCTCCATATGCTTCTCTTCGGAGGCTTGAACGGAGACAGTGTGTGCAAACTCTGAACCCACTTCGCCATTTTCATATTGCACACCCACCAATGGGAAGCTCGAATGAGACTGTGCATTGTGGGAAATGTGGTCCGGATAGCACACAAATCTTGTCCTGTATGGACCCTGCAAGTGGACTCGTCCTCAATCCTGTTTACGGCTGCTGGCCCACATAGCCGACATGATACTTACCATGTTGGGTGGCCCCCATAACATTATGGGGTGGTGCACACTCCGCGGCAGGACGGCCGCGTATTACATTCTGCTCCAAAGGTTGTCCACCTGGTGAGTAGCAGTCGATCAACAGCTTTGTTTATGATGGGCAGGGACGAGGATCCGCTTGTAGAAGCTGCTCCGTAATGGAAATGCCTGACGCGTTTCGAAGCTCCATATGTTTCTCTTCAGAGGCTTGAACGGAGACAGTGTGTGCAAACGCTGAACCCACTTCGCCATTTTCATATTGCACACGCACCAATGGGAAGCTCAAATGAGACTGTGCATTGTGGGAAATGTGGTCCGGATAGCACACAAATCTTGTCCTGTGTGGACCCTGCAAGTGGACTCGTCCTCAATCCTGTTTGCGGCTGCTGGCCCACATAGCCGACATTATAGTTACCATGTCGGGTGGCCCCCATAACATTACGGGGTGGTGCACACTCCGCGGCAGGACGTCCGCGTATTACATTCTGCTCCAAAGGTTGTCCACCTGGTGAGTAGCACTCGATCAACAGCTTTGTTTATGATAGGCAGGGACGAGGATCCGCTTGTAGAAGCTGCTCCGTAATGGAAATGCCTGACGCGTTTCGAAGCTCCATATGTTTCTCTTCAGAGGCTTGAACGGAGACAGTGTGTGCAAACGCTGAACCCACTTCGCCATTTTCATATTGCACACGCACCAATGGGAAGCTCGAATGAGACTGTGCATTGTGGGAAATGTGGTCCGGATAGCACACAAATCTTGTTCTGTATGGACCCTGCAAGTGGACTCGTCCTCAATCCTGTTTGTGGCTGCTGGCCCACATAGCCGACATGATAGTTACCATGTCGGGTGGCCCCCATAACATTACGGGGTGGTGCACACTCTGCGGCAGGACGGCCGCGTATTACATTCTGCTCCAAAGGTTGTCTACCTGGTGAGTAGCACTCCATCAACAGCTTTGTTTATGATAGGCAGGGACGAGGATCCGCTTGTAGAAGCTGCTCCTTAATGGAAATGCCTGACGCGTTTCGAAGCTCCATATGCTTCTCTTCAGAGGCTTGAACGGAGACAGTGTGTGCAAACGCTGAACCCACTTCGCCATTTTCATATTGCACACCCACCAATGGGAAGCTCGAATGAGACTGTGCATTGTAGGAAATGTGGTACGGATAGCACACAAATCTTGTCCTGTATGGACCCTGCAAGTGGACTCGTCCTCAATCCTGTTTGCGGCTGCTGGCCCACATAGCCGACATGATAGTTACCATGTCGGGTGGCCCCCATAACATTACGGGGTGGTGCACACTCCGCGGAAGGACGGCCGCGTATTACATTCTGCTCCAAAGGTTGTCCACCTGGTGAGTAGCACTCGATCAACAGCTTTGTTTATGATAGGCAGGGACGAGGATCCGCTTGTAGAAGCTGCTCCGTAATGGAAATGCCTGACGCGTTTCGAAGCTCCATATGCTTCTCTTCAGAGGCTTGAACGGAGACAGTGTGTGCAAACGCTGTACCCACTTCGCCATTTTCATATTGCACACCCACCAATGGGAAGCTCGAATGAGACTGTGCATTGTGGGAAATGTGGTCCGGATAGCACACAAATCTTGTCCTGTATGGACCCTGCAAGTGGACTCGTCCTCAATCCTGTTTGCGGCTCCTGGCCCACATAGCCGACATGATAGTTACCATGTTGGGTGGCCCCCATAACATTACGGGGTGGTGCACACTCCGCTGCAGGACCGCCGCGTATTACATTCTGCTCCAAAGGTTGTCCACCTTGTGAGGAGCACTTGATCAACAGCTTTCACTGTCTCATTCGAGCTTCCCATTGGTGGGTGTGCAATATGAAAATGGCCAAGTGGGTTCAGCGTTTGCACACACTGTCTCCGTTCAAGCCTCTGAAGAGAAGCATATGGAGCTTCGAAACGCGTCAGGCATTTCCATTACGGAGCAGCTTCTACAAGCGGATCCTCGTCCCTGCCCATCATAAACCAAGCTGTTGATCGACTGCTACTCACCAGGTGGACAACCTTTGGAGCAGAATGTAATACGCGGCCGTCCTGCCGCGGAGTGTGCACCACCCCATAATGTTATGGGGGCCACCCGACATGGTAAGTATCATGTCGGCTATGTGGGCCAGCAGCCGTAAACAGGATTGAGGACGAGTCCACTTGCAGGGTCCATACAGGACAAGATTTGTGTGCTATCCGGACCACATTTCCCACAATGCACAGTCTCATTCGAGCTTCCCATTGGTGGGTGTGCAATATGAAAATGGCGAAGTGGGTTCAGCGTTTGCACACACTGTCTCCGTTCAAGCCTCTGAAGAGAAGCATATGGAGCTTCGAAACGCGTCAGGCATTTCCATTACAAAGCAGCTTCTACAAGCGGATCCTCGTCCCTGCCTATCATAAACAAAGCTGTTGATCGAGTGCTGCTCACCAGGTGGACAACCTTTGGAGCAGAATGTAATACGCGGCCGTCCTGCCGCGGAGTGTGCACCACCCCGTAATGTTATGGGGGCCACCCGACATGGTAACTATCATGTCGGCTATGTGGGCCAGCAGCCGCAAACAGGATTGAGGACGAGTCCACTTGCAGGGTCCATACAGGACAAGATTTGTGTGCTATCCGGACCACATTTCCCACAATGCACAGTCTCATTCGAGCTTCCCATTGGTGGGTGTGCAATATGAAATTGGCGAAGTGGGTTCAGCGTTTGCACACACTGTCTCCGTTCAAGCCTCTGAAGAGAAGCATATGGAGCTCGAAACGCGTCAGGCATTTCCATTACAAAGCAGCTTCTACAAGCGGATCCTCGTCCCTGCCTATCATAAACAAAGCTGTTGATCGAGTGCTGCTCACCAGGTGGACAACCTTTGGAGCAGAATGTAATACGCGGCCGTCCTGCCGCGGAGTGTGCACCACCCCGTAATGTTATGGGGGCCACCCGACATGGTAACTATCATGTCGGCTATGTGGGCCAGCAGCCGCAAACAGGATTGAGGACGAGTCCACTTGCAGGGTCCATACAGGACAAGATTTGTGTGCTATCCGGACCACATTTCCCACAATGCACAGTCTCCTTCGAGCTTCCCATTGGTGGGTGTGCAATATGAAAATGGCGAAGTAGGTTCAGCGTTTGCACAAACTGTCTCCGTTCAAGCCTCTGAAGAGAAGCATATGGAGCTTCGAAACGCGTCAGGCATTTCCATTACAAAGCAGCTTCTACAAGCGGATCCTCGTCCCTGCCTATCATAAACAAAGCTGTTGATCGAGTGCTACTCACCAGGTGGACAACCTTTGGAGCAGAATATATATATATATATATATATATATAACAAAAATATGTGGCTGTCAGAAGCAGTAGAATGTTCTGGGTGGGTTGCATTTAAAAAAGGACTGCAGTGATACATGAAACTTTAAATCTCTTTGCCATATAGGTAACCTTTTTCATATTTATATATTAATTTGCCATCCCCAATGTGAGCCTTGTAAGCCTCCATGCGGGGTGCTCAACATATAAAAAAAAAAGTGGCACCCTATATATGTTTTCTTCACAGTGATTAAATATGTAAAGGGTATTCACTTTATAGCCTTAAGCTGCATTCTCCAGGAACATGCACACATAGAATTAAAATTCTACAATTAGCTCCCTACCTGGGAAAATCCTAGCAAAATTAATCAAAGTTATTTTACACTCAGTTTTCAAAGGCTGATTTGGTGGAAAAGAAACTTTCTAGAGTTGTACTTTGTGCTGTCTAAGCTAAAACTGGCTTAGAATTTTTTCCCACTCTCCTCACACCAGGAGGCTCAATAACCATTCCTGGTTGGAGTTAATGGCCCAGGTATTCAGAGGGCAATTACTTGGTCTTTTGCCCCAAGGCAGCAAGGTTGTTGTCAATAGCTTGATACTTAACAGGAATTATCTATCTGAGAGGGGACAGTAACAAATGGCTACCACTTTTAAATTGGAGATGCTAATTGCTTGATTTAGATCTTGGCGGTAATGGTCTAGCTGTCATTTTTTCAATGGATTCCCTGTTCGCCTACTAGACGGTCCACTCGCTCTATTTAGATGCTGGTGGCTCAATGAAAGAAAGACCACCAGAGTGCCGCTATCTCTGTCAGTTATGTTCACCCGCATCAATGGCACAATAGACAAAAGTGGCTGTTGGAGGGAGAACAGCCAGTTTGTCCTTCTGGCCAATCACAATGTGTCTTCCCGCCGACGTGAGTGTGGTGGTAAAGCCCCCATACCTAAGTTGATGGTTTGGAAGGGTTATAAGGCAGAAACTCACCTTTTATCACTTCCACACTTCCTTTTCCACCTTGTACCCGATCTTCCAAGTTCTGCCTTTGCTGCTGCTGTTTGATGACAAATAAAACTAACACCGTCGTGGACAGAATTGACGGTAAGCTCCACATTTACCTGTTAACTTTTGACTTGACTGTTAAAATTTGCACTGGACTCGTGCATTTTTAAATCTCTCCTACAAGCAATAGCATACCAACATGCAATGCATATGTGTGTAATGTTGACATTTAAGAAATTTAAAGATACACACCTGTATGATTACATTGTGGGGCTTACTAACAAGCCCAGTGCACCGCCAGAACATGACGTTTTTGACATTCCAGTGGAGCAGAGTGCAGAGCCACATCTACGAGGCCATGAAAACCCACCCTGCATGACTTTTCATGGCCTCATAAATATGGTGTAAGGCAATGGAGCACAAGTAACTGCGTTGCCTCATACTGTGAAGAGGAGATGTGCCTTGGGCATTGCAGTGGGTGTTCCCACTCAATGCCCATAGTATTTGACACATTCCCAGATTTACAACACAGCCTAAATTTGAGACTGCGTCAAAAGCATGCGCCTTCCCAGGAAATAATTGGTATTCTTTTTCTGGAGGAGGATGGTCAAGAGCGAGTTGGGTTTGGGAAGTTGAAGGAGGGGTAGTGGGTTATGTGCGTATATCTGTTGAGGTTGTAGGTGCACGTGGGTCTGGTGTATGTTGTGTACATTTGGATTGGTCTTTCTTTCTAGGTGTATGTTGTTCAGGTGAGTTTGGGCATTTGTTTTTTGTGGGTGTTGTTTCTAATGTATGTGTATGTGTGGATGAGTGTGCTGTTGAGGTGCTTGTGGATGTGGTGGTGCATATGGGTGTGGTCGTGGGTGTGGTATTTGTGGGTGTGCTGGTGGTGTTGGTGCATCTGGGTGTGGTCGTGGGTGTGGTATTTGTGGGTGTGCTGGTGGTGGTGCATCTGGGTGTGGTGGTAGTTGTGGTGTTGGGGGTTGTGAGTGTTGGTGTGGTGTCTGTATGTTGTTTGGGTGTGTGTCTGTGTTTTTTGATGTGTTTGGGTTTATGTGTGGGTGTGTTGCTTGTGTGTGTTGAATTGGGTGCATGCAAAGGAGTGAGTGTGCTTGGGACAGGGCTGGGAATAGGGAATTGGGATGGGGAAGGGGCCTGAGTTGAGGCACAAGGTTGGCCTAGTAGGGAGGCTGCGGTGAGTGAGGAGGCTAGGCCTGCAAATGTGATCAATTGTTGCATGTGGCAACTAAGCCCCTCGATGGCATTCAGGAGTGCAGTCTGGCCTACAGAGATGTTCCATAGGAGGCCAAAAGCCTTAGTAATATCCCGCAACAAGAAGCATTACAAGCAGTAGTTTGGTTCATGGATGTTTACAATATTCCATGTCCTAAGACATTTGTCTTGGATTGTCTAACACTTGTCCTCACGGAAAATACTTTTGAATTTGGAAATAATCTGTTCAAACAAACTAGAGGGGTTAGTATGGGAGCGACAGTAGCACCTTCGGTTGCTAATATCTATATGGCGCAATTTGAACAACAATTCATAGATAATGAAATAGCTCCCTTCTATGAATCAGTGTCACACTGGTCGCGTTATATCGATGACATTTTTTTCATTTGGTCAGATACAGCAGAAACCCTAGATGAATTTCTACTATGGTTAAATGCTATTGATGTAAATTTGAAATTTACAAGTCAGAAAAGCAAACATCAGATAGAATTTTTGGATATTCTGATTAAACAAAATATTGATCACTTGGAAGTAGATTTATTTGTTAAACCCACCGCTAGGAATACCCTACTGCACTTTGAAAGTTATCATCCTAGAACTCAGAAACAAAGCATCCCCTTTGGGCAGTTTTTACGACTGCGGCGCAACTGCACCAATCTTACTGATTATGATTTGCAAGCAGAAACTATGAAATTGAAATTTTATGCCAGAGGATATCCCCATAGATTAATACGGGAAGCATATAAACAAGCCAGATTTTATGACAGGGACCATTTACTAAAACCGAAGAACCACACTAAAACTGAACAGCTAGTATGTATTACTAAACATTCTACTTTGAACAATCAGGTTAAGCAAATAATTAATGCCAATTGGCATATACTCAATAGTGATCAAGAACAATCACTTAAACTGAAAAAACCGTTATTTGCACACAGAAGAAATAAAAACATTAAAGATTTAATTGTTCACTCACGTTTTGATGTAAGTATACCCTTTGTACAAAAAACCATTGATGGAAGTACACCAATAAAAGGGACCATCCGATGCCTTCATTCTAACTGTAAAGCATGCGTGAGTGCTATAGAAGAAAATATGTTCAGTCTTAATGGACACGCCATTCAGTCCAAAACAATGTGTAACTGCAAAACAGACAATGTAGTTTATCTGATTGTTTGTCCCTGTAACTTAGGTTACGTTGGAGAAACATCTAGAGCCATTGCCACCCGTTTAACTGAACATCGCTCGGCGATCCGTACAGTTAAACTCAATGCCCCCATGGTGAAACATTTTTATGAATTTAAACATTCTCCTGATGACATTAAATGGCATATCTTGGAGAAAATAAGAAATTCAAATGAATTGAGGAATGAGGAAATCCGGAAAAAACGTGAAGTTTACTGGATATTTTTTCTAAATACATATAAAAAAGGATTGAACAATGATTTGCCTTGGGAGAATGCCATACTGTTTAATAATTTCTAACAGCACTGGCTTTCGCCCATTGTTTAATTTACACAGACTGTACCCGACATCTTAGACCACATTGTGCGTTCGGGTGCAGAGTCTGTTCTTTATTTTTATCATTATAGACTGCACCGGTTAATTTTTCACCACACTGTGAGGTCACCCTAGAGTCTGTTCTCTATTTTTATAGTTGAGCAGGCACGTTACGAGACCACGTGATCCGTGGGTAGACGCGTATAAGCTCACTGCAACACAGTCGGGCTCCCAGCATTGCGGCCTTGCGCATTTTGTATCCGTAACTGGATTCATCTTAGGTAAGAGTTTTCCCTTGCCAATTTTAGACAAGACAGTTCCTTTATATAACTTTGCATAGTGGAACTTCTGCCATTTTTAGTTTCGTTTTTATCCTCCATATAGCACGAGACATACTCGTCCATTGACCTATCCTTGGTCTGCTTCACTGCATTGCGGTATTTTCTGCATCTAGGCACAACTGACCACGTTGTTTCACAGCCCGCATTCACGGATACCTTAACTCACGCACTGAGACCAGGTATAGTTATGATTGCCTTTTTTATCTCAGACACAGCACGAGCTTTATAGCGTTCAGCTGTTTGTTTATTATCATTTGCCTTATCGTGAATTGGTATCCTTTCTGCAGCGCAGAGTGACGTTTTTTTGAGCGATCCGGTTTAAAACAGAGGGGAACATCTAATCTCCCTCGTCAGATATATTTCGACTGTATGGTTGACCGGTCCTCCTATTTATCATTTTGAAATCGCGGACTCCATACTAGCACACATCAGGTAGAGTCTTGTTTAAAATAAATTTACGTACCATCTTCTGAGTGATATTTTATGTATTTAGTTAACCGTCACAGCAGTTCTTACCTAGATTTTTCATTTCACTTTTGCAGAACAGCGTGACGAGCCTTGAGCAAGCCTGATCCTTCTTCATTTTTTAACTGTTTTGAGCATTTAAGTTGATCGCGGACATCACTCTTCGTGTATCACCTTTTTTTATAATGGATGTATACATTGTCACCTTAAGACCTTATACCCAGGTAATGATGCCTTGCTGCATTTTTTGCATCTTTTCATCGCCCTGTTGATATTTTTGGATCGTGCAGAATCCTTTATCAACTATTCAACTAAAGGCCTTACGATATAGTAGGGTATTGATAGCTCGTTCAGGGAGTTAATATGTCTTAGTTTAGTGTTCTTCTCAGATGGAGAATACTCTGTAGAAGTCCTTTTAAATCATGTTTTCTTCTCATGCTATATTCATAGCAAATCTCAGATAGTTAACACTAATCAGTTCCAGATGCCCATATAATAGGGCATTTCTGTAGAATGCTAGTAGTGATAATTTTACTGTTTTTATCATTTGAGTGACTCATCATGCTTTCATACTTTTCTACAGGTCTGGTGTGACCTATATATCCATACATTGTGACTTGTAGCTGATATCTTATTTTCAGACAGTAAGCTTCATCATACTGTTATTTTTATTATGTAATCATTTAGAATATTATTACGATTTAGACATCTTAATAGGAGCTGTTAAGTTCTCAGTTTCCAATTTAATTCCTCTTTTATCTTTCTTTCTTTCGCTTCTGGTTTACTTTTGGTGATCTTGGTGGATTGGTACTTACTATTTCTTTTTATCGTCTTTACTGTGGATGATTAATATAGCTTTATCTATTCACTACAGTGAAGGGTTCTATTGGAAGGTAAATGCCTTTTCATGTACTCTTTTCTCTTCTACTTTATCACTGGCAACTTGGAATAAATATGTAACTCAGGAGATATCTTTGAACTCAGTGTGTATTTTTAAGAATTGTTTTTTATAGATTTTTTATTGTTCTGTAGGAAAACATTGTGGCCCTCCTGATGAAGGCACTGCGATTGCCGAAACGCGCGTTGAGAAGAATCATCTGTTAGCCACCTCACACTATTTGTTATTGTTTATGTCATTTTGGTTTGTAGTTTGTCCATGTATATATATTAATGCTTGATTTATTTTAGACCAATTGTTTGGCTATTTAACATCAAATCTACATTAGAACCATATCATGTTTATCACAGCATTGGAATGAATGTTCTTATTATTTTTTCTTATATATATAATCAACTGTTATAATCATGAATAAAGCAATTTTTATATATATTTTAATGTAGCTTCCTTCTATTCACGCTGAGTTCTTCTTATCATTCATGTTTCTGTTGATGAGTGTTTAAACCAATTTAAGCCATTTAACTGCCTAGGAACTTTGCCTTATATTGTATTATTACCCTGTCCTAGGAGTCTAGAAGATGTACAGGGGGTCCTTGTTATGTTGCAGTAAATACAAATATGTACTTATGTTTTAGTCAGAGACATTGCTAGTAATCAAACAAGTGCCAAGGAAAATTAATGTCAGGACAAACTTGGTGAAATCAAAATGCTGGTTTATTGTACCAAAGAGATATGTCTCTCAAATAAATAATGGATATGAATAGCAGTCTGTTAATGTCCAGTGCACTGTTGTGCAGTAGCACTAAGCTTGGCTCCTAAATACCTGCTATGGGGAACCTCCTCAGGAAGGGGCATCTAGTGGGCAGAAAGCAGCCATCTCAATAATCTTTCTTGGGTGGGGGGTTGGGAGGGGTGGTCTTGGGTTTGGGAGGGGTGATTTCCGGCATTGGGATGGGTGGTTTTGGCTTTCGGAGGGGTGGCTTGGGTTTTGGAAGGGGTGGCTTGGTGTCTGGGAGGTGTGGGTTGAGGTTTTGAAGGGGTCAAGGCAAGGGCAAAATACATCTTCGTGGGGAAAATGGGTAGGATGGTCGGGAGAGAGTTGTATTTGGGGAGTAGAGGGAGTGGCAGTAGGTTATGTGCGTGTATCTGTTGAGGTTGTAGGTGCACGTGGGTCTGGTGTATGTCATGTATGTTTGGATGGGTCTTTCTTTCTAGGTGTATGTTGTTCAGGTGAGTGTGGGCATTTGTGTTTTGTGGGTGTTGTTTCTAATGTATGTGTGGATGTGTGTGCTGTTGAGGTGCTGGGTGTGGTGCTTGTGGATGTGGTAGTGCATATGGGTGTGTTGGTGGGTGTGGTACATGTGGGTGTGCTGCTGGTAGTGGTGCATGTGGTTGTGGTGGTGGGTATGGTATCTGTGGAAGGTCTGGTGGTGGTACATGCACAGTGGTGCATGTGGTGGTGGTGGTAGTTGTGGTGATGGGGGTTGTGGGTGTTGGTGTGGTAGAGGGTGTGGTAGGTGTGGGTATGCTGGTGATGTGTGTGGTGTCTGTATGTTGTTTGGGTGTGTGCCTGTGTTTTTTGGTGTGTTTTTGTTTATGTGTGGGTGTGCTGCTTGTGTGTGTTTGAGTGGGTGCATGCAAAGGAGTGTGTGTGCTTGGGACAGGGCTGGGAATAGGGAATTGGGATGGGGAAGGGGCCTGAGTTGGGGCACAAGGTTGGCCTAATAGGGAGGCTGCGGTGAGTGAGGAGGCTAGGCCTGCAAATGTGATCAATTGTTGCATGTGGCAACTAAGCCCCTCGATGGCATTCAGGAGTGCAGTCTGGCCTACAGAGATGTTCCATAGGAGGCCAAAAGCCTCCTCACTCAGCGCAGTCCGGGGGGGTACCTGCAGTGAAGGAGAAGCCACCCGTTTTAGGGGGTCATGGTTGGCCACCTGAGGGGGAGCAAGAGGGAGGGTGGAGATGGTTCTCTGCGTGGCGTACAAGGATGAAGTTGGTGAAGTTCCTTTTGGGTACACCACCACTAGGGAGTGCTCACTTGTGGAGGCCTCCAAAAATTATGTTGTTGAGCTGGCGGCCTCTGTGCACTCCCTTCACCCTCCGTGCCACTGGGTCCCTCAGTAGTCTCAGCACCCAAACCACAGTGGTCAGGTGCTTCCCCACCTACATGGCCAATGTCTACCCCACCTGCTCTTGATGATGAAATGATATGTAAAATCGTTTTATGGAATCGTTGTAAACAGAATTGATCATGAACTTTGATCACAAGTTTTCATATTTCACCTGCTTCAAGGCTGTTAAACTTTGGTTCTACATTAGCATAAGCTCATGCATGTAGGCAATGTTTTTGGAAACCATTTGGTCACAGTTTTGTAATTCCACATGATAGCTCCTATATCATGTATGATCTTGTCTCTTATCCTGTTTTAGTCTCTCCATCAACTGTTTTACACATCTGAAGGGTTGAGCCATGTTGTTTAGAATATTAACTTATGTCACAAAAAAGGAAATAAACCAAAAATACCTTTTTACAGTTTGTTTACAATACCAAACAATTTGCATTATTTACATTCACAAAAAGTTAAATATGAATCAACGTGTATCAACATGTACTGCAACGTTGTACCAATATTTGTATACATTGAAATCCTGTTTCCTTTGTTTGAGCATTTCACAATGGTAACACTTCAAGTAACAATATATAATTCAAATGTAAAAAATATTATTTAGATTCTGTACTGAAGTAGCTTCTCAATGTATCACACAGTATGTTGATACATATGCTGTTGAAGAAATTAAGAAAATCATTTTTGAGTGAATTGAAAAATGACGTCCACAGCATAAGTAAATACATAGGCCTTGATATATTTCCAATCCACTTCAGCACAGACAAAAAACCTTTTCACATTTGACTCCTAAATTTCTCTATTTATTTGAAGTTTGTTTTACCATTGTATAATTGTGGTACAACATATGCTGGCTTTCACTTTAGGCGAAAATTGGTACAACATCACAGTAAATATTCCATACACTGATTCATATATAATTTTTACTTCAAAGATTCAAATGTAAATCACTATATGCAACATATGACATCTTGATGCATTTCTACATTTTCCTTATGAGTCGGGTCTGATTTTGAATAGTGAAGGAGCATCACACCTGACACAGCAAAGACTAGTGGCCTGTTTGGTACATCTGTCCCTTATTACATTAAACAAACTCATGTATATTTATTGTTTTGGCAGGCATGTGTCAACCTTAATGCTGATGGCACATTTAGTTGCTGTAACAAAAATTATCTTTTCAATATGTAGAACTCACACTAGAGGTTACCCCCTTGATGCTGCTGTTGGGCTCTCAACTGCCCATCAAGATCTGGATGGGCTTCCACAAGTTTGCAGGCATTAGGGGGGGGTCAGAGTGCGGCACACCTGCTTCTCACCTTGGGAGGACTTGCTGAGCTGGACTTCTGATGACTTCTTGGTCCAGCGTCGTAGGTCCTTCTACATCTTGCAACAGTGAATGCTGCACCACTTGTAGAGGCCCAGGGCATGCACCTTCTTGGTGATTGCCTTCCACATCTCCATTTTCTGATGGGTGTTGACCTGTATGGATACAAGAAATAAAAGAACAAAGGAATTGTTTTGTGACTTGTTATTTGTCTGTATTGATGTAACATAATTTTAGTACATCACTCACAAGCTACTTCTCATCAGTAAATGTCATTGTAAAATACTGAAGGCTAAACAACTTGTGCATTAGAACCAGACACCCCACAACCAACTACATTGACTTGAAGCCTAATGTCCATAAAGCCAGATACTATGGTTTGACCTAAACACCAAGACTAAAGGCACTATAAAAGGGCCGCCTTGTGTGTCCGTGAGAGCATGCTCTTTGGGGATGTATGAACATGTATGAGTATGAAGGGGATATATTTGTATGGGTGACTGAAAGCCTAAATTTAAACTGTTTTTGTAATTAAAAAATCTGCCTTTTTTTATCCATTTAAAAGCATTCAGAAGCATTATTTTGTTCACAACTCCAATTTTGATTTGACAGGAAACTTATTCTAAGAGTCCAATATCTCAGTGTTTTAATTGTTCACTCTATGACTCAGCCCCAGCCTGGCCCACAAATCTGACTGAACACTGCTCATTGTCAGGCCCTGCTATCTGCAGCCTGATGATCATGATGTCACATGAACACAGCCTTCCCTTAACTTTGAGAAGAAAAGATGACCTTCTGCTCATTTGAAAAATAACCCGATGCTGGGAGCTACTCTGAAGGTGTCTGGGACCTATTGGTAGCTCCCTAATGACTGGTTGGAGACACCTGATCTAGGCTGAGCGATGTGTGGGATAATATGCATAGCAAACATCATTTTCATTTGATACGTAACAAATTATATCTATGTGTACAGTAGTAAATAAGATATAATGGGGCATATTCTCAAGGACACATCGCGTAGTTAGCGGCACTTTATCGCAGCCAAAGTGGCGATAAATTCATCGCACCATTCACAAGCTGGTGTTAACAGCCCATAACACCATTTTACCTGCGATAGCATCCGCAAAAAACATCGCCACAGATGACCCCCGCAACTATCGCTAATGAGATGCAGAGTAGGCGTACCCGTGCAAAAAGCCGCGAAAACACCACTCCGCAACATTCTCAACGAGCAGCCAGATCGGCGATAAGACCACAAAACAGGCGATAAGGCCCGTTAGCAGCAGGAAACTAACACCTGCTCTGACCTGGTGCAAAGTCGGACCACAGCCTGCACCACAAAATGGAGCCCAGCCCAGAGCCACACCTGAAGGGCAACAGATGCCATGGAGCCACTGATCATGCAGCCCGGAGCCCCAACAGGGCCACAACACCCACCGCCACCACCCCCAGGAACCCCCCCCCGGCCAAAGACATGCCACATCAACTATACGGAATCATGTACCAAATAATCCGCCTGATGTCGCACAATCACATTTGGTGGCATGCATGTGTCGTCACAAAATTGAGCATCACACATCCACCTTCGATGTAACAAATGAAAATGTATTCAAAGAAACACAGAACAGAAATGAAGACACATGGCGTCTCCCCTCGGGACAATCTGTAGGTCACAGCCTGCAAGACAAAAATCAAGATGAGAAGGTGTGTCTTGCGCACATCAAAGGACAGAGAGAGAGCGAAGAAGAGAGAGAAAGAGAGGGAGCGAGAGAAAGACGGACAGAGAGGGGGAGTGTGAGAAAGACGGACAGAGAGAGGGAGCGAGAGAAAGACAGACAGAGAGGGGGAGCGAGAGAAAGACGGACAGAGAGGGGGAGCGAGAGAAAGACGGACAGAGAGGGGGAGTGAGAGAAAGACGGACAGAGAGGGGGAGTGAGACACAGATAACAGAAGGGATGGACAGGGAGAGAGAGTGCCCACAATGCGCACCCAGGCCACACTGCCCACCTGCTGCCACAGGTGTGTCTCCAACCACATGCCTGTATGTAGTGCAGTTCACCAGGTCACACATCTGAAACAGATCCGTCATCTGAAACAGAGTCCAGAGACATGAATGGCAAAGTACATACAATTGCACAAGACATCATCGCCTGTCCGCCCCTGCACACCCAGGCAGATGTACCCCAGCCCCTCCCGCCGCCCAGCGGTGCATGCCCGCCCCTGTGCACCCAGGCCTCACTGCTCACCTTCCGCCCTTGGCGTGTAGTAATGATGGCCCACCACGTGCCGCTGCAAGCCACATGCCCGGGGCCCACAGACATAGCACCCTCCACATCATGCAGCCCCGCTCCGCAGGCCACCAGGTCTCACATATGATTCTGGGTCTTGATATCGCCATGGCAGAGGACATACCAGTGCACCGGGCATCATCGCAGGCTGCACACCCGCTCAGCCCTTGAGGTGCCACTAACTCTGTGAACCGAGATGTGACGCCATGTGACGGTAGGCCCACGCTGCCCGCTGGCTTAGGCCTACATTGCGGTCCAGCAGGGCACACAAATCCTGAGCAGTCCGGATGGCTGGAACAGGGCATCATCGCAGGCTGCACACCCGCTCAGCACTTAAAGTGCCCCTACCTCAGTGCACCCAAAGTCAGTGTCCCGTGACGGTGTGCCTGTGCCGGCCGCAATGTATCTGGTGCCACCAAGTCTGTGTCCCAAAGTCATGGTCCCTGTAAGATTTGGGTATCGTGTTGCGGACGCCATCATGTCACCTCCGGTCCTCGGGAATGTGATGTTGCAGGGCCTGAGGCCCTCATGCCTACATTAACACCACACGGATGCACCCAGATAGAGAGTGGAAATGGCATCCAGCACGTGCGCCCGTCCCTTTTCATTGGCAGGGTCACATGTCCCATGACGCGTGTGCTGGATGGGTGTGGTGTGGGTGTAAACCAGCCATGAGGGAGTGGCTTTGGCATGCTGACAACTAGACCTGGGAGCAGCAGATCACCACAGGAAAGACAGGGGACATGTAGCGTTGCTGCCCCCCGTGAGCGTAAGCATAGTGGGCTGGCCTGGCATATGCCAGTCCAGCGTAAGGGTCTGTATATGACCCCGGGGCCCTGGGCGTGGTTCCGTACTGGGCTGGACAAGGAAGTAACTCATGCGTGTGCCCCTGTTGTTGTGTCAGCGCCACCTGGACCGCATTGGGCAATGTGTCACCCTGTGACCCCTGTTCTATGACATGAGCCACATGGATGTAAGAGGAGTCCAGTGAGCCCACATTCATCCATACTTTCACACCT
The DNA here is from genome assembly GCA_963921515.1 of Calotriton arnoldi. NCBI lineage: Eukaryota > Metazoa > Chordata > Amphibia > Caudata > Salamandridae > Calotriton > Calotriton arnoldi. Next base: position 600,181 of record CAWUFW010003005.1, on the reverse strand, counting down.
AAAAGACCATAGACATGACACATCTATGTGAATATGAATTTTTAATGCACATCCAGTGGAGTGTTGCATCTGGAGCAGTACAGGACCATGCAAACCCCACATGACGATGTTGTCTCGTGGAGGTCCAGCCAGGGTCCTCCAGGGAATGACAAGTCCAAAGGAAGAGGACGAGTACAGTCTGCAGTCTGATTGCTGTGTCAATGGCGATTAAACATCATATGGCAGTCCATGTCGAGGTCCAAGGTGAGTGTCGCAGAGTGCATGGGGGGGACAGTGGAAGGTGATGATGCAGAGGGCAGTACAAAGCCGGACCTATGGATGAGATGCATGCTGCTGCATCCTCCTTACCACGAGGGCAGTATCATCCGCATCTTCGTTCTCTGCTGTTTCATGTGCCTCACTTGTGGGTGGTGGTGTTCTGTCTCCAGCACTGTGTGGCAGTGACACATCAGTGGCCGGAGGTGGAAGGTCTGCCGCACTGTGTGGCACTGACACTTCAGGGGGTGGAGATGTGGATGGAGTGGTGGCAGCAGCATGAATCTGCGCCAGGCCTTGTGGCAGCAATGCCATGAGGAGGGTCCTGAAGTCATTGAGGAACCCAGCTACCTCTCGCTGTTGTGCAGCCGTGGCAGCCGCTCGTTCCGCATTCGCCCGCTCCATGGTATCCATTAACCTCCGCATGTTTCCCAACTCCCGTGTGACATCGCTAGTGCCACTCGGACTGGACAGTTGTACTATTCTCTGAGTCAGGGCTCCAGCGATGTCAGCCATGGTCCGTTGGAGAGCATGGAGCGGACTGTGGGTGATCATTAGGGACCGTGAGTGGTCCCTGATGGGACTTAGACACCCACGTATGGCATCTAGTTTGTCTGCCATGCGGTCGAAGCCCACCCGCACCTGTTCAGCCAGATTCTCCTGGCACCCCAAAACACGGCATTGGAAGGCCATGTGTTCTCCGTGGGGGTCCTGGGAGGCAGCATTGGTGGTGGGTGCTGCCTGCTGTGTGGTCTGTGCAGGGGGTGGGGTCTCCTCGTAGCAGCTGGGCTGCCCAGCTCCTGGAAGTGGGCTGCGGAGGCTCTCCACGAGCAGTTGGAGGGCATCAGAGTCGAAGCTGTGGTCGTCTTCTTTGTCTCCAGAGAAGAGAGGGTCGGACTGCTCTGCAGGAGGTGTTGATTCTCCCTCTGCAATGTGAAGGGGAGATGCAGTTTAACAATGTGTCCACATGTATGTTGTCGCATTGTACATGTTTACATACAGACAGCATGACTGGGTACCTTGTGGCTGTTTGGGAGGAGCTGCCTATTTGATGGGGGACAGTGGACATTTCGACAACAGACGTGTGTGTGTTTGTACTTGTACATTATCAACGCACATTTCCCTGAAATGCCAATTGTGATTGGCCAGTGTCTGCACCCAAGCGGCACCAGTTGTGTCCTGTGTTCTGTTGTAGGTGTTTTTCGGAATGTGTCACATCGTTGTCAATGTAGATGTGCTCTGTATGTGATGTGTGTGCTGCATTTTTGGGGAGTCGCCCCTGCAGCTCAGATTTTGCTGCCCCTTATCACTTTCATGAGGTGTGCCTCTGACTTCTGTGCTTGTACAGTGTTGACATGTTGCATACTTGGGTACATTGGTCTCTTGGTGGGAGTTGGTGGTCTGGGGCATGGTGTGTCCACAGATGTGCTCAACTTAGTTGTGCATGTGTGCCATTGTGCCCATCTCCCCTGTCCCCCCAGGCCCTGGTGGTTACTCACCCTGTTGCTGTTGTGTCGGGTCCTGTTGTGCAGTGTCCGGGCTCCCAACTCCTGCCACAGTCTCCCCACTGATGACTGTGGACACCATTTCCTCCATGTCGTCCAGCTCCTCCTGTGGCGCTGGGCTCCCACCTCCAGTCTGCATTGCTGCCTTCAGGTTGTTGGCGAGTTTCAGCTTGGTTTTGCGCTTGACATCATTCCAGCGCCTCTTGACCTCGCCCATTGTCCTCTTCGGCACTCCGACTGCATTCACCTTGTCCACGATGGACTGCCATAATGTATTTATTGTTGCCAATGACACAGTGGAGGTGACGAACAGTTGTTGATGGTGTTCTGTCACCTCCGTTATCAGGATCCTGTTTTCCTGCGGACTGAACTTCGTCTTCCTCTTCTTCTTGTCCTTGCTCCTTCTCTGACCCCGAAGTCCCATAATGGTCCTCCGGGGGCTTGTGGGGTTCTGGCTCTCCTCTGTACTTGCTCCGGCAACGTCCATTGTGCTTCGCTGTTGTTTGGCATTTGTTTGTCTGTTTTTTTTCTACTTTTATGGAGATTGTACCCGCCTGACGCGTGTGGATTGCAGGCCTGTAGCTGGGTTTCGCTGATTTTTGTATCGCGATTGGCCTCATCGCAGCTTTTTTTGCGTTGGTGTTTCGCATTTTTGCGGCGTGGCGTTGATTCTAACGTGGTCAGTTGGCGCATTATCTGGGGAGTATCGTATGGGGCCGCCGTGTTGTGAATACTTGGTTAACAAGGCGTTAATTTCCCATGATGGACTGCGAAATGCAAAGTTGCGTTAAGCTAAATTTGCGGTGGTTATCACACGTTCTTGGGAATATGCCCCAATGTGTTTTCTATTTTTACATGATGTGAACTTTCTACATTTCCTGTGAAAATCATACATGTACATAAATATATCTCAAAATACCCATCAAATAAAATGTAGGGCTCCAGACACACAACACATACCAATGTTGTAGTTTTCTCTAATCATAATGTGCTTTCAAATTCACACCATCATTGTTTTCTGTAATGATAAAAAATAAATGACACTTCACTTCACTTCAATCACTACACTTCACTGAGGAACTCAAAGGGACATTCTAGTCTGTGTTTTAAAAAAACAGTTAGACCGATTTACAAATACATTTTAAACATGTACTTGTTCCTCTGGTGAGCCATAGAGCTGGCTGTACTGGGACAGAACCTCAGTTGTCAGCAACTCAAGCTCCTCTGGCGAGGTGTGGGCTGTATCACCTGCTCTTCCTGGCATTGTGGCTCCCAGAGGTCAGAAACAGCAACAAACGTTGAGGAGGTCTTGTTGGATGAAGTGTTAGGAACAACTGAAGTTATTTTGAAATGCTGCGTATATGTACATAACATACACAATCGTTGCAGTGACGGACACACCCATTGGCTGTCCTACATTGCTTTCACACACGTTAGCCACTAGGCGGTCACCATCCTCCCCGGTCCTCTAATTCCAAATGTCCTGCTGCCGAGGGCAGGTGGCCACCATTTTGTATTGTGGAATAGTGTGTTTGTGAATGCTAAATGAGTCACTACCACTAAAAATGGTGGCTACTTTGTTTACATGTCAAACATGTTAATGTTCTTCATTTGTTTTTACAAAAAAGTGCAATGTGGTGCCTTAATGTGGTTCAAAGCAAGATTTGTGTGGTGGTGTTCATACCGCTGTTGACAGAATTTTTACAGACAGAAAAAAGAATCTGTAAATAAAACATTGACAATGTATTATTTACATATTTAAAAATGTAATAATTTACACACATCATAAATGTGAACTTAAAAAAAATGTATACTAAACATAATAAGGTTCTGTATGATTATGTATTAAAAATGTAGATGTTTTGAAAACTGGATGTAAAGTATGGTTTCATTTGAAAATATTTTAGCAAACATTTACAATTTGTGTTTATTTTTCAGTGTAGACATATGAACCCAGCCAGAGTGAGAAGACTACAGTCTCAAGAGTTCCAACAATTTCCAGATCTTGCCACCATGGAAGAATTCAATATTATCAAAAAATTCATTTTGAAAGGCTGAATCTCTGAAATGCATGATAAGACAACACTTTGGAGTTAGTGGGCTCCAGATTGCAGTGGAGGATGAGCAAGCAGACTCACGATGACGCAAGCCCGTCATTGACTTTGTTAGTTTACTTTTATTAAACAAAACCAAATAAACTAAAACAGGATGTAAACCAAAAAGCAAGCAAAAAAAGGAAAATTCAGTCAAGGAGAATGAAACCATTATGGAGGAGCCGAAATTGTTTGTAGTCCAATGTCCAAAATACAACTGGCATCAGAAAGGTAAATGTGTCCAGAAAATAGTCCACTTAGTAAATGGTAGAAAATTAGGTTCGGTGTCTCTTGGTGGTCTTACCATCCTCTCCTGGTGGTCCGGATGAACGTGTGCTCTTGCGGGGGGCTGGTGGATCCACAGTTGCAGGGACTGAGGTGGCTGCAGGTGGCAAGATCTCCCTTTTTGCGGCCGTGGCAGATATATTTGGACCACTGAAGCACCCCAGTCAGGGAGCCCAAATTGGAGTTCAGATTCTCCATCTGTTCATTGTGCCCTCTCTGCAACTGCTTCATGAGCTCAGTGAGGACCTGGCCCATCATGTCTTGGGACTGGTGGAGAGATCCCAAGAATTGGTAGAGGGTGGCCTGGGTGACAGTCAACCCAGTGGCTTCCCTATGCTTGTCCACAGTTTCCCTCCCACAACCTCTACCCCCACCACCCTGCGGCCTTGACCCAGTTTACCCCATCCACTGGTACCAGGCCGAAATGCAGGTGGGCATGTCTCAACAGCCTCCAGGACTGGGGGGTACAAGAGCAGCATGGTGTTGGTTTGGACACAGGAAGTGGAGATATCCACTAGCTGAGGTGTTGCAACAGTAGGGGTGGGAGATGTAGGTATGGGTCGAGTGAGACTCACTGGAGCAGTCTGCACTGGCAAATCAGATGGACCAGGCCACACCTCTTCATCTGTACTTTCAGGAGTGAAGTCATCCCTGGAGGCTTGATGCTGGGCTCTAGTGGAGGTTTCCTCAGTGCCAGATCATTGGCCACATGCTCTGGCTGTAGGACCTATTATGAATGTAAAAATAGATACATTGTAAAAGTGTGGATTACACATACAATGATTTTTAAGCTCAAAATGTAGCGACCTAAAAGGAAAAAGGAAATCAATATCATAATTATACCTTTCAGTGGTATTATAATTAGTTACGCAAACAGTTTACATTTCATACAAAACAACTTAACATAAACATTAAGAAGATGCCCTGAAATTTAAAAAAACATGTAGTAACTATATATGATATATACCAACGATTCAACACAACACAGTAGAGAGGAGAAATGTCAAATTATCCAATTCAAGGCTTAGCAGGCTAAGAAACAGACATTTGCACACGTTAGAAGTATGTTTAGCACTAGTGATCATATTAACAGTGTGAGTACATTTTTCATATATACCACTTATATTCAGGATACAAATTTACATACCTTAAAATGTGTCTCTCAACTAATTGTGTTAATTCAATTACATGACAAGAAAAGGACAACATACAGAATTTCCAAAAATAACAATTTCAAAAGAGCATTAAATAGAGAATGATCTATAAATTACACTATACAATAGGTGTAAAAAAGTTTCAAAAGTGAGAATGAACAAAATTAGAATGCAATATGGTTTTCACAAAACAGAAACAAGGCATCATGGTTGTTGTAGTTATTTGAATGATACATTCACAACATTTTCTATTTGAAACACATATATGTTATTTGTTATTTGGTGTACAAACATTTACAATACCAGAACATCATGTTAAATGTAATGGAGATTGAAACCTGTTATGTTACATGAAACGCAATACATTCAAACAAACAAGCCAAACAAGACATTACTGATATATTTAGGTTTGTATATTAAATTTGAAAAACACATTAGCAACAGCTAACCTTAAAGCAAACAGGATATTTAGGTTTAGGGACACCTTGAAAAGCCCAACTTACCAGTTTCCACTCCACCAGTGATTCCTGTCAAGCCTTCAGGATGTAGGATTTACAAGATCTTCTCCTCCCAGGGACAGAGTTGTAAGAGGGGCCTGGGAGAACCACCACCATTCCTTTGGGCCTCTAGGTGATGCTTGTAGGCCAGGGAATGCACTCTTCCCCGCAGGTCGTTCCACCTCTTCGTAATTTCCTCCTGTTTGCTACAGCAATCACTCTGTCAACTTTTCTGGCCCACATTTGCCATTTTGAGAATATGAACTTAAATAAATTAAATAACCCACAAAATGATAAAGATAAAGGGGTAAATGAATAAGAAACAGAGAGCAAAAAGCAAGGCAAAGGCACCTGGTCTGAAATGGAGTGTGTTTTATAGTGTAGTTTGCAGATGTAAACAATTAAGCAAATTACATCAGGTTTGTGATGCTAGCATCAATCCTGCAGCCACAAAACTAATCCAATGTTGACTACGTCCTACAACGGAATCGCACCCACAGCAAACCGCTGCTAGAACATCACCAGCACAACTGTTGAAATCTAAATAGGCTTGGCACAACCCTGCCACCCTAATGGCGACTCAGTAATATTTGCCAGGAGAGCAATTCGCCTGCTTGACAGTGGGGAGCCGCGTACACAACAGTAAACACTTTCTCGACACGGACTGAAGGTCAGCCAGCAGAGATCTAAATAGATTCCATCAGTTTGATGGGGTACTTGGATACTCCGCCATGGAGTGACAACGACAGTCCTGATATGGTCTAATTCAGGCCATAAAAGGGTTCTGAACCCATTCATTCCTACATCTATCCTAGACCTTCATGCCCCAAATCCAGTAGGAGGGATAACCAGTTCTCACAATGGCAGAGCAAAGCTTTACTCCAGACCAAATAGGGGAATGATTTAGGGAAAACTGGAGACCCTCTCTGTAGAAGAAGAGGCTAAGCCAACATAGTCTTAAAGCTTCTGTGAATTTTTACAATAAAGAAAATAGGAATTACAGCAAAAGGAGCTGGGCATATGGTAAGAAACAAGTAAAAATAATTCAGGAGTAAATTCTCCATTCCTTGGCTAGTGCTCAGGTTGAGAGAACATTCTTGGATCTGATATGACTACACCTGAACAAAAAGCCCTTGCTGGAAGAAAGAAGACTTAAGGGATCCAGACACCTACTGGCTCCCAGGGATTCCAAATGTTATCCAAAGGTCAGGTTGCTGACCTCCTGTTTGTCAGGGACACAAAAAAGTAAAATAAAGGGAATAACTCTAATTTTCAAGAGAGTCCAGTTCACCACAGAGAATTGGACCTTGAGAGAACCTTGGCTGAAGTGAGATCTGGTACCTAGATGCCTTCCTTGTGGACCAAAGGGCTGCTGTACTGACCAGGAGGAACTTTCCCAGCAGTTGGAGAGAAGACATGTTTCCACTTCTAGGGGCCAAGACAGGGTCCTGAGGCTTACTGGGGAGGATCACACCCTAGAGAGGCAGTAAAACCAGGTTTATCTCACTCAGAACATTTTGCCAAAAGATAGACTGGTTCAGTAAGAGCTTGTGGTAAAGGTATCTGGCCTGATGTAGCGCTGCCTGCTTACAGTGTCCAGCCGCATTGGCTGGAGGATTTCAAGAACCAGAAATGTGATGGTAAACCGTGCAAGGCAGCAATACTATCCTATAGGCAAAGCAACCTAGAATATTTGACCTACTCTGAGCTTTTGATGCCAATATCATGGCTTCAGCTGTAGCATGGCAATTATATATACAACTCTGAGGGTCCGTTGCCGGCTTCAGCCCTAGACCTTGCTCTGCAGAAGAGTTAGAATTCCATAACAGAAACTAAGTCAGGCGGTAAACATTTTATCAGGATGCTTGCATGCGTCGTATCGGTCAGCCGTGAACTGATATTTTTTTTTTTTTTTTTTTATTTAATTGTAATTATTTTATTTGCTTTTGCTTATTAGATTTATTTCTTTACTTTATTTGGTGAATTTAGAGCCAGATAGAGTACTGTACTCAATCGAGACGGGTCACAATCCCACCTACATAACAAATATTCATTAAGTTTTAATCAAATTGCAAATGACTCTGATTGGATATAATCACAAGGATGGTGGCCTGTAAGGGGTAGCAGATCACCATGTCAGTGCTTTCCTATAAATAAAATGAAACAGGGCTGCTCTTAAAAATAATGTATATTTCAAGATTTGCTCTTAGAGCTGCTAGCAGTCCCCTGCACCACTACCTACTCCCCCAGAAATGTTTTCCACAATTCACAAAGGGAAAGGGGTCTAAATAAGAAACATTCTCTTTTTTGAGTGAGTTAACACCCCAAATTGAAGGTTGATAATTTTCAATGGTTTACAAACAAAAATACATTTGCAAACCATTGATTCACACAACACACACCAACCAGGATTTCAACCAGCCCATTCTACTGAAGCAGTTATCCTATCAGTGGTGGATGACATGCGGGAAGAAGCTGATACGGGCAACACTTAAGTGCTGGTACTTCTCGACCTCCCAGCGGCTTTCGACATGGTCGACCATGAACTCCTCATCGACTGTGTCGGTGCTACAGACCTACAGGTCACAACACTTGATTGGGTCATCTCCTTCCTGAAGGACCACCATCAGGTTGATCCGCCTATCTCCCCTCAGCTCTCCCAAGGTCCAACTTACCTGTGGAGTACCCCAGGGGTCCTCTTTGTCCCTCACCTTTTCAGTCTGCACACTCGCCCTCTTATACATTCCTTGGAAAATATAAAGGTCAAAATCTACAACTCTGCAGACGATATGCAATTGCTTTTTGCTATCGACAACTCACCTGAATCCAAATTTACTGTCCAAAATACAATACTATTCATCCATGACTGGATGAATAGTTATCAGCGCAAACTAAACTGACAAGATGGAAATCATCATAACCAGCAGCAAACATGTGTTGTGGAATCCCACATTCTGGCCAGCTGCAATGGGTACCCCTCCTCCCCCAATCTAAGAGCTCAGTGAAGTGCCTCGGAGCTCTCATTGACAAAAATTGTCCATGAAATCCCAATTGGAGGCTATGATATTGTCTTGCTTTTTCCAGCTGTGCAAAATCAGAAAGATAGGCAAGTATCTTACCTTCGAAGATCTCATCCAGGTCACTATTGCATTTGTCATCTTGAGGATAGACTATGCAAACTCTCTTTACCTGGGTCTTGCAGAGGACCTCAAGCGTAGAACGCTTTTATCTCTGCCCTTATCCAAAAATATACACCCACCGGCAATTTGAGATTCACTCCCCCAAATCTTTTTACCATTCCCTCTTTTAAAAGGAAGTGACTCAGTGGCTCCAGATTCTCTGTACATCTGAAACCCCCTGCCATTTGAAATTAGGACGACCCCCTGCTACACCAGAATTATACAGCTTTTAAAAACTTGGCTTTTCAAACAAGCATTAAAGTGAAACTGTGAGCTGTGTGCAATGTTTTTGTTATTCTAGCGTCAAGAAACGACTCGATGTATGTTCACTCTATAAATGCTTTTAACATACTATTCACAGCATACTAATGTGGCATGTGAAAGGGACACCTAAAACTCTTCCCTGGCAAATACTGAATTGGTAGCCAGTTGCAACCCCATTTTAGGAGTCATTACATCTTTGCTGACTCTTAATCGGGGATTGATAAATCGGGAAATCCTTTTTGCAGTCACCAACTCCAATAAGGAGTGTTTGCAACCGTAAATATTTTGGTACATCTGGCCTCTTTTTGTGTTGTTTTATTTACTTTAAAATAGTTCAGACTTCACATTACCTTATCTAGGGATTGCTTGCTACTTTTTTAATAGCTACTAGGGTTGACTAGGATTTCTATAGGAAATTGATTTTAGCCTTTGCAGATTTTACTAGCTAGTTAAGGGTTGTAAAACAAATAACCAAATTCCGACACTAGGCCTTCTCCTCTGCAAATTTTCTTCTATTATGTGTGCACCCTTTGATTTTCCAGGGTGGTATTTGATTAGGCACTGTCTGTAAAACTGACTCTACAACTCAAATTTGATTGAAGATTTGGGGGCATTATTCAGAAACTTTCCACTGGTGCAAATAAAACGATACATCCATTTTCACAAATTTTGCTTACTATATTTATTATGTTATATCAAGTGACAAACCAATTTAGCTCCAGCACATTATATAGAACAATTGTTGCACTATGGGAAAAACAGAGTACATTTGTTGTAAACACATTATGGATCTTTTTAAAGGAGCAATGCAAATGTTAATAAATATAATTGTCAAACAATAAACATTTTTAAAAAGAAAGTTCAAAAGAAAAACGAGTTTGCACTATTTTTGTACTTGCTGTAATGTAATAAAAAATAAGAAAAAATATTTTGCCTTCAAAGTATTCTCCGGTGCTGGGGCAAGCATGTCTTTTTACGCTTTATTGGAATAGATTAGGGATTTGATGTAGGTTTCTAATTTCTGCAGCATAGAATACTGTTTACTCTAAAAATATAGTATGTCACTCATTTATTTACAACTTCAAATGATTCTTCACCATCTGGTGCATGGCCCAATCAAATGTTGGCATCGCTGGTGTGGATCAGATTTATGGCTCATCCAGCATATCCAGAAAATTTTACAAATAAGGTACCCGTAACCAATGACTGTGATACTTTGTGAATACTAAGGGCAATCAAGAGGAAGCTAGCACAAAAGTTGTTGTGAATACCTCTGATACTGTAGCATCAGAGTTGGGTCTGTAAGAAGGAGAGAAATGTCAGATGGAACAAAACACAGAAACTCTTTCAAGCCCAGGTAATTTCAGCTATTGTTTATACAGCATTGTGCTGAATTATGCAGCAGAACATAAAAAGCGAGTCTTCATTTTCAGACAGAGAGTTGATTGACGGGCTAGTCCTGTGATCAGGACTTTGCATTTTCAGTGATAGACTGCAGAACCTTTGCTGTATTACTCTAGATGTAATCTAATTCTAAACAACTGGTTTCATAATGTATCTTGTTCATCATAACAAAACTGTGACAGCTCTGATAGAAATTGGCTTCTTTTATATCCAGGACATGACAATCATATAGGGTTTGCTTTATTAGACCAAGGGTATACAACCTTTTCTATACTGAGAGATATTTGTGCTCAAGGAAAATCATCCTGAGCCACTGACACATTTTAACAGTTACCAAATCGGTCAATAATATACCAGTGATCACCCAAAGATATCAAATAGGGCTATCCAGCAGAAATATCAGAAAAAGCATTAATAACAGGAAATTCCTCTAAACAACTAAAGAAATAACAGCTAAAGCAGTGTGGACCCCGTGGCACAAATAACATAACTACAGCAATACGTTTCCCCCAACACAGCTTGAATTCCCATTCAACTATCAGCTTTAATAATGTTTTGCAAATGCAATCTTTTTGTCTTCGCAAGCATATCGCTTTCTGAAAATAATCATATCTTTCCATCTATCAAAAAAATCTTCTATTTTGGGCAACCAAACTCAGTTTCCCAACTTTCTTTCCAGAAAGAAACATAACATTTGACTGCAAAATATTAGTGATAACTTTTATTATATATGCAGTCCCTAAACATCTATTTGTCATTTTCATCAAGTAAGACACGTACAAATGCTTCACAAGGACAGAATCTGCTTAACATTTACAGGCTGTATGGTCATATGCCATGAATGATCATCATGATGTCAAGGATGAATCTAATATGTCAATAATCATCACCATTATACCAGAGGCACCACTTTGCCAAATATGGACATCTAATACATTATTCAATACATTAGTCATGGCTATTGTTTTGCTCAAGTGGCCCAAATAAGACTAGTCATGCTCATAGAATTCCAATTATAGCTGCCAGTGTGCAAAACTAGATAAAGATAAATATTTATATGTCACAGATGGCAATTATTATGCCAGGGCCACTATTTTTCCAGGAATAGTCATAATTTTGGGAGTGATGCAGGCCAAATCTTAGGGAGTCATGTATAAAGTTGGTGCTCCTTGACACCAGGCATAGCTTCCAGGGAGCAACCATATTTATCAGGGAGATGCATAATGCCAAAAACACATGTTTATAGACCCACAAGTAAACATACACACATGTATGCACACAAAAAGATGCATTTACAGTGAGGTTTGGAAGTGTATCCCAGCTCTGAAACAAGGCTAATCATCCACGCAATTCACACACATTGTGACTGATTCAGAAAGGTAAATGTTTGGTTAAACCTAGACCAAACGTCAACATTTACAACTTTGGCAATTCACAAAGGGCATTTATGAGTACTATCTGTACATCTCTACCCCGAGTGAGGACATAATAAAGATAGTACTCGTAAATGCCCTTTGTGAATTTCCAAAGTCGTAAACGTAGACGTTTAGTCTAAACTTTGACCAAACCTCTTTTTTTTCAGTTTAAAAGGAAAGTATATTAGCAGTTGATATAGTACAATGAAGTACACCAAACAAAAGAAAGTAAATAGAAGAATAAATCTTACAACATGGTGAGAAGATAGTTAATAATACAGATAATAAAGAACTCACAGGGGTTTGGGAACTTTTTCCATTCGAGGATCATAGATGATGGTTGATTTGCTGAGGAATCCAGAAAAATCATCCCAGAATGCCACAGAATGTCTTGTTGGATGCCAAGTGATATGAGATTAACATATGCCAGTCAGTCAAAACAATGTTTATTTAGACCTTGGTCTTTAAACAGTTATAGAACCAATTATAATAAAAAGATAAAACAGCACAATTTATACATTCTCAATTTCAATAGTTGATAAATTATCAAAAATGGGGTAACAATAACTTTTCTGCACAGGGCAACACGGCTCTTTATAAGAGATGTACATAATTTGAAACATTCTTTAAAATACTATACAAATATTTAACCTTGTATAAAAATTAAGATAGTTTAAAATCTCTAAAAATAACGGCTAATTCTCTCTGAGGAACCTTTTGATTACCTTCATATAGTTCCCCAGTACAATCGCAATCTCGAGATTAGGCATTTCAGTAAATAAATCTACCGCCTGTGACCGTAGCCTTATATCATATTTTAAAAATATTGGGCGGAGATGTCGTTTGCGCTGCTCTAGTACTGTTTCACAATCTAACAAAATGTGCAATATGTCACCTTTTGTTCCCAGTGTACACTTACAATAACCATCGTGATTCAACATTTTTGTTTTTAATTCTTCATTTACCAGCCAGGGGTTTATACCAATTCTCAATCTTAAAATCTCCTGTCTGTACCAATGGTTTGGTAAAATATCCAAATAGGGGAACCCATTTTCATTTAGCCATGAGACCCTCATAAATTGCACAGATTTTTTCTTAGCCAGATAATCCATATCTGCTCGTCTGGAGACTTCTTGTCCATGATTTCTAAGATCACTTTTAGTGAATTCTACATACAGGGATTCTTGGCTAATTTTCACCTTTATATTCTCACAGGCCAATAGTATTTCCTTCCTTATCTTTTTAGCCCATTTTAAGTTGCTACTTTGAATCTCTTTTCTGCACCATTGAGATATCTTCTGGCCTGTCTCTATGACCAAACGTTTCCAGAATCTAATTAAAATCATTTGTGACTGTACACTCCAGGCAGTTGTACCTATCTCAGTTCTTATAGCTTGTATCATTGACGAGTGTGGTAGTGACAGCAATGTTTTCAGGCACTTCCCTTCCTCTAAATCCCAATCACGTTTACCACTTAGATAGAGGACTTCTGCTCCATAGAGTACTTATGGAGGTATCATTGCGCTAAAAGCCTTTAACAGCGGTCTGTGGGACATATCTCCATAATCTTGGTTAAATTTTTTCAGTCCACAGATCGATGTATAGGCTTTCGCTTTTTGGGCTTCTATGTGAGTGTGCCACTTTAAAGACCTATCAAACCACATCCCGAGGTAGCGGTATTCATTCACCATTTCTAGTTGCAAGTCTCCTCAAAACCAATTAAATCTAATCTCTTTATTTCCAAAACATAAAATATTAGTCTTTTCCATATTTACAATTAAAAATTTCCTTTCACAGTATTCCCTAAAGACATTCAACTTTCTTTGGAGGCCAATTTCAGTCTGATCCAAAATTACCAGGTCGTCTGCATACAAAAGGCAGGACACTTTATTTCCGTCCATTCGCGGGCTAGCACTTCTTTCAACCTCCAAAGTTGCCGGTAAATCTCCTAACAATATGGCAAATAGCAGAGGGGCCAACACACAGCCCTGTCTAAGGCCATTTTCAATTGCTATTTTGGGCGTCAATGACCCTTCTGTGTCTCTAATTATTTGTGCCCAGTTCCCGCTATGTAGCTCTTTTATTATAGCCAGCAGATCTTCGGGAATATTTTTGTTTACAGGGGTTTCCCAAAGCGACTTCCGGACAACTGAATCAAACGCTGCTCGGAAGTCAACAAAACAGCAGCACAGCTTACCATTTTGTTCTATTGATTTGCGTGCCACTGCCCACAGAGCGAAGCAGTGATTAATCGTGGAGTGGCCTTCTTTGAAGCCCCCCTGTTCGACTGGCACAATTGAAAACTCCTCCACCCAGTCCTGTAGTCTATTCAGAATTATTTTTGAAAATACTTTTTCCCCTATGTCTAACAGATTAATCAACCTATAGGTTTGTGGTGCGTTCATATTGCCTTTTTTATGGACTGGCCTTATTACAGCCCCCTTCCAATTCTTTGGTATTTTCCCTCCATCTAAAATTACCAGGAACATATGGGAAAAAAATCTCGCCCACCACTTCATCTGTGACTTTATTATTATTGCTGGGAGATTATCTGGTCCTGCTGCTCGTGTTAATTTTAATTTAATTATTGTATTTTTGACATTCTGTTCTGAGAAGTCAGGTTTTAATTCTTCCATTCGCTCTTGCCAAGGCTGGGGCTCTTCTACTTTTGGTTCTCCACGAGGGCCATACAATTCCTTCAGGTACTTCTCCCATGCTGCCTCGTCTACTACACAGTTCATTGCCCCCACTGGGTGGTCGGCTGCTGCTTTTACCAGCTTCCAGAACTGTCTTATATTTTTCGATTCAATAGATTCCAGTAGATTTTCCCAGCATTTATCTTTATACGCCCTTTTGCACTTATAATTATCTTTTTATACTCTCTTTTAGTACATTTTTTTACATTTCTTTTCAATTTATTAAGATAACTTTGTCTCTTCAGATCATGTTTTTTACTAATGCTTCTTATTACTTTCCTTATCTCTCTTTTTTTCTTTAGGCAGTCTACAGAAAACCATTTTGGTCGTCTAACTGGCATTATATGTTGGTTTATTTTATCTTTTTTTAGTTCCATTCGAAGGCATTGCACCACTTGATCTATTTTTCCCTCATACCATTCCAATTTCTGGCCCCCTATTTCTCCCAAGAGTACTTTCTGTTGAAATTTTCCTAATTTTTCCATATACTCTTCCGTTAGTCTTGTAGTCACTCTTTTGGGGTATTCAACTTGTTGTGAAATTACTTTATCTCGGGGTTTTGGGATTCCCCCTTGAATCTTCAACTTCAGGGGATTATGGTCACTACCTTCTTTCAGAAGTATCTTAAATTCCCTTATAAGAGAGAAATTCCAAGCAAACATAAAAACATAATCTATTGGGCAATTCTGTGTGCCTATTTTAAATGTTTCCTTTGCTGGGCAATCTGATTCTAATCTGCCATTCAGGCAGAATAAACCCTTCGTCCCTAGATAGTTTCCCAGATCTTTATCCTGTCTTAAGGGTTCACAGGCAGGGAAAGTTGCTTGTTTTATTTCATATGCATACAATATATCCCTGTGCCAGATGTCTACCTCCTTTGGGTACAATTTATGATTAAAATCCCCCACAATAAAGAATATATCCAAATCATACTTTTCACATAGAAAGTCTATATCGTCTTTAAAATACACCAACTCAGTTCCGTACTCCTTGGCATTCTCCCATTGCATATACACATTTATGATGATTACATTTTCATATTTTTTATCTAAAGTCAGCAAGGATAGTCTACATACCAGGAGCCATTTACATTTTAATTTCAACAAGATCACATTCTTTGCTACTTTTGTAGACAATAGGGTCATAATCCCCCCTGCCGGGCGTCCGAACCTTTTTTTCTTGGCCGGTCGGTGGAGCTGGAGGAAGCCAACAAATATTGGGGTTTCGTCGCATAGCCAGGTTTCTTGCAGACAAATAATTTCCACATTTTTGCTAGCTTATTTATACATTAACATATGCTCTATCCAGTCTATGAATATAACAAACACTATACCACCGTGCTTAAAAAGATAAATTCGAGGAATCTTTCCAAGATTTGGTTATTTGTTGAAATGCTACTACAAGGAGTAAATCTAATATGGTAAGTACATCATTTGTTGAAATGCTGCTGCAAGAACCAAATATAATATGGTAATTATATCACTGTATAAAGACCAATCTCCTGAAAGGCTACCTAAAAATATATATTTCAAATTAGGAGGGACATGTGTATTTATTTGTTTCCAAACCCTCAGTCAAATTGATATGGAGAGGGACATTCAAAAAGCATGTGTTTAAGATCAGAGGGAGATGCGTTGCAAGACCAACAGGAAAGGGATGTAGCATGACATATCTTCTGTAATATGGTAGGTGTAAGTATTAGGTGATTATAAATAAAAAATAAGGTTTGACTGGCATTAGCTGCTCGTGAGGATTTTCCTATTTTGAGCCAAATTCTATTCCATAAAGGAATTGAAAAAGAAGTACCTAAGTCGTGCTCCCACTGTAACTCCACATCTGTTTTATCTCTATTTTCTGGAGAAGCAAGAATTTTATTATAAATTTGTGATGCAAAAGGGAAGGATAATAAAGAGGAAGCTGAAGGAGGAAAGGGAACTGTGGGAAAAGTGTCATCTGGAAAAGGAATATAAGCAGAGGAAATGGTTGATATTAGGGAAGTGTATTTAATTGAAAACGAAGAGGGAAGGGAAAAACACTGTAGAGTCATAGTAAATAAAAGACAAGGGCCATTTTCAAAAGGTTTATAGATCCATTTTAAACCCTTCAATTGTAAACCCTCAGTATGCCAAGTTTTTTGATAAATCGTTTTATTATTTGTTTTAACATATTTATTATGCCATATAGAGGATTGTAAAAATTGATATTTAGAAGTATTATGGAGAACAAAAATTAGGTGTGAAAGCTTACAAGAGTTCTTTAAAATAAGAAGAGACATGGAAAGAGCTGCATTCAATATCAACCAGAGAGGAGACTGAATAGTACTATCCTTGTTTAGTAAGAAGGAAGCTTGTCTTAGGAAGAAAGCAGTATGATAAGTATGAAAACTAGGGAAATGAACTCCTCCTAAAGGTTTGGGATGCTTACGTTTCTGTAGAGACATACATACCTTTTTCTTACTCTGCAAGAAATTAGATAATAATGAATATATTTAAAAAAATAAAAACGGAATATTTTTGGGAATATTAGAGTTTGTATTATGGGAACTAACATCATCTTTAAGGAGTCCGATCTGCCTCACGCAGACAAAAATAGAGGATTCCTTTGAGACATAAGAGGAGTGATAGACGAGAGAACTTGCTTCATGTTAGTAGAGACTGTTTCTTTAATGGTGAAATGAAACCAAAGCCAAACATATTTGACTTTATCTTGGTTCAAGTGAAAATTAGGATCAATGAAATCAGCAAGAAAATTAGATTTATTTAAAGGGAGAATTTGACATTTATCTCAATTTAATTTATATACTGAACTAGAAGCAATATATGTAACTTCTGTTACAAAGGCTGGCAAGATACTTAGGGGATTTGACATAAAAAGAAGAATGTCTTCAGCATAAGCAGAACATTTTAATTGGTATTCTTCATATTGAAAACCATAAATATGCAGATTTAGACAAAGTTTTGTTAGAAAAGGCTCCAGAGCGAGAATAAATGAAAACAGGGATAAAGGACAACTCTGCCAAAAACCTCTATGAAGAAAGAATTGTGAAGATTTAAGACTATTAACCACGATAGAAGCTTTAGGAGAAGAGTATAACAGAGAGACAAGATTTATAAATTTAGAACCAAAGCCAAACCAAGAAAGAGTGGAGAAAATGAAGGGGCAAGTAACACGATCAAAATCTTCTTCTGCATTTAATGCGATAGCTGCTAAAGACTTTTTATATGATTTTGATTTACTGAAGACATAAAAAAATAATCTAGTGTTATCAGAGAGATGTCTTCCTTTAAGAAAACCAGAGTGTTCCCTACTTCTTAATTGGGGAAGTAAGGGCTCAAGATGTAGGGAAAGAATTTTAGCAAACATTTTATAATTGAAGGGGCAAATTACGAGTCTGGCGGTCTTTGACCGCCAGACTCGTGGTGGGGCAGCGGTGGTGGTCCTGCAGCTGCCCTATTCTGATGCGGCCATTCGGACCGCCACCACTGCACCAGGGAACCGCTGTTCTCCGGCGGAGGCTCAGCAGACATGGGTATCCAATATGCAAGGCAGGACCACTGCGGTCCACTGAGCATATTATGAGTTTCCCCACCACCAGCCTTTTCATTGCGGTGAGCCCACCATGAAAAGGCTTGTGGTAGGGAAGCAAAGGGTGCCCTTGCCACAACGGGGATGCATTCAGGGGGAACTCCATATGCCCCCCTGTTTACATGCATCCCAATTTCCAGCACGGCATGGACTTTACATGTCTCACGCTGGGACTGCTTTTGCATTCCCACTGCTGTGCCCATTTATAGGACACCGCTGTGGGAACGCCAAAAGAAAAGCCCACCAGACACAAGTTGAACTCGTAATCTGGTGAGCGGACCATGCACAGCTTTGATGGTGCTGTGCCGGAGCAAAGCTGTAACAGCACTGCCAAAGTCGTAATCAGGCCCTAAATTCACAAGGGATATGGGCCTATAGTTTTTGCATACTGTGAGATCTTTATTATCTTTGGGAATAAGGCAGATTAGGGCATCCTGAAATGAGCCTCCAGGAGATTTGGATGATACAAAATGAGTAAAAAGATGATGCAATTTGGGAATTTAAAATTTTGAAAAATGCAAATAAAACTCTATAGTAAAACCATCTGGAGCAGGAGGTTTCCCATTTTTAAGTGACCGCAAGGCTAAAAGAATATCCTCAATTGAAATATCGTTATCTAATGAAGAGAAGTCAATATCAATAGAATGAGGTGGGTTAATAGAATTTAAATATTGTAAAATATCTTTTTGGGAAGTTTAGGAATCAGGAGTATATTGATTACTAAAATAATTTATAAATTGAATTAAAATGTCTTCATTCTTATGAAGAAGGGTATTAGTCGAAGATAAAATAGAATCTATTTTAATACGTTTCTTTTTAATTTTTAAGATAGTTAGCAAGTAATTTACCACATTTATTTTGTCCTCCATAACATTTAGCACTGGATTTGAGGAAATATGAATTAGCAATATCTGTCAAATTCTTTTTAAACGTGAATTTGACCTGGATTCATTCATCTAAAAACACATTTGACTTAGAAATATAACACTTATGTTCTGATTGTTTTATATGATTCATAAGTTAGAGTAATTTTTTAGAGGATGATTTCTTCTTTCGGGTCACAAAAGAAATAATGAAATCCCTAGATGCAGCTTTTAAAGTGTCCCATACTGTCTGGAAAGAAATATCGGGTGTTTAATTATCAATGAAAAAGTTAACTGCAAACTGTTCAAAAGATTGAGTGAAATTAGTGTCAAGAAGAAGGGAATTATTGAACCTCCAGCTTTTGTTCCAAGAGGTGTGTGGAAGAAGGTTAAAATCCAACCTAACTGAAGCATGGTCAGAAATTACTATGGAGCCAATTTCAGATTGTGTGATGTGTTGTACTAAAGCCTGTGAAACAGATAATCAATCCTAGATTGAGAAAAATGAACTGGAAAGAAAAAAGTATATTCCTGTAGGATGGGGTTACACACCCTCTAGGCATCAATGAATGCCCTTTGACTTATTGTAGATGTGAATTGTGAGTGCATATGTATGATGTAACACATTTGTAATTGGAAAGTCTCTCAATAAAAGGATCCAGAACCATGTTACAGTCACCCCCAAAAATAAGTGTCAGTGAGGGTCATTAATTTAGAAAGAAGATTGGGCCAAAATGATTTATCTAGTTGTTTGGAAGCATATATTTTGAACATTATAATAGGAATTGTATTGATAATGTGTGAAAAAACAATCCATCTACCAGTAGAATTCAAATCTTGAGAAATAACTTGAATATCTAAACATTTGTTACTTAATATTGACCACTCCATTACGTTTGCATGTGCCTGGAGAAGAGAAAATATGACCAACCCACTGCTTTTTAAGTTTAATAATTTCTGATTCCTCCACATGAGTTTCTTGCTATAAAATAATGTTACTTTTTAATTTAGAAATATGAGGTAATACCCTTTGATGTTTTATAAGACATCACAAACCCTTAATAATCCAAGAAACAACTCTTATAGCCACTTATAGTATAGTAAACTTTCGAAAACATGTTTGTCACCATGAAAATAATTAAAATTAATAACCTGTTAGGTTTCATGAAAGATTTGAAAAGATAAGCAATGAATATAGAATATGCAAGGATACTTGAGAATAAGTTGTGAGTATTTAAACGAAAAGTAAGAAGGAAGGATATATATAGAAGAATTGAACATCTAGAAGAAGAAAGAAGAAAAAAAGAGAAAGTGGAGATAGGAAGAAAAAGAGAACAAAAAAGAAAGCAGAGAGAAAACAACAAATAGAATCCAATAAACCACAAAAATAACGTACCTATAGAACAAACAAGAAATCGAGGTGGGTGAAGCCACATAAGGGGGATGACTCATTCCGAAACCACCAGATCACGTAAAGGACTTCAATCAAATTCTTCTGGGCACACAGAAAATATCTAAGAAAACGGGAGAAAAACATATTAACAAATTAGAAAGCGTACTTAAAAAAAACAATTATTAAAATACATATAACCATAAGAAACTGGGAAAATAACAATTTGAGATGTTATTCATAGACTATTTGGAAAATATATGAACACAGGAACATCAGGTGATAGTATTCATTGGACGTTTCCATCGTCACTCCACTCAGCAGCCAATAAATTTCTAAAGAAAAGAGGGATCGTCATATGTATTCGTTTTATTGTTATAAGGAACTTTGATGAAGGTGAAAAAGACCAAATTTGGAATTTTGCGAGTGAAGAGCTTGACGCATATCCAGAAGTTTCTTCCTTCTGTCCACTGTAGTTTTGGAAAAGTCTTGCACAAAAAAGAAATTAGAGCCAGAGTGCATGAAATGCGACCTTTAGCTTTGGCTACTTTGATAACTCTAAGAAGATCAAGATATTCCAGGAAATAGATGATGACTTGTCTAGCTTTGTGCCAAGTTGATGCAATGCGAGATGGATGACTAAGTCTATGCGCACGCTGTATATTTAAAGGAGGCGAAGGAGTAAGATCCAGGATCTGGGGAAGAAATGTTTTAAAGAAAGAGGTGGTCTCTAAACCTTCCACTCCCTAAACCAGACCATAAAGTAAAAGGAAATAATTTATTACAGAATACATTAGAAGATTTTCTCAGGGTAGTACTACATTGGGTCTACAGATGTTCTTGCAGTTTATTCAAGCAATTACATTGATACTTTGTGTAGCAATAGCCTTGGTTAGTTACAAACGGAGAAAAAAGTCTCTGGGAACATTCTCTGTTTATTGGTATGAGTCTCGTAATTCTTTAGAACGAGCAGAACAACAACAGTTCGCGTGTGACATTGTGCAACGTTAGTGCAAGATGGAGGACATTGTAAACATAAACTAGGTTAGTGTAAGCTCAATTTAAGATGCATTTAATATGCAGGGAATACAACTCTCACAATAGCGAGATACCTGGCTAGAAAAGAGCACAATAGAGACAGTTCTCAATTTGCTAATATCTAACAAAAGATATAGCATAAAGCCAAATGAATCTGTCAAGAGCCCAACAATGAGTAAAATACAAGTCAATACAAGTATCTTTCACAGAAGGCGTCTGAGGCGTATAGCTCATCTATAACTGAGGGATGTTTTAGAGCATATGTACTCACAAACATTTTCTTGGGGCCAAAAAGAACAGTTTGCGGTGTTCTTTCAAATTTGTTTTGCACATTTTTCAGTAGCTTATTTTATACATTGTGTATAGTACACATTTTATAAATTGTGTAACCTATGCTCTACTGCCAGTTATGCAATGTTAATGACTTGCATATTCACAGTGCTTTTTGTCATAGCTGCAAAATACATTTTCTGTTTTCAGTGGGCTTAAGTGTGACATTTCAATTCCGGATGTGTGACACTATGGGGCCGATTCCGATTCCGGCCGGAAAACGTACCGACCGATTCGGAGCCGGAATTAATTCCGACCGACACGTACCGGTGCAGCCCGACCCGCCAAGTACGATGAGAAGCGAGCAAAACCAGACCGACTTGTACGGAACACAAGCCGAAGGACCGAGTCGCGCGGAAAACAGCAATCCGGCCGTAAAAACACGCGATTCGAACCGACCGACTCGCACCCAGAACAATACCGAACGAGACGTACCCGCAGACTCCCACCCGCCAAGTACGATGCAAGGCGTGGAAAACACGACCGAGTCGCACGGAGGACAAGCCGTACGACCGACACGCATACAAAACTGCGAGCCGAAGCAACCCAAAACACCGTGACCGACGCATACGCAGCATAGAAAACAGCACAAACACAGCGTGAACGAAACGGACGAGCCCGTACGAGACAACTGCAGGGTCTGACTCGGTCACAAGAACGTCTCCTACATGCACGAAAAGTACAAAGGGAAAATACACAAAAAAGGCCAAACAAGCAATTACAAAGCCAATAAATACTGGGGGAGGGGCAGGGAACAAAGACACACCCACAACTCCACCCATATAAAGGACACAAATCCCTACCATGATCCTTTGCAAATTCAAATTACCTGCCAGCACTCAACAGACAGCAACCACACACCCACAGCTCATCCATCACACAAGCCAAACACCATCAGCACCACAACAAATAGAAACCTTACATACACCTAGCAAAACACACACTCACACACCTTCACCTGCACACCAACACACACATCACTCACCATCACCACCCATCACCATGCCCCCAAAGAAGAATCACAAGTTCCTAGATAGTGAATTGGAAGTCCTGGTAGATGAGATCCTCAGGGTAGAGCCACAGCTCTTTGGTACACTGGTCCAACAGACACCCATGTCACAGAAAACAAAGATGTGGGAGAGGATCGTCGACAGGGTGAACGCACAATCACCATGTTTGCGCACAAAGACAGACATCCAGAACAGGTGGTATGACGTGCCCAAGAGGGTCAAGGAGCTGCTAAAGATGGACTACATCTTGAGCCAATATACCGGCAGTGGCCCTCCTGCCAAGCCAGTATACCTCAGGCCCTGGGAGGAGAAGGTGCGGGCCATCCTACCACCAGTGAGCGTCTATGGACTAGAAAACATCCCAGAGCCTGGTGAGTACACAACAAATGTACACAATATTCTGCGACTACACACACACATCACTGTCAAGGGGAGAGTCAAACCATGCACTCTTAGCAAATACACAGCAACCAGAACAGAATCATCCCAAAATGTGTATGTCACTCAGAGAAACACAACACATGCCATCACAAAGTGGCATTTTACTGTGTCATCACATGTACAAACACAACTACAACTACAGCTAGGCAGTGGCACAAATATAACTGACAAACACATCCAGACAAGTAGCCACCACTACAACACCAGCACACAGTGAAGCCCACTGAAAGAAAGGAAATATGTGTATGCTGGGCAAGTCAGTGTAGCCAATAGCATGATGGGAGTTGTAGGCACAGATATTGCTCACCCCACAACTGTCCCATCAACACCACCCTGAACTATGCGCACATCACAGGGAGTGGAAAACAACTTACAAGATGGCTGACACTGGCTACTGCTGTGGGGAGCACAAGGCCCTGCTGGCAACTGTGCACCAACCAACAGCAGGACACCACTGACTGACATCCTGAAAGACAACTTGCACTCCCTGCAATGGAAGCACGTTCCATGGTGGGATATCTGGCTGGGTGGGAAGGAGGACTCACAGCCCTGACCATAGTTACCAGCAGCGTTTCTCACACACACCCCTAACACAAACTCCACAAAACTCACCTGGGAGAATGCATTGCCTCACACTCCAATCAAATATCCCACAAAGAACCACAACCCTGGGTCATGCTGAGTGAAGCACAGGGACACACATGGGACCTGTAGCAAAACTAACCCCAGGATAACACTGTCAGCCATCTTGTCAGCACAGGCACACAACCCCACAGGGAAGCAGAGTCAAAGGGAAGGAAGCATGGGCATGCTGGGAAGGGGGTGGAGGCAATAGCATGATGGGAGTGGTAGTCACAGCTCAACATCCCCCACCCACATGGCCCAGCAAGCTCACCCTCAAGCAAGCACACCCCACAGAGAGTGGAAAGCCCCATCAAAGATGTCTGACACTAGTGCTCTGTTGTGGGAGCACAAGGCCATGCTGGGAACTGGCCACCAGCCAACAGCAGGACACCACTGTCAGCCATCTTGCCATTGCTCTCACACTCACACACAGTGAAGTCCACCCAAAAGCAAGTAAGCATGGGCATGCTGGGAAGTGGGGTGGAGGCAATAGCATGATGGGAGTGGTAGTCACAGCTCAACATCCCCCACCCACATGGCCCAGCAAGCTCACACTCAAGCATGCGCACCCCACAGAGAGTGGAAAGCCCCATCAAAGATGTCTGACACTAGTGCTCTGTTGTGGGGAGCACAAGGCCCTGCTGGCAACTGTGCAACAACCAACAGCAGGACACCACTGCCAGCCATCTTGCCATTGCTCTCACACTCACACACACTGAAGTCCACCCAAAAGCAAGTAAGTATGGGCATGCTGGGAAGTGGGGTGGAGGCAATAGCATGATGGGAGTGGTAGTCACAGCTCAACATCCCCACCCACATGGCCCAGCAAGCTCACCCTCAAGCAAGCACACCCCACAGAGAGTGGAAAGCCCCATCAAAGATGTCTGACACTGGTGCTCTGTTGTGGGGATCACAAGGCCATGCTGGGAACTGGCCACCAACCAACAGCAGGACACCACTGTCAGCCATCTTGCCATTGCTCTCACACTCACACACAGTGAAGTCCACCCAAAAGCAAGTAAGTATGGGCATGCTGGGAAGTGGGGTGGAGGCAATAGCATGATGGGAGTGGTAGTCACAGCTCAACATCCCCCACCCACATGGCCCAGCAAGCTCACACTCAAGCATGCACACCCCACAGAGAGTGGAAAGCCCCATCAAAGATGTCTGACACTAGTGCTCTGTTGTGGGGAGCACAAGGCCCTGCTGGCAACTGTGCAACAACCAACAGCAGGACACCACTGCCAGCCATCTTGCCATTGCTCTCACACTCACACACACTGAAGTCCACCCAAAAGCAAGTAAGTATGGGCATGCTGGGAAGTGGGGTGGAGGCAATAGCATGATGGGAGTGGTAGGCACAGATATTGGTCACCCCCACAACTGTCCCATCAACACCACCCTGAACCATGCGCACATCACAGGGAGTGGAAAACAACTGACAAGATGGCTGACACTGGCCACTGCTGTGGGGAGCACAAGGCCCTGCTGGCAACTGTGCAACAACCAACAGCAGGACACCACTGACTGACACCCTGAAAGACAACCTGCACTCCCTGCAATGGAAGCACGGTCCATGGTGGGATATCTGGCTGGGTGGGAAGGAGGACTCACAGCACTGACCATAGTCACAAGCACCTCCCCTCACACCCCCCCTCAACACATACTCCACAGAAGCCACCTGGCGGAATGCAATGCCTCACATCCTAACTCAAGGTCCCACAAAGAATCACCACCCTGGGTCATGCTGTGTGAAGCACAGGGACACTCCTGGGACATTTAGCCAAACAACTGCCCGGACAACACTCCCAGCCATCCTGTCAGCACAGGCAGCCCACCCCACAGGGAAGCAGAGTCAAAAGGAAGGAAGTATGGGCATGCTGGGAAGTGGGGTGGAGGCAATAGCATGATGGGAGTGGTAGGCACAGATATTGCTCACCCCCACAACTGTCCCATCAACACCACCCTGAACTATGCGCACATCACAGGGAGTGGAAAACAACTTACAAGATGGCTGACACTGGCTACTGCTGTGGGGAGCACAAGGCCCTGCTGGCAACTGTGCAACAACCAACAGCAGGACACCACTGACTGACATCCTGAAAGACAACTTGCACTCCCTGCAATGGAAGCACGTTCCATGGTGGGATATCTGGCTGGGTGGGAAGGAGGACTCACAGCCCTGACCATAGTTACCAGCAGCGTTTCTCACACACACCCCTAACACAAACTCCACAAAACTCACCTGGGAGAATGCATTGCCTCACACTCCAATCAAATATCCCACAAAGAACCACAACCCTGGGTCATGCTGAGTGAAGCACAGGGACACACATGGGACCTGTAGCAAAACTAACCCCAGGATAACACTGTCAGCCATCTTGTCAGCACAGGCACACAACCCCACAGGGAAGCAGAGTCAAAGGGAAGGAAGCATGGGCATGCTGGGAAGGGGGGTGGAGGCAATAGCATGATGGGAGTGGTAGTCACAGCTCAACATCCCCCACCCACATGGCCCAGCAAGCTCACCCTCAAGCAAGCACACCCCACAGAGAGTGGAAAGACCCATCAAAGATGTCTGACACTAGTGCTCTGTTGTGGGGAGCACAAGGCCATGCTGGGAACTGTCCACCAGCCAACAGCAGGACACCACTGTCAGCCATCTTGCCATTGCTATCACACTCACACACAGTGAAGTCCACCCAAAAGCAAGTAAGCATGGGCATGCTGGGAAGTGGGGTGGAGGCAATAGCATGATGGGAGTGGTAGTCACAGCTCAACATCCCCCACCCACATGGCCCAGCAAGCTCACACTCAAGCATGCACACCCCACAGAGAGTGGAAAGCCCCATCAAAGATGTCTGACACTAGTGCTCTGTTGTGGGGAGCACAAGGCCCTGCTGGCAACTGTGCAACAACCAACAGCAGGACACCACTGCCAGCCATCTTGCCATTGCTCTCACACTCACACACACTGAAGTCCACCCAAAAGCAAGTAAGTATGGGCATGCTGGGAAGTGGGGTGGAGGCAATAGCATGATGGGAGTGGTAGTCACAGCTCAACATCCCCCACCCACATGGCCCAGCAAGCTCACCCTCAAGCAAGCACACCCCACAGAGAGTGGAAAGCCCCATCAAAGATGTCTGACACTGGTGCTCTGTTGTGGGGATCACAAGGCCATGCTGGGAACTGGCCACCAACCAACAGCAGGACACCACTGTCAGCCATCTTGCCATTGCTCTCACACTCACACACAGTGAAGTCCACCCAAAAGCAAGTAAGTATGGGCATGCTGGGAAGTGGGGTGGAGGCAATAGCATGATGGGAGTGGTAGTCACAGCTCAACATCCCCCACCCACATGGCCCAGCAAGCTCACACTCAAGCATGCACACCCCACAGAGAGTGGAAAGCCCCATCAAAGATGTCTGACACTAGTGCTCTGTTGTGGGGAGCACAAGGCCCTGCTGGCAACTGTGCAACAACCAACAGCAGGACACCACTGCCAGCCATCTTGCCATTGCTCTCACACTCACACACACTGAAGTCCACCCAAAAGCAAGTAAGTATGGGCATGCTGGGAAGTGGGGTGGAGGCAATAGCATGATGGGAGTGGTAGGCACAGATATTGGTCACCCCCACAACTGTCCCATCAACACCACCCTGAACCATGCGCACATCACAGGGAGTGGAAAACAACTGACAAGATGGCTGACACTGGCCACTGCTGTGGGGAGCACAAGGCCCTGCTGGCAACTGTGCAACAACCAACAGCAGGACACCACTGACTGACACCCTGAAAGACAACCTGCACTCCCTGCAATGGAAGCACGGTCCATGGTGGGATATCTGGCTGGGTGGGAAGGAGGACTCACAGCACTGACCATAGTCACAAGCACCTCCCCTCACACCCCCTCAACACATACTCCACAGAAGCCACCTGGCGGAATGCAATGCCTCACATCCTAACTCAAGGTCCCACAAAGAATCACCACCCTGGGTCATGCTGTGTGAAGCACAGGGACACTCCTGGGACATTTAGCCAAACAACTGCCCGGACAACACTCCCAGCCATCCTGTCAGCACAGGCAGCCCACCCCACAGGGAAGCAGAGTCAAAAGGAAGGAAGTATGGGCATGCTGGGAAGTGGGGTGGAGGCAATAGCATGATGGGAGTGGTAGGCACAGATATTGGTCACCCCCACAACTGTCCCATCAACACCACCCTGAACCATGCTCACATCACAGGGAGTGGAAAATGACTCACAAGATGGCTGACACTGGCTACTGCTGTGGGGAGCACAAGGCCCTGCTGGCAACTGTGCAACAACCAACAGCAGGACACCACTGACTGACATCCTGAAAGACAACTTGCACTCCCTGCAATGGAAGCACGGTCCATGGTGGGATATCTGGCTGGGTGGGAAGGAGGACTCACAGCACTGACCATAGTCACAAGCACCTCCCCTCACACCCGCCCTCAACACATACTCCACAGAAGCCACCTGGCGGAATGCAATGCCTCACATCCTAACTCAAGGTCCCACAAAGAACCACCACCCTGGTTCATGCTGTGTGAAGCACAGGGACACTCCTGGGACATTTAGCCAAATAACTGCCCGGACAACACTCCCAGCCATCCTGTCAGCACAGGCAGCCCACCCCACAGGGAAGCAGAGTCAAAAGGAACGGAAGTATGGGCATGCTGGGAAGTGGGGTGGAGGCAATAGCATGATGGGAGTGGTAGGCACAGATATTGGTCACCCCCACAACTGTCCCATCAACACCACCCTGAACCATGTGCACATCACAGGGAGTGGAAAACAACTGACAAGATGGCTGACACTGGGCACTGCTGTGGGGAGCACAAGGCCCTGCTGGCAACTGTGCAACAACCAACAGCAGGACACCACTGCCAGCCATCTTGCCATTGCTCTCACACTCACACACACTGAAGTCCACCCAAAAGCAAGTAAGTATGGGCATGCTGGGAAGTGGGGTGGAGGCAATAGCATGATGGGAGTGGTAGGCACAGATATTGGTCACCCCCACAACTGTCCCATCAACACCACCCTGAACCATGCGCACATCACAGGGAGTGGAAAACAACTGACAAGATGGCTGACACTGGCTACTGCTGTGGGGAGCACAAGGCCCTGCTGGCAACTGTGCAACAACCAACAGCAGGACACCACTGACTGACATCCTGAAAGACAACTTGCACTCCCTGCAATGGAAGCACGGTCCATGGTGGGATATCTGGCTGGGTGGGAAGGAGGAGCGGATGACAACCAAATACAACCAATGCAGATCATGTACACACCCCAACATTCACATAGAAATGCCCAAATAATGCAGGACAATGTGCTACACCAATATCAACCCCTGTCTGTGACAACTTAGGACAATGCATTGTACAGGCCCGCATCCAGAGGCACAGTCACAACTGTCAGGTGTGTCAACCATTGATGCCTGCAGAAACATAACATACATTGTGTGTGTCTCCCAAAAACAGGTGATGATGGGGACACAGCAGCAGATGCTGAGGAGTCCTCGTCCCAGGCTCAAGAGGATACGGAGCTCACTGGTGCGGAACAGCCTCTGCCCTCCTCGGATGACGAGGACTTACCTGGCACCTCCGGAGCAAGTCATCATGCAGCACCAGCAGGACCACCAGCTGCACCCCCTGCACCCACCCCTCCAACGACTGTCAACACACATACCACCCCTGCCGACACGGACAGACCAAGGAGCAGCACCACCACCAGCACAGGGACCCTGGACCAACGTGGGGCCATGGACACCACCACCACTAACAACCCACAAGGTGGCCCAGGGTCACCTGTGCCTGCCACCTCAGGTACTGCACGTGTCGCCAGGGGTGGTGGGAGGGGTGGGAGACATAGGTCGCTGCTCACAGAGGGGTCTGGACTGCATGATGACCCACAACTGGCACGCATAGCCGATGCGTACCAGTCCAGCACTGGAGAGTTCAGCCAGGTAGTGGGGCTCCTCAGGGACATCAAACAGCAGCAGGCTGCCCAACATGCCCGCTTGGACTCACACATGTCCCGCGTGGAGTCCAAGTGGGACACACTGCAAGAGATGACGGCGGTGCATAGGGACATATTACAATGCCTCCGCCAGATGAGCAGCAACCAGTCAACACCTCCCTGTGTGCCCACAACATCTGCTGCTGAAACAACTGCAACTGCCACAGGGAGGCAGGATGACTCTGGCGGAGAGTCCCCTGCACCGCAGCAGCCTGCACTTGAGGATCCCCCCAAAGAAGAGGGGCCGTCCGAGGAGGGGCAAGTGAGAGGCCGATGGCCATGTGCAACCCCCAGGAAGCCAAAACCTGTTCTGGAGAATAACCTTTGTGCGCAAACTGTTCACCCTGTTGACTGCAACACAACTCTCCCACATGACATGGGGAGCTCAAGTTGGACCAATGTCTCTGATTACTGTGGACTTTACTCTGGACATTTCTGCTACCAGGACTTCCAAATTATCTAGGAACTTTGGATCACAATCACAATGTACAGCACCCAACAACCTGTGCACTATACTCACACATGTATGTCAATAAACTCACTTATACACCATACTTGCCTCTGTTGTGATTCCAATGTTGTCTCAGAAGTTGCGATGATGATCGGGGAAATGACACTGTGCATGCTAACTGCTACAGCAAGTACAACACCGGCATGTGAGTCATGGCGACTTCACACATATGGGGGAGGCACACCACCAGGGCTACACAACACATACACACCATGGACATCTGACTCATCGCCTACACTGGTGTTGCCAGGAAATACGTTGCATTGCACAGACCCAACACCTATTCACAGTCTGTGTTAACTAGCCCACTGGTGCAGTAAGCAAATGTCAGTCAGATGTGTGACCACAGACAACGCACATCACATAGTGAAGCACAGGTTTATTACACATTTGCAACATGTTGAAACCACCACAGATGCAAGGTAATCCCACCTGGCAGCGGGCACATAGTCAACAAGTGTAGAAGGAAGGAAGTCCATGGGTGTGGTGCACATCACCTGTAGGGACACAACAGCTACCACCCGGGAAGTCGAATCACGGTGTTGGGGATCACAGTTGACCAAACGACTCTGAAAGTACCCTGTGAAGGACAGAAATGACACACAGTCAAAAGTACTGAAGAACAGGACAGAACTGCAATACTCATGCACAATACATGTTACAAGATACCCACCCAGAACCAAGTTAGCATGTCAACACTGTTGGGGAGTACAGACTACCTGCAAGGACACATCGCTACACGCATACAGACATGTAGCCCATGGACACACTCAAACAGCACCAGAGCACCACCAACACATATCATGCAAACTCACATCATTGACATGCCATCTCTGGATACTCACATTCAGCTGAAGAAGTTGGTGATGAGCTGTGTGCGGACATCACCCTCAACATCATCATCATCATCACTGGCATCGTGGTCCAGGCCAGGATCCTCCACAGGTGGCGGACGTTGGTCATCGTCATCCAGGATGAGAGGCAACTCCTTCCGCACTGCCAGGTTGTGGAGCATGCAGCAGACGATGATGATCTTGCACACCTTTGCTGGGGCATATGGGAGGGACCCTCCTGTCTTGTCGAGGCAGCGGAAGCGGCTCTTCAGGAGACCAAATGTCCGCTCAATCACTCTCCTGGTCCGACCATGTGCCTCATTGTAGCGCATCTGGGCTGGTGTCACAGGGTTCCTGAGGGGCGTCAGCAACCACGGCATGTTGGGGTATCCGGAGTCACCTACATACAGACAATTGCACATTAGCAGAGTTGGAAAAGAGGGTGGAACACTACATAGCAGAACACACACAATGGTACAAAGTCAGTACACACCTACAAGCCAGGCACGCTGGTTCCGCATCTGTGCCATCATCCTCGGGATGCGACTACTCCTCATCATGTACGCATCGTGTGCAGAACCAGGGAAACGGGCACACACGTGTGTGATGCTCATATCTGCAAGACAGACCACCAGTGCATTGACCGAGTGGTAGTGTTTGCAGTTACGGTAGGCCTGCTCTTGGGCCTGTGGTGGTACCAACGCCACATGTGTCCCATCAATGAAGCCAATGACATGCGGCATCCTCCCCAGGGCATAGAAGTCACTCTTCACGCCAGTGAGTCGTTGGAGTCTAGGGAAATAGATGTACTGGTTCAGGTATATCAACATAGCCTCCAAAACATCCCGGAGCACACGGCTGAACATGGTCTGTGACATCCCACCAGCAGTCGCCAGAGTGTGTTGAAAGGTACCAGTGGCAAAGAAGTGTAGGGCTGCCATCACCTTCACCTTGGGGGTCAGCGCTGTAGGGTACGGACGGCCAGGTTGCAAATGTGGTGCCAAGCGCACTGCCAAATCCTCAATCAGCTGCCTGGTGAAGCGGTACCGTCGGATGCTGTCCCGTTCCACCATCGTTGCCAGGTCAGGGAATGGTCTATGGACAGCTGGTGCCCTGCAGTGCATAGGTGAAGAAAGCAAGATTGTCAGTCACCCCACATATGTGGCATTGAACACACTCAACATCACATGATACATCATAATGAGGCACAAGTACATGATGTGTGCAGTTCCGTACGGATATGTATGGCACATACATGGCCAATATCTAACATCACAGTCCAACAAGTGGCATCAAGAAGTCCCAGGTCATGCCATCGGATACCATGAGGCCGTGTCCCAGTACCCATCTCCTGCTGCCAAATAACAAACACACGCCACAGTGACATGTGAGGACTGATGTGCCCCAGGCATCACAGCTCAACGACAGGTAGATTCCCAGGGACCCTGTATTGCCACATGGACACTGGCATGACATGGTGTATCATGTATACACCACAGCAAAACAACCATGAGCCCCACAGGTAGTGGTCCGTGTTGCCTCGGCAGGACAGACATGGACGTCTGTGACACACACACGCACAACATCAAAGTCCATGCACAAACAACGTGGATGTGGAGACTGCCTCCCATTGTGCACATGAAATCAGAGACATTGTAATCACAACATGCACACAGACTGTGGAGGACCATCAACATTGTGCCAATGGGTCACCCTGGGTTGAACATAACGTCCCACATGGGACTCAGGGGGTATGTGACATGACATACACATACACCACCGTGAACTGTGACCATGCCACATGCTCAGATATGAACAGTTGCACATCACAGTGGTCATGTACACGAAACACCAAGGATTCTGTCCCCATAAACACGTGCACAGCCTGGGGGTGGCTGCCCCCAAGTGACACCCACAGAACAACATGTTCACCCCCATACACGGAATAGGTAATGCAGCCTTACATGCCCTAGGATACAGTTTGGACAGGCTGTGGTGTTGTAGGTGTGCCCCTCACTGCCTGGGAAGTATATGTGGCTGGCATATGTTCACCTGTGACAGGCATGGTGACATATGCCAGTGACTTGTACAGGGATGCGTTGGACAGCAATGGACCGATCAGTGCGCACACATTGGCCATTGCATTCAATGTGCGCTGGTACGCGTTGTATTGGCAATACGCCTTGGACAGCAATGGACCGATCAGTGCGCTACACATTGGCCATTGCATTCAATGTGCGCTGGTACGCGTTGTATTGGCAATACGCCTTGGACAGCAATGGACCGATCAGTGCGCACACATTGGCCATTGCATTCAATGTGCGCTGGTACGCGTTGTATTGGCAATACGCCTTGGACAGCAATGGACCGATCAGTGCGCACACATTGGCCATTGCATTCAATGTGCGCTGGTACGCGTTGTATTGGCAATACGCCTTGGACAGCAATGGACCGATCAGTGCGCACACATTGGCCATTGCATTCAATGTGCGGGTACGCGTTGTATTCCCATGTACGCGTTGAACAGCAATGGTCCGATCGGTGTGCCCGGCCGGCCCATTGCATTCAATGTGTGCGGGTACGCGTTGTATCCTATGTACGCGTTGAACAGCAATGGTCCGATCGGTGTGCCCGGCCGGCCCATTGCATTCAATGTGTGCGGGTACGCGTTGTATCCTATGTACGCGTTGAACAGCAATGGTCCGATCGGTGTGCCCGGCCGGCCCATTGCATTCAATGTGTGCGGGTACGCGTTGTATCCTATGTACGCGTTGAACAGCAATGGTCCGATCGGTGTGCCCGGCCGGCCCATTGCATTCAATGTGTGCGGGTACGCGTTGTATCCTATGTACGCGTTGAACAGCAATGGTCCGATCGGTGTGCCCGGCCGGCCCATTGCATTCAATGTGTGCGGGTACGCGTTGTTTCCTATGTACGCGTTGAACAGCAATGGTCCGATCGGTGTGCCCGGCCGGCCCATTGCATTCAATGTGTGCGGGTACGCGTTGTATCCTATGTACGCGTTGAACAGCAATGGTCCGATCGGTGTGCCCGGCCGGCCCATTGCATTCAATGTGTGCGGGTACGCGTTGTATCCTATGTACGCGTTGAACAGCAATGGTCCGATCGGTGTGCCCGGCCGGCCCATTGCATTCAATGTGTGCGGGTACGCGTTGTTTCCCATGTACGCGTTGAACAGCAATGGTCCGATCGGTGCGCACCCATTGGCTATGGCCTGGCCTGGCAACGGACGCGTTTTCAAAATTTGAACGAGTCTGATGCTGTAAATTCAGTTGGTCACCCACAACAATGTTGCAATTTCATGGGTGTCACGAAGTTGAACATTTGAAGGATGCTGGGGGCGTGTGTAAGTGGTGCAATTCCATGGATTGGCCAGATTCAGATGATGCAAACGACTTGGACCTATCACTTTGGACACATGGGACAGTATCTGCCTCTGCAGCACACATATAATGCTGGCTGTTCCCCTGAGAGCTCACTTGCCTGCACTACATGCTCCAGGACGACATCTGCCACTACACTGCTGCTGTATCTGCACCCTCTGGACCCTGCAATGGCACGTACTGTGGAGAGAGCCCCAGCCTTCAGCACTGAGGAGAACCAGGCCCTGCTGGATGGCCTCCTTCCACAGTACAGCAAGCTGTATGGGAAAGCAGGGGAGCAGGTGAGTGTTCTGTCCACTGCCTTTCTAAATGTGCATGTTGTCTGACTAGCAAGGCTAACAGTCTGCACGCCACTGGCTAGCAGGCTCACTGAGTAGTTGTCACCCCCATAGTGTGTAGTTACATGCACTGGACAGGTATAGTGCAGTGACAGTGCATTTAAACTAGGTTTTACTTCCCAGGCAATGATACCATGTAGTAACTGCTGGCATACTGTCCATAGCCATCGTTGCACTGCCTGTGTACATCATGTGCCCCTGTGATTGAGACATGTATATCCAACTGTGTAATGCACGGATATGTTGCATGTGTAGTAATGGCATTCTCACTTTGTTATCCTCACAGGTTGATGCCCACCAGAAGCAGAAGATATGGCTGACCATCGTCCGGGCAGTGAGATCCGTGGGGTCTACAAGCGCCGGATCCGCAACTGCCAGAAGAGGTGGCAGGACCTTCGGGGCTGGACCCGGAGGATCGCACGGGTCCAGCTGAAGCTGTCGCCTCCTCGCAGGAGGGGCGGACACCGGACCCTGACCCCCCACATGCTGAGGATCCTGGCGGTGGTCTTCCCTGATCTGGATGGGCAGCTGAAGGCCAGAGAGCAGCAAGGAGGGGTGAGTCCATGTCTGCATTGTGAACTATGTCTGCCATGCTATGTGCCCTCCTCTGGCCTGGTTAAACTTCCACAGTACATCAGTCTTGTGGTCCAGGACCCATGTCCCTCTATTGTGCACTGCCCACTCCTCATCTGATACCCAGGTGTGGCCCTTACAGTCAGGGTATTGTGTCACTTGGGTACTGTGTCCTTGCAGTTTGCTTGACTCAAGGTGGGGGACAGCATCTGTTTCCCTGACTCTGTGGTGGGCATCATGGGTGGGTCCATTGCTTACACATTGCCTGTGTTCTGACATGTGTTCTGCGTGTCATTTTGATATGTGGCCCAATTGCTGAGCTGATCCACCACATGTGCCTGGGGTATCTGGCACACACCCATGCTGCGGGTGGGAACAATGTTTGTGCCCCAGGAGTGTGTATATAACGTGTGTCACACATACTTAGCCAGCTGCCTACTGTCCAGGGCTCATCCCTCATTCATGTGGGACAGGACAGTCATGCCTACTCCAGGCCATACAATACACTCTGTACTCCCACTGCCGTGTATCAGCTGACACGTTTTGCTCAGTGATTCGTCCCCTCAGGTGTCTGCCTCTGTGTCAGTGTGCTGTGGCTTCGTTGTCAGGTCTGCTGGGGTGTTCCTCGGTTGGGGCTCCGCATGCCACCGGAGATGTGACCATAGGAGATGATACATGTGTGACACATAGGTGTTTGATCACCTGACCGTGCAGACTGGGGTATGCGAATATGAGGTTCAGGCAGCTGTTTCCCATACACAGCAGATTGTGATGTGCTCAGGTGCAGAGGGTAGTGTTACAGGTCTCCCATATGTACAATGGGTATAACCTGGACAGATGAGGGTACAGATGATGTGGTGTGTGGGGGATGTACATGTGCACTTGTTCAGCTCCAGGACTTGCATTCCCCATGATCTACTATTGTGACACAGTGCAGAGTGTTGTTGTCTGGCTGCCCTGCCCATGTGACTGGAGACAGTTATGTATGACTTAGCAGGCATGGCTGTGCCATGGCATGTGACTTCCTATTAGTGATCCTGCAGGGGAGTGACATTTGCTACATGCACACCATTGTGGCAATGGCTATCAGGACATGGGTGCATCATGGTGTCTGTCGCTGGTATGCATCACATGCATTTCCTATTTGACTCTGGGCATCCCTTTCATCCGGACACCTGCACTGACTCAGTGGCAAGAGTTGTGATGTGTGCATGTCCACATGCTTCACCGGGTTCTCTGCACTGTCCAAATACTGTGTAGGTGGTGCATGTGTCCACACCGGGGTATTGCCATCCCACAGACACCATACAGATGGGTGCAAGGCCAGGTGGGATGTGAGTGCCATGGTTGACCATCAGACTGACAATTGACTTCTCCTGTTCTGTTTGTGCAGTTTTAGCAATGTTCAACTAAGGATGCCAGGGCTTGCTCTGTAATGTGCTGTACTTACTGTGGTGTGTGCGTTCGGTGCAGGTGACTGATGTCTGTCTGTTTCCCTATTGATTGCAGATACATCCACGGCCACAGGAGGGGACAGCTCCACGGACCAGGAGGAGCCGCAGAGCCAGACTGGGTCAGCAGCCGAGCAGTGGTCGGAGGGACCCAGTGGCACGGAGGGGAGCCACACCGAGGAGTCCTCAGCACCATCCACCTCAGCTGAGGACCAGAGCAACTCGGACGATGACTCCCTTATGGAGGCGGGTGTCAGCAGCCACCACACCCCAGCTAGTGTTGCTGTCCCCGCCACCACCACCACCACCACCGCCCTCCCGTTGGCTCCCATTCCCGAGGTCCGTGGAGGCTCCCATGTTCGGGAGCGTGTCTCCTTCGGGCCAGGCACCGCACCCCCTGCACCTGTGTCCCCTGCTGCCCTGAGTGAGGAGTCTGTGTACCTCCTCCACCAGCTCCATGTAGGACAGACAGCGATGCTGAGTGTCCTCCATGCACACACCAGTCTGTTGACTCAGCTGGTGTCATTCATGGAGGGCATCTCATCGGGCATGTCTGACCTACAGAGGGGCAATAGGTCCATGGACTCCTCCCTGACGGCAGCAGTGTCCCTCCTCCGACAGTCCCTCACCCCTCCTGCCTCTGCCCCATCCACACTCCCCAGCACCTTACCCGTCCCAAGCACACACACACTGGCACAGGCACACACCAGCACAGACACATGCAGCACAGGGACACACACGCCAGAAACAAGACGCACACGCACGCACCGTCAGGGGACTGCAACCACACTCACAGGGGATGGGGCACAGGCACAAACACACGCATCCACAAGCACTGCGCAGTCCTCAGTTGCCTCTCCCTCCAAAGACCCTCCCTTGCCTCACCTGCAACCCCATACACACAGCGGCTCTTCCTCTGTGACCTTGGCCTCTCCCCTCCGACCCAGCTGATCC
Source organism: Calotriton arnoldi (assembly GCA_963921515.1). Taxonomy (NCBI): domain Eukaryota; kingdom Metazoa; phylum Chordata; class Amphibia; order Caudata; family Salamandridae; genus Calotriton; species Calotriton arnoldi. The sequence goes on along the minus strand of CAWUFW010003005.1, from coordinate 562,038 downwards.
AGCATTCAGGGGGAAGAGGAAGCCCACCCACACGGAGCGGAGTGCCCCTGGCCCCCGGACACCATCCCCCAGGCGCGGACCGACTGAGGCCCCCACCCGCAAGTCCCCCCGGTCCCGGAAGAGCAAGACCCCGCCGCCGCCCTGCAGCTCAGGCACCAAGTCTCCTTCCTCCATCCCTCAGGCCCCCACTCCACAGGTGCCCCCACCACACCCTGCCCCAGGTTCCCCCACCCACAGATACACCATCCCCAGAAGGGTCAGGCCTTCTCCCCTGCCACTTGCTCTTCCGGCCCCACACCCCCGCTGCGCTTGTCTGTACCACTGATGTGGTGAGGGTGTCCTCCCCTCTGTCCTGCCCACCTTTCCTGATCCCCATTCTCCTCCCCTGGAGGTGGGCACTGCAGTGGAGTCCACTATCACCCTGTCTGACTTGGGCGCTGCAGTGGCGGACCTGTCCACTCCATCTGCAGGGTCCACTGCAGTTGTGCCGGCACCCACAACATCTGAGTCATGCCCCCAGTTGTGCCGGCACACACCATGTCAGACACCTCCACTGCAGTTGTCAGTGGCTCTCCAGCACCCACCACCCCTTCCCTGCCTCCTCCTGGTGAGCCCTGATCCTGTCCCTGCGGTGCCTGGCCTGCCCCCGTATGCCCCTCCTAGGGGATTGTCCCCGGTTGTGATCAGTGCAGGCATGCATAGGGTGACATCTGCCACTGTCACCCTGTATAGACTTCCTTGATGGACTGGCCATTGGCCTTTGTTGATACCTTGCAGTTCTTCCAAGTTTTGAACCCACATGCTGAATAAAGCAACTTTCTGTTCTCTAGTGGTTTTGCTTCTGATGTACATGATGTTGATGATGCTAACCGTGCCCTTGCTGCAGTGATGGTGATTTTTGGACTCATGAAAATGAAGTGTTACTGTGCATGTACCCATGTGTTCCAGGGGGACAGTGTCCTATCCTGTGGTGAATCCATGTCGTCCTTAGCAGCATCTGAGGGTGTCATGTATTCAATATTTGGCAATGGGATTTCCTACTTACATTAGCAATGTCACATCTGTGGGTTCCACCCATGCACATCTGTTGTGTTTGCCATTGTTCAATTAGTCTAGTTCCCTGACCGTGTGGCCATCTCCACTGGACATGCAGGTTTGGGCATCAATGGGGAAGGACTCTTCTGTGTTGTCAGTGCAACTTGCTATACATGTGTGTTGGATCTGTGCTGTTGATTTCGTTGACATTCCCATGACCAGGCTGATGTGACGGGAGCCTTCATTTGGTGCTAATTGTTGACTGTGTGACCAAGTGTTCTGCTGACATGATGGAGCCCTACTGATGCGACATATGGCACAGCTTTCCTCACACAGGAGTGGAGTCCCCTCATGGCAGTGTGTACTCCTGTGACATCTCGTGCGCCCAAGGTGTGTGTTGTATGAGCATGTGTGTGTGTTCACTTCCATGTTGCTGTGCATGCTGGGATCCCTAGTGATGTTCCTGTTTGTGATGCTTGCTGAGTTGAGCTATGTTCCCCCAAAGTCTTCTCCCTGGGTTCTCTGTGATGTGGGTGCATGGCACATTACTGGTCATCAGGGTGTCACCCATAGGTGTGTTTGCTGTCAGGGCTGAGTTTGTGGGCAGACGCTGATGTGTCACAGTCCGGATTCCCCTTTGCACTTGTTGTTGACACCTGTCATGTGATTTCTGGTTTGTGTTAGCTTTCATTGGTTGTGACACGTTGTGTGTGTGACTGCTGGCACTCCTCAGGGCTGCAATGTTGGTAGTTGTCTATGTGTGTCCTTTGTGGGTGACCTTGGCTTCTTCATAGGTGTGTGACTGTGGCTGGGATCCCATTGGTTGGTGTGGTATTGCCGTCATGTCCATGTACAGCGTAGTGTGCAGTGTGTCAGACATTCAGGAGTCTGGTAGAGTGGCCATGTGTGATGTGTTCCTGCACCTTGGTTCCCACCACCCCCTGGGATTGTCATGGGTGCATGTGCAATGTCACCAGTGCATGTGAGCTTCACTGCTGCACATTGTTGGAGGTCGAGGTGTGTGGTGTTGAGTGTGTGCAGATGAGAGTTGTTGCCCGGCTAGACCCCTGCCTCCATGTTGGCCTTGGCTGACAGGCCGTGCTGGTTGATTTGTGCTTGTGTAGGTGTGATGGTAGTTTGTTGCTCAGGACACATGACTGTGGTTCACAGTGTGAACGACATCTAGCTTTGTCATCACAGTGGGATTGTAATGCAGTCCAGGGTCACCACATTGTGGGGGCCCTGGGTGTGGTGCTGTGGTGTCTGTGTGTCTTGCTGTGTCAGTTGCTGTTCCTACATGCTTGTGTGACATGTGTGATTTGTGCTCCCACTCATCTGACAATGCCTGATTGCCCACATAGGGGATTTGGATCCATGAGTTACCTTTGTGTGGCACTGTATGCACGTCTGTGTAATTGGTATTCAGGCCTCCTCATGTGTTGTGTGTTTGCCTGGGGACACTGGTACTCCCCCTCACCTGTTGTGTTTGATGTGCAGTGTGGGTCTGCCTGTTTGTGTTTGTGCATCTGCACCACTGCATTGGCATATCTTTAGTGTGCCATTGGCTGTATGTTGTTTGGTGTGTTTGCCCTGCTGTCCCTGGGACTCCTAGGTCATCAGTCAGCACAATGATCATTGTGTGTGTCCCCCATTGCTGCCATGGTATGGTATCTGTTCACCTCCCTTCTACAGTCTCCACTGGGTATCTGAATTTGTGTGCCCATTGGTGCAAATATGTGGGTCTGCATTCTGATGGTCACTTCTGTCATTGAGTCATTGATGAGTGTTGACAGTGTCAGCCCCCATGGGTGATGTTTGTCTGCACATGGCCAAAGGTATGTCTTGTTTGCACTGCACTGTTTGCCTCCCCATTCTATGTTGCTATGGGACACAAGCACTACTTTGCCACTGATGTGTTTGTTGTTCTGTGACCAGGAATAATCCATGCAGTTTGGCAGTTGCAGCTTATTCTTTGTCAACACATACATTTTGGTCACTGTGATGATGGGGGTCTGGACCCCACTGCCACAATGTTCAATATGTGCTTCAGCTATGGACCCCACACTCACATTTTGGTCACTGTGATGATGGGGGTTTGGACCCCATTGCCACAATGTTCAATATGTGCTTCAGCTATGGACCCCACACTCACATTCTGGTCACTGTGATGATGGGGGTCTGGACCCCACTGCCACAATGTTCAATATGTGCTTCAGCTATGGACCCCACACTCACATTTTGGTCACTGTGATGATGGGGGTTTGGACCCCATTGCCACAATGGTCAATATGTGCTTCGGCTATGGACCCCACACTCACATTTTGGTCACTGTGATGATGGGGGTTTGGACCCCATTGCCACAATGGTCAATATGTGCTTCAGCTATGGACCCCACACTCACATTTTGGTCACTGTGATGATGGGGCTTTGGACCCCATTGCCACAATGGTCATGGCCTGCTTGCATTGTGGGTGCCACACACATTTATGTGTGGCACTTGTGATAGGGGGTCACATTGTATGTCCACAGTCCTGTTCAGTGTTGTAGGCATTTGACACAGTCTACACACGCTTGTCATGGTGTTGGGGGGATGTCTTTGTGTTGCATTCTTTCTGCTGGTGTGTGCTTCTTGTGGCATGTATTTGCCATCCTGTGAGTGGGGTGGTAGTAGTAGGCATCCAGCCCCCTGGGTAGAGGTGGTAGTAGTGGTAGGCACCTGGCACCCCTGGGTTGAGGTGGTAGTTGTGGTAGGCACCTGGCACCCCCATGGGTAGAGGTGGTAGTAGTGGTAGGCACCTGGCACCCCCTGGGTAGCGGTGGCAGTAGTGACAGGCATCCAGCCCCCCATGGGTAGAGGTGGCAGTAGTGGGAGGTACCTGGCTCCCCCTGGGTAGAGGTGGTAGTAGTGGTAGGCACCTGGCACCCCCTGGGTAGAGGTGGTAGTAGTGGTAGGCACCTGGCACCCCCTGGGTAGAGGTGGCAGTAGTGACAGGCATCCAGCCCCCCATGGGTAGAGGTGGTAGTAGTGGGAGGCACCTGGCACCCCCTGGGTAGAGGTGGTAGTAGTGGGAGGCACCTGGCACCCCTGGGTAGAGGTGGTAGTAGTGGTAGGCACCTGGCACCCCCATGGGTAGAGGTGGTAGTAGTGGTAGGCACCTGGCACCCCCTGGGTAGAGGTGGCAGTAGTGGGAGGCACCTGGCACCCCTGGGTAGAGGTGGTAGTAGTGGTAGGCACCTGGCACCCCCTGGGTAGAGGTGGCAGTAGTGACAGGCATCCAGCACCCCATGGGTAGAGGTGGTAGTAGTGGGAGGCACCTGGCACCCCCTGGGTAGAGGTGGTAGTAGTGGGAGGCACCTGGCACCCCCTGGATAGAGGTGGTAGTGGTGGTAGGCACCTGGCACCCCCATGGTAGACGTGGTAGTAGTGGTAGGCACCTGGCACCCCCTGGGTAGAGGTGGTAGTAGTGGTAGGCACCTGGCACCCCCTGGGTAGAGGTGGTAGTAGTGGTAGGCACCTGGCACCCCCTGGGTAGCGGTGGCAGTAGTGACAGGCATCCAGCCCCCCATGGGTAGAGGTGGCAGTAGTGGGAGGCACCTGGCACCCCTGGGTAGAGGTGGTAGTAGTGGTAGGCACCTGGCACCCCCTGGGTAGAGGTGGTAGTAGTGGTAGGCACCTGGCACCCCCATGGGTAGAGGTGGTAGTAGTGGTAGACACCTGGCACCCCCTGGGTAGAGGTGGTAGTAGTGGTAGGCACCTGGCACCCCCTGGGTAGAGGTGGTAGTAGTGGTAGGCACCTGGCACCCCCTGGGTAGAGGTGGCAGTAGTGGTAGGCACCTGGCACACCCATGGGTAGAGGTGGTAGTAGTGGTAGGCACCTGGCACCCCCTGGGTAGAGGTGGTAGTAGTGGTAGGCACCTGGCACCCCCTGGGTAGAGGTGGTAGTAGTGATAGGCACCTGGCACCCCCATGGGTAGAGGTGGTAGTAGTGGTAGGCACCTGGCACCCCTGGGTAGAGGTGGCAGTAGTGACAGGCATCCAGCCCCCATGGGTAGAGGTGGTAGTAGTGGGAGGCACCTGGCACCCCTGGGTAAAGGTGGTAGTAGTGGTAGGCACCTGGCACCCCCTGGGTAGAAGTGGTAGTAGTGGTAGGCACCTGGCACCCCCATGGGTAGAGGTGGTAGTAGTGGTAGGCACCTGGCACACCCTGGGTAGAGGTGGTAGTAGTGGTAGGCACCTGGCACCCCCTGGGTAGAGGTGGTAGTAGTGGGAGGCACCTGGCACCCCCCTGGGTAGCGGTGGCAGTAGTGACAGGCATCCCGCCCCCCATGGGTAGAGGTGGCAGTAGTGGGAGGCACCTGGCACCCCCATGGGTAGAGGTGGTAGTAGTGGGAGGCATCTGGCACCCCCTGGGTAGAGGTGGCAGTAGTGGGAGGCACCTGGCACCCCCTGGGTAGAGGTGGTAGTAGTGGTAGGCACCTGGCACCCCCTGGGTAGAGGTGGTAGTAGTGGTAGGCACCTGGCACCCCCCTTGGTAGTGGTGGCAGTGGTGACAGGCATCCGGGCCCCTATGTGTATATGTGGCATTGGTGATGGGCATCCCGCCCCTATGGTGCTGCTGTTTCTGGAGTAAGTTATTTCTGCATCCCTGTGTGTGTGTGTGATATGTCTGGTACGTGTAGTTTGTGTTTGTGGTTGGTGTCTGACTTACCTTCTGCGGGGTACGCGTCCGTGCCTGTTCCGGTAGTAGATGTAGAATATTGGTAGGATCAGAACGATGGGATTCATTGTTGGTTCGTCTCGTTCGTCTTCGTCGTTGCTTCGCCTCGTCCTCGTCGCTGGCGTGTTCGTCTCGTGGATCGTGTTGTGGCGCGGTTCGGAGCTTATGTGCGCCTCTCCCGGATGCTTTGACGTGCCGTGCGTAGCGACGGGTTCGGCGCGTACGGGAAGCGCATCGTACTTGTCCGGCCGGACGGGGCTGCTTTTTGGCTTCCGGGCGACTCGTATCTGCGTTTACGGATCCGGCTCGGTCGGGGATCAGGACCTGGATTGGGTGAGTACGACTCGGTCGGAATCTGCGCTGTTGTGCGCATCGTACTTGTTCGTTCGGATTCATGTGCGGATCGGTCGGGAAACAGGCATTCGCATGGCTTTTTTCCCGACCGAATGGCGTTGGGTGCGTCTCCGACCGAGATCGGAATCGACCCCTATGTGTGACACATATATAAATGCAAGAAGAATTGAGCAGTAATACCTGTTCAGTGAAATAAACTACAGAAATGACCGCATTTTAAGTAACAAAATGGTCTAGACGTGCCATTAAAAAAGATCAACATCCTTCAAGTGCTTATTTAAGGTCACTACCTTACTTCCCTTCTTCCTAAATGATCAGATTGGATATTTTTGGAAGAGGTAGTCTGAAGCAAACAGAGTTGTGCTGTTGAGAGAGAAAAGGCGAGTACGTGTCCTACAAAAATTCTAAAATAATTTATGCATTGTGGTGACAAAAAAAAGTGTATCCTGCTGATGTACTGCAGGCAGAGTAAGGTAGTGTTGATGTCCTCTGTCAGACCAGCACACATGTTAATTTTGTGCTAATCTCGCCCCTTGATACTGTTCCAGCAATGAAAGTGTGGTTCATCAATCCTTGGTACAGGGTAAAGGAGTGGTGCTTTACAGAATGCAACTTCAAACAATGCTTCATTAGTGATGCTCATCTGCACTCTCACATTCTCAGAACTGCTGCTGTGTCCTGGCAGAAGTGAAAATTTAAATCGTCACGTTGAGTACCACAATTGTTTAGCTTCTACGGCGAACATACATGGATCTGACATAAACATGAACTTCAATGCGGTAATAGATGTTTTTTCGAAAATAATGATTATAATATTTTTCTAAAACTTAATCTGCTGTACAATTGTGCAATGCCAAAAAAAGAGAACTCCAAGAGATATGTGAATGAGTATATTCTAAACTTGCGGCTCAGTTCACAAAGATAATTTACTGTACGGGAAGTAATACTACCGGAGTAGTACTTCACATACTCATAAATGCATTTGTGAATCGGTCCCACATATCCATCAGCCTTAATTCTCAAAAAACCTTCCCATACGAAAAACATTAATTCCGAAACTGATTTACAATTTTGAATACTTTAATCATTTTTACTTGGATTGATCAAGTTGTTCTTGATGGAGAGTTACGAAGCATAATTTTGCTTTTTTACGCATTTTACACATAAGATAATTGTGATATTGTCCCTAAGAAAGGTGTCTTTGTATATTTAAAGACGCTTGTTTTTTTACTTGTAGACAATAATTTTCACCATACAGCTGCATGCATAGGTGGCATTCAGTCAGAGAACCTATTTACTTTCTACTGTGAAAACCTTAATAATTAACGAACCTAATGCACATTAGGCTATAATTATACTGATGAAAAATTGCAGCTTTACCTTTGAGCCTAGTGTGGGCTTTAATTAACTGTTTACGGAAATGTTATCTACCTTCACATATTGCAGGAGTTTTCTTCATTCATCAAATTCATCTCGCAAGAGAAGGAGCATGGGAGAGAGATGTTCAGATGAACATAGTCTGTTTGGAGATAATTGAGCTCGATCGTAGCTAATTATTTCAAATAAATTATTTACAGAAAATGCATGCAGTGTCACTGCTGTTGGTGTACAAGATTCTTATAAATCCGAAAAGCCCAATTTTTAGGATAAAAAAATACCTTTGAGAATTTTACTTCATAATGATGAATCTGGCAAAGATGGTCTGACAGTTTTAGATCTTATCACCTTGATCCCGAAGTAACAGTATGTGAAGGAAGGATTGCTACTTGAGAGACAAAGAAGCAATGGGATGCTGTACTAAATTACCATTTCAGTGACATACCAATTCGCTTTGTATTCATGAAAGACTTAGCATGGAAGAGAGTGCCCTTCACAGCATGAACTGTATATAGCATACAGTGATGGGAGAGTTTTGACAAAATTATCAAAGATGTAATATGTATTATAATGATGATGCGGCGAGTCGATGAATTACAGTTTCTGCTCTCTGTAAATCATGCGATTTCAGGGGACTTTATTCTTAGGAACAGCTAGTTATATAAGACAAAGTGGAGCCTGCAACTGTTTCACTCTGGGGCATATTTACTAAAAAATATCGGAGCCACGCTCCGACATTTTAAAACGCCGGGATGCACCATATTCACAAGAATACAGCGCACCTTGCGTTTCACCTAGCGCTGGCGCTAAAAAAGCTGCCTAGCGCCAGTGCGGGCACCCTGCTGCCATGTTGCAAGGGTGCCTGTGCTGCAAGGGTGATTGTTTATGTGCAGAACGGAACACCTTCCTGCACATAAACAATTATTAAAGGCAATTTGCTCTTTCTCTGGGTGCTCTTTCTATGTGTGCAGAATGCAGCACACCTGGGAAGAGCTAAATTTGAGGAGAAATTAGTAATTTCTCCTCATACTGCCATACTAAGACCAGGTATTCCCTGGCGTTAGTTTTTGACTCTGCCTCAGCCAGCATCAAAAAAGCAATGGGTGTTGCGATGGAATGCCCACTGCAAAACCCATTGCATGCCCCTTTGCCGCAGAGAACTGCAGCAGAAAGGGGCACATTAACAAGGTGGTATTAAGCCACGTTAAGTGGCTTAGCGCCAGCTTGTAAAATTGTGAAATGATGCTACACCACCAGAGCTTCAATAAAAGTGACGCTCCGGGTACAAAAGGGGCTTGTAAATATGCCCCTCTGTTATCACAGTTATGGAGCTCAAACCCCAAAAACACTGCTGTATCACCACACACTAAAATACCATGCCACACCAGCCCTGCACTGCCACCCCATTCACCACTCTTTTTGCTAAAGCAATGAGGTACCTCCTTAGAGCACAACACATTGACTTTCAACTACTGAAAATCTACCCACTATTATCTCAACACGTGCACTGCCACTCCCACCAGTACACTACAATGCCACCATTACAGGTTGACCTCCTAGCACTGCCAGTAGCGGCTGATATGGGGTAGTAGTGGTGGGGAGAGGGGGGGTTGAAAAAATATAAAAAATGTAAAGAAATATTCGCTTACCTGCCAATCTTCTGTCGACGCAGGAAACAGGAAGCGCACAGGCTCCCAGACTCCCCTAGTCAATCACAACACTGCTGTCACCAGCATGACAGCAGCGTCATGATTGGTCTGAGGACCGTGGTTCAGCACTCAGACAGGGAGTGGGAGGCTGTGCATGTTCCCCACCCAGGATGTGCAATACTGCTTGGTGGAGAAATGCTAAGTGTGCATGACTGTTTGGCCGGCCCAAGATGGTCTGCCAAATCATCAAGCGCAATAAGAAAGTGCCCACCACTCCTCCCCCTGCTCTGTGGGAAGACCAGCCCCGCCCGCACCCACAGAGCCAGTTGTGAAAACTAAAATGATAATAACATGATGTTATTATCCTTTTATTTTTTCTGTGGTGCGATGTTCCTCTGCCGTGGAGGTGCCGCTGCTGAGCACTGCACTACTGAACACTATGTCATGAAGCAGGACACTACAACTTAGTTGCCCTACAAAACCTGGCACTTCATCTAAGACCACAGTCATACACTCTAGAATTCATTGCACCAATCCTGACACAGAATGACGACCCCCTAATAGTACTGTTACCCTCGCAATCAGCACTATTCTGCACCAACATTTTGCACCAGGTTTTGTGTCACAAAAATTACGCAATCTGGCACAAAATGTTAATTTTGAATCTACTTTTCATCATAATACATGTTTTGTGCTAGAATGTTGCCTGAAAGTAACACAAAACACTGCTTTGCACTGGTGTGCATTACTTTGTGTTGGGCAGGGGTGTTCCTTGGGTGGTACATGGACGATCCCATGCAACCACCCATAGTTCTTGAGTCTAACAATAGCAGATAAGGCTTTGCACCAAAAAAAGAACTCCTCATAGGCTTATAAATAAGAATGAGCCGCCAACACCAACCGCACCAGCCGCAGAAGAGGAGAGGGGATTGCAAACCCCAGCGTGCATAGCGCCAGGAGGCGCTGCTAGCAGTTTTCCCGCGCCCGGAGGCGCATTTAGTCAGCTCGCGGCTCCCGCATCACGGGACGCGCCCGGGCAAAGCCCAGGCCAAGGGCGGGCCCGTCTGCACCCGTCAGAGCCTGGAGGAGGCTGGGCAGGGCCCTTTCTCTTGGTTCTGCAATTCCTGCAACCTGCAATTAGTCTTGTGGTGTCAATTTACGTCTAAAACCCAAGGGACTCCTCAAGGTAACTTCACTGTATTTGATTCATTGATACGTAAGGGTTATTGTTTATTACACTATGGGGAAGCGAAAGCCCACACCTGCCCCAAAAACCACTGATACCACTCTAGATGGTTTTTTGCAAAAGGCGGTGGGAGCTATCAGCAAGGAAATAGAGCGTGCTGAACGGAGACTTTCTTTGGCACCAACTCCTGAGCAACTGCCTGTTCCCTGTTACCATCTTCAAACAATGATTCCCATGCGGCTATATCAGAAACTGTTACTGTGGACAGGCCTCAAGCCCCTATTTCACCTACTGTGATAGTTCTGAGCCAGGGTGAACCACGAGGTACGCAGTATGGTGAAGCGAGCCCTATTCATACAACATCAACGAAGGTTGGCCCATTGACTGCAACAGGAGGAAAGAGGAAACGAACTGAGAGAGCGGGGACTGCTCATAAGATCAATAGTCAGTCGCCCAAGATAAAAAGAGCTAAACAAACACACATATCAGGGAAAGTTGTTAAATCATGTATAGGAGGGGTAACCAATGTTGGGCAGGATGGGTCTGATATTTTAACCGGAAAACTGAGTAAGTTTGTTCAGGAAGCCCTAGCACCAATTCTGATAAGATTAACAAATATTGAGGCGCAACTAACTATTGTCTGTAAAGACTTAGCGCCAGTAGAAAATACTCCACTACACATCCCAATTGAGAGAGATATACCACCCAGGGATATAGCCGAAGGGCGGGGGGTAACTCATCGGAGGCTTCATCTAATGGGGTGGCCTCTGGGAAGGCACCATCTACCCTCAGTGGTATTCCCCGACCTCGTGGTCACATACAGGAGGCCATAAATATGAGTACACCGGTTGAGTTAGCAGAAGATCCCGTTTCCCATGGAAATTCCCCCCCCGAGACAACATCTGGGTCTTGTTCCCTAAAATATCTAATTTAGGGGATGGGGGTAGACCCCTCTTGGGGGACACAACGTCCCATAGTCGCCCATATGGCCCATTAGGTGGGAAGGGGATCACTGACTCACTAAATTTGCCCCCAGAAAGTACCCCCTACACTTTGATTTTAACTGGGGTTCCGAGGTTATCTCCCAGCCAAAAAGAAAGCTGCCAGAGCCTTATAAATAAATCTGCACATTGTTGTTCCAGGAAAACCCCACCCTATTTTAATTGGTTTGAATACATCATCATGGCCAGGCGGGTGAGTTGGGTAGGTGGCACAAAGAAAAGTATTCGGGGGGACTATGTGGTGCTCAATTTCAGCGATGCGAGGTGTGTTCACTTTGCTTTAAACCAGCTGAAAGACTCGCCTAGCGAACAGATAAAGGCTCGACCTTTGGGTTTCTTTTACCCTCCTAGCCAGGTTTTCTCCTTTGGCATGCGGCCTACTCAGCCTAGACATATCACAGATGTCCCCACCCGCTCCTCCTCCTTCCATTCTAATCGCTATGAAGTACTCTCAGACCTAACCGAGATTGATTGACTAACTAGACAATCCGGTTGGCATCTAGATAATGAAAATAAGGGCCCCTCATATGTTGACTTAGGGGGAGTAGCGATTAAAGAGGCATTTGGTAACACAAAATCCCCTAAAAAACTTGTCATAAATTTCGCTGGTTCCTTTGTAAAGGAGAACTTGAGAGACTCGAGAACCAGCTCAGTGGTCACAATTACAGCCATTGAAAATATGTGTCAGGATGAGGGGCCGATCCAGATACCCGTGGCCAGTCCTCTTGCCTCAACAGTCATACCATCAGATACGGGCCTGGGCCACTCTATACCCCCAGTTGAATTAATCTCCTGGAACGTAGCAGGAATCCGCTCGAAATTATCGGATGAGGTCTGGCTAGAATATATCAGGGGATTTGATGTTATTTGTTTACAAGAAACATGGGCTAAAGAGAGTATAGTGATGGATGGCTATCATGCCTTTGATGTGCCTGCCACAGCATCCTTATCTGGGAGGGCAAAAGGAGGGCTGGTAACCTTACTTACAGTTAAATTCGGTTCCATAAAAGCTCACTGTGTAGGATCATCACAGTGGTTTCAATTGATTATGATTGCTAATATGATGCAGGTTAGGGTTTTACTTGTAAATTGGTACTATAATATTTTCGACCCAAAGAACTGTCATGTTATAGAAGCCCTGCAAATGGAAATTGCTAATGTTTCCGGGAAGTGGCAGCCCTTATGTGTTCTGTGGGTGGGGGATTTTAATTGTACGTCCTGTGAATATAGTAATGAAAGAGCTTGTGGTCTCCTGGATACAGATGGACAGCCCTTGGCGCATTTCATTCACACTCCGCAGGGTGAGGCACTAAATACCATCATTATTGAGAATGATTTGGATAGTTTGACTAATAGTTTCTCAGCTCAGTGCCCCACTTTTGTTGGCGGGGGTAGGGAAAGCTTCATTGACTTTATGTTTATTCCCAGGGAGTTTTCTTCACTGGTTTGTGATTTTAATGTAGAACCAAAAATATCGAGTGACCACAACCCACTCACTGTCTCACTTAAAGTAACAGCCAGCACCACAGGGGGTGATGGTCGCCGGATTGACTATAACCGCAATAAAGGTGTAAGAATAAACTGGGGTGAAATAAATCCATCACTACTTGAGGGGGAACTAGTCAGAGCAAATCATGATTTGATCATGGGCTGCCTTCAGCAGGATTCTCCCTCAATAACGATTGTACAAAATTTTGAATGGATTTGCATTAATGTAGCAAATAGATTAACACGCCCAGCTAGGCCCAAGCAGCACCACGAAACACGATGGTTCAATACAGAATGTTCTAGAGCCCACAAGACCTTAAAAATCGCCCTCCAATCTATCCCGCGTAATAGAGAACAAATAAAAAGTGCTAGACGTTTATATAAAAATACCATCAATAAAAGAAAAGAGGAGTTGAGGCGTCTAGCATGGGAGGATTTGGAGAGAGCTAGTGCTCTCAAAGATAGTAAAAGTTTTTGGGCCATCATTAACCGACCCCAGTTTACTGAGGAAGCGGGAAAAATGGACTCAATGATTCTGGGTGACATTTGGGAATCTCATTTTGCGTCCATTTTTAACCCAAGCGGTAGGGATTTGTCGGTGTGTAATGAGGAGCTTCCAGCAGACTTGGCACAAGCAGATGAGCTTAGTGCCTCGCTTATGGTGGCAGAGGTGGAAGAAGCACTAATGAAGGGAATAAGTAAGAAGGCACCAGGTCCAGATGGAGTTCAATTAGATCTTTTTAAGCTAAATACAAATCTTTGGGCACCCCTGCTGACTAAAGTTTTTAAATCGGTGGTGATTGGTTCAATTCCAGCCTCCTGGAAAGAGGCCATAGTTGTGCCTGTGTTTAAAAAAGGGAATAGAAACGACCCTGCCTGTTATAGGCCTATTTCCCTTATTGACGCCACCGTCAAGGTGCTGGGTAGGGTAATCCTTGCCCGACTAGAGACCTGGGCAACTAACAAGAGGATTATCAGTATGGCTTCTGAAGGGGGCTGGGAACAACAGAGCAATGCCTAAATTTGTCCCTGATTATGGGCAAGTACATGAAGGCAAAAGGTGGTTCTATCCACCTTGCCTTCATGGACTTGTCCAGCGCATTTGATACTGTCAACAGGGAGAAATTTTGGGCGCTATGGCAGAAATGGGCTTTGAAAAGGCGCTGATTCTACTTTTAAAAAGACTTCATGCAAACACCTCCGTCTCCATAAGATTCGGCCTACATGGGGAAAGGACTAAGCCCATTGCCTCAACTGAAGGAGTTCGGCAGGGGTGCATTTTAGCTCCTTTTCATTTTTTTTTATTTATACAAATGGTTTGGAAGCGTTTTTATTGGGCAAGAAAATTGATTTTCCTCGTATTAAAGGCAACCCAGTCCCGCTACTCTCGTATGCGGACGATACTGTACTTATGGCCTGGACAGCCAACAGTCTACAAACCTCATTGGACGCTTTTACGAATTTTATGGTGGCTCTAGACTTGAAAGTCAATATTTCAAAGTCTTATATAATGGTATGTGGCCCAAAAAATACCAAAACCCGAAGTTTTAATGTAAGGGGCAAGACTATCCAAAAGGTGGAAACATTCACATATCTGGGGAACATGTTTAATAAGGAGATGAAATGGGATTCTTTGGTCACGGCAAGGGCCCAGCAAACAAGCAGAGTAGTGGAGGGGCTGTTTAGGTTTGCCTGTAAGTTAGGCCATAAGCCAGTGCCTGAGCTTGTTACTTTATACAAAGCAAAATGCTTGTCGGTTGCATCTTATGGGGCGGGTGTGTGGGGCTACCAAAAAAATCGCTTGTTATAAGTGGTGGAAAACAAGTTCATAAAACGCTTGTTGATGATTCCAAATAGCTCTGCCAACTCTTTCTCTCACCAAGAAGTGGGGATGGAATATATAGAAGATCGCATTGGCATTGCCCCCCTGATCTTATGGACCAAAATATGGGTCTTTGAAGAATTACAGTTTTCTAGGGAGATTATCGAAGACTGCATTAATTTGGACAAGTCTTTGAAGATTCCTTGGCTTCGTTTTGTGAGGGATAGGTTATTCGAGATTGGGTTGGGCGAGTACTTTGACACCCCGATGAGTATCCCTACAGATGCAAAGGTTATAATAAAAGAAGAGTATAACATCTGGGCAACCTTGCGTCATTCGCAATTGGAGCCGTCAGGTCCTAGCTGCCCTTTTATGCCTAAACATCAATTTTACCTATCCTTCACCACGAATAGTCAGATGCGCTTTCTTTTAACAAGATTCCGCTTAGGCACTTTGCACTTTTTAGCGGCATTTCCCAAACAATCTGGGTGGTTGGACAACCTTACTCCCTGCCCTTGCAACAATATGGCATCCCAGAGCACCCTGCACTTTACTCTTTTTTGTGCACTTTATAAAGAACCGAGGAGAAGATTCTTGGTACCCCTACTAACGAATATTCGCCCATGCACATATGTTGAGGGGTTTAGACATCTGCAATCGTTGACCAATTCTGTTATTTGTAGTGCGGTGTTAAATTTCATTAAAACAGCAATGGGCATTAGGAAACGTTATGAATTACAGTAACTGGTTGGGGAGAAGAAATTATTTGTATAATTCTATTTTAACAAATATGAAATTTTATGGCCGAGGAGGCATTTATTCTTAATTGTGATTTTACTTCATTAAGGATTTTTTATTATCTCTTTTTTTTTATATATATATTTTAAAAATGTATTTTAAAATTGTATTGTTTGTTTGTCAAACTTTTGTGGTCTTGTGCCGAATAAAGGTAATTTGGAATTGGAATTGGAATGAGTTCATTTGTCACAACTTTTCTAACTTTGTATGTGTTCTGCATTGTGGGAAAGTTTGTCTAGATGTAGTACTTGTACTGGCAGAGTACTATTCTAATACAAAACCAGTGCTAGACATGAAGCTGACACCTTTCACTCTGGTGGAAAGTTGTAAACGTGATGCTAGCAGCCTGATTGTGCTCCAAATCTAGGGACAGATCATGACAATGCCATATCTTAGTAGATAAGGCACTTTCCTGATGTCCCACGCAATGCAGCATAGCAACTTTAGTTGCTGCCCTGCATTGTGTGAAATCTTTGTAAGCCTGGGGACGCATTTCTCCCTGCGACATTATCTCCACCACTTCCACACCACACAGCACCTTGCAGACACTTCCCATTGCTGCCTTATTTCTCTTAAAACTTCAATGTATCATTATACATTGATAATTTCCAACAATATAATATAACCCCTACCATCTTTGCAGAAAAAAAGGACTGTTGGACCACAATGGCTCCAAAGAACACCCTACTACTTACTACAGACTAGTACTACTACTCCAGCCATTGGAATACCACTTGTAACAATGAACTACCACCGCAAAATACTGCACTCTTGCCCCACTGCATTGCAATACAATAGCACTGTACCACTTCACCAGTGTAGGCCTCCTCACTGCACCACTCTATATCAGTGTAAAACCCCTACATATTACTGACGTCCCACCACCCAGTCTGGTTCTACATCCACACACTGCTACTTTGCGACCGACCATACTGAAAAGTCACTTACCAAAATGAGACTGCTACCTTACACCTGTGCACCACACCACCCCCTCCTCCATCTCACATTCCACATTCGCCTCCCCACAATGCTATGCCAGTCTAGATGATTGATACGTTTAACAATCAAATGCAGACATATAATCAAGATTGAGAACATTACATGGGACCACCTTGATGATTGCCTACAAGATATTAGGTTACAATAATCTAAGGATGCTGTGCATGAGTATTGTATGCTGTTCATTTAAACGTAATATTAATTTGGTTAGCATTTGTTTCAGTTTGACTGCTCATATTCAAGAGTTAAATAGAATAGGGTCGTTAGAACCAAGGATGCTGTGCTTGTGTGTTGTGGGCTGCCCATGTAAGTGCAATACTGATTTGTTTAGCAATTGTTCCAGCTTAATTGATCACGGCATGGTCTTGGCAAGATAATTGGAATATGAACGTGTTGAAGGTCTACAAAGAATGCTCTGCCCTATTGCGCTTATAAATGAGATACAATTGCTAAAGCTGGTGAAAATATAAACAGTTGCTGAGTTCAGGTTAAAGAGAAGAATCACTGGTAGAGGAAGTTATGTTATCATTTTTATTTTCAGGTTATTTCTTGAGCATTTCGAACTCCCAATAAGAATTTAAGATAAATGTAAGTTGTTTTCATGTCACTTTCGATTCATATTGCTTACAGAAGCTGTCCCTAACTCTTGTGATATTGTAAGAGTATGATTCTTCACCATTATTTTAATCTAGTCGTGTTCCATTAAAAGGCAATTAATAATAATGTTAAAAAATATGCTGTTGTCCTGTGGCCAGGACAAGGATGTGCAAAGTTTCTCTTCAGCATAAAATGTAGCTGGCATTTTAAAGTAACAGCCTACTCCTAGAAATATGAACATGTAATTTGCTTTTACCACTAAACTGGAGTAGAAGTACTCTTTGAAATATGCATGAGTTGTCAAGTAGTTCTTTTGAAATGTATTGCTCATGAAAATGTCTTAAGTAACAAAAATACAATTGTATGTATGTATGTATGTATGTATGTGTGCATGTATGTATTTATCTTGTGTGTTTTGCATTTCGCCCTAAGTGGGAAGGGTATGCCCAGACGTGGGTCCCGTGCTCACTACGCCACTGGAGTCAAGCTATCCTGGCTGATGAAGGCTGATAGCCTGAAACCGGTCCTAGGATGCTTGATTCCGGTCCAGGGAAGACATGGCTTGGCAGTTCGGTCTGGACTGTTCCCATGAGGCACAGGGTCAAGACTGATTTGCATATGGCTATGTCTGAACTGGGGTGGCGTGGTGAAGCAAAATAACGATGGATTAAACCCAGATCTGTGACTGGGGGTGAATGTTTGCCAATGTGCAGCATTCCGTCCATCATCTTGTGTGTTTTGCATGTATTTATATATATGGCATTTGTATAGCGCAGAACTAGTCAAAGGTACCTGAGTATTATACAGGGTCAAGGACAAGAACAAAGTCAACATGTCATTTGAGAATTATCTGGCTTATGGATTGTTACTACATCATGATATAGAGTTTCATCAACTTTTTCCTAAATTTAAAGAGGGTTGTGGAGGTCCTGATGGATACAAGAGTGTTGTTCCAGATCATAGATGGAAAAGGACTGTTGCCTTGTTTTTGTATTTTATATACTTCTTTGTCTCCAGTCTCATACTCTGTACCAGTCTGTACTGGCTGCAGGTGTCCCATGAACCGCTAGAGATGGTGACCTAATCACACAGATAGACAGAAGTGCAGATTATGATGGTTTTGTAAATTATGCAGTTGGCTTTAAACATTGTGTAGACCAGCATGGGGAGTCAGTCAAGTTCTATCAGAATATAGCTGATGTGATCATATTTCTTCATACTCTGGATGAGACATGCATGCCCTTAAAGGGTGTTAGTGTGCAATCTGGGAGGCTATGGAACCGGGTATTTTTACCAAAAAGGTACAAGATGGCTTGAGCAGCAGTTCCGAAGTGGATGTCTGCAAGGAATGACTTCATTCTCTTCCGTAGAGAGAGTGCTGGTACCAGTCAATATTTGTTATCTTGATAAAGTGGTCCTTTAGAGTGAGTTTGTTGTCCAGGATGAATCCAACTTACTTGGCATTTGGTGGACGTTGGGGATCAAAGCCATCAAGGTTCACGTCATTGAGCTAGGTTTGTACTATTTCTTGCTTCTTATTTTCAGCACATAACATGAGATGTGACCTGGATGAGGTTGAACATCAGGTAGATTCTGTACATTCAAGCCTGGATGATGATCAGGAACTGTTTGAGGTGTAGTGTGCCTGGCATAGAGGAGACTTTCAAACAGAGTTATCTTTCATCTGCATATTGGTGAATTCTAATTCTGTTATCAGTGGGAAGTGTCCCAAGTAAATGTTTAGATGGGAGGTGCGAATATGGAACACAGGGAGGCTTCAAAGATTATAGGGATCCTCTGAGGCCTTGAGGCACTGGTGTTGGCTGTAAAGGTAGAAGGAGAACCATTGAAGGACATTTCAATTGAGTTGAGTATAAGCTCCCTTCTTTTTCAATGATTTTGGTAATGAAGGGTTGCTGAGTGTTCGGTCAGTAGCTTCG
Organism: Calotriton arnoldi; assembly: GCA_963921515.1. NCBI lineage: Eukaryota > Metazoa > Chordata > Amphibia > Caudata > Salamandridae > Calotriton > Calotriton arnoldi. Next base: position 543,074 of record CAWUFW010003005.1, on the reverse strand, counting down.
GGGGTCCTCTAGGACTAGAGTAGGATTCTTTAGGAACAGGAGGATCTAGTAAAAAATAATTTAGTCCAAATATTTAAGATAGCATATGTTTTTGCCAAATGCCTCCTTTAAAACATTGGACATTAGACAAATTATTGTTAAGATAGTTAAGTTGTCTTTTGGACATTCCTCTCTTAATTGTAATTTAGACTGTAGGTCATAAACAGCTTGTTGGTCAATTTAGACTGTAGATCAGAAACATCTTGCTGGTTGTCTAATTATTTTTGATATTTATAGTTTTAATTATAGCCCTATATCTTCGAAAAGTAGTTGCTCTCAAAGGGAATCTGGAGCTAAAATATCAGCAGAGTTTAGTTTATAGGATAAATACTTGTCCATCTAGTCAATGGATACTGCCACAGCCTTGTCCCCTTATTTCAATCTAATGCCAGCATGGAGATGCTTTGTCTCAAGCCAAATATACGCTAACTGTACTATGCAATTTTGCGATCTCAAATCCTACGATTCACAAATTCACCTGGGTTTGTGACCAGAAAATTGCTATTTCCAAGGTACAAGATCATTTGGTATGTCAGAAATTGTTTTTTAATTTATTTAATGGGGAGTGTGTGACCCATAAAGAATTGCAATTTTTAATGGATGGCTAAGGGTAGTTCTTCCAAATTGTGATTCAGTATGATAAGTGTGAAAGGTTTACTACCAGAAATTCAGTTGCAATTCATTGATCAGTTAAACTCCTCAAAGGAGGATTAAATGATTTGCTAAAGGGAAGGAGTAATCTAGGGACCCACTGCCCTTTTGGTAATTGAATTGATGACCATATGGGCTCTCCCTGATGGTCACCAAAATGAGAAACTTTTATTTTTTTAATCAGCACTGGTTTCTTTAAGGAGATTGGGTTGATTTAAAAGAAACAAAAAACATCCCGCCTTGTAGCCAATCACAAGGTGGCACAAATTGCAACCTGCCTAATTAATTTTCAGTATGTAGTTCCTTCTGCCATTCCTTGCAAATGGTGAGGTATTTTTTGACCCAAACTAATACTACATTACTAACATTGTTTGAAAAGGGGAGGGAATTGTTTCAGGGATTATATCATGGTTGTTGTTCTTTGACAAATTACACACCTAAGTGCAGACTCTGGTGTCTTTAACTGGGATCTGCTGCTTGGCCCAGTTAGTCCATTTGGATGATTGTTTCTTGATGTGAGACACAATACTTTTTGTAGTACGTAAAGTAGTAATAAAGTAATGTAGCTACACATATCAAAGCAATATAGTGTGTGGGCTCAGGCAGAGGTTGACAGTAGAGGGTGTTGAGATCAGTTTCAAGCTGTCAATGTGCTATACATGATCAGCTTGACTCAGTAGGGATCTTGAAATGGCAAGCAAAAACAGCTTTGTCTGAGTTACTGTATTACATTGACAGAGAAGTCAGAAGAGGTATGGGAAGCAATGAAAGTGTGCGAGCAGTGAGGGACAATCTGCAATTAACATTTTCAATATAAAATGAATGCTTGGTTTTGTTGAGAGAATATCTGTTGCTGTATATCTGCTGCATGGACTTTATACAGACCACTTTCTATTATACATCTTCTCATTTTCTTTCCAATTTTTGCTTCCTATTAGGTGCTCTCATATCGTCAGAATAGACAGTGCTTTAGGAAAATGTAAAAAAAGAACAAATGCATTTTCTTCTTTTGAGGTGTGATGCAGGTGATGTCTCTGAGAGTCAATAGTCGAGTATTCCGCACACCAATGACTCTGGAAATCTTCCTTCTTTGACTCCGAGTCAGAACCTGTTAATTTTCTAAAACACAACTATGTTAATCTGGGTGTGCAGCAACATTGATGCAAATCAGATGTGGACTGATACTAAACAGTATGAGTTGTAGTTTTCATATTATCTAAAGTTTTCACATGGGAGAAGGTATTGTATGAGCTCCAACTGCTTTATTGTTGCCTTATGAAATATTGCTACAAGTTCAGAAGTAATTAAGCTACTATGTGCACTCACAGAACATACAGAGCCAACCCACCCAGGGTTGTACAACCTGTTTCAACAAAGGATACAGTGGTGGTGATGAAGCGCAATTATATGGCCCTAGAATAGAAGGTTGGTTGGCAAAGACAATGTTTTATAAAGATATTGTGCAATTCAAAATAATAAATATTGGAGTAGGAGATTACGGTGCCAGTAACTACAGTCACAATTTAAAACAGGGGGATACATGGGCAAAATTATATGTGTAGCAAAGAAGAAGGATGGCAGATTTTTAGACGGTAGGCAGATATATTTATGACAGGAAAAAGGGGAGAGAGAGAAGGAGAAAGGAGTGAGTTTCAAGCTGAGAAAATTGAGACAAGGGTTAGATGCAGTGGTCAGTGTTTCCAGGCACCCTTTCAAAATCTTGTGTTTGAAGCCACTGAACTGCTATGTGAAAGAAGTTATCAGTTAGGAGCAAGGAAAGAGATACATTAGCATAAGAATGAAAAGAATGAATGTATATGTTAAAAGCAGGAAAGAAACAGCGTGTTGAAAAGTTCAAGTAATACTATAAGAGAGTAGACTGGATAGACATGATTACAGCCATCTAGTGCTAATAAAGAACTTATCTAATGAGTTCAGTCATAGGAAACCAAAAACACATACTGGCCATAACATTTGATTAGACAATAACATGTAGCGCAAAATAGAGGCTGGGCGAGGAAAGGTGGAGAGAGATGATAGTCACTATCATGTTAACGAAAGACTGAATAAAAGCTAAAGATCACATAATTTGCAAATGTCCTGCTTTTGGAACACATGCCAAGCATGATGGAATTTGGGAACTTGGAAATGTATACAGATAGAAAGGATATTAAGAGTAGGTGTAATTAGTAAAGCAGGGTGTAATGTGATTGATGTCCCACACTAGATTTCTCAAGTTGAACAGGTTAGCTCAAATATGTATGATGTGGGCTATGGTTATTTAAGTAGAAGTCAATACAGTAGTTTTTCTCTAATAAAATCAATTAAGAAGACCATCTCTATTGATATAAGGCAGACATAGCCATAGTCTTTTTCATTTGTAATCAAGGTGGGCAATCCAAGGCATGTGATGAACTCACAGTGGTCTGACCCTTCCCCAAAGCCTTTCTCTGAGCTTTGCCACAGCCCCTAAACACATGTAGGAGGAGGTATTCCCCCTGAATGTTGGTGTACCAGGAAAAAGTGTATTGACTTTTTTTGCAAACGGACTCGGATTTTGTTAAAATTCCTTTCAGGTCCATTAGGTATTTCTGTTTACAATGGTCATTCATGTGAGTCACATGAAAGCTTGAGATATGGAGATGCCTGCTCCAAGTAGATGGTGGAACATACTCTGACTTTCTGCTTCATTTTCCTTTAGTTTCCATCCCCCAAAGCATGCACCGGGTGATATCTCACACCCAACCAATAGCATGAATGGTAGCTGTGGCAACCCAGTCAGCTGTGGAAATATTGTTTCTTAAAGGAATATGTGGCTTCTTTCCATAATGTCATGTCATTGACCAGTTTCTATGATGTTTCTGTGACCATTATGCGAACACATCTCTGTACTATCAGCCCCTTGAGAAAGAATCTCATTTGTCAATTTATGGTCTTGAAATGTTCCACTCTATGACTATGCACGCAGCCAAATACAGAAGGCAACACATTTGGCATTCTGTATGACTCTTTATTAGACCATAAGTGCAGACATTCTTCCTATTACGTCCAATATCTGGAGCTTTTCCTGTTTAAATTTGGCATTTTGTTTACCCCCACATGTCTGGTTTATATGTACTTTATGGATCGGATGTAGTCATATGGTGTTCACAACTTATTGAGCTGATGTCACTAAAGGTGTACTTAGTGACAGTTTTTAAGAAATACTGATTCACCATGGTCTGTTTTGAAGTAGCACCAATCATGTGGTGCATATAAATGAGCTGGGAAGCAGCATTAGCCATTGTGTATGGTTGTGTGTGTTGAACCAAATTAATTTTATTTTGAACTGGGTTCTCAGCTTTTTGTGTGATGTGAGCAGTATCTGGTACAGTTTTTGAAATATTTTTAGTTGAGTGCCTGGGTTTATGAATGGTTGTTTATTTTCCTCGACGTTCAAGTGTTATTGACTATATATCATGGCGAAACGTCAACGACATTACGTTATGTCCTATGTCCTATGTCAGCTATCCTTGGAATATGTAAAGAAGATACACTGAAGAAACATTTTTGGGACATTTTGGTTATATGTGGTTCCAAGGTCTCATGTTTGTGAAAGTGATCACTGGGAGATTTTTGATTTTCACCATGTATATGTTAATGTGATGTATTGTTATTTATGTTCTCTGGACAGCCGTTGAAAAGAGAAATATGAAAAGAGATAGATATACATGTTTTGATATATGAAAAATAATATATTTAAAACAAGTTAATGGCTGTGTTGTGTCAGTGGTTTTTAGATATCATTTTCTTGAAAGATTTGTGTTATTTGAGTCAGGGAAGTTTCACACATGTTTGAGGGATCCTTTATAGGCCCTTCTAGTATTTAATGCTTAATGAAAAACAATTATTTACAATTCCCCTTGAGGAGATATTTTTCACCCAACAGAACTGTTTGTAGCTCATAACTGTATTAACCCTGGGCGTAGTTCGCGTAGTCGCGCTGCGTGAAGCTACGCGAAGATGTTAAAGCGCTACGTGAGCTACGCGAGCGTGCGTAGTTGCTTGTCGCGCCCGTTCGCGATGCGTTTTTCTTCTTTGGGAACGCGTTGTGCGTGTTCGGGACGCTGTTGTGCGTGCTCGGGGGATAGTATCTTGCGAACTTGCCCATGCGGTCGCCTATGGGCGCGGCCATCTTGTTTTTCTCTTGTCCCGTTCGCGATGCCTTATTTCCTGTTCCGGGTCGCATATAGCGTGCTCGCGATGCGCATTTCATGTTCGGGAATGCGTCGTACGTGTTCGCGACGCTTTTTGCGTGCTCGGGGGGAAATATCGCACAAACTTATCCACGCGGTCGCGAAGGGCGTGGCCATCTTGTTTTTCACTCTATGCTATGGTTCTTGGCCTGCTTTTCTATCCTCCCTCAATCTTTGCAATACTTAGTTTTTTACACTGTTTTTCAATTTTTTTAAATTTATTATCTATCTCTCTCTGTCCCTAAGTCTATATTTTGCATTTTATTTCTAAGTTTTACTGTGTTTTTTTTTACTTTTCTACTGTTTTATATGACTTCCTTCTTGAAGCTCCTACTTCTTCCCCTAACTTTATTTTTTCCTTCTAACTTTTCTTTTCCGCCTCCCACACACCCAGAACCATGGAGAAGTGTAGCAGCACTACCAGCTCCAAGGGAAAGGCGCGTGCGCCCAAGAGCCGCCTGCCTTGTGGCAGACTGCGCCCTGCAGGGGTGCAAGCCCGGCAGCTTTTTTGCGAGGCGGAGGTGGCCGCCCTTGTTTTTTTTGTGCAGCGCCACCTCCCCTTGACCTTGGCAGCAGGCGGCAGGCCAGGCTCCAGGTACTCTACCCAGGAGCGTCACCGCCGGTGGGCGAAGGTGCACCGGGCAGTGTTTCGCTGCTCAGGGGTCCGGCGCACCCATAACCAGCTAGCCCACCGGTGGTCAGGCATCCTGGACCGGGAGCAGGACCTGTTGGACCTGCTAGGTGTCGAGGTCGTGGGGCTTGGTGAGTAGCTAATATATAGTAGTATAAGTATTGTGTATAATTTTTTTACGAATAACAAGAATACTGCTGCTTACATTGTAGGTAAATTACGTTTCAAAATCTTCTGTGATTGTAGGACACAGGTGCTCGGCGCTACTCTTACTTGTTTGCAACTTTGCGCTCGCTTGGGCTGATTATTATGTAAGAGTTTACTTTAGAGAACTTAAGTTAAGTAATGCTATTACTAGAGAGACTCTAGTCCTTCCTTTGTCCTCCTGTCAAATAGTGGTGGATGGATTGATACTAGGTTTAGTTAGTATTAGTTGATAATTTTTTAGCGGTCTGCGTGACGCATCCTATGTCACTGAGTGCTGCTTACCCCAGTCCTTAGTAGAACCTTTTGTAGTTTGTTTAGTGAGTGGTAGGCTTAGCAGTGTCAGTCAGTAGCAGAACATCAGACGCAACCAACCAACAATTTGGTGTATGCACAAATGTATGCATGTGTCCTCCATCTCATCTATGCATTTTTGAGGGCTAAAAAATGGAATTGCAGACTTAGTGAACAATTGGCCCGTCTGGAATAGGTGGGCTAGGTCAGGTGGTACTTAGGCTTAGTTAGTGTTCTGGATTCGAATCAATCAGAATGGAACACTGGATTAGTGTTCATAAATAAGTAGACGGTCCGTGAATCCCGCAAGCCAGTAGTCGATCTGATTAGATAGGTCAATTTTATTGCAATTATTGTTTCCTAAAATGTTTTTTGAGCGTTTTTTTAAATAATTTATTTGTTTCACAGCAATCATTAATGTTTGTCTCTTTCTTTATTATATCTTACATGATCACTGATTAGCAGCACCCAGGGGCAAGAAGACGGGGTCCGAGTCGGCGGGACAACCAGAGGACCGCTCCTCTACCGAGGGCCCTGCTGCTGGCCCCAGTAAGTCCTCCAGTGGTTAATATTAACTATTATATTTCCCTAACTTTTACTGCACCTTATTTTTTCCGAACTATTAATTCTGGTTCCACTTCCTATTTCTATTTTTTATAAAAGCTTCTTTGATCTTGACTATCTGTTTCTAAATTCTGGTTATCCCTGCCTCTAAGTTCTAACTGCCTCTGCTATGACTCTCTGTACTACTACTATTAGTCTGTCTGTAGCTAAGCTTGCCCAGTTTGCCACTCTTTATTTTACGGTTTTGAATAAAACTCAGATTGACCAATAGCTCTAGCCACTGATTCCAGTCCTTTGGGTTGTCCTCTTCTAGTCTTCTTAATCTTGAGGCTTTGACAATTACCAACAACAAAATGCCCAACCAGATATTTGACTATTTTTGATAGGATATAGTACATACTACTACTGTTGTGGGGATTCTGCACAGCCACATACTGAACTATGCACAAGAAAATAGGATGTTGGTGATGGGAGGTTGGACCTTCCTCACACCTCAGTCAGAAGTGAACCCACAATCCCCTGACCGACTAGCTATAGTGTCTCATTAGGTCCCCGAACCCCCACCCGAAGATACCCAATGATTACACAACCCAGAACATAAAACCCTTTCGCTCACTCACTCGTGTAAGTCCACCACCACACCAAATACCACAGAGTCTATGTGTAAGTTCAAAAGGTTTATTTTCAACTAACAAGCTCTGTACGTTGCTCTATAAAATGTAGTGTACTACAGCCAGCTCCAACAGCAAAATGCATAAGATTAAAACAATAAACATTGTTACAAGTGCATGATAGAAGACAAAAGATCTGTGCGAATTCTGGGTGACCCCTCACCATAGAACGTAGAAGTACTGGTTACATGCATCATTCATAAGCTCTGCAAATCTCTGGTTCGTAGAAGGGAATCTTCTGCCTGTTATGAGAAAAATGGTGCGCGTTAGATAGTATAATGCAAGCATTTCTCAGTCATGCCAAAAAGTGTAACATGTTACTTATGGCTAAGCAATACGGACTAACCGAACTCCATAACAAAGTGGCTTGTTTTTCGACCTCTTGTACGCAACGCTCAGACAGTAGCTGTATGAGCTCATGTGGGCTCAAAAAGGCGTCTTACTGCACAACAAGCTGCGAGGTAACATGCGCAAAAGACATGAAGCGAAAATGGTTGCATGGCTCAGGCTAACTTTGCAAAGAGTAGAGTAGACTATAATAATGACCCTAGGGACCTTAACACTACTAGTGTCTACTGACTCTACTCTAGTACCCGATTTGGACTAGTGATGTATGTTGTATATGTATGTATTAACTTTTTTTTCTTGCTAGTGAAAACGAATAAATAGGGAGAGGTGTACAGGCATCTAAAAATGTGTAATGTTTTTTCTAGGCGTACTACTGACCACCAGTGCCGGCAGGGCCAGCGGCGATGGCGATGCGGCCATTCCGGAGGGGGCAGGAGATGCGGCACCTGCAGGAGATACAGGGGGTGAGCCAGCAGCAGTGGCGGGCGGCGGTAAGTTATATTCATTACTTATTGACATTACTGGAAGGGTGTTCACTTCACTCACTGTACTGTTGAGACTTATTAAGTATGAAGTTATAGTGAACATTATACAATGGTTGAAGAAGACACCCTTTACTTAGCATTAGCAATGCATTAGCAATAGCATTAGCAGCGTGAGTTGAGTAACCAATGGCCTCTTCTATCTGACTCCAACTCAGCTGTGAAAGTTTTATGGTGAAGACTAAAAGTCAGATCAGATGACCTTGATGGATGTGTTGAACAAAAAGGGAAAGAAGGGTGGATGGAGGAAGGACGGGCGAGATGTAATATGACTGGCAGAGAAGGATACGTTGGAAGCATGCATAGGTGGCTGATAGGAATCAGATGCATGTGTTGTTGAAGGATGGGTGGAAGGTGAAAGAAGATGCCTGCCTGGGTGGGCGACACAGTATGGGTGGATACTGGGGATAGCAAGAATCATCAGCGGTGTTTGGGTGAAACTCAAAGCCAAGGCAAGCAAGGAAGGGGTGGACGCATGGGTGGTTGTTGGTGAAACAAACTAAGGTTTGTGGAGAGATTAAGAAGAATGATAGACATTTACTTAGAATGGATGGATGCCTGTATGTATTCATCATAGAGAGCATAGGTGGAGACTGTCACTGGATGCAGAGTCTTAGTTTGAAGAGAATGTAAAAGAAACCGCCCCAGAGTAGCAAAGCCGAGGGGAATACAAGTTGTATTTTCAGAATACAGTTGACTCACAGTAGTTTGCAAGCACATCATATATATATATATATTGTGTATAGTTAGTTATCAAGCGCCTTCCTCCGACTCCGAGGACCACTCCCTACCTATGTTAATTTATTTTCGAATGTGTCAGCCAGCCTGCAAAGGGTGGCCTATCTGTTGGTTACACAATCAATCAAAACAAAGTACCTTATGCAGTAGCGGTCGGTGGTGGGAGTGCTGCCGGGCGGTGATGTGGAGAGGGGCAGGGTGGGGGGTAGTAAACTATTGATTATGGCCAAATACAGGTAAGTAAACATAAAAATAAATAAAGTGAATTTCATTGTGCGCACTGCACCGCCAAATGCGATGCAGTGCTCGCAACGAAATTGGTTTTATTTATTTATATGTTTACTTACCAGTAATTGGCCGTAATCCATAGTTTACTACCCCCGACCCTGCCCCTCCCCCTCCCCACGTCACCGCCCGGCAGCACTCCCACCACCGACCGCTACTGACCTTATGTCATCGTCCCATATATAAGCAATCATCATTGGATCAGATATATGATCTGCCTTTTTGTAGTAGCCAGGGCAGGGTGAAAGTGAAATTGAGCAATTGCCCTTCATGTAACAGAGAGAGTATGGCCAGTGCCACCCGTAATAGAAAAATACGAGCTTCCCCACCTGCAGACAGTAGTAAATAAAACTAACGTGAGTCTGCGTCATGACTCGTATGTTTGTCTTGGGTGCAAGCTTAGCTGACTGAGCTGGCATGCCGGCTACAACCAGGTTATGTAATTTCGCTAAACTAGAGATAAGAAGAAGACTGGTGTACTGTGTACTGGAGTCCATAGTGTTAGTATAATGCCTGAAACTCCCACAAATGTTAGAGGCCGAGGAAGTGGGAGGATAGATTATTACCACAAATGTTATGTACTGTGCTTGCTAGTGCTACTGTGCCACTATGTGTTGAATTAATTTTGTGTTACTGTTTTGCTAAGAGTATTGGTTACAACAATATTCTTTTTCTTTCTTGATATAGATCCTCCTTCCCACGAAAAACCATCACGGAAGGAGTTGGCAGCCAGGGCCCGGCGCCGGAAACTGGAGGCCATCTGCGAAGATTACCGGCGGCTGGTGACTCAGGCGGAGGAGGAGGTGGCAGCAGCTGCAGCCTCCTCCAATGCCCCAGGCCCCAGCCAGGCCCCACCTCCAGTGGTAAGGCGCCACGGTCAGGCAGCCGCCCGCCGCCGCAATTCCCTAACAGCCAGCACTGCTGCCCCCCACCCTGGATGCCACTGCAGGGCATTTCGCCGCCAGATGCTCCTCCGGATTTCACGCCTAGAGGAGCAACTAGAGGAGCGGGTCAAGATCCTCGTGGATAAACACCTGAAAGCCCGCCGAATCTAAGAACTATGTAGGCCCCCGTTGGATTGCCCCTTTCTTATTCCTTTTGTTGGTGGGTGGGAATTGGGCGTTGGGGTTTATGGACATTGTTTGGACTTTTTCGTTTTGGACATTGGTTGGGGTTAGGGAGAGGGGTGGGTCAGGTGTGGGATAGTTTATTTTTGTTAGGGTAATAAATTATATTTATACTTAAACATACAAGGTTAATGTTTTGTGGGGGGGTTACTGTTTTACGAATTTACGTCACATGGTTTCCTTGCTGCTGCAGGGCCGCAGCCAGTGTTTGATTTAAATAATCTGCCGATTATGTAACACACAAACAGTTAGATGCGCAGCGGTACCCCTCACTGAGTTATTTGTCCTACTAGTACTGTCAGTCTCTCCTCCTAGTCATTATACCTCCCACCAAACTTATCTTACCTGTGATTGATGATGATTAAGTTCGGCACAGCGATGGCTGCATGGTTTCCCAAGAGAATGGAGAAGATGCCATGGTTGTGGTGGTAGTAGTAGACACTGGCAGTAGCATTTGCAAAAAAATAAAAAAGAGACAGTCACTTGCCTGAGAGAGACTGTGGGAGGAGTAGTAGAACGAAGTAAAGTACAGTACAGAAGAAGACTGCCAAACAAACAATATTGCAACTGCTAAAGTAAAATAAAACATAATGGTGGCGGGGACAACCTAGTACAAGAAGTTACAAACTGTAGTTGTGTCGAGTGAGTCACTTAACACAATCGTAATTCGTAACCTTTACTGCTGTGTGGTAGGATGTTGATGATGAATCAAATCAATGCCGGCAATTAATTATGATGTATTAGGTCCCTTTGGAAAAAAATTGGCTTGCACATAGACTGAGCATGGGTGGGCAAGCAGAAGAAGATCCTCGCCCTGCCTTGAAATTGAATTAGTGTTGCTTTCACCACATCTGCCCCAGCAAGCGTGTGATCAATTGGTGTCAATTTAATGTAGTCCCATCACACCTCAATATAAATCACAGCCCGGGGGAAGAGGGTTAGGGTTTGATGAATGGATGGGAAGGGGGGTTTGGGGAAAGGTTTGACAAAGAAAAACATTACGCATGGACACAACAAAACCAAAGCACAATCTTGGCAGACGACCATGATCTTATCCAATAAATCTATAAAGGGAGAAAAAGGAAATGCATGCATGATGATGAACATAACTTGATGGTTAATGAGTAGTACTTACTAACTACTACTAGACAATTAGACAGTACAGGGCAGCAGTATATTCTATGCAATTTGCCTTGCCTGTATGCCCTCAGAGAGACCCAAATTACATGTTGTACCGGGCTTACTTTTAAAGATAGCAAACAAATTAAAAAAATAGTTGTAGGGATCAATTAGCAAACCAACAACAACACAACACACAGTCGTAATGATTGAAGAGAAAAAAGGAATCAAATTAATTAAAAGACGAATGATGAATGATACTAAAGTTACTGTATTATCCTGGTCAAATTGTGGAGTTGAATCTTGTCATTCCTCTTGGTCCTATCTTCCATGGACGCTCCGCACATCAATTTTGGGTGCCACTGCCTGCCTGATGCGGATTGGTAAGGTAAGTGTGAGTTGTTTCTCCCAGTATAGCACAGGGTAAAGGCCGGCCTGTAAGTGTAGATGGAAAAACTAAAGGGGTATTGAAAAATCAATGAATAAAAAAAAAGCATCAACTACGGTGGAGTCCAAGAAGAGGAGAGAGAACACTTTCAGACTGAGGCGGCTTGGATACATCGTGTCTATTCTGTTTACAGCATTAAGCTACAACAACAACAGGACAGAACAGGCCCACGGCACCAGGCCGTGACCCAACCTCCATTTACCTTAAATTTTGACAGAGCCAGACAAAAGGCATATACAGAAACCTAGCATTTTCAAAATTAAGTGACTAAATCAATGCGCCTCTGTCAGTCATATGACTACACTCGACTCCACCACTACATGGACATGTAGGTCTGCTGTGTTTACTTTCTTGTTGAATTGTTGTGATTACCTTTTATGCCACTTCATGAAACGCAGTTATTCCATCAATCATCTCCGATCCAACTGACTGACTGCGTGCAGAGGTAGTATGGTCAATCATCATGGTGTGGTACGTGTTGTCCAAATCCAACTCAGTGTGTAGTGACTAGTCTCCGATTAAGTCCATATTCCATATTAAAAAATTGCAACGGATATTGGCCTGCACCTGCAGTAGTAGGAGTACAATTTGGTTATTAAACAACAAGAAGGGAAACATTGACTGTCACTTGAGTCACTTTCACTTTGTAGATTAACTAGTAGAGTTCGACTTCATGCACAACATCAACAAAACAACCAACAGCAATCGCTCAGAGTTAGCAAGCATCCAATGCATGCCATCATTACCTGTCTTGTTCTTCTCTTTGGCTGACAGATCATCAGATGCCTAGTTCTAACTTCTGACAGGTGTGTGTTTTTTTTAACGAGGCAGTGGCCTCATTATTACTCCACATTCATTTTCAGTGTTGGTAGTCGCTGTTTCGGTTTTCGTCTTATTCATCTGTGGCACTTTGTCGCAGTTTAAGTTGGTTCACATGGTCAGCGCTGTGATGGGCCGCGGCCTGGGTAGCGGTCATTGCTGGTCAATTGAGTTTGCAGAAATGTCAGCAAGTTTCTTCGAAGAGTCTTGTCTTTCTCTGCCAAGTACCTTCTGTCCTGACAGTGATGAGCTTTGGATGCCTGCCGAGGCTATAGCCTTCTGACAGTGATAAGTTTACTTTTGGATGCCTGCCCAAGTTCTGACAGTGAAGAGTTGTGGATGCCTGCAGAGGCGATAGCCTTCGGACAGTGATGAGTTTTGACTCGGAAACAAAACGGAGGATAGCTATAGTCACGTTTCACTTCTTATGGAGGGACTGTTAGAGGCAACATTTCTTGTACTCCAATGTCTGGCTTGATGGAAATGTAATTAGGGCGAGTCAGGAAGATGGAGCAGGACTCTGAGGAGTGGACAGTTAAATGCACAGACGTGCAACTCCAATAGGGAAATAAAAAGAGAAGACGGTGGTGATGGATTTGTTGTGATTTGATTTGAACCAGAAAGACAGATACACAGACAAATAAAGGAAGGAAGAAAGTAACAATTTGAAAGCCTAGTTGTCAGGGAAGAGGAGCTCGTCCTCAAACTCTGGTGGTTCGGACAGAAGTAGGTCCTGTAACCCACTACTTACGTCATCTAAGTCGCTCTCCTCTTCCTGCTGTGATTCACGTATTTTGTAATCCGGTGGTATAAAGTGCTGATTCATTTTGATCATGGTTAACCTCTCCACGCTTTTGGGCGAGAGACTGGTCCTTTTCAAAGTTACAATGGCACCAGCACCACTGAAAACACGCTCAGAAGAGACACTTGGGACAGGGGAAGCCAGATACTTTATCGCCAGCCTGCTGAGCACTGTCCATTGGCTTCTTTTCCCATACCAATACACCAATGGGTTTCGATCCATGAAGACCTCTGTTGGGTCATCCAGATAGGCCTGGACCGTCCGCTCAAGGCTCAGGGGTGCTCCGATGTGCTCGGCCTGTTTTGCCTTTGCATCAGCACTGGACTTACCATACCCCTGCCGTAGAAACCAATCAGTTGCCGATTGTACTGTGGATGATCCTGTTCTTGCTGTTGTTGATGTTATTGGTAGTGTTGGTGTCGGTGACTGCTGGGAGGCAAACGCACTGCCCTCAGGCTCCGAGTAGAACTTGACTCTGGATGCCCTGTAGTACTTGTTATGGCCTGGGGCGGGGGGCCTGTAATTACCAGCCGTTCGTTTTCGAACTTAGTGGCTTCCTCAGCTATCAAAGTTTTGTACTTGGCAACATCCACTTCCGAAAAAGGAATTACTGCCTTACTGTTCAGAAATACTTTGTACCGTGGATCCAAAATTGTGGCAGTAATGTAATGTGGATCTGACACAATTTTATTTTGAATCCTTGTATTTTCAGATAAGTGAACGGCTAAGGACTCCGCCAAATGATATGCGTCTTCTTTGTCATCCACACCTGCGTACGTTTCAGACACCTCCTTCAGCTGTTGCTCTAGCATGTGCAACAATGGGATAGCTTGGCCCATAGTACAGTCCTCCCTGCTGACTTCACGTGTGAAGATCTCAAAAGGAAATAGCATCTCTGTCAGGCATTTAACGAGGTCCCATTGACCCATCTCAACGGTCATGCCTCTCACAGTAGGATCCCCTAATCTTTGCATGACATAAGCATTGAGTGGTATGTATTGCTCAAACAGACGATCAAGCATGTAATAAGTTGAGTTCCAACGTGTTGGCACCTCCTGGATGAGTGCTTTGACTGGCATTTTATGCTCACGTTGAATGACCCTCAGCTGCTTCCGGGCTTTAAAAGAATGGCTGAAATGTGTGCATATTCTTCTGCAGGTGGCCAGTAAGTTGCTGACTTTGTATTCATTTTTCAGAAAGTCTTGAACAACAATGTTAATGCAGTGTGCCAAACACTGGACCCTGAAATAGCGACCATTTTGCATGGCCCTAACTACGGGGCATATTATCAAGGGCTTTATCTCCGCTTTTTTGGCTTTTAAAGCCCAAAAAGCGGAGATAATGCTTTCGCCCTATTTACAAGGCAGTGCTAACATGCATTAGCGCATGTTAGCAGCCTTATTACCGATGCCTCGCTTTGCATCTCTAATGAGATGCAAAGTGGGCGTGTCCTACTAACACAACACGGGAATCAAGGAGTTACAGCACTACTCCCTATCAACAAGCTGGCCCAGGACACCAATTCCGACGTTAGAATCTGCGCTAATCGCGGATAACGCCGAAAGCTAACGTCTGCTAAAAAGCAGACTTAGCTATACATATGATGGGAGGTGGATTCTATGGCTGAATCCACATCTCCCTATTAGCAAGGATTACCTGATCGCTTCCGTTGTAGCGCTGGATTTCCTGCGATGTGCGCGGATTTCACCGCTATCGCCGGATTTAATATCGCTGTGGAGATATGCGTTGTTAATAACGCGATATCTCGGCGATTAAATCCGGCGATAGCCGGCGTTAAGCTAATCCGCGCTATGCCTGCTCAGCGATGTTTATCGCTGTTCTTTGTTGATATGCCCCTACATTACTGCCATTGTCCGTGGCAACAAAACCAATGTTAAGCCCTCTTGGGCGCAGCCACTCAAAGACCTTGCTGTTAAACTCTTCCAAAATGTTTGCAGCAGTATGAGATTTCTCCATGGCAAACATGGCTACAGTTGCATGTTTGCGAGTGGCATGAAAAATCTCAGCAGCGTCAACACCAGCAGATATCTGTTCTCTAATCCCCGCAAAAGAGATCCAGTGTGCAGTGATGCACATGTAATCAGTGGCTTGGCAACTGGTCCACATGTCTGTTGTCAGGTGGATACTATGAACAGCACTCTGCTTCAAGGCTTTTCCAAGCAATTCCAGCACGTCGTGATGTAGTGCTGGAACAGCAACTCTGGCAAAATAGTAGCGGCTGGGAACATGCCATTTTGGGCAGATGGCTGTCACAAATTCCAGAAAACCCACCCCTTCAACAAAAGAAAAAGGGAGAAGGTCCAGTGCTAACATTTTAGCCAGCTTCGCATTGTACAAACGTGCTATTGGGTGGTTGGGTTCGTACTGCCCCTCCCCCAAACATGCTGATAATGGTAGGCTGCATGGTTTTCCTTTCTCTTAGGCTCAACAACGCACTTTTTTTCATTGCGGTACTCCTTGATGTCTCAGGCTGACTCTTACTCTTGTGCCACTGAGATGTTGCTGAAGAAGATGTGGGCGACGATAACACTGCACTGTTGGGGACAGGGCTACTTTGTGTAGCACTACCAGAGAGAATGTCTCCCTGTCCTTCCTCTTCCACCGTGATCGGATCTTCTACTCGTTTATCCCCACCAACACCAATGGTTGCAGTTTTTATGCTGCGAAGGTGGTCCTCCCAGCTGATCAAGTTGTGTTTTTTCAGATGGGTTATTTGGCCTCCGGTACCATAGTTTGTACCAAGCTTACCCCGACTAACAGAGGTATTACAAATGGAGCATATAGCAATGTTCTCCTCCTTTTCGCTAACCGTAAAGAAGTCCCAAACTGGGGAGCTTAACTTTTGCCTCCTGCTGGAGGTGCCACTTCCAATGCCGGATGAACTGGAGGGTGTGGGTTGAATTTGACTCTGTGCTGTACCACTACCTACTTCTACTGAGGTGGTGGTTGTGCTGGATGTAGGTCGCTGCCGGGCCTTTGCTAATGCAAAAATGGAAGCTGTAGGTCGTGTTGGTGTTACCTGTGGAGGTATGCGTGCTACATCCCTCGCAGCGATTTTGTATAGGGTAATAATGTTGGTCTCCATCTCCTCTGGGCCGGGAGTGATGTTCGTGATGACTGGCTCATCATCATCATCATCATCCTGCTGTTCTACATCGACCTCCATAAGTGTAAGGCTTTCTGGAACCTTCCTTTTCCCTAGCTTGGTCTTGGGACGTGGCTCCCTCTCAGACTCAGTTTGTGGCTTCCAAGTGGCATCTAGATCATCAGAAGGGGGGCTTGGCGAAGAACTTGATGGACTACCCCTCCTTTTCCTTGCTGGAGATTTGGAAGACAATGGATCTTCTGAATGAGTGGCTTCTTCTTCTACCTCTGCATGAGGCTCAATTTCCTGAACTGCCCCTACTTCGGGAGGAACAACAACTACTATTGCGGGCGGTGGTTGCGGCTGTTGTTGTTGACCACTTATCTGCTGTGTTTCCTCCTGCATTGATTGGGTACTACTTTTAGAAAGCGATAAGTTTATCTCAGGCTCAGCATCACTGCTTTCCACCATTAGGCTGGTTACCTCTTCCACACTCATGTGCTTGGGCCTGGGTTGGTGGGATGGGCCCACTGATGCGGAGGTGCTGCCCCCAGCTTGCCCCCCGGACACCGCTGCTGCAGGTGTAATATTTTTTTTCCCAAAAAAGGTATTGGGCGGCACATCAGACTTAAGTGTCACTTCCTTCTTTTGTTCCTTCTTTTCAATAGCAACTTTCTTGGTACTGGAGAACCTGGTACCTGTTTTCTTTGGGCCCATCTTCTTCAGATGTCAGCAGCACTCAGTTGCACAAGTTGCAGAGATGTCTGGTCAGGTCACACATCACGTCGTGTACAGCAGCAGGACGTCTGTCTGGCAGTACAACGGGCTGTGATGACACACCTCCTCCTCAGTCTTTTGTGCACCTAAAAGCAAAAAAGCCAGAAGAACATCAGTCAAACGATAGCACAAATCAAACTAATATAATATATAACTTAGTGTGTGGGTTGTCTCAATTATTACATTTTAGAAACTCAGTGAACAACAACAGTGTAGCCATTTATGAGACTTTGACAACAAGGCCAGGGCTTTCCTGGTGTACTGTGTACACTCAGGAAGAATAAGAATAGCAAAGAACAAGAACAAAAACAAAAATGTAGTGGAGCCTGTTTGGCCTAAATTTGTGCATCACGTGGGATGGATGCAGCATCAGGGAGCTGCAGCTGGCAATGGGGATGGATTTGGAAGCAGTAAGACAAGAGGAACAATGGAAAGACACGCAGGCCTATGTGGCAAAAACAGCACACTACTAACTACCACCACAAAATGGCCCCCAGCCACATGGTCACTCACAGGCACAAGGCACGGCAAACAATGAACTCAAGCAGGCCTATATGGCTAGACAAAGGATGCCTGATAAACAACACACACAGCTTTAATGCAAAAACTAAAATCCACATGGCTAAAAACAGGTTGGAAAGTTACACAACCACAACAACAACACATACATACACACGCCAAAAAGGCATTCATTTAACACACCCAAAAAGTGAAATAGACCCCCCCAAAAAACCCACATTTTGCAATTCAATCCAATACCATCCATGCCCTAAATGATGTTTAAATTCAACAGACAACACAAACAGTTTTTATGCACCCATTATGACTACCTCTGGGCCTACTGGCAGACTAGGCCGCAAGCTTGGAGGCCTATGGCAAAAGCACAGTGGCTGGTCCCACAAAATGGCCGCCACCACATGGCCAGGCCACCCACAACAACAAGAAAAGGAAGACAAGACAGACAATGCAGGCCTATGGCAAAAGCACAATGCCTGGCTTCACAAAATGGCCGCCACCCACATGGCCAGGCCACCCACAATAACAAGAAAGTGAAGACAAAGGACAGGACCAGGAAGTTGGAGTCTCTGGGGAACTTCCTTCTTCTTTAAAAAAATTGTAAAAAAAAGAAAAATGACTCCTTGTTCACAAAACTACATCTAAATGAAAACCTGAGGAGTTTTTTGAGCAAAATGAACAAAATCATCATTTTCGAGAAGGTTTTATGCTGCTAGAGAGATATTCTTCGCCAGATTGTAAATTCTGCGTGTTCGGCATCGCGATCGTCACAAAAAGTCGTTATCACGCGCGCGAATACGCATATTGAGCGCGTGAAGAAGAAAAAAAGTGTAAGTCCGCGTTGTCGCGCAGTGCGGAGTTGCCAAAAGTCAGCGAGCTGAACGCCTAGGTTTACCTACTGGCTGAAAAGGCCTATTTATTTAACACACACCAAAAAACTGAAATACCACCCCAAAAACCACATTTTGCAATTCAATCCAATGCCATCCATGCCCTAAATGATGTTAAAATTCAACAGACAACACAGAAACAGTTTTTATGCACCCATGATGACTACCTCTGGGCCTACTGGCAGACTAGGCCACAAGCTTAAGCCTATTGCAAAAGCAAGCACACTGCCTTGCTCCACAAAATGGCCGCCACCCACATGGCCAGGCCACCCACAATAACAAGAAAGTGAAGACAGACAATCAATGCAGGCCTATGGCAAAAGCACACTGCCTGGATGGCTCCACAAAATGGCCGCTAGCCACCCACAACAAAAAGAAATGGAAGAAGACAATGCAAGCCTATGGCAAAAGCACACTGCCTGCCTTCACAAAATGGCCGCCACCCACATGGCCAGGCCACAACAACAACAAGCATTAGCCAAGGGGAACAAAGAAAAGACATGCAGGCCTATATGGAAAAAGCAGCACACTACTAAACTACCATCACAAAATGGCCCCAAGCCACATGGTCACTCACAGTCACAACAGGCCATGGAAAACAATGAACTCAAGCAGGCCTATAATATGACCAGACAAAGGAGGCCTGCTAAACAACACAGCTTTAATACAAAAATGCAAAAAGTAAAATCCACAGGGCGACGAAAGGTTGGAAAGTTACACAACAAGCACACACACACATCCAACAAAGGTATTTATTTATTAACACACTCCCAAAAAGTGAAATACACCCCAAAAACCACATTTAGCAATTCAATCCAATGCCATCCGTGCCCTAGATGATGTTTAAATTCAACAGACACCACAGAAACATGCACCCATGGGTACCTCTGGGCCTACTGGCTGAAATTTCAATCAAAGAAAAACAACTAGGCCCCTACTGAAACTACAGGCCACCCAGGCCACAACAATAAATTTTAAAAACGATGAAAATCCCCAAAAACTGTAGGTACAAACAAGCCCCAATCAAACAAACAAGTACACCAATTCTCAAACTTACTTGTAAAATCTCAAATCCAAAAGTCCTCAAATCCAATCCAATGATATGACGCAGCAGACAGATACAAAAAGTGATCCTTCCAGCTCCAAATCCAAATGAAAGTGAACAGCACATGGACAAAGCACTGGGAGGAGCCTGCTGGACAGGAACAGGAAGTTGGAGACTCAGGGGCACTTCCTTCCTCTTGAAAAAAAAAGAAAAAAAATGAAAAAGGACTCCTTGCACAAAAAACTACAGCCAAATCACAATCTGAGGAGTTTTTGGAGCAAAATAATCATTTTCGAGAAGGTTTTATGATGCTCGAGAGATATTCTTCGCCAGATTGTAGTTTCTTCGTGTTCGGGATCGCGATCTTACCAACACTGCCGCCGGAAGTCAGATCGCGCGTCCGAATGACGTGTTCGCGTTCGCACACTCTCGAGGGATCGTGCGGCCGGATTCCAAATCTCGTGGCACCCGCGAACGGATAGGAAATCGCGTCGGCGAATGCAGAATCACGGTAGGTCGTTACCGCGCGCGCGAGAACGCATATTGAGCACGCGAAGAAGGAAAACAGCTACGCTACGCTGCAAATTGCGTAGTGCTCGGTAACTTCGCGTTCTACGCGAATCGCGAAGTTACCGAAACTACGCAAACTCCGCGAGCGTAGCGTAGTTCACCGCCCAGGGTTAAACTGTATACCCAGTTTCTGAGGGACACAGGGTAACCCCATTATTCTTAATGGTAAATTTCTAAAAGTCCCATTATTAGAAATGGGATTTCTGGTTGGCTAGGGCTTGCGCCAAAGCCAGGCAGAAACCACCACTCTAGTCAGGGCAAGGGAGTTACACACCCAAGATAACCCCTGCTCACCCACTTGGTAGCTTGGCACGAGCAGTCAGGCCTATCCCGGAGGCAATGTGTAAAGCGTTTGCGCAACACACACATACAGCAGCAACACACTAGGCACACTACAAAAGAAACTCCACACAAGGTTATATAAAAAATAGCCTTTGTATTATAATAAACACATTAGAAACAGAATCACACATTTACACTGTGCCAACTGGCACGGGCAATATTCACAGGGGAATTATATACAGGACCAGGCCAATCGGGCCATGGTCAGAACCATCAGAACAGGTAAGTAAATGCAAATATAAAACACAACCAGTAACTACTGGTACCATAATGACCTAAGCATTATACTATTAGCATTAGACATAAACCCACATTAGGCCCAAACCTCATCAGCATAAACACATTACGCAATGGGCCTCACCTGCATAAACACATTATGCAATAACCTCATAAGCATAAACACATTACGCAAATAGGCACTACCCCAAAACATCATAACATGACATTAGGCATAACCACATTAGGCCCAAACCTCATTAGCGTAACCACAGTACGCATTAGGTATCACCCACATAAACACATCAGCGTCAATACTATGGGCCTAAATCATTCTTGGCAACATTCAGGAATAGACACATTACGCCATTCGGTAGAGCCTGGCGCTCTACCAATGTCACCAAAATTGCCCCCAGGCCAACTGGCCTTCTCAGAGGGCTTGAATGCCCTATGTCCCAATGTCAGGGCGCTAAGCTGCCACTTGCAGCTAAAGCAAAAAGTGCGCCATTGCACCAGCCTAAACGTAGCAGCTGTCCACTAATTGCTGGGTAGCTGTGAAGTCAGGGAGGCCTGGCACTCACTGTGCCACGTAAGCCCCACTCTGGGACTCTCGGACACCATTGTGGCCCACGTTGCAGCTGGCCTCAACTGCGGTGCAGCTGTGCCCAAATTGAGGCTAGCACAGGACACGGGCACCGACTGTGCCGGGGAGGCCCCACTGGGACTCTCCCAGACCAATGTGCCCAACGTTTCAGCAGCCCGCTGTCTGGCGGGGCCGCTGTGGAGAGTGAGGCGGGGATACCACGGTACCTGTAAAGCCCTGCTCCGGGCGTTTCAATACCAAGAAAAAAAAATGCCCCTCAAAGGCTGGAGCGGCCCTCTCTCCTGCAGGACCGCTCTGAAGAGCAGGATTCAAGCCCCACTCACCGGGATGCGCCGGGTCTCCTTGAGTGCAGCGGGGGAAGGCCGAAATGGAGCTCACACAGCTCCGTCTTCTCTGGAGCCCACGAGGCTCCGGACGTTCTGGGCTGCATGCGGGGCTCCCTTCACTAACCCGGGAGCCCCGCCTGGATGCCGGCAGCTGCTTCCCGTGTCCCGCTCCTCTTCCAAGGCACCACTACTTCCCTCTTCTTTGGCAGCTTTTGGGGCGTTTGCCAGAGCGGGGTAGGCTCCCGCCTGGCTTCTCTGCATGCGCGGGGCTCCCACCACGCACGGGAGCCTCGCTCGGCCACACTATCACTTCCTGCCTCGGCCCCGCCCATGCCAGGCAACTGGCCTGCCTTCCGGGTCGCCGCGGGCAGCGCGGCGGCCCCTTCATCGATCATCGGTGTTCTCAGCGGCGGCCTTACGCAGGGAGGGCACGAACCGGTGGGGTGGGCTTCCGCTCAGGAATACAAATGCGGGGTGGGCACCCGCTGTAAATCCAAGCCAATGCGGGGGAATCCCTACGCCGGGGATTCCCTTTCGGCATGCAGCACAGCGCTGCAGGACAGGCACGTTCCCCGCAATAGGTGAAGAAGGCACAGCGCTTCTCCAACAATAAAAGTAGAGCGCTCCTCCAGGCGCTAGAGCCTTCCAGGGGCCAGGGGCACAGCTGGGCCCAGGGAGGCCAGCGCACAGGGCCCTCCAGCAGGGAGGCAAGCCCCCATGGCAGTTCCTCCTGGGCCCCAGCAGCAGCAGGCCCCCAGCACGTCAGGAACAGCACAGGAACTGAACTGAACATTTTCATGGGGTCACAGCCCCTATATTTATCTGCCATTTTCTCTTTGTCTGCAGGACAGGGCTTTAGGGGAACCAGCCAAAACTGGTTCAGGGGGGAATTGGAGCACTTTGTTTGCAAACTCCTCTTCCCCTTTGTCAGGTGGGGGCTAGGTGATCAGACACACCACAGGGGGCGGAGTCAGCAGTGTACAGGCTAGGCACAGCCCTATTCAGGGACTTCTCCTCCCACTACCCAAAACTTAGATGTCCCATTCAGCCTAGCGCTGACTCACCTCCCAGCCCCTGTCACTCACAAGCCAGACATGCAATTCACATCAGGCAGGCAGACACATAGCACACAGAAATGCCAACTTCTAAAAGTGGCATTTCTAAAATAGTTATAATAAATCTGCGCACACCATTGCGCAGCATTTATTATCACTATTCCAAATATACCAAACTTGACCATGCTGCGCCACTCATATCAGGAATTACCACTGAAACACTTCTCAGGGAATCCCCAATACATTCCTATGGGAGGGCAACCCCACAGTAGTGAGAAACCAAAATGGCTGTTTGTCACTACCAGGACATGTCACACACTTAAGGTACATCCTATCTTTTACCTACAATGCACCCTGCCCATAGGGCTAGCTAGGGCCTACCTTAGGGGTGACTGACATGCGGTAAAAGAGGGGTCACGGACATGGCACACACTTTAGGTGCCACGTCACAGCGGCAGTAATACTGCGCGCACAGGCCCTGCAATGGCAGAGGCCTGAGATAGGTTTGAAAGGCTACTTTGGTGGGTGGCGCAATCAGCGCTGCAAGCCCACCAGTAGCATTTAATTTACCAGCCCTGGGTATATGAGATACCACTTTACAAGGGACTCACAGGTAAATTAAATAGGCCAAACAGGTGTAGACCAATCTTACCACATTTATCCCAGAGAGCACACGCACTTTACACTGAACAGCAGTGCTAAAGTGCCCAGAGTCCTAAAACCACCAACACCATGTCAGAAAAATGGCTAGGAGAAAGGCAAAAAGTTTAGGGATGACCCTGCAAAAAGGCCAAGTCCAAAACAACCCCCTTCCAGCCAAAACCCCCTTCCAGCCAAAACACAGGGTAGACCAATCACCACCTTGATGGGCTTCCCTGCCTTGGGCGATAGAACATGGACGCGGGCCCGCAACTGCAGGGACACCCTCCAGTTCTACGCCACTCTGAACACACGTGGTTCCCTCTGTCAAAAAGCTCTCAGGACCAACTAGGCTACCCCACTGGTACTCCCTAGCTGTCCATGGCCAGGACCAGGCCCTGGCCACCCAGATGTCACTGGTCCTTGCCAATCCACAGAGTGGGGGGCGGTAGCCCCTGGCACATAGTAGCCATTCTCCACTCTTCCTCCCATCAGGGCAGTTCCAAACTGCCACTGATCCTCCAACCTAGGGTCCGCACCCTCAGGCTGACCAGAAGTCACGGGTGAGGCTCTCCTCCCCTACCTCTTCTTCTGGGGTTCCGTACCCTCCTCCTTGGAGAGGCACCCTCAGAACACAACACTCCTTCCAGCTGAACTTCCAACAGGAGGACAGCTCACTCAGGCCCATGGAAACTATTTCACTTCGGAGGTACACAGCACACAGCAAAGTCCCTCTTCAAGCAGGTGGGGGACACAGCACACAGCAAAGTCCCCTTTCCTCTGCCTCGGTGGAAACAACAAACTGCAGGTGAGCCCAGAACACACAGCAAGGGCAGTCTCCTCAGTCTCTCCAGCTGATCCACTTTGGCAGAGATTCCTTCTTGACCTGGAAGTTTCCTAGTCTCCCAACCTAGGGTCTAAACCCTCAGGTTGCACCAGGGTCAGAGGCGAGGACTCCTTCCCTCTGCACCCCTCGCCTGAGTTCGCACCCTCCCAACTGAAGTGGTACCTCTGGAAACCAAACCGGTCAGGACACTGTTTACAGTCATCCTTCCCTCCAGGTCAGGCCGAACCTGAACCTGGCCTCCCCAACCTTGGAGCTAAACCCCGTGGCTGAGCACTTTGCCTGGCACGCAAGGACTTCTGGGGGCGCACACAGCACCTCCCCGAGGGTAACACGACTTACGTGTTGCGTGATAGTCTGCCTGGCGCAGATCTCCTGACCCCTGTCCATCTGACAGTGCGCGAAGATCCCCCAGGACAGAAGTGGTGTCACCATGGTCACTTCTAGGAGACTCAGCCCTTATGGCTGGCCCCTGACCCATTGGCTCTCCCACTGGGGAACACATCCCCCTCTCACCCCTCACTCTGGACCTCTGCACCCTCCCAACTGGAGCGGTACCGCCAGACACCAGGACCGCTGGAGCTCTAGTTACAGACACTCCACGTCCTCTAGATACTGGGAGATCCTCCTCAAATGGCCTACAAGTACATCCTAGGCCCCCGACCTGGCGCTCCCTTAGGGAACCCTCCAGGCCCGGAGACTGGGTTTCGGGCCACCGTGGGACACACCGTCCCACACTCACTCCGTCTCCACTGAGACAGGACGTGAGCCCCTACACCCCTCCCATTCCACTGGGACCTAGCTGGGCTACACTGAACCTCTTCCACCACACAGGACCGGAAGATACCCAAGCCACTACTTTTGGAATCACTCCCCAATGCCTCTTCAGACCCTCTAGCACACAGCCAGAGGTCTGCCTCCCGTGCAAGCTCCCTGGGGTCAGAGAACTTTCACCCCAACAGGAGTTGGCGCAGCCCCTGGAAAACAATTACTGAACAAGTGCTCTCTGACACACAGATTGAACAGCCCTTCAAAATCATTTGCCGTGCTAACCAGCACCCATTCATCCAGTGCAATACAACAATTATCCACAAACTCCCCCAAGACTGGTGAGACAGTTCCTGACTGCCCCTGAATCTCAACCTGTACCCCTCTTACTGGGAACCAGGTACCATACTCTGGGAGCTGGGAATGGGACTTCCTGCACTGGACACCATATTGCTGCCACCACTGGATCCCACCCTTACTGGTGAATCCAGACAACTCAACTGAGCTCAGGGGATAAACTACCCTCCAGAGCTAACTTTTTCTCCTCCACACTCCCTTTCTTCCCTACTATCCACCCACTCCTCTGGGAACAGGAAAAGGGATGGGGCACTGCCCCGGCACTGGACCCAGCAAGGGACTCCCTATCTATGGGATCCTCACCACCTACTGGGGTCCCCGCACTGTCATTTTTCTCTCTTCTGCCGCAAAAATAAAAGCGCAGAAAACACCATTTAAAAATGACACTCTTGAGGAGAAAAACAAAATCAGTAAAAATAATCCCCAAACATGTGATTATCTAAATGCAGAGTTTGTAGTGCAACCAGTTGTCGCTGTGGTACTGCGCAAACGCAAGTCCTATCCTCACCGCTGACAACCAATGTTAGAAATGGGATTTCTGGTTGGCTAGGGCTTGCGCCAAAGCCAGGCAGAAACCACCACTCTAGTCAGGGCAAGGGAGTTACACACCCAAGATAACCCCTGCTCACCCCCTTGGTAGCTTGGCATGAGCAGTCAGGCCTATCCCGGAGGCAATGTGTAAAGCGTTTGCGCAACACACACATACAGCAGCAACACACTATGCACACTACAAAAGAAACTCCACACAAGGTTATATAAAAAATAGCCTTTGTATTATCATAAACACATTAGAAACAGAATCACACATTTACACTGCGCCAACTGGCACAGGCAATATTCACAGGGGAATTATGTACAGGACCAGGCCAATCGGGCCATGGTCAGAACCATCAGAACAGGTAAGTAAATGCAAATATAAAACACAACCAGTAACTACTGGTACCATAATGACCTAAGCATTATACTATTAGCATTAGACATAAACCCACATTAGGCCCAAACCTCATCAGCATAAACACATTACGCAATGGGCCTCACCTGCATAAACACATTATGCAATAACCTCATAAGCATAAACACATTACGCAAATAGGCACTACCCCAAAACATCATAACATGACATTAGGCATAACCACATTAGGCCCAAACCTCATTAGCATAACCACAGTACGCATTAGGTATCACCCACATAAACACATCAGCGTCAATACTATGGGCCTAAATCATTCTTGGCAACATTCAGGAATAGACACATTACGCCATTCGGTAGAGCCTGGCGCTCTACTAATGTCACCAAAATTGCCCCCAGGCCAACTGGCCTTCTCAGAGGGCTTGAATGCCCTATGTCCCAATGTCAGGGCGCTAAGCTGCCACTTGCAGCTAAAGCAAAAAGTGTGCCATTGCACAGCCTAAACGTAGCAGCTGTCCAGTAATTGCTGGGTAGCTGTGAAGTCACGGAGGCCTGGCACTCACTGTGCCACGTAAGCCCCACTCTGGGACTCTCGGACACCATTGTGGCCCACGTTGCAGCTGCCCTCAACTGCGGTGCAGCTGTGCCCAAATTGAGGCTAGCACAGGACACTGGCACCGACTGTGCCGGGAGGCCCCACTGGGACTCTCCCAGACCAATGTGCCCAACGTTGCAGCGGCCCGCTGTCCGGCAGGGCCGCTGTGGAAAGTGAGGCGGGGATACCACGGTACCTGTAAAGCCCTGCTCCGGACGTTTCAATACCAAGAAAAAAAAATGCCCCCCAAGGCTTTAGCGGCCCGCTCTCCTGCGGGACCGCTCTGAAGAGCAGGATTCAAGCCCCACTCACCGGGATGCACTGGGTCTCCTTGAGTGCAGTGGGGGAAGGCCGAAATGGAGCTCACACAGCTCCGTCTTCTCTGGAGCCCACGAGGCTCCGGACGTTCTGGGCTGCATGCGGGGCTCCCTTCACTAACCCGGGAGCCCCGCCTAGATGCCGGCAGCTGCTTCCCGTGTCCCGCTCCTCTTCCAAGGCACCACTACTTCCCTCTTCTTTGGGGGCTTTTGGGGCATTTGCCAGAGCGGGGTAGGCTCCCGTCTGGCTTCTCTGCATGCGCGGGGCTCCCACCACGCACGGGAGCCTCGCTCGGCCACGCTATCACTTCCTGCCTCGGCCCCGCCCACGGCAGGCAACTGGCCTGCCCTCCAGGTCACCGCGGGCAGCGGGGCGGCCCCTTCATCGATCCTCGGTGTTCTCGGCGGCGGCCTTACGCAGGGGGGGCACGAACCGGCAGGGTGGACTCCCGCTCAGGAATACAAACGCGGGGTGGGCACCCGCTGTAAATCCAAGCCAATGCGGGGGAATCCCTACGCCAGGGATTCCCTTTCGGCACGCAGCACAGCGCTGCAGGACAGGCACGTTCCCCGCAGTAGGTGAAGAAGGCACAGCGCTTCTCCAACAATAAAAGTAGAGCGCTCCTCCAGGCGCTAGAGCCTTCCAGGGGCCAGGAGCACAGCTGGGCCCAGGGAGCCCAGTG
Source organism: Calotriton arnoldi (assembly GCA_963921515.1). Classification (NCBI taxonomy): domain Eukaryota; kingdom Metazoa; phylum Chordata; class Amphibia; order Caudata; family Salamandridae; genus Calotriton; species Calotriton arnoldi. The sequence continues at coordinate 514,997 of CAWUFW010003005.1, read as the reverse complement.
CACAGGGCCCTCCAGCAGGGAGGCAAGCCCCCATGGCGGTTCCTCCTGGGCCCCAGCAGCAGCAGGCCCCCAGCACATCAGGAACAGCACAGGAACTGAACTGAACATTTTCATGGGGTCACAGCCCTATATTTATATGCCATTTTCTCTTTGTCTGCAGGACAGGGCTTTAGGGGAACCAGCCAAAACTGGTTCAGGGGGGAATTGGAGCACTTTGTTTGCCAAACTCCTCTTCCCCTTTGTCAGGTGGGGGCTAGGTGATCAGACACACCACAGGGGGCGGAGTCATCATTGTACAGGCTAGGCACAGCCCTATTCAGGGACCAGGGACTTCTCCTCCCACTACTCAAAATGTAGGTGTCCCATTCAGCCTAGCGATGACTCACCCTGCCCCTCCTGGAGCCACACACACCTCCCAGCCCCTGTCACTCACAAGCCAGACATGCAATTCACATCAGGCAGGCAGACACATAGCACACAGAAATGCCAACTTCTAAAAGTGGCATTTCTAAAATAGTTATAATAAATCTGCGCACACCATTGCGCAGCATTTATTATCACTATTCCAAATATACCAAACTTGACCATGCTGCGCCTCTCATATCAGGAATTACCACTGAAACACTTATCAGGGAATCCCCAATGCATTCCTATGAGAGGGCAGCCCCACAGTAGTGAGAAACAAAAATGGCTGTTTGTCACTACTAGGACATGTCACACACTTAAGGTACATGTCCTATCTTTTACCTACAATGCACCCTGCCCATAGGGCTAGCTAGGGCCTACCTTAGGGGTGACTGACATGCGGTAAAAGGGGGGTCACGGACATGGCACACACTTTAGGTGCCACGTCACAGCGGCAGTAATACTGCACGCACAGGCCCTGCAATGGCAGAGGCCTGAGATAGGTTTGAAAGGCTACTTTGGTGGGTGGCACAATCAGCGCTGCAAGCCCACCAGTAGCATTTAATTTACCAGCCCTGGGTATATGAGATACCACTTTACAAGGGACTCACAGGTAAATTAAATAGGCCAAACAGGTGTAGACCAATCTTACCACATTTATCCCAGAGAGCACACGCACTTTACACTGAACAGCAGTGCTAAAGTGCCCAGAGTCCTAAAACCACCAACACCATGTCAGAAAAATGGCTAGGAGAAAGGCAAAATGTTTAGGGATGACCCTGCAAAAAGGCCAAGTCCAACACCCATTTTCACAATTGTAATGAAAAATCCGACTTTACCATTAAAAAGGGTTTATCATTACAATTTCATAGGTACCAAACATGACATATCTACCTGCTCCCAATTATGAATTACAGCTTATTAAATGTAATAACAAAATCCTCAATGTTATCCTATGGGAGGTGAAAAATTAATCTAGGAGTTTTTCACTGCCAGGACAAGTAAATCTTAAAAGTTCATGTCCAACCTTTTAATTACCCAGTCCCCTACCCTGTGAGTTACAGAGGAACTACCTTAGAGGTGACTTAAATATAATAAAAGGGGAGCTTAAGGCTTGGCAAGGGGGTTTAAATTAGGCCTGCACGCTCAGTTCACGGAGTTTGCAGAATTTTCTGCACTCCAAGCTCCGCGGAGCTCGCTGAATGCAGAAAACTCAGCGGAGCGTAGCGCAGCAGAGTTTTTTCCCTGCGCATGGTCGTCAACGGCTCAGGTAAAAACGTTACCCAAGCAGGGGGAAGATCAGCGCAAACCATAGTTTGCACCGCACTCCGCCGCTTGCGGAGCTCCGCAGAGTTTTTTTGTCACTTTGCGGAGTTCTGCGTAGCAGAACTCGGCGAATTCCACCCAGGCCTAGTTTAAATGCCAAGTTGACATGGCAGTGTCACACTGCATTCAGGCTTCAATGGCAGGCCTGGGAGTGCTACTTAAGTGGGTGGCAGAATGAATGCTGCAGGCCCACTGGTCATTACAAAATAATGGGGTAACCCAAAAAGCCGAAGAACCTGGCTGCAATACCCTAAGATACAAAGAGTTTATGAATTCAGTTAACGTATCTCGATCATACCAAATTGATCAATTATGCGAACAAGAGGGAAGGAGAGAGAAAATACAAAAAGGGGCACAGTACTTATGCAAAACAATTAATATTGTATTTAGAAATTAGAGATATATACACATATTTTTGGATACAATGGTTGCTCCATTCTGTTTCTCTGCAAAGAAAGAGCTCAAGAACGTGTTCATGTGCAAGTGATGGAGGATAAAGAAAAATCAGATACAATAACCAAATACATTAAAATCAGCAGCGCTCACAGGGAACTGCAGAGGGCTTTTCTGATGTCATGTTAGATAGCTAAATTCACATTCATAAAAAGAGGTGGCCTGTCTTGGTCTGTGCACTTCCTTTGTGTGGATATTTTTATTCAATCCAGGCTGAAAGAGGAGGTTGTCAATATTTCAACCGGAAAATGGGAGGGGACAGCTAGGACCTTAACTGCAGGTCTTCATCAGAACTGAAAAGAAAGGGTGGGGGCAACCTGGAGATGTGCACTGTCCAATCACAGCACAAACAGATAACTTGTTTAGGGTGTGAAGGCTCAAGGGCTCTTCATCTTGCGGGAAAACACCTGTAGATTCTGGATTTATACTCAATGGGCTGCTTGAGTGCAGCCTCAAGATAGGATTTCATACGGGGTCAGAGCGAGACTACAGAATTAATCTGTTCATTACAGGGTGGGAGAGCCCTTTCTGTATGAATCAGCAAGTGGGCTCTTGAGTGATATAATGCATCACTCTCTCCCTTTCAGCCACATCACTTATATGTAATAAATGGGGAGCTTAAGGCTTGGAAAGCAGGTTTAAATGCCAAGCAAACATGGCAGTGGAACACTGTATTCAGCTTCAATGGCAGACCTGGGACATGTTTTAGACTGCTACGTAAGTGGGTGGCACAATAAGTGCTGCAGGCCCACTGATAGCATTTAATTTACAGGACCTGGGTATATGGAATACCACTCAACAAGAGACTTATAAATAAATTAAATATTCCAATTAGGTATATGCCAATCAAACAATGTTTAGGGGAGAGTGACTACTGGGGACTACCTACCCACAATGCCAGATTGTTCAACCCTGTAGAGGACCTACCAGAGGTTGGTTTCTTAGGACCAACAGAGTCCCCCAGGATGTGTCCTAATTGGGAACAATCAAAGCAGCAAAGCAGTGGTTTTGTATATAGGGTGCCCTGGGCCACCGCCCACCTGAACCTCCCTCATTCTTCTCAGGAAGGAGCATAGAAATCCTTTCCTTGCCCCTTAGTCAGATACTTCTCTGTGCCTCCCTTGACCTCCCCCTCATTCTTCTGGAAGGAGCCTGAAACATCCTTCTTGAGGTCACCAATAGGTACCTTTTTGGACACTCTAGTGCTGACCCAGAGGTCTACCTCCACAGCAAGCTTCCTGGGGTCAGAAAACTTTCTATCTACCAGGTGTTGGTGCAGCTCTGTAAAACAGGTATTGAGCATGTGATCCCTCAGAATTAGGTTATACATCCCAACAAAATTATCCTTTTTGCTACTCATCACCCAGCCCTTCAGTACCTTGCTGGAATACTCTAATAAGTCCACCCAGGACTGATCTGGGAGTGTGTGGCTATCCCTGAACCTCTGATTGTATTTCTGAAGGGTCAGCCCAAATTTGGAAAGAAGAATGGTCTTCATTGGGCATACTTGTAGAGGGAGCAAAGGCTCAAAGCTCTTCGCCAGGAGGGAATACACCTGTAGATTATGGAGATACACTAAATGGGCTGCTCGAGAGCCGCGACAAGATAGGAATTCATAATAGGTCAGAGCGAGACTGCAGAATTAATCTGTTCATTTCAGGGTTGGAGAGCCCTTTCTGTATGAATCAGCAAGTGGCACTGTCTCGATTTCGGCCACATCCCTTCTATCTAATAAAAAAGGAACTTAAGGCTTGGCAAGCAGGTTTAAATGCCAAGTCGACACGGCGGTGGAACACTGCATTCAGGCTGCAATGGCAGACCTTGGGAGTGTCTTAGACTGCTACTTAAGTGTTAAATCTTAAATGTTAAATGTTAAAAGGATTTATAGTGTGCATGGCTACCCTAGGGCTTCCCAGCGCTGGCACGTAGACTAATAGAAGCAATTGCGAGAGAAAAGGAGATTAGTTGCAGTCAGTAAACATCCAAGTTTTCAGTTTTTTCCTGAATGTTGCCTCTGAGGCAGTAAATCTGATCTCCCACGGAAGTGAATTCCACAGCTTGGGCGCAAGGTGGGAAAAAGCTCTTCCCCCCCATCTGGCCCGTTTTATTCTGATAGTTTTTAACAGGCGCTCAGAGCCTGACCTTAGACATCTGTTGGGAAGATGTAGGCACACCAGATTCCTGATCTTACTGGGCCCTTTGTTATTTATAGCTCTGTGGGTTAGGCAGAGTGCTTTGAACTTAATTCTCGCCTCGATCGGAAGCCAATGTAGGTTTCTGCGATGAACCGTTGCTGATTCTTTCATCGAGATTTGACACAGAAGTCTTACCGCTGCATTCTGGACAACCTGTAACTTGCTGAAGATATAATTCGGTGCACCTAACAGGAGCGGGTTACCGTAGTCCAGCAGTGAGGTGACCAAGGAATGTATGACCGTTTTCCTTAGCTGTAAAGGGATGAGCTCAAGGATCTTACGGAGCATTCTTAATAGGCCAAAGCAAGTGCCTGCCACCTTTCTTGCTTGGATTTCCATGGTCAGCTCCTTATCCATCCAGACACCAAGTTTCTTAATGGCAGTACTGGGAACTGGGGCACTCCTAAGCAGTGTGGACAACTTGCTAGAGGCCTGGGTATCCCTGCATTGCCCAGGACCATCAGTTCGGTCTTGTCTCTGTTTAATTTCAGACAGCTCCCTGTCATCCAATTAACTACTTGTTCCAGGCAAGACGCCAGCTGACCTGACTCCCCATTGGTCCTGGAATCCAGTGACACCACAAGCTGGGTACCATCTGCGTAAGAAATAATGGAGATACCATATTCCTGCACTATGTCAGCCAGCGGCTGCATATAGATATTAAACAATGTTGGGCTTAATGACGAGCCCTGTGGTACGCCGCAAGTCAGTGGCTTGCTGTCCGAAAAGAAGTTGGCCTCCATGACTTGGAAGGACCTCTCCTCCAGGAAGGATCTTAACCATTCCAAAGCTTTTCCCTGGATGCCTATTTCACCTAGTATGTGCGCCAGCAAACCATAATCGAGCGTATCGAATGCTGCACTTAGATCTAGCAGAAGTATCGCAGCTGATCCTCCCTGATCAAGAGTCATCTTTAATTCTTCAGATACTGCTAGTAGGGCGGATTATGTGCTGTGCTGCGGGCGGAATCCCATCTGTGTGGGGTGTAACTCGAGATGGTCTTCCAGGAATTGTGACAAGGTTTTATTAACATGCTTCTCCAGGATTTTGCTGTTAAATGGGAGCAGTGATATTGGTCGGAAATTCTCTGGTAAGGCTGCATCCAAATTAGGTTTTTTTAGCAACGGTTTGACTATTGCTTGTTTCTATGCAGCGGGGACTCTGCCTGTCTGAAGGCAAAGATTTAGTATAACTACTATTGACGGCACAATGACTGCTGCAGGCATACTGACAGCATTTAATGTACATGCCCTGGGTATATGTTATACCATTCTACAAGGGACTTATAAATAAATTAAATATGCCAAATTGGTATATGCCAATCAAACAATGTTTAGGGGAGAGTGACTACTGGGGACTACCTACCCCAAAGGCCAGATTATCCAACGTTGTAGAGGTCCCACCAGTGGGTGGTTTCATATGGCCAGCAGAGTCCCCCTCAATGTGTCCTAGCTGGGAACAATCAAAGCAGCGGTGTTGTAAATGTGGGGCCCTGTGGCTCTTCCCACAAGAACATCCTTCTTTCTTCTCAGGAGGAGCATAGGAACACTTTCCTCCCCCTTAGTCAGAGACTTGCCTGTGTCTCCCTTGACCTCCCCTTTTTCTTCAGGAGAGTAAACTGAACCACCCTTCTGGAGGTCACCCCAGGTACCTTTTGGAATTACTAGTGCTGACCCAGAGGTCTGCCTCCTCAGAAAACTTCCTGGGGCCAGCAAGCTTGCTATCTACCAGGTGTTGGCCCAGCTCTGTAAAACAGGTACTAAGCATGTGATCCCTCAGAATAAGCTTGTACATCTGAATAAAAATCACTTTGCTGCCCCTCACCCAGCCCTTCTGTGGCTTGCAGGAGTACTCTGGTAAATCCACCCTGGACTGGGTTGGGAGTTTGTGGCTGTCTCTGAACCTCTGATGGTATTTCTGAAGGGTCAGCCCAAATTTGGAAAGAAGAATAGTCTTCATGGGGCATACTTGTATAGAGAGCGAAGTCTCAAGGAATCTTCGTCTGGAGGCAATACACCTCTATATTCTGGATATACACTCAGTGGGCTGCTCGAGTGCAGCTTCAAGATAGGAATTCATACGAGGTCAGAGTGAGACTGCAGAATTAATCTGTCCATTTCAGGGTGGGAGAGCCCTTTCCATATGAATCAGCAAGTGGTCCTAAGTAATACAAAGTATCATTGTCTTCCTTTTGGCCCCATCACTTGTATGTAACAAATGGGGGGCTTAAGGCTTGACAAGCAGATTGAAACGCCAAGTCGGCATGGCAGTGGAACACTGTATCCAGGCTGCAATGGTAGACCTGGGACATGCTTTAGACTGCTATTTTAATAGGTAGCACATTGAGTGCTGCAGGCCCACTCTTAGCATTTAATTTACAGGCCCTGGGTATATCGTATACCACTTTACAAGGGACTTATAAATGAATTAAATATGACAAATAGGTATATGGCAATCAAACCATGTTTAGGGAGAGTGGCTAGTGGGGACAACCTACCCCTAAGGCCAGATTGTCCAACCCTGTAGAGGTCCCACCAGTGGGTGGTTTCTTAGGGCTAACAGAGTACCCCTCCATATGTCCTAGCTGGGATTAATCAAAGCAGCGGTGTTGTAAATGGGGTGCCCTGGGGCACTTCCCACCAGAACCTCCCTCCTTCTTCTCAGGAGGAGCATAGGAACCCTTCCCTTCCCCCTTAGACAGAAACTTGTCTATGTCTCACTTGACCTACTCCTTATTCTTCTGGAGGGGAACCTGAACCACCCTTCTTGAGGTCACTACCAGACCAGGTACCTTTTTGGACATTATACTGCTGACCGAGAGGTCTGTCTCCTCAGCAAGCTTCCTGGTGTCAGCCAGCTTGCTATCCAACCAGGTGGTGGCGCAGCTCTGTATTTATTTATTTATTTATTTAGGAGTTTTATATAGCGCTAGCCAGACCCGAAGGTATCGGAGCGCTTTTCAACATAGGTTACGGGAGAACACCAGACAGAAAATAGAGAATAACAGTGGTATACATGTTGTTTCAATGCGAATCGAAGGTCTCAGAGCGCATTACAGCTATGATAGCAGGACGTCACATAATAAAGGAGTGAAATACACAATGACTCAGGAGAGGGGCCCTTTCCGGGAGGGGGTACCGTGAGGTAGAAGTCTTAGTGTTGAAGTGGCTGAGTGCTGCAATGGGCAAGAGTCTGCGGCAGCTGTCCATTCTCAAAAGGATCGGTTGAGGAAAAGGTCTTTAAGCTGCTTTTTGAATTTTAAAAAGGAGGGGGTAGTTCGGATATGGACAGGGATGGCGTTCCAAATTTTGGGCGCATTCCCAGAGAAGGATTGAGATGAGGTTTTTTGTTTGCGAGTTCTCAGGGGGATGAGGAGTAGAGTGTTGGTGCTCCTGAGGCTTCTTGCCTGACCGGCTTTCTTGAGTTTGGGGGCCAGGTAGGCAGATTTCCCAGTGTGGAGAGCTTTGTGCGTGAGGCAAGCAGTTCTGAAGTTGGCACGCATTTCAATTGGGAGCCATTTTAGTTCTCTAAGTGCAGGCTAGATATGTTCAAATTTCCTTACTCCGGTGACCATTCTGGCTGCTGCATTCAGAATTGATTTGAGGGGAGCTAAGTGGGACTTTGCTGTTCCGGTGAGGGTTGCGTTCCCGTAGTCCAGTCTGGATAGCACCAGGGATTGAGTGGCTTGTTTGAGGTCGTTGGGAGGGATGAAGGGTTTTATTTTGTTGAGCAGTTTCATTTTGAGGAAGGCGCTCTTAGCAGAGTTTTTGATGTGCTTGGCCATGTCTAATTTTGGGTCTAGAGTGATTCCCAGTGATTTTACAGAATCGGCTGGGGTGAGATTGTAATTGAGAGCATCAATGGCTTTTAGCCATTCTGTGATTTGAGGGTTCTGCTCCTTATTGGAAATGAGAAGGATTTCTGTCTTGTCTTGGTTGAGTTTCAAGTGGTTGAGTGAAAGCCAGTGTTGGACTTCGCTTAGAGTGTCGTTTAGTCTGTGGATGTCGTCGATGGAGGAGGCTTTGAGATAAATCTGGGTGTCGTCCGCGTACAGGTGGAAGGGGATGTTGTTTATTTTTACTATGGAGGTGAGGGGTTCCATGTAGATGTTGAAAAGTTGTGGGGAAAGAACTGATCCTAGGGGAACACCCCCGCTGACGGGGCGTATGTCAGACAAGAAGTTATTGATTTTTATTCTTTGGGTGCGGTTCTGTAGAAAGGAGGTGAACCACTGTAAGACTACCTCATCCGCTCCTACCCTTTCTTGCAGTACCTTAATGAGTAATTCGTGGTCAACCGTGTTGAAGGCTGCCGATAGGTCCAGGAGAATGAGTAGACAACATTGGTCCTTGTCGAGTGAGTTGTGGATATCTTCTATGACATTCAGCATCGCTGTCTCTGTGCTGCAGCCTTGTCTGAAACTTGATTGGTGGGGGTCTAGAAGGTTGTTGCCGTCCATGTGTTGGGTAAGTTGGAGGAGAACACATTTTTCCAGGATTTTGGCTAGGAGAGGGAGATTGGAGACGGGTCTGAAGTTGTTAGGATCGTTTGTGTCAGAGGCTGGTTTTTTAATAGAGGAGTGACTAGTCCGATTTTGAGACAGTCGGGCACGACTCCGGTTCTCAGGGAGCTGTTTATGATCCTAGTCCAGATCGGTGCTAGGGTGGAATTGAGCTTTTTGGCCAGTTGGGCAGGAATGGGGTCCGAGACGTGAGATGATGGAGTGTAGCTGGAAATCATTTTTAGATCACCGCTTCGGAGATGGGGTTGAAGGATTTCCAATTATTTAGGTGGTGCTTGGGAGTGGTAGCTTCTGTGTCAATGAGCGAGATGATGTGGGGGGAGGGCGCGGTACGCGTCCAGGGAGAGTTCAATCTTTGTGATTTTATCGTCAAAGAAGTTGGCAAAGTTATCACATAGGTCTTTGGAGGCTTGAACTGAGGTTGGGGGGGTTTGGAAGTTTGCTGTCTGATGAGATTGAAGAGTTCTTTTGGCCTGTTTTTAGCGTTGTCTAGAGCACTGCAAAAGAAGGACTTTTTTTCGTTCTTGATGTGTTTTTTATATTTCAAGCGTGCTGCTTTGAGTCGGTTATGGAGGGTTGTGGACAGATTGTTCCGCCAGAGTCTTTCTGCAGCTCTCAGCTGTCTTCTTTCGGAGTTTATGTCCGTATTGAACCAGGATCTTGATGGGGTGTTTCTGACTCTTTTTGTTTTAAGGGGCTAATTGATCCATGATGGAAATCATAGTTGAATTGTATTGGGAGGTGAGTTCTGTTGTGGAGGAGTTGTCAGTGGAGGGGAAGGAGTGAGCATACCCTATCTTCTAGGTCAGTAAGGGTGATTTGACTTAGATTTCTCGCCCAACGGAGAGGCTCTTGCGTGCGAGGCAGGCATTGAGTAGATTGGTTGATGTGGAATAGAATGATATGATGATCTGACCAGTCAACCGGCAGGGTGTGGGTGATAGTGACTGTGTCTTCTTGTACAATAATAGCATCTAGGATTGCTCCTCTGTTGTGGGTTTGTTCTGTGCAGTGTTGGGTAAGGTTATTGTTGTGTAGAAGTTCGTTTAGGGATTGGATCAGTGAATTGTTTTCCTCATTCCAGTGTATGTTGAGGTCGCCTAGTATTATGCTGTTGGAGTTCCGCAGTGCGCAGTGAGTTATCAGGTCGAAGAGGTGTTCTCCGAATGCGGCGGTGTTGCCAGGAGGATGGTAGAGGAGATGGCAAGGTAGTGAATTGATAGCATTCGTCTTAATGATGATCGTTAGACATTCAAATGAGTTATATTTGAAGGAGTCAATTTCCTTTATGGAGATATTGTTTTTGTGTATGATTGCAATGCCCCCTCCTCGTTGCTTCTTTCTGTCTTTATTGATGATTAGGAATCCTGGGGGCACAAGCATATCCATGGATTGGGAGAGAGCTCATTCAACCAAGTTTCTGTGATGAACGTGATGCCTATGTCATGCGTGAGTATGGCTTCTGCCAGTTCGGCAGCATGTTTCATGGCTGATCTGCAATTTATAAGCATGCATTTGGTGGTGGTTCCTTCGTTATTGAGTTTCTGCATTAGGGGGGCCCTAGGAATAGTAGAGAGGAGGGCAGGGGGTCTTAGCGTTCTAGGTGGGGGCGTTCTCTTCCAAAACCAGTGATAACCTGGATCTTGGAATTTCGGGAGCCCATAGGGGATAGGTCGTAGCGGTGGTAAGTTCCTCGCCTCTCTATGGACATTGCGGCTTTCGCTCTGTTGGGTCTCTGTGTTTTGTTCGGGAGGGGAGTTGTGTTCCTGCTGTGCCCTTGTGCCTTGGGAGGTCTAGAGTGTATGGTGTTATTGTTTGTAGGTGAGGTGTGTGAGCATTGGTGTTGGCGAGAATTCCGGTGTGGGGAGAGGGTCAGTAGGATTTCGTTGAGGCTCATTATTACAGTTTTTAGCTGGTTTTCTAGTGTGGCGGGTCTCTGAGTCAACTCCCGGGAGGGGGGTGGGGGCGTCAGGTTTCTGGCTGTCCTGGGCGTGGTTGTCCAGGGACAAGGATAGCTCGGGATATAGAGATTGGCTTTTTTGATGGTGTTGCTTATGCTATCCCTGTGGGTCGCCATGGGCATGGGTGTGGAGAGTCAAGTCGTGATTCAGGCAGCCGCCTCTGGCGTGTCTGTAGGGTGGGGGGCTGGGAGTCGTTGACTGAGGGTTCAGTTCTCTAGATGTTTGTAGGGAATGGTAATAAGGGGACGGAGGGGTTAGGTATTGGTCGGGGGTTGTAGGGTCTCATCTGAGAAGTGCCTATGATTGGTTTTGGAAGGTAGGTATGTGTTGAGCATTTCGGGAGGAGGGTAGTGGGGGGAGAGGGTGTTGTCTGGGGGGGGAAAGGTTGGCGTTGTTGGTATAGGTTTGTGGGATCTCCGGCGGGTCAGTCTATCGTTGGATAGGGAGTTGCTCGGGTGAGAGTGGAGCGAGTGATTGAGGGCGTTTCATAGCGTGGGGAAGAGGAAGTCGAATGCATCTAGGTTATCGTTGTTGGCTTGAATCATGACTGTGCCATTAGTGAAGATAGTCGCAGAAGTGTTACCACTACGCCTGTGGTGGTTTGGGAGGGAGATCGTCAGTTTGGAGCTGTGCGGTGTGTTGGTTGTTTTGGATATGTGGAGGTGTGTTCTGAGAACGGAGTTCCAGTTTGCAGGGCTTTTGGTATGGAAGATGAGATCCATTTTCAGCTGTCCTTTGGAGGAGCTGTGGTAAAGGTCAGCAAATAGTGTGTCTGGGTGTTGTCTGATCAGCCTGTGTTTGAAATTTCTTTTCGCTTTTAGTGAGAGGTTGGGGGGAAGACGATGGAGAAGGAGTTAGGGCCGTGTGGTTTCATGTGATTTGGTAGGGGGACCATGGAAGGTTGCGGTGTCTGGTGCCATTTGGTCTCAGTTGGAGAGGTGGGTAGGAGAGGTGGGTAGGAGGTTCAGTCTATTGGCCCGAGAGAGGCTGGGGCTAGGGGTGGTGGCAATTAGTGTTTCTCTTCATGGTTTAGTGGTAGTTAGAGAAGAGCTATGTCTCTTAGTGCTAATATGTGCTCTGTATTTGGGCCCAAGGAGTGAGTTGACCGTGCATAGTGGGGTGAGAACTACTCTAAAGGCCCACAGGAGAGGCCCGTTATGAGGGAGAGTAGCCCCTCATTTTAGTCGGAGAACTTTCCCATTGGGGGACTCCTAGCCGGTAGGTGTTAGAAGAGTAGAGGTGGTTGAGTGAGGGTGTCAGGAAATTGGTCTAAATCCTTTGCATCTAGGGTCGTAGAATTTCTCCAAGGAGGACTCCCCCGACTGTAGTTATTAGCTGAGAATAGGTGGTTAAGTGATGGTGTCAAGGCATGGTCTCATTCATTTGCGGTTTGGGTATATTTGTATGAGAGCCCTTTTCCATTTCTGGGGGTTTACATTCAGTTCCGGGGATCCTGTGAGTTTGGTATTGGCTATACCGCCTTTTGGGGTCAGGCCTCCTTTGTATGGGTACAAACGTGTATTTTGTACGAGAGCCCATTTCCATTACTAGGGTTTTATTTTTCAGTTTCAGGGATCCGGTGAGATTGGCATCGGATATGCCGCCATTTTGGGGTCAGGCCTCCTGGTACAGAGGCTCGATATGGGGCAGCAGGTATGAACAGTCTTTATAAGATATCCTTGGCTTTTATTCCTTTTCTAGGATCCTGTGGGGATGCAGACATTGGGGGCTGCAGGTCCAGTAGAGGGAAGTAATCGATGGGTGGAGGATTGGTGCAGTTCATGCCGCCATTTTGGGGTCAGGCATCGAGGTGCCGAGGCCTGCGATTCTCAGAGCAAGGGCAGGGTGACTGAAAGGCTTTTTTATAGAAATTTCCAGGAGCTTTTATTCAGTTCCTGGGGTCTGGAGAAATGTGTACATTGAAGGCCGCAGATCAAGTAGAGGAAGTACTCGATGCGTGGAGGATTGTTGCGGGTCAAGCCACCATATTGGGGTCAGGCATCGTGGTGTCGAGGCCGTCACTTCTCGGAGTCGTGGCAGTGCGACTGTAAGGCTATTTTCCAAATTCCTGGGGGTTTTATTCATAACCAGGGTTCCGGTGCATAGATCAATTCAGTTTGTTTCGCGGGGACTCACTGGTGTGTAGATCTGTTCCGTTTGTTTCCCGGGTATTCGCCCACCATTTTGGGGATAAGAAGGTCAGGCATCGTGGTGTCGTGGCCGGCGTTTCTCTGAATCGTGGCAGCGCGACTGTAAGGCAATTTTCCAAATTCCTGGGGGTTTTATTTATAACCAGGGTTCCGGTGCATAGATCAATTCAATTTATTTCCCGGGTCCTCACCGGTGTGTAGATCTATTCCGTTTGTTTCACGGGTATTCGCTCGCCATTTTGGGGTCAGGCAACGTGGTGTCGTGGCCTGCGGTTCTCGGAGCTGTGGCAGCGCGACTGTAAGGCTTTTTCCCACTTTCCTGGGGATTTTATTCCTGTCCCAGGTTCCGGTGTGTGGATCTGTTCAATTTGTTAGATTCGCGGGTACTCGCCGAAGGGAAGTAGTTAGTACCGGTCGGGACGCCATTTTGGAGTCAGGCCTCTGTTGCCGTGGTCTTCATCTCTCGTTGCAGGGGCAGCGCGCCTGTAGGGATTAGTTCCGGGTTCCGCGTAGGTTTATTCCAGGATACCGGTGAGTGAACCCTTCCTTTTCATTTCCTGGGTACTCACCGGTGATGCTTTCCGATCATGCTGGGAGTGAGGGGTTAACGCCTCTGATGAGAGGGGGTTCCTCACTCCTTCTGATTTCGTATATGGTCGTCGGTCGGTCGATCAGTCAGTCAGAGGGTGCAACCCTTGACTGTCTAATGTCCGGTGTTACTTGGGACTCCAGGGACTCTTGTGGGTCCAAGCGTGAATATCTTTGACTCTCGGCTGTGTGTTCCGTCGGCCGCTCTCCCCCCTTCGCATGCGGAGGTAGCGGGGCACGGGTCTGTGATCTTGGCCAGAGCGATCACAGCATGATTTTGAGATATCTTCTTGGCTATGTAATACCATTGAGACTCTCAGTCGTTTCTAGGGGTCGCGGGGGGACAACCGGGATTTGCACATAAGAGTGATCCCTTATCCCCGGAGCTTAATCTTAGACCTCTGCCCCCGCGTCCATCTTCTTTTATCCGCTATTTATCAGCTCTGTAAAATAGGTATTGAGCATGTGATCCCTCAGAATTAGGTTGTACATCCCAACAAAATCATCTTTTTTGCTGCCCCTCAGCCAGCACTTCAGTGCCTTGCTGGAATACTCTAAGAAGTCCACTCAGGACTGATCTGGGAGTTTGTGGCTGTCCCTGAACCTCTGATAGTATTTCTGAAGGGTCAGTCCAACTTTGGAAAGAAGAATGGTCTTCATGGGGCATACTTGTATAGGGAGCAAAGGCGCAAAGGCTCTTCACCTGGAGGTAAAACACCTGTAGAATATGGAGATACACTCAATGGGCTGGTCGAGTGCGGCCTCAAGATCGGAATTCATACAAGATCCGAACGAGACCGCAGAATTAATCTGTTCATTTCAGGGTCGGAGAGCCCTTTCTGTATGAATCAGCAACTGAGCTCTTGAGTGATACAAAGTATCACTGTCTCCATTTCTGCCGCATCACTTATATGTAATAAAAAGGAGCTTAAGGCTTGGCAAGCGTGTTTAAATGCCAAGTCGACATGGCAGTGGAACACTCCATTCAGGCTGCAATGGCAGACCTGGGACGCGTTTTAGACTGCTACTTAAGTGGGTGACACAATGAGTGCTGCAGGCCCACTGATAGCATTTAATTTACATGCCCTGGGTATATGGTATACCATTCTACAAGGGACCTATAAATAAATTAAATAAGCCAAATTGGTATATGCCAATCAAACCATGTTTAGGGAGAGTGACTACTGGGGACTACCTACCCCAAAGGCCAGATTGTCCAACGCTGTAGAGGTCCCACCAGTGGGTGGTTTCTGTTGGCCAGCAGAGTCCCCCTCAATGTGTCCTAGCTGGGAACATTCAAAGCAGCGGTGCTGTAAATGTGATGCCCTGTGGCTCTTCCCACAAGAACATCCTTCTTTCTTCTCAGGAGGAGCATAGGGACCCTTTCTTCCCCCTTAGTCAGAGACTTGTCTGTGTCTCCCTTGACCTCCCCCTCATTCTTCTAGAGGGTAAACTGAACCACCCTTCTTGAGGTCACCCCCAGGTACCTTTTTGGATACTCTAGTGCTGAACCAGAGATCCGCCTCCTCAGCAAACTTCCTGGGGTCAGCAAGCTTGCAATTTACCAGGTGTTGGCGCAGCTCTGTAAAACAGGTACTTAGCATGTGATCCCTCAGAATTAGCTTGTACATCCCAATAAAAATCATTCACTTTGATGCCCCTCACCCAGCCCTTATGTGGCTTGCAGGAATACTCTAATAAGTCCACCCAGGACTGGTTTGGGAGTTTGTGCCTGTCTCTGAACCTCTGATGGTATTTCTGAAGGGTCAGCCCCAATTTGGAAAGAAGAATGGTCTTCATGGGGCATACTTGTATAGGGAGCGAAGTCTCAAGGGCTCTTCGTCTAGAGCAAATACACCTCTATATTCTGTATATACACTGAATGGGCTGCTCGAGTGCGGCTTCAAGATAGGAATTCATACGAGGTCAGAGTGAGACTGCAGACTTAATCTGTTCATTTAAGGATGGAAGAGTCCTTTCTGTATGAATCAGCAAGTGGGCTTAAGTAATAAAAAGTATCACTGTCTTCCTTTCGGCCACATCACTTATATGTAATAAATGGGGAGGCTTAAGGCTTGGCAAGCAGATTGAAATGCCAAGTCGGCATGGCAGTGGAACAATGCATCCATGCTGCAATGGCAGACCTGTGACATGTTTTAGACTGCTACTAAAGTGGGTGGCACAATGAGTGCTGCAGGCCCACTGATAGCATTTAATTTACAGGCCCTGGGTATATCATATACCACTGTACAAGGGACTTATAAATAAATTAAATATGACAAATAGGTATATGCCAATCAAATCATGTTTAGGGGAGAGTGACTACTGGGGACAACCTACCCCTAAGGCCAGATTTTCCAACCCTATAGAGGTCCCAACAGTGGGTGGTTTCTTAGGGCCAACAGAGTCCCCCTCCATATGTCCTAGCTGGGATTAATCAAAGCATTTCTTAGGGCCAACAGAGTCCCCCTCCATATGTCCTAGCTGGGATTAATCAAAGCAGTGGTGTTGTAAATGGGGTGCCATGGGGCACCGCCCACCAGAACCTCCCTCCTTCTTCTCAGGAGGAGCATAGGAACCCTTTCCTTTCCCCTTAGACACAGACTTGTCTGTGTCTCCCTTGACCTACCCCTTATTCTTCTGGAGGGGAACCTGAACCACCCTTCTTGAGGTCTTCACCATACCATGTACCTTTTTGGACACTCTAGTGCTGACCCAGAGTTCTGTATCCTCAGCAAGCTTCCTGGTGTCAGCAAGCTTGCTATCCACCAGGTGGTGGCGCAGCTCTGTATAATAGGTATTGAGCATGTGATCCCTCAGACTTAGGTTGTGCATCCCAAAAAATCATCCACTTTGCTGCCCCTCACCCAGCGATAGTTCTGAAGGGTCAGCCCAAATTTGGAAAGAAGAAAGGTCTTCATGGGACATACCTAGTCTGGTCCTCTTCCTCAAGTGTCAGGAGTGTGTTCTTCCCCATCATGGGCATGTATCTCCACAAGCTGCCCTGCCAGTACTCTGCTGGGACCTTGTGTACCCTCAGAGCTATCTCAAAGGCTGAGAACTATTTATCTCTATCATCTCCCACCACATAATTGGGCACCTGATCCTTGGGTATGAGAACCCTAAGCTTGTTGCAGGAGGTGTGAAAGGAGGGAGCTTCGTTGCTGGATAGCCTTGGGCCGAAGCTG
Organism: Calotriton arnoldi; assembly: GCA_963921515.1. Taxonomy (NCBI): domain Eukaryota; kingdom Metazoa; phylum Chordata; class Amphibia; order Caudata; family Salamandridae; genus Calotriton; species Calotriton arnoldi. The sequence continues at coordinate 498,209 of CAWUFW010003005.1, read as the reverse complement.
TGGTGAAAATTTTTATGTTCGGACTTATTCATTGAAATGGAGGTCAAAAATTTCCAGCAGGATGAGTATTGGGGCTGTAGCCAAAGACAGTTCGACGAGGTCAGCTACCTCTTTGGTGAAAGCCCACAGAAACAGATTTGCTACTGCAGACAAGAATGTAGCGGGAGAAGCAGTGAAGTCAATACAGCTGGCGATGCACCTCGGGCGGATAGGCGAGCAGGTTGGTCCTTGTCCTGGTTCTCAGAGCAGTTGTTAGACAAACATTTTTTAACTCCCCATATTTGGATTTTGGCTATCTGTGCACCTTGAGCACCACTTCCAAGGTATAGGACTGGCGGGCACCACTTGTATAGGCAGGACTCACTCAAGGGTCCAAGAAGAAGGAAGCCTTTTGGGTCCCTGTGGCCCAGGACAGGAGGCCTTCAAACCAGCCCTTTTGAGTCACACTGGATGTCCTGGGACAGTTGAAGATCACACCCCTTGTCCCCAGGCAGAAGGTAGCAGAGCGGCAGGACAAACAGGGCAGCAATTCAGATCAACAGAGCTTTAGAGCAGCATACCAGCAGAGTGGCAGTCCATCCAACAGCACAGCAGTCCTTCTTCCTGGCAGAGCATCCAAAGGTCCAGAAGTGTACCGACGAGTAGGTCTGAAGGTCCTAATTTTATTCCCTGATGCCCTTCTTCTGAAAGGTGGGAGAAGCTTCTGAAAGGGTTTTTAAGGTGCATGGAATTTCATGACCGGCCAGCCCTGGCACCAAACTGGCTGCAGTGGCAATACATGGTTGTTAGGCCCTTAGTGTGAAGGCATTGCATAGGCTATTCAGGTGTAAGTGGGGCTGTGCTCAGCTCTGCCCCCATCCTGCCAGCAGATGGCCCATTGAGGCATATCTAATCCCTCTATTGTGTGACTGTCTAGGAGGAATCCTCAAAGTATACCTGTCAGCTACACCGAGGGATGTGACCAAGTCAGGCTGCAGGAACAAAGGGCAGGAAAATGCCAACTTTCTAAAAGTGCCATTTTCAAACTTTTAATGAAAAATCACATTGCCATTAAAGAGGGTTTATCATTATAATTGCATAGGTACCATACATGATATATCTACCTACTCCCAATTAGCAATTTACAGCTTATTAAATGTAAAAACAATCCCCAGTGTTATCCTACAGGAGGGGTAGGCCTCACAGCAGTGAAAAACGTATGTTGGAGTTTTTTACTACCAGGACATGTAACGCTTAAAATTTCATGTCCAACCTTTTAACTACCAAGTACCCTGCCCTATGGGATACCTAGGGCGTACCTTAGCGGTGACTTATATGTAATAAATGGGGAGCTTAAGGCTTGGCAAGAGGGTTTAAATGCCATATCAACATGGCAGAGTAACACTGAATTCAGGCTGCAATGGCAGGCCTGGGACATGTTTTTAACTGCTACTTATGTGGGTGGCACAATGAGTGCTGCAGACCCACCGGTAGCCTTTAATTTACAGGCCCTGGGTACATGTTATAGCACTCAGCAAGGGACCTTTAAGTAAATTAAATATGCCAATTAGGTATATGCCAATCAAATCATGTTTAGGGGAGACAGCACAAGCACCTTAGCACTGGCTAGCAGTGGTAAAGTGCACAGAGTCCCAGGGTCAACAAAAATGATTTCAGCAAAAAGTAGAGGGAAAAAGGCAAACCGTTTGGAGGTGACCCTGCAGAGATGGCCACTTCAACCATTGTTAATATGTGAAAGAGGAAAGAATACAGTAATGGAAAAGGATTTACCCACAGGCCTGCATTAAAACATAAACTGTGACAAAACAAAAGGGGCACTGGGAGATCTCTTGGAATCTGAGCACCACTGGCGTACACCTACAGATTCTAATACAGACACAGTACAAACAACTAGCCAACAAACTAGGTACAAAGGAACAGGAAGGGACTGGGAAAAAGGGGATGGAAAATGTGAGCGGCCAAGGAGAGAACAAATACGGCAAATGGGAGGTAACGGCAAACTGGTGAATGAACTAGAGTGAATAGCAGGAGTCACAACAAATGCAACACAATGCTTTCAGTCCCCATGGCTATAGATCTGTGTATCTTTATACTGTCATTAATCAGCCTGACCCTGAACTATGTTTCGTAAAGTGCCGGCTGACGTGGAGCTGATACACACAGTATTTTCCAGACATCCCAATGACCTGTTCTCCCAAGCTTCCCTTCTCACAAACCAGTAACCTTCTCAATGTTCTCTTTGTGGTATATGTTGGTACACACGTTGTTTTACCCTAAGACTAATTTCTACCCTCCTAAAATGTATCTTTCTCCTGCTTTGTCTACGCCTGTGTGCTATGTCTGCAATCTTGCTGATTCCTGCCATTGTGCTCGTGTGGGTCCCCATAGTTCCCAATGTTTGAGATGATCGGCAGCATATGAGTACATCTATACTTCCTGTGATTTGCATAACTACAATTAGTTGTGTTTATGTACAGTAGCATATATCCATAAATCTATGTATGTTCCCTGTGGACATAATTTTTTACAAAGTGTGTGCACAGTAGTAGATGGACCTCTGCGTAGTATACATTCCAGCACACTAGTTCCATATTGATAGTTATGTATTGAATAGATTTTGAACCAGGTTCAGCGAACACTCTTATCTTTGTGACTTGCTGGAACTAAGGTTTGAATCATATGAACCATGTTAAGGTGATGTTGCAAATGGTTTGAATCATTCAAACAAATGCAACCCTCCTGCGTTTGAACCAACCCATCCTTTCTTAGGCTTATGAGTTTTCAAAATGTCTGACTTGCATGTTCTATGTTAGTGAGGTATAGTCGATTCTCAAACAAACAACTAGCATGCATAAATCTTTGGACAGATTATCATTTCTGACCACCCTGGACGGGAACATTTAAAAATAAAGGGGCATATTACCAAGGAATAGCGATAAATATCGCTAACTGCGCTTAGCGCGACTTTGGTTAACGCCGCCTATCGCTGGAAAATATCGCTGAGATAACACCCTATTAACAAGGTTTATCTCCATAGCGATAAAATTTCCAGCGATAGCGGCAAAATGTGAGAATATCGCTGGAAAAGCAGCGATATTCTCGCATTATCGCTAAGGTGGATTCAGCATTAGAATCCACCTCCTATACTTTAAACAGGTAAGTCATCCTCACTAGCAGGTGATAAAATCTAGCGATAAACGCGCTTAGCGCGAATTATTTTATCGCTTCGCCTGCCTTGCTAATAGGGGTAGTGGGATTAGCGACTGTTTTCAGTCGCTTTTAGTAAGGAACGCCTTCCTTGCATGTCATTAGCGATAATTATCGCTGACATGCAAGGCGATGGAATACGCGGCCTCTAACGCCTGAAAGCTGTCGCTAACGCCTGTTAGCGACAGCTTGCTAATAGGGCGATAAAATTATCGCCGTTTTAGCGGCAAAAAGTGCCGCTAAAGCGGCGATAAAGCCCTTGATAATATGCCCCAAAGTGAGACAATATTTTAAAACATTAATAGTTAACTGTAGTAAATGAGTGACGCCTGGTTCCAAGGTAGATTCAATGAGTAGGTTTATTTAAGTAAGATGTTAACAAGAGCCCCACCAGGAGCAGCCTTCCTGCAGCTCAGCTCATCCTCCAACTAACTCCCTCTCTCACCAACATTCCACAGCCACCTCACACACCAACATTCCACCACCACATTCCACCACCACAGTCACACTGGCTGAGCAGCAGGTATAACATTAACACTAGGTAACTATGTATTACATAGAATAATCAGGGACACAGGAAATATCATCTGGCACTCAAACTCATTTTTTCCTACCCCTCAACATCCTTCCACGGCCTAATGGCACACAATAGTGCCCATCTCCTACAAATCGTGTGCATCCCTTTCATACTTGTGTCTATCTCTGGCTTAATGTTGGATTTCACATGCATATCATTGGTATTCATTGCATGTGATTGTATTACATGTGACATTTAGTGACTTAAATGCACCTTTACAAAAAACACAACCGATATTTTGTAAGAAATTAAATATTTCATGGAAATGACAAGCTTTTCCTTGGGTAACTGAGTTTATTTATCCAAAATAAAACGTCTGTGTTTCATCGAAAATGTGATCTATTTTTTCATACAGGCATGGTGTTATTTGCGGAAAATGTATTGCATTTGAAAATATATTTGAGTGAACGTCCATGCCATCTTCCATGAACTTGTCATTAATGGTGCTTCCTCCTGGCCAATTGCCCATGTAGCTCTGGCTCAGATTCCATTATTTATGCGGAGGCATCTCATCATCTTTATTCATCAGTTTTCTTATGTTATTATCACTTTTGCTGTTCGATGCTTCAGACTGTAAAATTGGTGTAAGCAGTCTGTTGAATGAAGCTACAACGGCTCTGTAGTGGTAAAACAGCTGTATGAACCAGTAACCCTTTTCCTCCCTTCGACATTGTTAGATATCTGTAACTTTTAATTTTTCAACCTTGCTCCTTCCAGATAGATTCTCATTTGTAACATATGGCTGACAATATTCTTTGAAACAGAAGTAAATGGGAAAGTAAGGAATGTATGAGTAAAGTGAGGCGCTGTAATTGTTTTCTAAGAAGAAAGGCCATGTAAAATTGTCTACACATATTTTAAAACACCAGTAAGACTAATAATTCTTTAGAGCATTTCCGGAAAATTATGCTGTCTTTTTGCACTATTTTGTATGTTTTCTTGAGGACAGAAACCAACTACTCTCTCATACCAGCACTCTCTTGCCGTGAAGGTCAACTCGGCTCTTGACCTTTCACCGACATTACAGTCATTATGTCACACTGCCGTCCCTTACACATCTCCGGTTTATCCTCTTACATCCCCTCTACCTCCCTCTTCCTCTGCATACTCCCCTCTAATATACGACCCACACATGCCACCTAGATCCTTGCTATACCTCGTTTACTGGACATTATACTGTATGGCAATGGTACATCTTTTTACCCTGAGTTGTACACCCATAAGCAATGTTAATAAAGAATTACAACACAAAAAAGAAACCACATACTCATCAGGGGAGTTAGAGAAGGCTGACAGAGCATGAACGTTTGAGTATTTCTGGAGTGTTCCTCTCTACCTCTGTCATTTTAGAAAGCTCATCTGAAAAATGTATTATCATGCACCATTTTATCCCTTTTGACTCCTATTCCACCCTAAATCAAAAATGCACGAGTGCTGTCTTTGTTTGCATGCCATGTGCAATATGACCTGTGTATCTGTGCCCCACCCCCTTTCAGGTACACCTGCGATCACTAGTTTATTGTCAGAGCTCTGTGCATGTCTCAGGGTATGGAACACTGTTCAGGTTGGAAGTAAGAGAAGATTTGAATTGAGAAATATCTGAATCATCAATGCATGTTACAAACACAGGAACTATATGAAAGATAAATTTTGAGATGCCAGTTTCCACCAGTAGGGCACAGTATACTAGACTGACTTGGCTTCTTCTGTAAACCAAATATATTTATCTACTATGCATCAAGTGTACACTTTTAAATTTTGTGTATTACCCTTCACAATGTATTAAGCTAATTCTTGGAAAAATAATTATCCTTCGATGAAGTGTCAAGCTTGCTCGAATTCTCTATGTAATTCAGATATTTTTGTCAGGGCTGCTTTTGGTTCAGAGATTGGTCCTTTTGTCAGCATTTAGTATGCTGCAGGCTCTACCTGTTATTGCACCTAGTGTGGTACATTACTTTAGAGTGTTTTTGTTTGCACAAAACCCAGAGGCATGAAAATCCATATGTCACATTGGTCTAGAAATATGGAAAACATTTTATGATTCTATTTGAACTATGGGATTCATCATCATACTAAATAGCCTCAAGCCACTCTGTGTAGCTTCCTGGATGTCCATTGTTTTGTCAATAATTCCAATCAACATTCAATTCAAACCTTCCAGACACCTCCACTTTTCTGGTCTCCTACTTGAACAAATCCCATGCATACAGAAAACCAGATCCGGCGGTTCATCCTTTTCCTACATGACTTCTATAGCACGGAACAACTTGCCACTACACTTTTTTAATTCAGTAATAAGCTTAATGCCTGGCTTTTTGAGTAGTCCCATTAGGCTCTGAATGTGGCTGGTCTCACACCTGCCCAGTGCCACAATACTCTCCCAAGTAATAGTGTGCTCTACAAATCTGCATGACCTAACCTAACCTGACATGACATAAAATGACATGACATAACATAACATAACTTGGCAAGAACGATAAACAGTACTGCTTCATCAGTCTCTCCATTCAATAGACAGAATGTGCTTGCTTACCAAAACAGAGATTTTTGGGGAAAATTCTGCCATCTTATCTATATGATTACGGCCCTCGTTTAGAGTATGGCAGTGCAGGAGCACCTCTATAAATCAGTGGTGCTCTGGGCCCAAAACATAATTGCAGTTCCCCTGCTCCTTTCAGAATGTTGAGAAGCCCCATATTTACACCAGCAGACCATCCACTGTTTCCTTGGGTGTAATCTTTTGACCTGGTGGCCAGTGGCGGCCGGCACAGGTAAGAGCGGTGATGTCGTGGTGCGGGGCGGGGCAGGGTGAGGGGGTCAGTCGACAGATGACTGGATAGGGCAAATTAAATTTAAAAAAATAAAACCACTTACCTTGCGCTCGCCGCATCGCTGACTACCAAGAGAATTGTAAGCATGATGCCTGCTCAACAACATTCAGTGCTGTGTATTGTACACCATAACCAATGCCCACCACATTGATTATACCATGTTCCTGTAGGCATGCAAAAACGGCTGCCTACTAATAGCTAAACATTACGGGTGGTGAGAGTTGTGGAATGGGTTGTGAGTTGCACACCATAACTGATGAATTTTAGGTTGTTTTTTTTTGTTTGCTTAACCATCCCTAACCCTTAACTTTATATTTTTGGGTGAATGTCTGCTTTTTTGTGACATACTTCATTCACTTGCATGTATAATTTATGCACTAGCCTTTTTGAAGAGGGCTTTGGACACGTTACCTCGTTTGTGACCACGGCCTGCAGCCACCCATACACATCCTACCATAACATGCACCCAACCATAGCCTTGATCACTTCACTTTTTAAATTAAAATGTGAGAACTGCTTAAATTAAGAAAATCTGGAACTTTGCAAGCTCTTAGAAACGCTGGCATTCGGTCTAATGATGCCTGATTCCAAACACACTTCCATGCCTATCCAATTAATTTTTCAACTACTAATATTTAAAAACCTACTGCAAGGATTTACACCAAATGAGGAATCAAGATTTCTGAGCAAAGTTCTACTTACATGCTGTTTAGTGCAGTTAAGGAGGTCACATTGGGCGCACCCTGACCTCCAGGGCCAAACGGGGATCCTAAAGTGCTTCCACCCTAAAGTCACAATAAAAAAAAAAATATATATATATATATTGGGTTGCGAGAGCTGCAGTACCTGTGTGTGATACGAATGATGTGCCCCTTGTAGTGCCGTAGTACCTGTACCCCAGTATCAAAATAAAAATGGCAAAAAACATGACAAGGGTTCTGGTCAGAGAGCAGACCCTGCTGCCAACCACAATTGTGTAGGCCATAGGCTGTGCACACTATGGATTGCCTGGCTAAAAGAGGCTGGGTACAGGGCCAAACTATAGCTGCACAAGGCACAAGGCTGTGCACATCTAGGAATTTCGAAGTGGACATTACTTGCATTGATCACAATCCGAAGGGATGAAAATGAAATCAACTCCTGCTTGAGGTGGAAAGCATTTTGAATTGTTAGCAACCAGATCTCTTGATTGTGTCTTGCTTAGTGCCCCTGCCAGGCACAAATCAAACAAGGGTCAATGAGAGTTGCCCTGCAGGACTTCCATTGACCCTGGTTTGATGCATGCCTGTCGCAGGAAATAGGTCTAACCACACAAGTGGGGTAGCGTTTTCAACATGACAAATTGGGGAACACTTGGTGGTAGCACTTTTTAGACGGAAGTTTACTTCACAAAAATGAAAGGAAAATGTGCGATTTTAGGGAAAATTTGAAGTTAGCAGAAAATTGTGGGCACAAAACACCGGGCCCAAATACTGCAGCTACCCCCATTGCCAAATCAGGTCATTTTTTGACAGAAATGTTGGTCTCCACTTAAATGTCGAGGGCATTAGGCCACACCATCACAAACAAAGTACTTTTTATTGGGAGGCTTGTGGGATGCTAGATGATAGAAAATGTGTGGCTCCCCACAGCCAAGGTTTGAGTTTTTCAAGGTTTGTGGGAAAGAAAATCTAGTGAGAACAACACAAGTCATCCTACCCTGGATATCCCCATGTGTCTAGCTTTCAAAAAGTGCAGGTTTACTAGGTTTCCCTAGGTGCTAGCTGAGTCAGGATGCAAAATCAACATCTACCCACATTGCAAAAAAAGGGTCAGTTTTTAGTGGAAAAATGGGTTGTGTCCATGTTGTGTTTTGGTTCCTTTCCTGTCATGGGCACTAGGCCTTTCCACACAAGTGAGGTACCATTTTTATGGGGAAGACATGTGGGAACACAGAATAATAGAACATTCGTTTTTACCAATTGAATTCCTCTGTATTTGATCCTTCCAAATGTAAGCCAGTGTGTAAGAAAGAAATTTTGAAAAAAATGTTCTCTAAATCTAATATGGGTACCCGCAAATTCAGAGACAACCAAATAGGAAATATAATGAGACTCTTAGCCAACATTCTTGGCCAGATGCACATAAAATCAGTTGAATTCATAGCAAATGAGGATACAAAAAACAGACTGCGCAAACACTCACCACATGGAGAAAAGAAGACAAAGCAAATTCATTTTTGACCTTTGACAGTGTATTTGAAATGTGGGGCATAACGCTCACAGCCACAAAATCCCCTTCCTCTCCTGCAGAAAATAGGGAAAACAGCAGTCCAAGAAACAGCTCCAGTTTACTCAGTTTTGTAAAGCGCACGAGGACATCCGTCTGCGCAAACTAAAACAAAACCTACGAACAATTCGAGTCTGCAACAATGGGACTGGATATCGTCAGCATGGAACGCCCCTAACAAACAATGACTCCCCTATCGCCAGACAATGGGCACCCCGGGAGAGGTATTACACCTCCTCTCATGGAACATCGCTGGGGCAAAAACCTGACTACAAGAAGTAATCCCCCAAAGAAGTGGAAGAAATTCGAAATCTTTGCATTACAAGAGACCTGATCAACTGAATCTCTGCCTGTAGAAGGCTATACACATTTTCACAATAAGGCATAAAAACCACAGCGCTACGGGAGGCCAAATGGTGAACTTGCAGTTTACATGTCATTAACCCCAAACATTATTTCCAAACAGCTTCCTTCAACGGACCCTGGTTTACAAATAATTCAGGTCAGCAAGTGGAATAAGCACGATATAAAGCCCATAGTGCTATTTAATGTGTATGCGCATCCCAACTCAAAGAAAAAGCAAGCTTTCTATGTAATGTTAGTCTCCAGAATAACAGAATTTAGGAAATCCACCTTGAGTGCTAATCCTGGCAGGTGTCTTCAATGCCAACCTAATTTATTTCCCTGATGACGATGAAAAGCTAACAGCAGAGAATTCATACTGGATTGTGCAACTACAGTCAAGTCCCATGTTGAAGCATCGTGACGTAAAAGGCCTTGGAATTCCTAGGCATGAGAGTACTAAAAGAAGGATCGAATGATGATAAACCACCTAAACCCAATTATCACGAGGAAAAGTTCATGTCTATCATAGACTACTATACGATCTTATTATTTCCATATCTACGGGAATATTCCATAAAATACACTGCCTTTCGTGACCACTCTTATCAGCAGCTTACCCTGGGAATAAGCTCATCAGCACACACTCCAGCCCCAGCAGATGTTGGCCAAATAAAAGCAGCCAATATTAAGGCGCTTGAGGGGGAGTAACAATACAATAGCCGGCTTGTCTCATCTAGTCAAAGGATGATTGGAGAACAGTATTAAGACCTGAAGCAACCAAACGGAAGCTTGGAGGGAATTTACAATTAGTTTGTTAACATATCCAGCCCCAGTCAAATATAACACACAGCAGCCAGATAAAAGGTTCAGAAGAGTCTTCTTTAAATGTAGAATCTTAAAAAAGGAGATAAGGTTAATAAGAAATTCCAAGAAAATGAAATGGCAATCCTACATATTGGAAAAGGTAAAAATATTGAGAAATCAATACCAGCATCAGTTTTTGGGAAGATAGAAAATCATAGACAGATGAGTTTTGGGCAAAATTGATACATAGTGCAAAGCAGTCTAACTCTAGGACCTTTTGGGGGACTATCTCTGGAATTGATAGACCAGTTAATGTAGTAAACAACTCAAATATGGCTGATGAAGCATGAGTTCTGTACCTGGCAGAAATGTTTGTGGGTGGAGCCCGACTCGAAGAATTGGTAAAAGCTATAAGAGTGAACTAAATTAATGAATTAAAAAACTCAGAAGTATTGGTGTTTGAAGCAACGACAAATGACATAGATAACCCAAATTATGTGTAACAAGGAGCCTATAAAATCAGAAATCAGGCAAATTAGAATGACTGAGTTTTAACAACAGCCGTACCTGCCGAATGAGTTCACAAAATGTATATCCAAAGGGTGGCGTTGGGAGCGCCAGGACCAAATGGCATACCACAAGCCATATTTAAGTAGGACCCTCAGTTTTAGGCAAACACACTAACCAAACTATTTAAGGAGGTCCAATTAACAGGCTCCATTCTGGAGAGTTGATGAGGTTCTATATTAAACTCGGTTTTTAAGGGAGGGGACAGAACCAACCCTGACCAATACAGTCCCATAGCATTAATAGACACAGAGGCAAAGTACTAATCCTCTCTAATTCTGTCAGAGCTCACCAAAATGGTCCAAAAATAACAACGTGGTACCAGCAAACCAGACAGGATTTAGAAGAGGACTTGGTACCACAAGGAACATAATACCAGTTTCAATAATTGCAAATAAATGCAAGCAAATGCAAATAAAAACTACATCTTTGCTTTATAGACTTTAAAGCAGCCTTCAATCATGGATATCATGGGACCCTATGGAAAAAACGAAAAGAATGGATCATTTCAGACAAGCTGCTATGAGCCATTGAACAACAATACACGCAGACTTGGGTCCAAGTAGAGCTGGGATGTGGCACAAGGCTCTCGAGGAAGATCGTTCCTGACAAAAGTTTAAAAGAGGGGTGCGTGTTAGCACCACATTTTTTTAATCTGTTAATGGCAGACCTGGCACTGAAGCTAGATCAGGTAAACTCCCATCCACCACACTTGGGGTCACAGTGTCTATCTCGTTTGTCCTATGCAGATGATATTCTGCGGTTCTGTTTAACAAAAGTTGAACTACAAAGGTTAGTCACTGCATTAAAGGATTATGTCAAAGTCAACAGACTTGATATCAATACAACTAAAACGAAAACAATGACCATCTGGAACTGTTCTGGGCCACCCAATAAGATCCATCTGGACGAAACAACATTGGAGGAGGTCAACAGCTATGAATACCTGGCAGTACACATAGACAATAGAGCAAACTTCTCAGAGCAAAAGCAGCATATGTCCAAGAAAGGGAATGCGCTAATCTTTGCTTTCTGCAAACTCGCAAAGAAGTTGGATGGTCCCTCTGTGAAACCAATACTTGCAGTAATAACTGGCAAACTGCTACCAACCATGGCATATGCAAGCATCACCATGCGTTGCCAGGATGCAGCCCTTCTGGACAGATTGTTGGTCAGTGCTTTTGAGCGGGTGTGTGGTCTCCACCAAAATGTCTCTGCAGTGCAGGTTCAACTAGAATTCAGGCTTACCCACCAAACATTGGGGAGTATGTATACCACAATAAAGTGCTGGCACAAAATAAGGTCAGATCAAGAAAGATTACTAAGCATCTCATTATGGTCAGCACTGGAAAAAAATGACCACAATCCAACTATTACAAATATCTCTACACCTCTCTGAAAAAGACAAATCTAACTGAACTCTGAAATAAGAACTTGCCCTTTTCGACCTTCATGCAAGTGGTAAACAAAGCAGCAAAGACACACGTACTTGGACAATTAAGATACATTTAATAGTCGATCACATGCTTGGATGGTACTCAAATGTTATGAAAGTTTTAAGCCTGCTCCATACTTAAGTCTTACATTTCCAGCTCAAATTGATGGACATTCCCTTGGCAAGCTACCACCTTTGGCATGCCAACTGACTTGGACATATAAAGGTCCAATAAAATGTAGGCTCCGTGACACTGAGAGAGAGGATTTCATACTCTTGATCTGCATATACACCAATTAGTACAAATCTCATATTACTTTGCTGAAAAAAAAGTTTTTTTTTTGTTTGTTTTTAAAAAGATGTATTGTCAAAAATGAGCATGGCAAAATTATAATCAAGCTTCTCATATTAGATCTTGATGCTCTGTAGTATTACCCAGAACATAATTCTTACATATAAATATGGATACAGATACTTTGTTTCACTTTGATCAAACCACCTTCCTGCATTTTATTTGATGTATGTCTAGGAATTTCAACTATGATTCTGTGGCAAGCAAATCACTCCATTTGTAGCTATCTTCATTCCACGCTGTCATAGGGGACTACATCTGCATCCCCCACCTTCTAGCACCCCTCCCCATACAATTATACAAACTCCTCTCTAAGTTGTACATGCTCAACAACCAAGAAAACTACCACTATACCATGGATGCCTCATAATCGTTCCAGGCTGTGGCAATCAGAAGGCGTGCAACTGCTGTGGAGACAAACATAAAATAGAGCTGCCCCACATCCCTGGCAGAAATATATCAAGCCCAAATACCATCAATGATGAACTGATATGAAGTTTTGTTCTAAAAATCCTATTCCACAGATCTTCAATGCCTTCTTTGAGTGCTTATAGCTTGGCACAATTATAAAACATATGGACCAGGTCAGCGGGCGCCTCCCCACATCTGGGACATTTATCATCCACCCCTTTTGCCCCAGGTAAACAGTTTAGCTCGTCTATGATATAAATTAAAAATTGTTTTGAAATGTTGAGTTTTCAGGCTTGCAGGTAGCAGCACTTTCCTCCCCATCTGAATTGAAGCCGAATATCTACATCACTTATCCCCAACTTTTCCAACCATTTAGCTTCCTGGGAGTCAGTTTCGACCACCGCCATATCATTTAGCACTGAAAAAATCTGCCCAATCCTACCATACTGGAACATAACAATTCCAGAAGAGGAACTCATTCAATTGACAGATGATCATTCCCCAATTTAATTAAACTATCTCTGATCTAAAGACATTTAAAAAAAAGTTGTGCTAGTTAATCCAAATTCTTGCTTTAAATCAGAACACAAGCATAAATGTTCCTGACTATATAGGTCCCGCGCTAAAAAATGTGTTTTAATGCTAAAGCCAAACACACATGTCGAACAGTAATAATTGAAAGCCTTAACCCAGCAGACCCACAAATGAACAGCAAACTGATTACATTTTTTACACTGCATGAAAAGGCTGTAAAACTAAAAATGTTAAGCAAACTATAACAAGTTCAGGGTCATGCTATCCTGTCAATGACCTGGGATACAATTTAGATACAAAAATCTGCGGTTTAAATTAACCAACACAAGAAAGTATTTTTGAACATTTTGAGCAGAGATAACTATTGCTCCTAAACTAAGTATCTGGTGTGCATTTCAGAAATAGACAGGTTTCCTGCATACACATTTTATTTATTATTATATTAATTTTGCCATATAAATGGCAGTATAGGAGGTACACAATGAAAAAATATTGTAAGGTGCAGCTCAGTTGTTGGCTCTTGGTACCTTGCGTTCTTGGAGAACCTGCAAACCCTATATATCACGTGACTAGAAGCATCTAGCAGACATAACAGTATATTGCTTTTGTAAATCAGCCCTCATGAAAAGAAGTTAACGATGAAAATGTGGTCATAAATGGTTGTGTTTTCCGCCACATTTTCAATATTTTTTATTTTAACAATTAGTTTCTTTGGGAAAATCTTGCGGGATCTGCACAAATGACCTGTTGCTAAATTCAGAATTTTGTCTACTGTTCATCAATCTATAGCTCTCTGGGATCATGAACTGTTTTCACACCTGTTTCCAACACAAACTGATAGTAGTTTGAAAGCACAAAAAATAGGAAAAATGGACTACCTGTTTGAAAAATGCCAAAACTGTGGTAAAAAAAATGTTTTTTGGTTCCGCTCTACATGTTCCTGAAAGCTAGGAAGATGGTGACTTTAGCCCACCAAACTGATCCATTCATGCCACTTTTAGGAAAACATCAGATACTTTTTATGGAGCACATTTTTCCTATTTCCCCCAAAAAACAACATTTAGCTATACTTTGGCTTTTTTACTTGGTCCCCGCTAGGAAAAACCACAAACACTGGATACCTCTGAAATCCCTAGGATAAGGATGCAAATTTGCCAGGGATACCTTATGTGGAAAAAGTTATGCTACCCCAAACAGCTAAAAAGAGCTCAGCACTGGGGTGAAAAATCTTGAACAGGTAAGGCGTTAAACCTCCTGTTCATGGCTCACTCCTAAATTACACATAACACAGTAATCTGCAATGCCTCAAGGTCTTCAGTGAAGTCCTGGAAATAAACATCCACACCTCATAAATGTCCATCTTATGTATGATTTGTCTAGAGCACTGTATTACAACTATTTAACACAAGCATGTGACCAGATGTCTACTGGTGGATAATATCTTATCACAGATGCTTTGAGTTTTCTCAATTTTTTTTCGACAGGCTTTGGTTTTAAGCTAAACTTACTTTGAAACATGCCTCTTCAAACCCCATTAGGTGCACACAGCCTTTACCTTGTTTAACATTTACTACTACTTGCACCCAAACTTTGCTTGTTTGTAAAAAGTGCATCTTATAGCTTCCGACATGCATAACCACACTTGCCTCCACACTATTTCTGTGCTATGCACTCACAGGTGTACATATATTGCCTCTATGCTGTATATGATTTTAATGTTATCAGTGATGTCGTCAATGAATTAATTTAAAAGACTATCAGTGATGTCATTAAACATTCCAGGAGTTATGTAATCGTAAGAGGTGCATAATGGAGGTTCAAGTTGTAGTTCGTTCACTAAGCTATAACTGACTTCAGGGATTTTTCAGTTTTTAAACAACAGTTTTTGTCTCATTTCAACACCTAACTATAATGTCCCTTTAACCTTTGATTTTTTTCATTGAATTAATTTTTTTAATGTATGCTAAGATCTTATTATCATACCTAATTATAACATCACTTTAACCTCAGTTTTTTCAGTGAATTTCTGAAGATCATATTCAAAATTGAGCATTCAACCAACTCCTTCAGGCAACCTGCAGTCAGCATCTCTCTTGCACATGATCTTTGGCCATATGCGGGGGGATGGGGTTAGGCAAAGGGCTTGGCTTCTCGTCAGGCTCTTTGTCCAAACCCACCCCCTCACCACCCAAACCCCGCTGTGCACAGTCACAGTGTCTAACCCCCCCTGAAAATGAAAACTGAGGAGGGCTACTGGCCATGCCCTGCACCCAACATCTTGTAGGTGCCCAACTCTCCCCCATAGGCACTAAGCCCTCCTGCTGCACAAAGTCTTCAGCTGTGTGTGCAGGAGGTTGGCCACAGGCTCTGACCTCCAGCCAGGTTCTGCGCATATCCCCTATGGCTGTCCAACTGCCCTTCTCCACACAGGCATTTTCTGTGTGCAGTCGATGGTTGGCCCCCACTGGTGCCCAACTCCCGCTGTGCATGGCCAAAGGCCATGCGCATAGGTGGATTGGCCCTGCACCCAACTCACTGCAAGTGGCCTACTTCCAAATGCTTGAATAAAGACTACTCCAAGAACAATATGTTGTTGTATTCCTCTTAGGGTGTCCGTATATAGGTTTTCCTGTATCATGTCCTTATATAGGCACAATTCGCCCTGCCCTTATATAGGCATAAAATCCAAGTCCTTATTTAGGCATTAAACCGTGCACTCCAAATACAGGCATGGTCTCCGACATCCGTCCACCCTAACGTCACAACGAGTTCTTGAAGAACAGACCCTTAGGCTTCGGGAGTTTCCCTAGCACAGGACTATTGATTTCTTCAAGGACTCATCTATTATGCATGAACCATTATACCTTAGGGGTACATTCATGACGTCTTCCGCTGTCCGATTCACGTCAATGCTAACATTCTGAGGTACCTCTCAGGTATAAATATACCTTCCCTAGCCCTTGTAAAACAAGAGGAGACCTCGACTTCAGAGGAGCCCGTTTCCCGGCCTGACGCACTGAGAAGACGCTGTAATCCCTGCA
Organism: Calotriton arnoldi; assembly: GCA_963921515.1. Taxonomy (NCBI): domain Eukaryota; kingdom Metazoa; phylum Chordata; class Amphibia; order Caudata; family Salamandridae; genus Calotriton; species Calotriton arnoldi. The sequence goes on along the minus strand of CAWUFW010003005.1, from coordinate 481,834 downwards.
CGCAGAGAATCCAGCTTCCAGTGATCTGACTTCCCTTGCGGGGTGTTGGAGTTTGAGTCTGGCAAGAGATTCCCACCTCTCTCATTCTTAAGGTATGGAGCTGACTAGAACCTAGAGGGACTCTTGGCATACTAGACATACTAGACATACTAGACTTAACATGCTCTTAGTATACCATAGTAAGGAATACTTCACCTACTTCATACCTCACCCTACACCTAGGTTAGGTTAGGTACATTGGGGTAGAACTAGCTTAGAAACGCATCGTATGAGTACTCGCATTTTTAGTCTGTGTTATTTATGTAAATGAATATCTGCTAAAGATAATGCTATCGCAGTACTATTTATTTCTACTGCTTACGCTGTACATTATTTATCTCGCATACTGTCTTGTGATCATAACAGCACATTTAACTTACACGAGAAACAAGACTATTCAATAACTCTTTTATTGAAATGCCCGTCTATTCTTTCTGTGTAACTTTGAAGAAAACTAAGTATGCACGATTGAGCTGAGTGAAATAGTTATCTATTGTTTCTACGACTCTGGGACACATTCTGATTCTAAAGGGAAACAAAGTTGTCATGTTTTGCGGCTGCCAGAAACTACTCCCTTCTTGTTGTCAAGGAGTTTCTAGTGGCCTCTGAGCTAGCTGGCACAAGTAATTAAGTTTAATATACTCGATAGGGACATACTGACCTCAGTCCTATGTCAAGCCTATAGGGTATATTATTCCAATGCGCAGAGCCTATTAGGGAAATAGGAGCTACACGACAATGTCAAGGTAACCCAAGTAAGGTAGGTGTAGATGTAGAAAACATTTATTTAGGCACAATGTAGAACCATGCATTTCACTCATACCAGTGATCACAACTCATTCTGATGTGTCACAGGTAAATAATACCCATGGGCCAGATATGTTAACTTTTGATGTTGGTCTTGCATCATGCAAGGGGGGAAAGTTCAAGGCAAATCTCAAATGAGATGTGTAAAGGTAAGCAATGGCAGCTTGTGTGGCTCTGCATGTCTTAGGTAATCTTGAGTTACATAAGGCATTACGCATTGCTGACTTGCCTTACCCTGTGGCAAGGAGCTATTCCATAGATGGAGAGTGCGTGTTTCACTGCATTAAAACCCTTATTTTGACAGACTTAGCATCAATGCTAAACCTGGAACCTTGTCATGATGCATCAAGTCTACAGGTGTACCTAAACCAGGAAAACAAATCAGATTGCACATTTCTGTCACCTCATTTTCCCTGTGCTGCATTCTGCAGCGCACACATAAATAGCAAAAAACCTCTCAGGAGTGTATTTATGGAGGCAGCTGTATTTACCTGGCCGAGAACTCTTTTGCCTACAATGCAGGCCCCTTGCACCATGATGCAAGGGTGCCTGCACTTCTAATTCTCAACAAAGCACTATCACATTCCAGTGCCATGACACATTTAGGCATCCTTACACACATATGAATACATTGTCAGAACACGTAGTGTAGCTAGTCACATCGCAGGGCTGATCTGCCTGGAGGTGGAAGGTCAGATATGTCTTACATCATATGTCAAAATCATGCCCCATGCATGTGATGTTGTAAGAACTGCTGGCCAGCTTCATCACAGGCTCACCTGCACCAACGTGCAAGGGTGCAAGCATTGATACTAGGTAGCCAAAAGTGTGCCTGTGCTAGGAAAGGACAGGAATGTGTTGCATTTGTTCAATAAAAACACATATGTCGTCCCATACTCTCCATGCCACTGGAGTCAAGCTAGCCTGGCTGATGAGGGGTGAAACCCCAAAACCGGTCTCAGGATGATTCCTGTCCAGGGAGGACATGGCCTGGCAGTTCAGGTTGGACTGTTCCCATGGGTGAGCATGGTCAAGACTTAGTTGCATAAAGCTGGGTTTAAACTGGAATGGCATGGGGAGCACAAAAATGATGGATGTAGGCCCAGATCTCTGTACGGGGTGAATGTTTGAGATTGTTCTACACTCTGTCCATCAATTGTTCTTTTTGGATCTGGGAGATGGTGTGCTCCTCCTTGACTGCCTTGCTCAGGTACCATCACACCCGCTCCCACCGATCCTTCCGATCTCTCGGTCTGTACCCCTGGCTAACCTGAACCCTGCAGCCAGCATCATTGGCAGGAAATGCTTCACCAGCCAGATGAGAGACTCAAGCTCTGTGACACTGAAGGTTCTACCACTCCCTGACATGGCCACAATGGCACAAGCCCTACCTAGCCTACTCCTTAAAACCAAAACTATGCCTAACTTACAAATAACCCAATTAGGACAAACACACAACAATGCAAAGACAATTACAATTGCAAAATACAAGACTAAGACACAAAAAGTACACAATATACAATGTAACAGGGACAGACAAGACACAGACTACACTGCAAACAGAAAAAATCTCCTCAAAACTTTTTCTCCGATACAACAACAACCAGCTCCCTCCAACAGACAATAAGAGAAAGTGAAAGTAACTTTTACACTTCCTAGTATGCAGCCTGCCACACCCATTGCATCATTTCCTAGGTGTAAACAGAACGTTTTTGACATTTGCGTCAATTTTTTTGATGCATTGCTACGCAAATGTGCATTGCGTCATGCACTGTGCAGTTGCACTTATGCAGCTACACTAAGGGCCACACAATGGTGGTGATGCACTGATTCTGACCTGCGCAACAGGGGAGATGTATTGGTTCTGACTCCCGCAACAGATGTGATGCGCCTATTTTGATCAGCGCAACAGAGCAGGATCTACAGAAGAAGCGTGGCCTCTGCTGGAGCAAACACCTTAGCCCCAGTCCAGGATGGGGTTGGCACCATGTTGCAGGGCAGACTGACAGATGGCAGAGTCCAGGTGCTGAAGCACGTTGGTTAGAAGTCTTTTATGTTCCTGAGACTTCATAACAGGAGGCCAGGCAGATTGTCCTTGGAGTAACTCTGGGTTCAAGGGATTCATGTGCAGTCCTTAGCACCTAGCCAGGGGAACAACAGGTAGCAGGGCAGCACAGCAAGGCATGACTCCAGAGCCGATTGCTCCCACATAAATATTCATATTAGTTACCAGGGTACACACCTGGATGTCAGTCACAGTCATATGTATATTCTCAGGTTGATCGTTTGCCCTCTGCCCAACTCTTTTTGGTTCCCAATTACACCCAATTAATCTCTTTTCCTACGATGTGCCCAGGCCCCTTCCTTGTGATGTATCACTGATTCAACACACACATAGAGAAGCACAGAGAAAGACTGGCTCTCCCATACTCCAGTGCTGGACTATCAATCTACGTCTGGTTGGATTCCAGTGCTCCTCATGTTTTCCCCAGGCAGCCATGACCTTACCCACAAAGTAACCCAATATCCTCCATGTCATGTAGTGGTGAAGGCACTTCTGCACTCAGTAACAGCACATTCAGTGACCAGTACTTTAATCCACATGAATCATGCTGCCACCAGCATACTGACATGCAGCACACACACTCAGTCTGTCCACACTGTTCAGTACTACAGTCCCTTTGTGCTGTACTAAAGTGTTTCACTTTGAACACACACTATCAGGACACATTAACCATGTGCACACTGCTCCACATTTCAACCTATGTGTTGTGTGTGTCTTGCACAGGCACAGCCTGCTCATGATTTTCTCACACACACACTATTAAACTGATGTTGGGCAGGGGTGAGTGAAACACACAGCAGCAGAACTTTAGAAGTCTTGAGTGAGCCAGTAGGCCTCACTACAGTGACTCAGGGTAGAATGGTCATGTTCACTACGACTTATCACTACATAGTATGCTGCCATCCCCCATGTTTGTTCGGTTTTAGTCCTGCCGAAGGGAGTAGCGTACAACAACCATGAGGGTAGGTCTTTGTGTTGCCCCTCTTGGTCCAACAAGACTTCAATCCATGACACAGGCCTATATCATGGCACCAACGCATATTCCATATTCTCCAAGGTAATATACCAGCATTAGAGATCCAGAGAGCAATACATTTGGGCTCTCAATGCAGGGGTACACAACTCTTACTATGCAGGGGAAATTTCCTGCCCATCACCACCATCTTACCATACTTAATAAATTTGTGTATGTCCAGAACCATTTGTGTTTGCATTTCAACACACATATTTCACACATTACCCTTCTCTGTCTTCCTGAAGTGATGTGATGGTTGGCAAAACTTCATTGTCTTCCTTTTCTGATAAATGCCACTGTCGAAAATGGCCCTTTTTGCAGGGTCACCCCTAAACTTTTTGCCTGCCGCCTGTATTTTTGCTGACCTGTTTCTGTTGGTTTTATGACTCTGGGCACTTTACCACTGCTGTTCAGTGCTAAAGTGCATATGCTCTCCCTTGGTAAATATGTCTATGTGAATTGGTATATCCCTGATTGGCTTATTTGGTTTACCTGTTAGTCCCTAGTAGTGTGGCCTGTGTGTGCCCAGGGCTGGTAAACCAAATGCTGCTGGTGGGCATGCAGCGCTGGTTTGCGCCACCCACAGAAGCAGCTTGTAAAGTGTGTCTCAGACCTACCACTGCAGTGTCTGTGTGCAGTCCAGAACTGCCATCTTGGCTGTGAAGTGCACCCACTTCTCACCCCTGAACCTTCCCTTGGCATCCCGTAAGTCGCCCCTAGGGTAGGGTGCATTGTATGTGTAAGGTAGGACATGCCTTGGTGTGTGTAGCATGTCCTGGTAGTGAATTACACCCCATTTCGTTTTTCACTACTGTAAGGCTACCTGTTCCTCATAGGCTAGAATGGGCAGTTTGACTATTACATTCTATAGTCCTAACTGGCCCCAGGAACATGGTAGAAAAACGAATTTAGTATGCCTGAGCTCAGAATATTAAAATACATCTTTTAGTGAAGTTTATTTTTATATTCTGTGTTTGAAAATACCACTTTTAGAAAGTAGGTATTTTCTTGCCTAAGCCTTCCAGTGTGCTCTGCTGTTATGTGTATTGGCTGTCTGGTTTTAGAGGGGCAGGGCAGGCTGAGTCAGACCTGGGTTGAATAGAGAGATCTGCATTTAGAGTGTGGGGAGGGGTGGCTCCTTGACCTGAATAGGGCTGTGCCCGGCAAGGTGAATGCTGGCTCCACCTCCTACTGTGTGTGTGCTAGCAGACCCCTCTTTCTGAAAGGAAGGATGCAGCCTGGTAAACAAAGTGCTCCAGGCCTGAGCAGAACTGGTTCTGGCTAGGTTCAGTGACTTGTAGCTTCTGAGAACAAAGACTTTTGGGGTATAAATATCTGTGCTCAAACCCCTACATTTTGTATTGCTTTTGGATCTGGAGAGGAAACTCTGTCCGTGCCACTGGAGGAATCTGCAGGAAGTGACTGTCCTTGTGCTTGTGTGTTGTTTCTTGCACTGGCCTGCAGCAGTGACCACTGGACCTTGAAGAAGAGGAAAAGGAACTTTTGAGAGAACTTTTATTTTTGTTACAGCAATTACCCAAGGGCTAGGAAAGAGCTAGCCTCCTGCTGGAGTCTCAGGCACATCTGACTCCACCACCAACCTCCTGCTTCCTCCCTGCGAGGATTGCTATCTGCTGATGAGGCTCCTGTGAGTTCCAGGGCCTCTAGTTTTGCTTCAGAGAAAAGAGTGCTGGAAATCGTCGCTAACGCACGTTTGCGAGCCGCAGCAGCCGAGAGCGCTGGAAAAATCATTGCGCTGCTGCCGCTGGGTGCTCGCAACACGAAACCATCGCTAACGCCCCTTTGCGAGCCGCTGCAGCTGAGACGCGCTGGAAAAATCATCGCGCTGCTGTCGCCGAGTGCTCGCAACCCCTAAAGAAATCATCGCTTCAAGACATCGCTTTGCGGACGCCGTGCGTCCGACATTTTCATCGCATCGCACCGGATTTCGTCGCTCCCTCGCGGAGCGTCATCTCTTCGCATCGCAACACAATCGCACAGCGCAACAGGATCGTCGCATCGACTTCTCCCTCGCGGCAAGAAAGTCATCGCCTCGGCGGCCTAGCGTGCAGAAGTTGGTCGCAGTGTCTCCACACGCATCACGCAGATCGGCGCATCATCCTCCCTTGCGGCAAGGATTTCAACGCATCGCCGGCCTCGCGTGCCGAGAATCATCGCTACCACTTCTTTGCGACATTTTGTTGGTCTTGCTACTAAACCCAGGTACTTTGTGAGAGAAAGGGTCGCAGAGACCACTGCTTTGAATTTGAACCTTATTTTTGCAACCTTTGAACTATTTTTTGACAGTCCTTCAACAGCCATCCTATTTTTGACAGTCTTATGAGAGAAAGGGTCGCAGAGACCACTGCCTTGAATTTGAACCTTATTTTTGCAACCTCTGAACGAGAAAGGGCGCAGAGACCCCTGCCTTGAATTTGAACCTTATTCTTGCAACCTTTGAACTATCTTTGACAGCCCTTCAACAGCTATCCTATTTTTGACAGTATTGTGGCTTTTACAGTTATTGGTCTTGTGATAAATCTGCCTTTATATAAAGATACTTATTTTTTATAACTACTTGTGTGGTGTCCCCCTGTAGTGTTCCTCACTGTGTTACTGTGTATGGTCATAAATGCTTCACACCCTGCATCTGAGATAAGCCTACCTGCTCGTGCTACGTTACCACAGGGTTGAGCAGGGGTATTAAAGAGGGTAGCCCTCTCACTCTGACTTAGGAAGAAGGGTCCCTACTTGGACAGTGGCCAGCCATTGCCAACTAGAGACCCCCATTTCTAACATTGGTGGTCAGCGGTGAGGATCTGGACTTGCATTTATGATCGCATACAATAATTATAGTGTACACTACTAGTGAGTGCAGGCCATAACGCAACCACATACATTTTTTAAGTTTTTTTTTTTATTCTATTTTTGATTGATATTGCCGGTGATTTTTTACCAGCATACATTTTTCTTGAGAAGTTTTCTTCTATCTTTTATTGATATTGCCCGTGATTGTTACAATGGGCAAGCCTATTTTTTATTGATATTGCCGGTGATAGTACCTGCATACATTTTTGAGAATTGTTGGATCCTATATTGTAATTGATATTGCCGGTGATTTTTTACCAGCATACATTTTCTTGAGAAGTTTTCTTCTATCTTTTATTGATATTGACCGTGATTGTTACAATGGGCAAGCCTATGTTTTATTGATATTGCCAGGTGATAGTACCCGCATACATTTTTGAGAATTGTTGGATCCTAAATTGTAATTGATATTGCCGGTGATTTTTTACCCGCATAGATTTTCTTGAGAAGTTTTCTTCTATCTTTTATTGATATTGCCTGTGATTGTTACAATGGGCAAGCCTATGTTTTATTGATACTGCCGGTGATTTTTTACCCGCATACATTTTCTTGAGAAGTTTCTTCTATCTTTTATTGATATTGCCCGTGATTGTTACAACGGGCAAGCCTATTTTTTTTATTATTGATATTGCCAGTTATTGCTACAATGGGTCTTACTGAAATGAGACCTACCTTTTATATAGATGATCTGTTAACCTACAGTCTAGAGGAGCTAAGGGGGTTCTGTGAGGAGAGGGGCTTAGCAGTGAGTAGGAAGGAGACTCAGCTATCCCTGCAGACATCCCTGAGACTTTGGCAACAAGACAGATGGAGATTCTTGGAGTCCCAGTACACCTTCCAAGAGGGTAGTTGGTCTGAGGATGGCTCTGGAGAGTCTGAAGAGGAGGAAGAAAGTGTTATGGAATATCTCATAGGTGGGGAGTTCCTTGATGAGTCTAGTGCCTATGGTAGTGCCAGATCCCCTTCATGGTCCCCAGAGGAGTTGGGCAGACAGAGGGAGAGGGAGTACCAGCTGGAATTGGAGAGGCTCCAAATAGAGATTGCCCAGCTGGAGGCGCACCTAGCGCAGATAGCAGAAAAGGAGAAGTTAGCTCAAGAGGTTAGGTTACCCCTGGAGCGCAGTTTTAATTGTCTGGATTCCCCAGAGAGTGTGGGGTCCAGTGGTGGCAGCAAAATTGAAGTATATAGTGATGACAGTGTAGTACACCCACCCAGAGATGTAGCACCTGACTTGAAGGAGGGGGTTGATCTACACCAGGGGATTCAAGGATATGAGGTAGTTCCATTAATATGCAGTGTCCCTGAGGTGGATTGGGGAACTAGCGCAGGGGCCCATAGTCCTAGTGAAAGGAGGGATACTCTACCGACTCTGGATGAGAGGTGCAGGGAGAGGGGTTCCCCCGTGGTGGAAGTCCTGGTGTATGAGTGTGAGGACCGCCCAGAAGAGTGTGGGTTGAGTGATAGAGACAGTCAGTTAATGTCTCGCCCATTTCAAGAGAGTGGTGTGGGGTACGTGTGTGAGACACTGGATTGTGAGGTAAAGGTTAGCACCTGCGTGGAACTGTGTAATCCAATTGTGGGAGAGCATATTGTGAGTTCCTATTTTCCAGAGCTAAACCAACATGTGTTAGAATGCTAGTTCTCTCATCCTAGGGAACTCGCGCAGGAGGCAGACCTCTGGGTGAGTACCAGAGGCTCTGTAGAGGCATTAGGGAATGACCCTAAGAGAAGTGGTTCAGAAGTTTTCCAACCCAGAGTGCTGGGAAAGGTTAGGAGTGTTACAGCTGGGTCCCCTTGTTGTGAGGAGGTTGTAGGGCCTCACATCCTGTCTCGTGGGAGCAGGAGTGAGACTGGGATAGGTCCCGAATTGCCCCAACCTCAGTCCCCAGGACTGGATGGTTCCATGAGGGAACACCAGGTGGGGAGCCTAGTCTGTCTGGATGGACCGTCCATTGTGGGGGGTACCCCGTGTTAGGTGAGCTGGGAGTGCCTGTAGTCAGGTCTTCATCAGTTCTTGTGCCTGGCAGTGCCACTCCTAGGGGGAGGGTACAGAAGTCCAGTCTGAGGGATGAAAGGGGGAAAGAGTCCCCAGTGGAAGAACCAGTGAGTCAGGGGCCAGCCAGAAGGGCTGAGCCTCATAGGATTGGCCATGGTGACGCCACTTCTGTCCTGGGGCATATTCACGCACTGTCAGAGGGACAGGAGGTCGTGAGCTCTGTGCCAGGCAGACTGTCACGCGACACGCTAGGTATGTGTCACCCTCAGGAAGTCCTGGTTGGCCAGGCAGTTGTTCAGCCGCAGGGGTTGGTCCCTGGGTTGGTAAGTCAGGTCCAGGAGTTGTCTGACCTGGAGGGAGGGACAACTGTAAGCAGTGTCCCGACCATTTTTTCCAAGAGCACCACTCCAGGTGGGAGGGTGCAGTATGCTGGAAGGGGGTGCAGAGGGAGGGAGTCCTCGCCTCTGACCCCGGTGCAACCTGAGGGTTTTTTCAGGTTGGTAGGTCAGTTGCAGGGTCCAGGCCCTGTACTGGTGGAGGGGTGTGTTTCCCTTGAGGGGAGCCTGTGTGCTCCCCAGGAAGTCCTGGGTGGCCAGGCAGTTGTTCAACCACAGGGGTTGGTCCCTGGGATGGTAAGTCAGGTCCAGGTGTTGTCTGACCTGGAGGAAGGGACAACTGTAAGCAGTGTACCGACCATTTTCTTTCCTAAAAGCACCACTGCAGGTGGGAGGGTGCAGTATGCTGGAAGGGGGTGCAGAGGGAGGGAGTCCTCGCCTCTGACCCCAGTACCACCTGAGGGTTTTTCCAGGTTGATGGATCAGTTGCAGGGACAAGGCCCTGAACTAGTGGAAGAGTGTATTTTCCTTGGGGGGAATTGGTGTACTCCCCAGAAGTCCTGGGTTGCCAGGCACAGGCCCAGCCTAAGGGTACAGACCTTAGGTTGGGGGGCCAGGTTCAGGGTGTCCCCCTGATCTGGAGAAAGGGGCAACTGCTAACAGTGCCCCTCCCGGTTTGTGTTATGGAGGCACCTCTCCAGGTGGGAGGGTGCCGGGCCCCAGTAAAGGGGGCGGGGAGAGGGCAGCCTCACCCCTGACCTCCGCCCAGTCTAAGGGTACAGACCCTATGCTGGGATACCAGTTGCAGGATAGAACCCCTGAACTGGTGGGTGAATTATGCAGGACACCTGCCTCAGGTGCCCTGACAATTCTGGAGGGGGTACCGCTCCAAGTGGGAGGGTACCGAGCCCCAAAGAGAGGGACCAGGTGTGGGGGAGCCCACCCCAGTCCCTGGCCCCGCCGCTGGGAACAGGCCCAGGGCTGGTGGGTCAGTGTCAGGGTGCGTCACCTGACCTGACAGGAGGGAGAGTGGACAAAAGGTGCCAGACACCTGGGGTTACTGCCCCTCACTCTCTGATGCCACAAAAGTTTGAGAGCCCTGAGAGGTATAGGGCTTGGATTTCATCACTGACTACTATCAGTGGCTACTGGGGCTTGTTGTTTATCTGTTGGGACACACCTGGGGGCCAGTTAAGGTTTGGTGCTGCACAGGTGGTGTACACAGGTAAGGGGAAGAGTTCCCCACTGGTTGTCTTAGTGAGCCCTGAGAGGTATAAGGCCTGGGTCTCATCCCTGACTACTGTCAGTGGCTACTGTGGCTTATTGTTTATCTGTTGGGACACACCTGGGGGCCAGTTAAGGTTAGGTGCTGCACAGGTGGTGTCCACAGGTGAGGGGCAGAGTTCCCCATTGGTTATCTTAGTGGGCCCTGGGAGTGTGGACAGAGGGATCCACCAGGGTTCAGATTGGAGTAGAGCTGGCATATGCCCCTGCAGTTGCGGGCCAGTTCCGTGTTCTATCGCCCGAAGCAGGGAAGCCCATCAAAGTAGTGATTGGTCTACCTCTGCGTTTTGGCTGGAAGGGGTTGTGTTGGAAATGGCCCTTTTGCAGGGTCACCCCTAAACTTTTTGCCCGCCTCCTGTATTTTTGCTGACCTGTTTCTGATGGTTTTATGACTCTGGGCACTTTACCACTGCTGTTCAGTGCTAAAGTGCATATGCTCTCCCTTGGTAAATATGTCTATGTGAATTGGTATATCCCTGATTGGCTTATTTGGTTTACCTGTTAGTCCCTAGTAGTGTGGCCTGTGTGTGCCCAGGGCTGGTAAACCAAATGCTGCTGGTGGGCATGCAGCGCTGGTTTGCGCCACCCACAGAAGCAGCTTGTAAAGTGTGTCTCAAACCTGCCACTGCAGTGTCTGTGTGCAGTCCAGAACTGCCATCTTGGCTGTGAAGTGCACCCACTTCCCACCCCTGAACCTTCCCTTGGCATCCCGTAAGTCGCCCCTAGGGTAGGGTGCATTGTATGTGTAAGGTAGGACATGCCTTGGTGTGTGTAGCATGTCCTGGTAGTGAATTACACCCCATTTCGTTTTTCACTACTGTAAGGCTACCTGTTCCTCATAGGCTAGAATGGGCAGTTTGACTATTACATTCTATAGTCCTAACTGGCCCCAGGAACATGGTAGAAAAACGAATTTAGTATGCCTGAGCTCAGAATATTAAAATACATCTTTTAGTGAAGTTTATTTTTATATTCTGTGTTTGAAAATACCACTTTTAGAAAGTAGGTATTTTCTTGCCTAAGCCTTCCAGTGTGCTCTGCTGTTATGTGTATTGGCTGTCTGGTTTTAGAGGGGCAGGGCAGGCTGAGTCAGACCTGGGTTGAATAGAGAGATCTGCATTTAGAGTGTGGGGAGGGGTGGCTCCTTGACCTGAATAGGGCTGTGCCCGGCAAGGTGAATGCTGGCTCCACCTCCTACTGTGTGTCTGCTAGCAGACCCCCTCTTTCTGAAAGGAAGGATGCAGCCTGGTAAACAAAGTGCTCCAGGCCTGAGCAGAACTGGTTCTGGCTAGGTTCAGTGACTTGTAGCTTCTGAGAACAAAGACTTTTGGGGTATAAATATCTGTGCTCAAACCCCTACATTTTGTATTGCTTTTGGATCTGGAGAGGAAACTCTGTCCGTGCTACTGGAGGAATCTGCAGGAAGTGACTGTCCTTGTGCTTGTGTGTTGTTTCTTGCACTGGCCTGCAGCAGTGACCACTGGACCTTGAAGAAGAGGAAAAGGAACTTTTGAGAGAACTTTTATTTTTGTTACAGCAATTACCCAAGGGCTAGGAAAAGAGCTAGCCTCCTGCTGGAGTCTCAGGCACATCTGACTCCACCACCAACCTCCTGCTTCCTCCCTGCGAGGATTGCTATCTGCTGATGAGGCTCCTGTGAGTTCCAGGGCCTCTAGTTTTGCTTCAGAGAAAAGAGTGCTGGAAATCGTCGCTAACGCACGTTTGCGTGCCGCAGCAGCCGAGAGCGCTGGAAAAATCATCGCGCTGCTGCCGCTGGGTGCTCGCAACACGAAACCATCGCTAACGCCCCTTTGCGAGCCGCTGCAGCTGAGACGCGCTGGAAAAATCATCGCGCTGCTGTCGCCGAGTGCTCGCAACCCCTAAAGAAATCATCGCTTCAAGACATCGCTTTGCGGACGCCGTGCGTCCGCCATTTTCATCGCATCGCACCGGATTTCGTCGCTCCCTCGCGGAGCGTCATCTCTTCGCATCGCAACACAATCGCACAGTGCAACAGGATCATCGCATCGACTTCTCCCTCGCGGCAAGAAAGTCATCGCATCGGCGGCCTAGCGTGCAGAAGTTGGTTGCAGTGTCTCCGCACGCATCACGCAGATCGGCGCATCATCCTCCCTTGCGGCAAGGATTTCTACGCATCGCCGGCCTTGCGTGCCGAGAATCAACGCTACCACTTCTTTGCGACATTTTGTTGGTTTTGCTACTAAACCCAGGTACTTTGTGAGAGAAAGGGTCGCAGAGACCACTGCTTTGAATTTGAACCTTATTTTTGCAACCTTTGAACTATTTTTTGACAGTCCTTCAACAGCCATCCTATTTTTGGCAGTCTTATGAGAGAAAGGGTCGCAGAGACCACTGTCTTGAATTTGAACCTTATTTTTGCAACCTTTGAACTTTTTTTTGACAGTCCTTCAACAGCCATCCTATTTTTGACAGTCTTATGAGAGAAAGGGGCGCAGAGACCCCTGCCTTGAATTTGAACCTTATTCTTGCAACCTTTGAACTATCTTTGACAGCCCTTCAACAGCTATCCTATTTTTGACAGTATTGTGGCTTTTACAGTTATTGGTCTTGTGATAAATCTGCCTTTATATAAAGATACTTATTTTTTATAACTACTTGTGTGGTGTCCCTCTGTAGTGTTCCTCACTGTGTTACTGTGTATGGTCATAAATGCTTCACACCCTGCCTCTGAGATAAGCCTACCTGCTCGTGCTACGTTACCACAGGGTTGCGCAGTGGTATTAAAGAGGGTAGCCCTCTCACTCTGACTTAGGAAGAAGGGTCCCTACTTGGACAGTGGCCAGCCATTGCCAACTAGAGACCCCCATTTCTAACAGCCACAAATTGCTACTTCAGCAGTTTAGTATATTTTGATACAGGACTTAAAGCCTCCTTGCATTGCTCTGCAAAGGATGGTATATGTTTATTGTATAATGTGTGGCCAAATGTGGACCTTACATCAAGCAGCCCTAGAAAAGTGTAAGATGTGTGCTGTTTTGTGGATCCCTACACATGCATGAATGCAATCTTTGCAAATTTTATTTAGATATCGATACCTGAAACTAGCCCTTTGGCCATGACAGATGTCTCCCATGATCTGTGATGGTATCTGCTGCAACATATGTACCAGAAAAGTGCTGTGACTATGTACGCTAGCCAATATGTGAAACACATCATTTCGAAGATTGTCTCAGGACTGACTTATTGGAAGATTTGTGATCCATGCCACATTTAATATGGGCCAATCCTGCCCTCTCCCTTTCATTCAGTGCACTACATCACATTGCTTTGCTGAATTGATTTGTTCTGAGTTGGAGATATGGCCCCATGTGTATCAACATCTCAGAAATTAAAATGTCTACCTGTGGATTCCTTCATCTAGTTGAGAATATTTGTGTGACTATATAGGTACCTTGACATTCACGAATGAACCACACAATGGAAGAGTTCACAACAGATTTTTATTGGATGATAAGTTGACATAGTTTCTGTCATTATTGACATTTCCAGTTTATAGAGGAAAAAACATTAGCCACAATTTGGTCCCATCTCCGCTGACCTGCACTGTGTGCTCAATGTCAGCATCATTTTCATTCACCTCTTCCAGTTCAATTGGGATTTCTGCCTTATTGTCTCACGGCCCATTGGTTTGCAAACACATGTTATGCAAAATTGAACATACTAGTATGATCTTGCACACCATAGGAGCTGAGTACACTAGTTTTCCCCCGGATTTACCCAGGCAGCGGAACCGGACTTTAGGGGCTCCAAACATTCATTCTACGACATTCCTTGTTTTGGTCAGAGCAGAGTGGAACTTATTATGGCCCTCTGTCTGTGGATTTTGAAATGGGCTAATGAGCTTTGGCTGTAATTCATATCCTTGGTCACCTACAGTTTAAATTACCAAAAGTCAATGATTTGGTACATTGTTATTTAAACATGATTATGTGTGTTATGTATGCAGTTAGACTCATACTCATTTCTTTAACTTTTACAGATATGTCTCAAGTACTGTTGACCATTGCTTTATACATGTATGTTCAACTTGTATCTGTCATTGCACATATTGTCAATGGTGTGAAACACACAACACATCAACCTGGTATCTTTCATGTTTAGACAGAAGATTACTATGATGGGTACACACACACACACACCTACATTACTCATTGGGTGATAGTGTCTCACATCAGCCATCTTTGTGACAACCGCTACAGTACACAGCTGATTGTTGCATATCTCAATCTGAGTGAGACTACATTTTGTAAGGGTGTCATATGTTTGAAATTGTACATGGGGATTTATTTTTTGTACACTTCTCACCCTATGGTGAAGTTTTGCACACTACACAGTCACTTACCATTGTGAAGTTCAATGAAGCGAATGGTACTTGTATGTTACAGCACTGTAAGGTGAAACAACATATTATTTTATGTTAACATTTATTTATAAAGCGCAATGTTTACCCGAAGGCATCTTGGTGCTGCTTCAAGCATAAAAGGAGGATGATTAGTTATTAAGACAATGAAACAGTAGTTGTTAAAAAGCCAGGGTTTTAAGGCTTTTCTGAAAGGCCAGTCATAAGGAATAGATTTAATGCGAGCTGGAAGGGAGTTCCATAGTTTTGAGGCATTGAAGACAAAGCCTTGCCCTCGCAGGAAGCAAGTCTATAGCTAGGGTTTATCAGATGTTTTGCGCTCCCACAGTGCAATTGTCTGGAAGGGCAGTAACATTTAAAGCATTGCTGAAGGTATTCTGGGCCTTTTCCATGTAGAGCTTTATGGGTGATGCAAAGGGCATTAAAGGACATTCTTTGGTGGATCGGGAGCCAGTGGACCTTATTGAGCGCTCGTCTGGGAGAATGGTATTTGGGAAGACCTAAAAGCATGCAAACAGCAGTATTCTGCATGACTTGAAGTTTGTTCAGGAAATGTTTTCGAATATTCAGGTAGAGACCATTGCAGTAATCAAATTTGGACAAGATGAGACTGGTGACAAATAATTTCCATAACTCCTCTGGAGTTAAGGTAGTATTTTCTTTACCACTTTAATGGTATAGAAAGCCAAACAAATTACCGCTTTTACTTGGTCACAGTAAAAAAGTTTACTGTCAACATGGATTTCTAAATTTGTAACTTTATCAACTGGGACCAGAAGAGTGCCCATTTCTTGTGGCCACTAACTAGGTGACTAAACAAAAGGAATCTTTACTGAGAGGACAACCTCAGTCTTTCCCGACTTTAGCTTAGGGCAGTTTAAGCTCACCCAGTCATTGATTGCAGTCCTACAACTATTGAATCTAATGTTGGTGTTATCATTGCTATTGGTCAGAGATACAACTATTTGGGTGCCATCCGCATTTGATGGTACTTTTTGGTACCATCTGGGCGTACAGCCTCGACAAACCTCATGACGCGAAGGATGATGCATGCCTGATCTCGCCTTGGATTTGTCATCCATGACCACATTCGTATGACTTCCTTACCTGCATTTGTAAGTGAGCCTGCCGAGCCTATGGGAATGCATGACGTCAGCGGATGAGTAATGAGCCTTGCTTTTAAACCTTCTAAAATTTTAACTTCCACTGGAAGGCACTAACCTCCATGTAACGTTTGCATACGTATATAAACATGTTTCTTCACTGTACACGTGAAAGGTAAACCCCCCTTCTTTGATGCTGTATCTCCATTCCCTCCACCCTTCTCCTGCAATACCTACTGCAAAGACTCCAGTACTCATTTGCGCTGCAGCAAGGGTCGACACATGTGCTTTTATACACACAGGCATGTTTTGAAAAAATATCCCCATAGCAGAGCCATCCTGTGAATGGTTGAAGAGAGTTTTAAAAAGAACACGCCTTGATATAAATACTTATGTGAAGCTCAGAAGCATGGTTGTTCCACTGTTAACCTTCTTCCAGTTATTCGACCTCTCAGTAACTGACAATAGGCATGTCTTCACAGAACTGTACCTCCCTTTAAGCAGGAGTCACACAAGCTCTGCATTCCTTTTTAAAGCAGTACAACTGTACTCAATGATTTCCTAAAGAGGCATTTCCATGACAACATACTCATAAATATACATGTTCTAAGACTGTGACTTTCCTATAATAAAAATTAATAGGGGTTCTGTTAAGCATAACGCACACAAACAATAGCTCTATGCAGGCAATGCTCAGGGCTGACAATCACTCTTTGTGAGCTAGAGAGAGCAACTTGACCACTTACATTAAAACAAGGTCACGTCTCTATTCTTCAACAGTACGTGGTGCCCCCCTACAGGTAAACAAAACGTATTTAAGTGATAAGACCTCCCTGTGAAATAATGTATACAGGCTGCATATTAAAAGACAAGATATAGAAGCACCTTCGAACCATTAAAGTTAATGTTATAAAGTCACGGCAAGCACTTCAAGCAAGAAAAAAAAAAATGAAAGTTGCAGCCAATCGCACTGACACCTATGCCCAGGAGGAGAGAAGCTGTGGCATGACCTACACAGCTGCCGACTTCGGGCTTGGGGAACCGGGTTTGAGTCTCGGTGTCGGTAAAACCGTGCGTTCCCTCCCCAAAAAATCGAATGTAAATACATCACATGTATATAAATGATGAATGGTAGTCACTAAAACAATGACAAGGAAACAAAATGAGGAATGTTGATACAATAAAAAAAAATGCGTACACACCTTGTTGCTAGAAGAGAGAAATGTGCGTGCGCCAAGGAGTCTGTGGTGCTGTGAACGACTTGTATTTTTTCTCAACATGTTTTCAAAGAAGTCAGTGCTGGTATAAACCAGATGCCAGATGGAAGGAGGGCGGAGGGGCCATCACACACTGTAACAGAAGGAAGCGTGAAGCCACTTCTACATAGTATGATGGGCAACACAAATGTTCTCTTAGTGAAATCGCTGGGGAGGGAACTGAGGGACAGATGTATGACCATTTGTTGCGATCGAAAACGGGAAATCTTCCCATTTGAGACCGCAAAATAGGTCTGCCCTATGTACCGACTCGCAAAATAGGGTTTGCGACTTGCTATTAGGAAGGGGCATGCCAAGGGTGTCCCTTACTAATAGCGAGTCATGCTTCAATGTACGAATGATTTGCAACTGCAATTGCGGTTGCAAAACACTCGCAGTTTATCACCCATTTCAAAAAGGGTGGTAAGTTACTCGCAAACTGGAAGGAGTCCCCAGGGGACTCCTTCCCCTTTGTGACTGGCAGTGAAAATATTTTTTAAGAGCAGGCAGTAGTCCCACAGACCACTGCCTACTCTAAAAAATGAAACAGAAACATTTCATTTTTCTTTTTTAAATGCATCCCGTTTTCATTTAAGGAAAACGTGCTGCATTTTAAACAAAAACTGCTTTATTTAAAAAGCAGTCACAGACATGGTGGTCTGCTGACCCCAGCAGGCCACCATCCTTGGGAGTGCTAGCCATTCCCAATGGGGTCGCAAATTGCACCTGCCTAATGAATATTAATGAGGCAGGCAATTTGCAACCCCATTAGGAATTGCAAACAGTGTCTGGGACACTGTTGTAAATTCCATTTTGCAAGTCACAAATTGCGAGACGCAAAACGACGCAATTTGCGAGGCTTAAATTGAAAGGGTCGTACATCTGGCCCTAAGCACATAAAGGAGAGACATTTAGAAAAATGCACCAATAGAAAGAAAGCATTTAAGACAAACACAACAAAGCACGAATGGCAATACATAGACGTGCTTGAACCCTATACATGATTACTTCATGTCTTGCAGACAGCGCAAGGGCTGCCTAAGTTCGACCTAAATTGGAGGGGGGAAGTCAAGCGCTAACATTTTTGCCAGCTTCCGAGCGTAAACATTGATTTTCTCATGGGTTCAGTGGTAAGGTGACTCCTTGGTGAATATATCCTTTGTAGTTGATTGTTGTGGTTGTCTTCTTTATGATACTTCCATGAATGGCCTACGGGAAGCAGGTAGACTGCTTGGGAACTTTGGGGTGATCAATTCCCTTTGTCCCCTGTGCCACTCTTATTTTGCTGCAGGTGATGACTGCACACGACGTGCAATGGTTTCAGGGCTGCTTGTTCTTCTTCCTCAACATCACCGCCTTCTATCAGTTGAACTTCCTCTTTATCTTACCACCAGCAGCTATGATTTTGAGGTACTCTGCTCACACAAATGTGTGCTGATTTTTCTTATGAGCTAGTTGCCCCCGGTTCCTTAATGTCTGCCTAGTTTAACAAGGCAAAATTTTATTCCGTACGTTGAGCATTCCAGGATGTGCTCCTCATGTGGCTTGAGTGTAAAAAAGTCCCAAAATGTGGAGGAGAGCCTTCTGTGACTGCAATCAGGGGTGGGGGTTGCTGCTGGATTTTTTGAGATCTTGAAAAAATGGAAGCAGGCAGTGTTGGTAGACTATAATTGTTTTAAAGTTCAAGTATGGCCACCCCATTTTTAACCAATGCGTTGGCCACCTTGGAATGGTAAAACAGTGATACTTTATGGGCAACAGCATTCCATAAAGATCTCCTGGTTTAGAGGAAGTGGCAATGTGGAATGTTGTGCTCTGCAGATGAAATGACCAACAGGCAAGCCTTCCATTATCACTGCCTGGAGAGCTGTAGTATCCTTTCAAGAAACATTAAAATAAAAAGAGGATAAGCAAAGAAATGAAAGGGAAACTATAAAAGGAGAACATTCAAAACTAAAGGACTGGCCAACCAACCGTGATACTAAAGCTCACTCTTTTTTGGGTGTATGTACATGTGATCAGAAAATGGCAACATTCACAGGGCAAAAAAGCCAATGATGAACATTGAACCATTACCCCATGTAGGCGCCATCATGGATAGAAGCAGAATGTAAATGACACTCAAACAGACCAAAGGCACAACACAGCAGACTCAAAGGCTCACTATGTAGCTATATGGACATATATATACTTAAATATATAGATGTATGTATGTATTATTTAATGGATCTTTATTTCAAGATCCTGGTAGACATCTAAGAAGAGAATCTAGCAAGAATTATTACTGTGAAAATCTTCTCCCTGTAGGTTTTGTCAGAGTCAGTAACCAACATCAAAATCATTCCGTGAAAAGTAATTTGACATTTCATGTAACCAAGTAACTGTATGTAGGCTTTAAAACAGAGAAATAACAAACCACCCTTAAATGCCTGTTTTGTTCAACATATGCTTTTCATGCCTAATCCATTTATAATGACTTTCGTAATAAAGACATCAGACCTACAGCAATAGAAATATTTTTTAACCTACAGCTCACTGTATATATTGTCAGTAAGCACACTTAGTCGCAATTGCAAAGGAGTATCTTTACCAACAATATAATGGTCCACCCAACAAATTTATATTCTCTGTCTCTGCCATGGCCAAACTTTTCAGACAGCCCTTACTCTGTTGGGCCATCAGAGAAATGGCTATATGTCCACTAGCCCAATTTAGATCGATGGACATGTGGCCATTTTTTACTGCCTGTCACTGCCAGGAAAACCTTGGTGTTAAGGGGCAGTAAAAAAACTAAAAATGCCCCCCTTGCAAGCCCGTCTGCACCCGTCGGCGCCCGGGGCGCGTCCAGCACCAGAACCCCTGCCCGTTAAACTCCACGTAGCTTCACAAACAACCAGCTGCAGGAGCTCAGGAGGGGTGAGTGCCGTCTCCCTGATGTCTGTTGCCGGTTGGGGAATTTAAGTGTAGTGGTTGCGATTTTAGGTTTAATAAAGAACCTAACAACAACAATGCTGCCCCAACTGCCACAAAAACCGGGCCCTGTTGGCTGGAGAGAGACCTTGGAGCTCCGCTGGTCTCCTCTATTGTCCCAGAGTCCATATCAGCTAGCTCTCGAAAATAGGCACAGTCTCCAGGGCCAGTTCTGAAGATTCCCTTCAGTGTATACTGCTTAATGGTCACTGATTAAACATAAATATCAGTTTGAATGTATGATGCAGCTCTCTAACCCCAATTTGGTATTCCTGACCGAGACCTGGACAAACCAGACATCTGACCCTGACTGGAATACAGCGCTCCCGGCAGGATATTCAGTGACTGGCCTAGACAGGACAGGAAAAAAAGGAGGGGGCATCGCCATAATACATCGCTCCCGCCTAAATGTCCGAGTAGAGCCCACCATACTACTTCCGGCTGAGGCTATGATCTTTACCATTAAAGTAAATAACATCCTTGCCTTTCCCGGCCTACTCTTATATCGACCACCGGGGCCTAGAGCGGCCTTCACCTTAGCTCTCCAGACCTTTCTTGAATCCTGCTTAGAATCTCCCATGTTTGCTATTCTGGGTGATTTTAATTTTCACCTGGAATCAAATAATAACCCAGACACTGCGAGGCTACTAGACAACCTGGCAGCGCACGGTCTAACCCAAATTGTCTCGGAATCTACTCATTCGGCCGGTCACACTCTGGACGGCATATTTACCAACAACTCCGACGTCACTCTGGTCAAAATTTCACCACTACCCTGAACCGATCACAGAGCTGTACATTTCAAAATCAAAATAACGCAGCCCAACCGCCTCATTTCAAACAGTCCACTTTTTGTAAACACCCGACCCTGGCAAAAAATACAGAAGAACAACCTAGAAGAGTCTCTTGACAAATGCCCTCCCTTACAGGCCACAGATAACTAACCCTGGGCGGTGAACTACGCTACGCTCGCGGAGTTTGCGTAGTTTCGGTAACTTCGCGATTCGCGTAGAACGCAAAGTTACCGTGCACTACGCAATTTGCGGCGTAGCGTAGCTGTTTTTCTTCTTCGCGTGCTCAATATACGTTCTCGCGCACGCGGTAACGACCTACCGTGCTTCTGCGTTCGCCGACGCGACTTCCTATCCCTTCGCGGGCGCCACGAGATTTGGAATCCGGCCGCACGATCCCGCGAGAGTGTGCGAACGCGAACACGTCATTCGGAAGCTCGATCTGACTTCCGGCGGCAGTGTTTGTAAGATCGCGATCCCGAACACGAAGAAACTACAATCTGGCGAAGAATATCTCTCGAGCATCATAAAACCTTCTTGAAAATGATGATTTTGCTCCAAAAAACTCCTCAGATTGTGATTTGGCTGTAGTTTTTTGTGCAAGGAGTCCTTTTTCTTTTTTTACTTTTTTTTCCAAGAGGAAGGAAGTGCCCCTGATTCTCAAACTTCCTGTTCCTGTCCAGCAGGCTCCTCCCAGTGCTTTGTCCATGTGCTGTTCACTTTCATTTGGATTTGGAGCTGGAAGGATCACTTTTTGTGTCTGTCTGCTGCATCATATCATTGGATTGGATTTGAGGACTTTTGGATTTGAGATTTTACAAGTAAGTTGGAGAATTGGTGTACTTGTTTGTTTGATTGGGGCTTGTTTGTACCTACATTTTTTTGGGGATTTCCATCGTTTTTAAAATTTATTGTTGTGGCCTGTAGTTTCGGTAGGTGCCTAGTTGTTTTTCTTTGATTGGAATTTCAGCCAGTAGGCCCAGACTAGAGCCAGAGGTACCCATGGGTGCATGTTTCTGTGGTGTCTGTTGAATTTAAACATCATGTAGGGCATGCATGGATGGCATTGGATTGAATTGCAAAATGTGTGTTTTGGGGTGGTATTTCAGTTTTTGGGTGTGTGTTAAATAAATAGGCCTTTTCAGCCACTAGGTACCCTGGGCGTTCAGCTCGCGGACTTTGGGCAACTACGCACTGCGCGACAACGCGGACTTACACTTTTTATCTTCTTCGCGCGCTCAATATACGTTTTCGCGCGCGCGATAACGACTTTTTGTGACGATCGCGATGCCGAACATGCAGAATTTACAATCTGGTGAAGAATATCTCTCGAGCAGCATAAAACCTTCTCGAAAATGATGATTTAGTTCATTTTGCACAAAAAACTCCTCAGGTTGTCATTTAGATGTAGTTTGGTGAGCAAGGAGTCACTTTTTTTTTGTTTTACAATTTTTTTCAAGAGGAAGGAAGTTGCCCAGAGTCTCCAACTGCCTGGTCCTGTCCTTTGTCTTCACTTTCTTGTTATTTTGGGTGGCCTGGCCATGTGGGTGGCGGCCATTTTGTAAAGCCAGGCATTGTGCTTTTGCCATAGGCCTGCATTGTCTGTCTTGTGTTCCTTTTCTTGTTGTTGTGGGTGGCCTGGCCATGTGGTGGCGGCCATTTTGTGGGACCAGCCACTGTGCTTTTGCCATAGGCCTCCAAGCTTGCAGCCTAGTCTGCCAGTAGGCCCGGAGGTAGTCATCCTCATGGGTGCATAAAAACTGTTTCTGTGTTGTCTGTTGAATTGTAACATCATTTAGGCCATGGATGGCATTGGATTGAATTGCAAAATGTGGGTTTTGGGGTGGTATTTCAGTTTTTGGGTGTGTTAGATAAATAGGCCTTTTCAGCCACTAGGTAACCCTGGGCATTCAGCTCGCGGACTGTGGGCAACTCCGCACTGCGCGACAACGCGGACTTACACTTTTTATCTTCTTCGCGCGCTCAATATACGTTTTCGCACGCGCGATAACGACTTTTTGTGACGATCGCAATGCCGAACACGCAGGATTTACAATCTGGCGAAGAATATCTCTCGAGCAGCATAAAACCTTCTCGAAAATGATGATTTAGTTCATTTTGCACAAAAAACTCCTCAGGTTGTCATTTAGATGTAGTTTGGTGAGCAAGGAGTCACTTTTTTTTTGTTTTACAATTTTTTTCAAGAGGAAGGAAGTTGCCCAGAGTCTCCAACTGCCTGGTCCTGTCCTTTGTCTTCACTTTCTTGTTATTTTGGGTGGCCTGGCCATGTGGGTGGCGGCCATTTTGTAAAGCCAGGCATTGTGCTTTTGCCATAGGCCTGCATTGTCTGTCTTCTTGTGTTCCTTTTCTTGTTGTTGTGGGTGGCCTGGCCATGTGGTGGCGGCCATTTTGTGGGACCAGCCACTGTGCTTTTGCCATAGGCCTCCAAGCTTGCGGCCTAGTCTGCCAGTAGGCCCGGAGGTAGTCATCCTCATGGGTGCATAAAAACTGTTTCTGTGTTGTCTGTTGAATTGTAACATCATTTAGGCCATGGATGGCATTGGATTGAATTGCAAAATGTGGGTTTTGGGGTGGTATTTCAGTTTTTGGGTGTGTTAGATAAATAGGCCTTTTCAGCCACTAGGTAACCCTGGGCATTCAGCTCGCGGACTGTGGGCAACTCCGCACTGCGCGACAACGCGGACTTACACTTTTTATCTTCTTCGCGCGCTCAATATATGTTTTCGCGCGCGCAATAACGACTTTTTGTGACGATCGCGATGCCGAACACGCAGAATTTACAATCTGGGAAAGAATATCTCTCGAGCAGAATAAAACCTTCTCGGAAATGATGATTTAGTTCATTTTGCACAAAAAACTCCTCAGGTTGTCATTTAGATGTAGTTTGGTGAGCAAGGAGTCACTTTTCTTTTGTTTTACAATTTTTTTCACGAGGAAGGAAGTTGTTGGGTGGCCTGGCCATGTGGTGGCGGCCATTTTGTGGGACCAGCCACTGTGCTTTTGCCATAGGCCTCCAAGCTTGCGGCCTAGTCTGCCAGTAGGCCCAGAGGTAGTCATCATGGGTGCATAAAAACTGTTTCTGTGTTGTCTGTGGAATTTTGACATCATTTAGGCCATGGATGGCATTGAATTGAATTGCAAAATTTGGGGTTTTTGGAGGGTCTATTTCACTTTTTGGGTGTGTTAAATAAATGCCTTTTTTGCGTGTGTAATTATAATTATGTGTTGTTGTAGTGGTTGTCTAACTTTCCAAACAGTTTTTAGCCATGTGGATTTTAGTTTTTGCATTAAAGCTGTGTGTGTTTTATCAGGCATCCTTTGTCTGCCCATATATAGTAGGCCTGCTTGAGTTCATTGTTTGCCGTGCCTTGTGCCTGTGAGTCACCATGTTGCTGGGGGCCATTTTGTGGTGGTAGTTAGTAGTGTGCTGTTTTTGCCACATAGGCCTGCATGTCTTTCCATTGTTCCTCTTGTCTTACTGCTTCCAAATCCATCCCCATTGCCAGCTGCAGCTCCCTGATGCTGCATACATCCCATGTGATGCACAAATTTAGGCCAAACATGCTCCACTACATTTTAGTTTTTGTTCTTTACTATTCTTATTCTTCCAGAGTGTACACACTACACAGTAGCCAGGAAAGCCCTGGCCTTGTTGTCAAAGTCTCATAAATGGCTACACTGTGTGTTGTTGTTCACTGAGTTTCTAAAATTTAATAATTGAGGCCACCACACACTAAGTTCTATATTATATTTGTTTGATTTGTGCTATCGTTTGACTGATGTTATTCTGGCTCTTTTGCTTTTAGGTGCACAAAGACTGAGGAGGAAGTGTGTCATCATTGCCCGTTGCACTGCCAGACAGACATCCTGTTGCTGTACACAACGTGACGTGTCCAGACCAGACATCTCTGCAACTGAGTGCTGCTGACATCTGAAGAAGATGGGCCCAAAGAAAGCAGGTACCAGGTCCTCCAGTACCAAGAAAGTTGCTATTGAGAAGAAGGAACAGAAGAAGGAAGTGACACTTAAGTCTGGCGTGCCATCCAATACCTTTTTTGGGAGAAAAAAAAAATTACGCCTGCAGCAGCGGTGTCCGGGGGGCAAGCTGGGGGCAGCACCTCCGCATCAGTGGGCCCAACCCACCAACCCAGGCCCAAGCACGTGAGTGTGGAAGAGGTAGCCAGCCGAATGGTGGAAAGCAGTGATGCTGAGCCTGAGATAAACTTATCGCTATCTCAAAGTAGTACCCAATCAACGCAGGAGGAAACACAGCAGATAAGTGGTCAACAACAACAGCCGCAACCACCGCCCGCAATAGTAGTTGTTGTTCCTCCCGAAGTAGGGGCAGTTCAGGAAATTGAGCCTCATGCAGAGGTAGAAGAAGAAGCCACTCATTCAGAAGATCCATTGTCTTCCAAATCTCCATCAAGGAAAAGGAGGGGTAGTCCATCAAGTTCTTCGCCAAGCCCCCCTTCTGATGATCTAGATGCCACTTGGAAGCCACAAACTGAGTCTGAGAGGGAGCCACGTCCCAAGACCAAGCTAGGGAAAAGGAAGGTTCCAGAAAGCCTTACACTTATGGAGGTCGATGTAGAACAGCAGGATGATGATGATGATGATGAGCCAGTCATCACGAACATCACTCCCGGCCCCGAGGAGATGGAGACCAACATTATTACCCTATCCAAAATCGCTGCGAGGGATGTTGCACGCATACCTCCACAGGTAACACCAACACGACCTACAGCTTCCATATTTGCATTAGCAAAGGCCCGGCAGCGACCTACATCCAGCACAACCACCACCTCAGTAGAAGTAGGTAGTGGTACAGCAGCACAGAGTCAAATTCATCACACACCCTGCAGTTCATCCGGCATTGGAAGTGGCACCTCCAGCAGGAGGCAAAAGTCAAGCTCCCCAGTTTGGGACTTCTTTACGGTTAGCGAAAAGGAGGAGAACATTGCTATATGCTCCATTTGTAATACCTCTGTTAGTCGTGGTAAGCTTGGTACAAACTATGGTACCAGAGGCCAAATGACCCATCTGAAAAAATATCACTTGATCAAGGGAGGACCACCTTCGCGGCATAAAAACTGCAACCATTGGTGTTGGTGGGGATAAAGGAGTAGAAGATCCAATCACGGTGGAAGAGGAAGGACAGGGAGACATTCTCTCTGGTAGTGGTACACAAAGTCTCCCTGTCCCCAGCAGTGCAGTGTTAACGTCGCCCACATCTTCAGCAACATCTCAGTGGCACAAGAGTAAGAGTCATCCTGAGACACCAAGGAGTACCGCAATGAAAAAAAGTGCGTTGTTGAGCCTAAGAGAAAGGAAAACCATGCAGCCTACCATTATCAGCATGTTTGGGGGAGGGGCAGTACGAATGCAACCACCCAATAGCACGTTTGTACAATGCGAAGCTGGCTAAAATGTTAGCACTGGACCTTCTCCCTTTTTCTTTTGTTGAAGGGTGGGTTTTCTGGAATTTGTGACAACCATCTGCCCAAAATGGCATGTTCCCAGCCGCTACTATTTTGCCAGAGTTGCTGTTCCAGCACTACATCACGACGTGCTGGAATTGCTTGGAAAAGCCTTGAAGCAGAGTGCTGTTCACAGTATCCACCTGACAACAGACATGTGGTCCAGTTGCCAAGCCACAGATTACATGTGCATCACTGCACACTGGATCTCTTTTGCGGGGGTTAGAGAACAGATATCTGCTGGTGTTGACGCTGCTGAGATTTTTCATGCCACTCGCAAACAGGCAACTGTAGCCATGTTTGCCATGGAGAAATCTCACACTGCTGCAAACATTTTGGAAGAGTTTAACACCAAGGTCTTTGAGTGGCTGCGCCCAAGAGGGCTTAAAATTGGTTTTGTTGCCGCGGACAATGGCAGTAATGTAGTTAAGGCCATGGGCGATGGTGGCTATTTCAGGGTCCCATGTTTGGCACACTGCATTAACATAGTTGTTCAAGACTTTTTGAAAAATTAATCCAAACTCAGCAACTTACTGGCCACCTGCAGAAGAATATGCACACATTTCAGCCATTCTTTTATAGCCCAGAAGCAGCTGAGGGTCATTCAACGTGAGCATAAAATGCCAGTCAAAGCGCTCATCCAGGAGGTGCCAACACGTTGGAACTCAACTTATTACATGCTTGATCGTCTGTTTGAACTGTACATACCACTCAATGCTTATGTCATGCAAAGATTAGGGGAACCTACTGTGAGAGGAATGACCGTTGAGATGGGTCAATGGGACCTCATTAAATGCCTGACTGAGATGCTACTTCCTTTTGATATCTTCACACGTGAAGTCAGCAGGGAGGACTGTACTATGGGCCAAGCTATCCCATTGTTGCACATGCTAGAGCAACAGCTGAAGGAGGTGTCTGAAACGTACGCAGGTGTGGATGACAAACAAGACGCATATCATTTGGCGGAGACCTTAGCCGCTCGCTTATCTGAAAATACAAGGATTCAAAATAACATTTTGTCACAACAACATTACATTAGTGCCACAATTTTGGATCCACGGTACAAAGTATTTCTGAACAGCAAGGCAATAATTCCTTTTTCGGAAGTGGATGTTGCCAACTACACAACTTTGATAGCTAAGGAAGCCACTATTTTCGAAAATGAACGGCTGTTAATTATAGCCCCCCCACCCCAGGCCATAACAAGTACTACAGGCCATCCAGAGTCAAGTTCTACTTCGGAGCCTGAGGGCAGTGCGTTTGCCTCCCAGCAGTCACCTACACCAACAATAACATCAACAACAGCAAGAACAGGATCATCCACAGTACAATCGGCAACTGATTGGTTTCTACAGCAGGGGTATGGTAAGTCCAGTGCTGATGCAAAGGCAAAAGAGGCCGAGCACATCGGAGCACCCCTGAACATTGAGCGGACGGTCCAGGCCTATCTGGATGACCCAACAGAGGTTTTCATGGATCAAAACCCATTGGTGTATTGGTATGGGAAAAGAAGCCAATGGACAGTGCTCAGCAGGCTGGCGATAAAGTATCTGGCTTCCCCTGTCGCAAGTGTCTCTTCTGAGCGTGTTTTCAGTGCTGCTGGTGCCATTGTAAATTCGAAAAGGACCAGTCTCCTTCGCCCAAAAGCGTGGAGAGGTTAACCATGATCAAAATGAATCAGCACTTTATACCACCGGATTACAAAATACGTGAATCACAGCAGGAAGAGGAGAGCGACTTGGATGACGTAAGTAGTGCGTTACAGGACCTACTTCTGTCCGAACCACCAGAGTTTGAGGACGAGCTCCTCTTCCCTGACAACTAGGCTTTCAAATTGTTACTTTCTTCCTTCCTTTATTTGTCTGTGTATCTGTCTTTCTGGTTCAAATGAAATCACAACAAATCCATCACCACTGTCTTCTCTTTTTATTTCCCTATTGGAGTTGCACGTCTGTGCATTTAACTGTCCACTCTTCAGAGTCCTGCTTCATCTTCCTGTCTCGCCCTAGTACATTTCCATCAAGCCAGACATTGGAGTACAAGAAATGTTGCCTTTAACAGTCCCTCCATAAGAAGTGAAACGTGACTATAGCTATCCTCCGTTTTGTTTCCGAGCCGAAACTCATCAGTGTCCGAAGGCTACCGCCTCTGCAGGCATCCACAACTCTTCACTGTCAGAACTTGGGCAGGCATCCAAAAGTAAACTCATCACTGTCCGAAGGCTACAGCCTCGGCAGGCATCCAAAGCTCCTCACTGTCAGGACAGAAGGTACTTGGCAGAGAAAGACAAGACTCTTCGAAGAAACTTGCTGACATTTGTGCAAACTTAATTGACCAGCAATGAGCGCTACCCAGGCCGCGGCCCATCATCACAGTGCTGACCATGTGGAGCAACTTAAACTGTGACAAAGTGCCACAGATGAATAAGACGAAAACCGAAACAGCGACTAACACTCAAAATGAATGTGGACTGGAGTAATGATGAGGCCACTGCCCCGTTAAAAAAAAAAACCACACACCTGTCAGAACTAGGCATCTGATGATCTGACAGCCAAAGAGAAGAGCAAGACAGGTAATGATGGAATGCATTGGATGCTTGCAGACTCTGAGCGATTGCTGTTGTTTGTTGTGTTGATGTTGTGCATGAAGTCAAACTCTACTAGTTAATCTACAAAGTGACTCAAGTGACAGTCAATGTTTACCTTCTTGTTGTTTAATAACCAAATTGTACTCCTACTACTGCAGGTGCAGGCCAATATCTGTTGCAATTTTTTAATATGGAATATGGACTTAATCGGAGTCACTACAGACTGAGTTGGAGTTGGACAACACGTACCACACCATGATGATGACCATACTATCTTTGCACGCAGTCACGCAGTCAGTCAGTTGGATCGAAGATGATTGAAGGAATAACTGCGTTTCGTGAAGTGGCATAAGGTAAACATAAACACAACAATTCAACAAGAAAATAAACACAGCAGACCTACATGTCCATGTAGTGGTGGAGTCGAGTGTAGTCATGACTGACAGCGGCGCATTGATCTTGTCACTTAATTTTGAAAATGCTAAGTTGCTGTATATGCCTTTTGTCTGGCTCTGTCAAAAATTAAGGTAAATGGAGGTTGGGTCACGGGCTGGTGCTGTGGTGGGCCAGTTCTGTCCTGTTGTTGTTGTAGCTTAATGCTGTAAACAGAATATACACGATATATCCAAGCCGCCTCAGTCTGAAAGTGTTCTCTCTTCTCTTCTTGGACTCCACCGTAATTGATGCTTTTTTTTATTCATTGATTTTTCAATACCCCTTTTGTTTTTCCATCTAGACGTTACAGGCCGGCCTTTACCCTGTGCTATACTGGGAGACACAACTCACATTTACCTTACCAATACGCATCAGGAAGGCCACCAAGATTGATGTGCGGAGCGTCCATGGAAGATAGGACCAAGAGGAAGGACGAGATTCAGCTCCACAATTTGACCAGGATAATACAGTAACTTTAGTATCATTCATCATTCATCTTTTAATTAATTGGAATCCTTTTTTCTCTTCAATCATTACGACTGTGTGTTGTGTGTTGTTGTTTGTTTGCTAATTGATCCCTACAACTATTTTTTAATTTTCTTTGCTATCTTTAAAAGTAAGCCCAGTACAACATGGAATTTGGGTCTCTGAGGGCATATTACAGGCAAGGCAAATTGCATAGAATATACTGCTGCCCTGTACTGTCTAATTGTCTAGTAGGAGTTAGTAAGTACTACTCATTAACCATCAAGTTATCTTCATCATCATGTATGCATTTCCTCTTTCTCCCTTTATAGATTTTTTGGATAAGATCATGGTCGTCTGCCAAAATTGCGCTTTGCTTTTGTTGTCCATGCATACTGTTTTTCTTTCTCAAACCTTTCCCCAAACCCCCCTTCCCATCCATTCATCAAACCCTAACCCTCTTCCACCGGGCTGTGATTTATATTGAGGTGACTACATAAAATGTACACCAATTGATCACACACTTGCTGGGGCAGATGTGGTGAAAGCAACACTGATTCAATTTCAAGGCAGGGCGAAGAGCTTCTTCTGCTTGCCCACCCATGCTCAGTCTATGTGCAAGCCGTCACCGGCTAATAGTACATCATAATTAATTGCCGGCATTGATTGGATTCATCATCAAACTCCTACCACACAGCAGTAAAGGTTACGAATTACGATTGTGTTAAGTTAAGTGACTCACTCGACACAACTACAGTTTGTAACTTCTTGTACTAGGCTGTCCCCGCCACCATTATGTTTTATTTGACTTTAGCAGTTGCAAATGCAATATTGTTTGTTTGGCAGTCTTCTTCTGTACTGTATTTTACTTCGCTCTACTACTCCTCCCAAAGTCGCTCTCAGTCAAGTGACTGTCTCTTTTTATTTTTTAGCAAATGCTACTGCCAGTGTCTACTCTACTACTACCACCATAACCATGGCATCTTCTCCATTCTCTTGGGAAACCATGCAGCCATAGCTGTGCCAAACGTAATCATCATCAATCACAGGTAAGATAAGTTTGGTGGGAGGTATAATGGACTAGGAGGAGAGACTGACAGTACTAGTAGGACAAATAACTCAGTGAGGGGTACTGCATCTATCTGTTTGTGTTACATCATCGGCAGATTATTTAAATCAAACACTGGCTGCGGCCCTGCAGCAGCAAGGAAACCCCCCACAAAACATTAACATTGTATGTTTAAGTATAAATATAATGTATTACCCTAACAAAAATAAACTATCCCACACCTGACCCACCCCTCTCCCTAACCCCAACCAATGTCCAAAACGAAAAAAGTCCAAAGAATGTCCAGAAACCCCAACGCCCAATTCCCACTCACCAACAAAAGGAATAAAAAGGGGCAATGCAACAGGGTCCTATAGTTGTTATATTCGGCGGGCTTTTAGGTGGTTGTCCACCAGTATTTTGACACGCTCCTCTAGTTGCTCCTCTAGCCGTGACACCCGGAGGAGAATCTTGCGGCGAAATGCCCTGCAGTGGCATCCAGGGTAGGGGACAGCAGTGCTGGCAGCTAGAGAATTGCGGCGGCAGGCGGCTGCCAGACCGTGGCGCCGTACCACTGGAGTTGGGGCCTGGCTGGGGCCCGGGGCATCGGACGAGGCTGCAGCTGCTGCCGCCTCCTCCTCCTCCGCCTGAGCCACCAGCCGCCGGTACTCCTCACAGATGGCCTCCAGTTTCCGGCACCGGGCCCTGGCTGCCAACTCCTTCCGGGATGGTTTTTCTTGGGAAGGAGTACTATCTATATCAAGAAAGAAAAAGAATATTGTTGTAACCAGTACTCTTAGCAAAACAGTAACACAAAATTAATTCAACACATAATGGCACAGTAGCACTAGCAAGAAGCACAGTACATAACATTTGTGGTAATAATCTATCCTCCCACTTCCTCGGCCTCTAACATTTGTGGGAGTTTCAGGCATTATACTAGCACTATGGACTCCAGTACCCAGTACACCAGTCTTCTTCTTATCTCTAGTTTAGCGAAATGACATAACCTGGTTGTAGCCGGCATGCCAGCTCGGTCATCTATGCTTGCACCCAAGACAAACATACGAGTCATGACGCAGACTCACGTTAGTTTGATTTACTACTGTCTGTAGGTGGGGAAGCTCGTATTTTTCTATTACGGGTGGCACTGGCCATACTCTCTCTGTTACATGAAGGGCAATTGGTCAATTTCACAGTGCCCTGGCTACTACAAAAAGGCAGATTATATATCTGATCCAATGATCATTGCTTTTATATGGGACGACGACATAAGGTCAGTAGCAGTCGGTGGTGGGACTCGGGGAGTGCTGCCGGGCGGTGACGTGGGGAGGGGCAGGGTGGGGGGTAGTAAACTATGGATTATGGCCAATTACAGGTAAGTAAACATATATATATAAATAAAACTAATTTTGTTGTGCGCACTGCATCGCATTTGGCGGTGCAGTGCGCACAATGAAATTCGCTTTATTTATTTTTATGTTTACAGTAAAGTTACCTGTATTTGGCCGCGTAATACATTGTTTACTACTACCCCCACCCTGCCCCTCCCCACATCGGCTTTGCTACTCTGGCACAGTTTCTTTTACATTCCCTTAAAACGAAAGCTGTGCATACCGTGACAGTCTCCACCTATGCTGTCTATGATGAATACATACAGGCATCCATCCATTCTAAGTAAATGTCAATCATTCTTCTTAATCTCTCCACAAACCTTACTTTGTTTCACCAACAACAACCCATGCGTCCACTCACTCCGTTGCTTGCCTTGGCTTAGAGTTTCACCCAAACACCGCTGATGATTCTTGCTATCCACAGTATCTACCCATACTGTGTCGCCCACCCAGGCAGGCATCTATTCTTCTTTCACCTTCCACCCATCCTTCAACAACACATGCATCTGATTCCTATCAGCCACCTATCCATGCTTCCAACGTATCCTTCTCTGCCAGTCATCATATTAAATCTCGCCCGTCCTTCCTCCTTCCACCCTTCTTTCCCTTTTTGTTCAACACATCCATCAAGGTCATCTGATCTGACTTTTAGTCTCCTCCATAAAACTTTCACAGCTGAGTTGCAGTCAGATAGAAGAGGCCATTGGTTAATCAAGTCACGCTGGTAATGCTATTGCTACTTGTTAGACTTGGCATCTTTTGGCGTGTTTCCCCTGACTTTTTGCTTTCTGACCTCCCGGTTTTGACTCTGTTTTTGCTGGTGTAATGATTCTGCGCACTTTCCTCACTGCGGTCCAGTGGGAAAGTGCAAGTGCTCCTGTATAAAATGCGTTATGGATTGGTGTTTCCATGATTGGCCTATTTGGTTTATGTGTCAGTCCCTTGTAAAGTGCACTGCGAGTGCCAGGGCCTATAGACCAAATGCTGTTGGTGGGCTGCAGCACTGGATTGTGCCACCCACGCAAACAGCCCGTAAAGTGTAACTCGGGCCTGCCATCGCAGAGCCCGTGCGCAGCCTGGGGCTGCCATGTCGACTTGGCAAGTGCACACACTTGCAAGTCCCTAAACCTTCCCTTTGCTACATGTTAGTCACCCCTAAGGTAGGCCCAAGGTACCCCTGTGGGCAGGGTGCGGTGTAGGCGAAAGGTAGGACATGCCCGGGTGTGTGCGGCATGTCCTGATAGTGAATTACAGCCTAGTTCGTTTTTCACTATTGCAAGGCTACCTGTTCCCCCTAGGCCAGAACGGGCAGTTCCGATTATTACAGCTTATAATCCTAACTGACCCCGGGAACATGGTAGAAATTCGAGTTTAGTATGCCTGGACTCAGAATGATAAAATGCATCTCTTAGTGAAGTTGGTTTTAACATTCTGTGTTTGAAAATTCCACTTTTAGAAAGTGGGTATTTTCTTGTCAAACCATCCAAGCCTGCCTCTGCGAGGTTGTGTATTCCTTGTCTGGAATGTGAGTGACAGGGGCTGGGGGATGCCAGGAGACAGGGTGAGTCAGCGCAGGGCTGAATAGCCAGATCGACCTGTAGATGGGTGGGAGGGGTCGCACCTGGGCCCTGAATAGGACAGTGCCTTCCCTCCACAATGCTGGCTCCACCTCCTGTGGTGCATCTGATGTCTCTGGCCTACTCACTGAAAGAAGGGACGGAGACTTGTCAACAAAGTGCTCCAGAACTGGTTTGGACTAGGCAAAGGCCTCTCTGCCTTCAGAGAACAAAGGAATTTGGGATATAAATATTGGGGCCCTGACCCCATGAATTTAGATCTCGCTGGAATCAAGGAACCTGCCAAGACGAAGAGCTGGAAGAGCTGCCAGGAGGAGTACTGCCCCTTTGCTGTGTTGTTGCTTTGGTGGGTTGGCCTGCAGCTGCTGCTTCTGCCTTGGGCAGTGAAAGGACTGGACTGAACTTTCTACAAACTTGTGCTGAGTATCTCCAAGGGCCAGGAACCGAGCTGGCCTCCTGTTAAGCAGTCTCAGGGACTACAAAGACTTCACAAGCCTCTGGG
The DNA here is from genome assembly GCA_963921515.1 of Calotriton arnoldi. Classification (NCBI taxonomy): domain Eukaryota; kingdom Metazoa; phylum Chordata; class Amphibia; order Caudata; family Salamandridae; genus Calotriton; species Calotriton arnoldi. The sequence goes on along the minus strand of CAWUFW010003005.1, from coordinate 447,394 downwards.
TACCGCTTCTGGAACGCTGTTTCAGTCGCCACAGAGGAAGGGAACTGCAACCGACTCCGTCAACCGAATCCATCCCTGGCCGGTGGCCTGTTTGCACCGCAGACCGCATCGCCCCGCTTCGCATCGCAACCCTGGTCTCACCGTGGGCGACGTCCAACGCCGCCAACATCGAGCCGCTGCTTGCACCGTGACCTGTGGGCACCGCAGTTCGCATCGCATCGCTTCACTGGGCCAGCCGGACCAGACCGACACTGTCGCTGCAACTGGCTCAAGAGTCGAGACCGCACCGCATTTGGGGCACCGCTCGCACGTCTGCGACGCACCGCTCCGACTCGCACCGCTGTCCGACGCCAGCTCCCGCACTCCGGCTAGGTCGCCTGCATCGCAACCTGTCAGCACCGCATCGAGCATCGTCTCGCCCTGCATCGCACGCCTTGGACTCACCGACTCCGTCTGCACGACGCTCATCGAGCTGCTGCCTGCACCGCATCGAGGGACACCGCACCTTGCATCGCTCCGTCTTGCACCGCCACCGCAACGAACGCCAACCGGCTCGTACACTCTGTACCAGCCACAACGAGAAAGGTACTGTAACCGAGTCTGTTCATGACTCTGCTGGCCCGTATCGACGCGGTCGGCTGGAACTGTTAGACTCTGTGGTTTTCAGCATCACGGTAGGCTCGGACGGAGCTACCGACTCGTACGAACTTTGCTTTTGTGCTATTCCTGCAAAGAAGAAGTTACCGTATCAAGCATTCATTCGTAAAGTATAGTATTGTGGATTTTTGTCGTAATTGGTCTTGTCCTGAGTATATAAAATATTGGTTATTTTTCTAAACTGGTGTGGTGTCCGTTTGTAGTGCTTACACTGTATTACTGTTGGTTATGTGCAAATGCTTTACACACTGCCTCTGAATTAAGCCTGACTGCTCGTGCCAAGCTACCACGAGGGTGAGCAGGGGTTACTTCACGAGTGTAACAACCCTTACCCTGACTAGGAAGAAGGGTCCCTACTTGGACAAAGGTGCAAGCCCTTGCCAACTAGAGATCCCATTTCTAACATTGGTTGTCAGCGGTGAGGATAGGACTTGTGTTTGCACTTGACTTACAGTGATTGGTGTGCACTACTACCATATCGCAGACCATTACGTACCACATACTGGTTCTTTTTCTTGTGGCCTATTTTTGATCTTGCCAGTTTTCAACTCACGACTTTTGTCATGCCTGAATCAATTGCATCATCCGTTGCATCTCTGGAAGTTATCTTTGAGGAGGACAGGTTGGAGTCCTACGCCGTAAAGGAGTTACGAGCAATTTGTAGAAACCTGAAAGTCCAAATTAAAGGCCTCACAAGGAAGGAGGAGCTACAGAAGGCGCTGAGGGCCTGGGTAGCAGCCAGACATGCCAATGGGCAGCCTGGTGATCTCAGTGAGGAGGTGGAGGAGCCTATTTCCAGGGTGGATGTGCTTTTGGGTAGGGGGAACCCGCCAGGTCAGGCAGCAGCAGTCTGTCCCCAGAGGAGCTGGAGGACAGGCGGGAGGCAAGGCAGTTCGAGCTGCAGAAGCTCAGGCTGGAGAGTGAGCGGGAGGAGAAGAGATTGGCCATAGAGGAGAGGAAGATGCTCTTAGAGCATGAGAGAGAACTGAAGGAGCTAGAACTTAGGAGTAAGTCAGGCTCAGATGGTGGCAGCAATTCGTCCAGAAAGGCAGACAGGATTGTGCACATTCCCAAGAACGTAGGCAAGGAGTTCAAGAAGGGGATGACATACAAAGGTGGTTTCAGGGTTATGAGGCAGCCATACACATGAATAGGGTCCCTGAGGAGAATTGGGGAGCAGGATTGTGGCCGCTTTTCCCGGAAGAAGCAAGGGATGCTCTGATAGCTTTGGGTAAGGGGTATCACCTCACCTATGCTGACATGAAGGATGCCCTTCTCACGAAGTATGGTCTTACTCCTGAAAAGTACAGGGATCAGTTCAGGTCCAGTAAGAAGTCTGATGCCAACACTTGGTTGGAATGTGTGGATGTGTTCTGCAGGTCTCTGGATGGTTGGGTGAAGGGCAGTAGTGTAACAGATTTTCAGGGGCTCTACAACTTGATTGCATGGGAGCACTTGTCTAGTCTATGTTTTGCAGATCTGCGCCAGCACCTAGTTGATAGTAAGCTAACTGACCCCAGGAAGCTTGCTATGGAAGCGGACCGCTGGGTGAGTACCAGGGTCCACAAGAAAGCGTTTGGGGAGACTCAGCCAAAGGTGGGCAGGGTCCCCAGCAGAAAGGTGGGGGGGACAAGGGTAAAGCACAGGAGTTCTCTAAAGGGCCCCAAACTAGTACCCAGGGTAAAGGTTCCCAGCCCCCTGTGATAAGAAGAAAGGGATCTCTACAGGGAAGCCTGTTGAGACCGGCCCCGCAAGTGTTATGCATGTGACCAGGTAGGTCACTTTGATGGGGACCCCAAGTGCCCGAAGGGGACACAGCCACCCACCGGTGGACAGTCCAAAGTGTTGGCTAGTGTAGCGCTGGGGGGAGGGGTGCCCACAGGAGGGTGGGGATCCCGCAGAAATGACCCTTGTCTCACTAGGGGACAGTGAGATGGTCCCAGGAAACCAGGTGCCCCCTAACACAAAGAAATATAGCACCTGGGTGACCATCAATGGGAACAGGGTAGAGGCTCTCAGAGATACTGGAGCCAGTGTGACCTCAGTCCGGTGTCACCTGGTGTCTGAGAAGCAAGTAGTCCCAGGAGCATTCCACCAAGTAGTTGCTGTCGACAACTCTGAGCGCCAGTGTATGGTGGCGCAGGTTCCCTTTGAATGGGGGGTCTCAGGTCCCTTGAGGGTGGTTGTGAGCCCTACCATGCCTGTAGATTGTCTGCTAGGAAACGACCTGGAGCAGTCCTCATGGAAGGAGGTTGAGCTCAGGTCACACTTGGAGATGCTTGGGTTGCCAGAGTGGGCATGCGTGTCTACTCGGTCAATGGCAGCCAGAAAGGGTGATCAAAAGGACTTGGAGCCTGAAACAGTGGCCCAAGTCCCTGCCAAGAGAAAGGGCAGGGGCGCGGGAAACCGGCCCCCGAAGTTCCCACGGACCGGGAGGAGGCGGACCTCGAGGGGGACGCCCGGTGCCTACAGGGGAGCAGGTAGCCGAACTGGGAGACATCTCTGAGCTGACCCATTGGCAGCAAGAAGGGGGTCCCACCAGGGAGGAGTTCTGCAGGGAGCAGAACGAGTGCCCTACTCTGGAGGGTCTGCGGCGGCAGGCTGCAGACCAGGCAGCTGGTAATCAGTCCGGGTCACATCTGATCTACTGGGAGAGTGGTCTCCTATACAGTGAGCCTAGGGTTGCTGAGCCTGGGTCAGCCCGTGTGCTGGTGGTACCCCAGCGCTTCAGGACCTTCCTACTGGGTCTGGCTCATGACGTGCCTTTGGCAGGACATTTGGGGCAGGACAAGACCTTTGACAGGCTTGTCACCCACTTCTTTTGGCCCCAAATGCGAAGGCAGTCAGATGCACACTGTAGGTCTTGCCAAACTTGCCAGGCAAGTGGTAAGAGTGGGAGGAAGGTCAAAGCTCCTCTCCAACCTTTTCCGGTTGTTGGAACACCCTTTGAAAGGGTAGGGATGGATATTGTGGGGCCACTGGATCCCAAGACAGCCATGGGCAACAGGTACATCCTGGTCTTGGTGGACCATGCCACCCGGTACCCGGAGGCAATCCCTCTCAGGACAACAACGGCGCCAGTGGTGGGCCGGGCGTTAATGGGGATCTTTTCCCATGTGGGATTCCCCAGAGAGGTGGTTTCTGATAGGGGGACCAATTTCATATCGAAGTATATGACATCCCTGTGGAAGGAGTGTGGTGTAACCTACAAGTTCACCACTCCTTACCACCCACAAGGAAACGGTCTGGTGGAGAGATTCAACCAGACCTTGAAAGGCATGATCAAGGGTCTAACAGAACCCATGAGGCGTAAGTGGGACGTCCTCTTGCCATGCCTACTCTTTGCGTACAGGGAGGTGCCTCAGAAGTCTCTTGGGTACAGCCCCTTTGAGCTCCTGTATGGCCACCCTGTCAGAGGACCTCTGAGTTTGGTAAAGGAAGGCTGGGAGGCGGCTCCCAGGAAAACTCCCCAGGATGTATTTAGCTACATGCTGGCCTTTAGAAACCAAACTGCCCGCTTCAGGAAACTCGCTCAGGCGAACGTAGAAGCAAGCCAGGAAGAAATGAAGAGATGGTATGACCAGAATGCCACTCTGGTCGAATTTCAACCTGGGCAAAAAGTGTGGGTCATGGCCCCAGTAGCACCTTGTGCCTTGCAGGACAAGTGGACTGGGCCATATGAGGTAAAGGAGCGCAAAAGTGACGTCACCTACCTGGTGGATTTGCAGGCTCCAAGGAACCCTTTGAGGGTCCTTCACGTGAACCGCCTCAAGCCCCACTTCGAGAGGTCCGAAGTGAGTATGCTCTTGGCGACAGATGATGGGGTGGAAGAGGAGAGTGAGCCTCTCCCTGACCTCCTGTCTACCAAGGAGCATGATGGGTCAGTAGAGGGTGTGATCCTCTCCCCTACTCTGACTCAGGAGCAGCAGGGGGACTGTCGCCAGTTGTTGGAACAGTTCGCCCCACTGTTCTCTCTGACCCCCGGTGTTACTCACTGGTGTACCCATGACGTGGACACTGGTGACAGCCCTCCTGTAAAGCACAAGATTTACAGGTTGACTGACCGGGTCAGAGCCAGCATCAAGGAGGAGGTCTCTAAGATGTTGGCGTTAGGGGTGATTGAGCCCTCCCACAGTCCTTGGGCCAGCCCAGTGGTCTTGGTCCCAAAGGCTGCGGCGCCCGGTGCCACTCCAGAACTCCGGTTTTGTGTGGACTACCGTGGGCTCAATGCCGTCACCAGGACTGACGCGCACCCCATCCCCAGAGCTGATGAGCTCATTGATCGGTTGGGAGCTGCCCGGTTCCTCAGCACGTTTGATTTAACGTCTGGGTACTGGCAGATTGCCTTAACCGATGGGGCCAAGGAGAGATCAGCATTCTCAACCCCAGAAGGTCATTACCAATTCCGGGTGATGCCCTTTGGGTTGAAGAATGCCCCTGCCACCTTTCAGAGGTTGGTCAATCAGGTGTTGGCTGGGCTGGAGGATTTCAGTGCCGCCTACCTGGATGACATTGCTGTGTTCAGTTCCAGCTGGGAAGAACATTTGCAGCACCTTGAGAAAGTGTTGAGGGCTCTGCAAGGTGCAGGCCTCACGATCAAGGCCAGTAAGTGCCAGATCGGGCAGGGTTCGGTGGTGTACTTGGGGCACCAGGTAGGAAGCGGCCAGGTGGCGCCCCTACAACCCAAGATTGACACCATTCTGGCTTGGGAGCCCCCCAAGACCCAGACAGAGGTGAGAGCCTTCTTAGGTCTCACCGGTTATTATAGGAGATTTGTTAAGGGCTATGGCACCATCGTTGCCCCCTTAAAAGAGCTGACCTCTAAGAGGCAGCCCAGGAAAGTGATCTGGACTGAGTCCTGCCAGAAAGCTTTTGATGCCCTGAAGGCAGCCATGTGCACGGCGCCCGTGCTCAAGGCACCTGACTTCTCCAAGGAATTCGTCGTGCAGACTGACGCTTCAGAGCATGGTGTGGGAGCGGTGCTCTCACAACTGAACGAAGAGGGCCTGGATCAGCCTGTAGTCTTCCTTAGCAGGAGACTACTTCCCAGGGAACAGAGGTGGAGTGCCATAGAAAGGGAAGCTTTTGCTGTGGTCTGGGCACTGAAGAAGTTGAGACCATACCTGTTTGGGACTCACTTCCGGGTTCAGACAGACCACAGGCCCCTCAGATGGTTGATGCAAATGAGGGGTGAGAATCCAAAACTGCTGAGGTGGTCCATCTCCCTACAGGGAATGGACTTTACGGTGGAGCACCGTCCTGGTACAGAACACGCCAACGCAGATGGTCTGTCCAGGTTCTTCCGCCTTAGTGAAGAGAACTCCAATGGGGTTGGGTAGTTCTCCCTACTTTCAGCTGGAGGGGACATGTGTTAGACTTGGCATCTTTTGGCGTGTTTCCCCTGACTTTTTGCTTTCTGACCTCCCGGTTTTGACTCTGTTTTTGCTGGTGTAATGATTCTGCGCACTTTCCTCACTGCGGTCCAGTGGGAAAGTGCAAGTGCTCCTGTATAAAATGCGTTATGGATTGGTGTTTCCATGATTGGCCTATTTGGTTTATGTGTCAGTCCCTTGTAAAGTGCACTGCGAGTGCCAGGGCCTATAGACCAAATGCTGTTGGTGGGCTGCAGCACTGGATTGTGCCACCCACGCAAACAGCCCGTAAAGTGTAACTCGGGCCTGCCATCGCAGAGCCCGTGCGCAGCCTGGGGCTGCCATGTCGACTTGGCAAGTGCACACACTTGCAAGTCCCTAAACCTTCCCTTTGCTACATGTTAGTCACCCCTAAGGTAGGCCCAAGGTACCCCTGTGGGCAGGGTGCGGTGTAGGCGAAAGGTAGGACATGCCCGGGTGTGTGCGGCATGTCCTGATAGTGAATTACAGCCTAGTTCGTTTTTCACTATTGCAAGGCTACCTGTTCCCCCTAGGCCAGAACGGGCAGTTCCGATTATTACAGCTTATAATCCTAACTGACCCCAGGAACATGGTAGAAATTCGAGTTTAGTATGCCTGGACTCAGAATGATAAAATGCATCTCTTAGTGAAGTTGGTTTTAACATTCTGTGTTTGAAAATACCACTTTTAGAAAGTGGGTATTTTCTTGTCTAACCATCCAAGCCTGCCTCTGCGAGGTTGTGTATTCCTTGTCTGGAATGTGAGTGACAGGGGCTGGGGGATGCCAGGAGACAGGGTGAGTCAGCGCAGGGCTGAATAGCCAGATCGACCTGTAGATGGGTGGGAGGGGTCGCACCTGGGCCCTGAATAGGACAGTGCCTTCCCTCCACAATGCTGGCTCCACCTCCTGTGGTGCGTCTGATGTCTCTGGCCTACTCACTGAAAGAAGGGATGGAGACTTGTCAACAAAGTGCTCCAGAACTGGTTTGGACTAGGCAAAGGCCTCTCTGCCTTCAGAGAACAAAGGAATTTGGGATATAAATATTGGGGCCCTGACCCCATGAATATAGATCTCGCTGGAATCAAGGAACCTGCCAAGACGAAGAGCTGGAAGAGCTGCCAGGAGGAGTACTGCCCCTTTGCTGTGTTGTTGCTTTGGTGGGTTGGCCTGCAGCTGCTGCTTCTGCCTTGGGCAGTGAAAGGACTGGACTGAACTTTCTACAAACTTGTGCTGAGTATCTCCAAGGGCCAGGAACCGAGCTGGCCTCCTGTTAAGAAGTCTCAGGGACTACAAAGACTTCACAAGCCTCTGGGTACCGCTTCTGGAACGCTGTTTCAGTCACCACAGAGGAAGGGAACTGCAACCGACTCCGTCAACCGAATCCATCCCTGGCCGGTGGCCTGTTTGCACCGCAGACCGCATCGCCCCGCTTCGCATCGCAACCCTGGTCTCACCGTGGGCGACGTCCGACGCCGCCAACATCGAGCCGCTGCTTGCACCGTGACCTGTGGGCACCGCAGTTCGCATCGCATCGCTTCACTGGGCCAGCCGGACCAGACCGACACTGTCGCTGAAACTGGCTCAAGAGTCGAGACCGCACCGCATTTGTGGCACCGCTCGCACGTCTGCGATGCACCGCTCCGACTCGCACCGCTGTCCGACGCCAGCTCCCGCACTCCGGCTAGGTCGCCTGCATCGCAACCTGTCAGCACCGCATCGAGCATCGTCTCGCCCTGCATCGCACGCCTTGGACTCACCGACTCCGTCTGCACGACGCTCATCGAGCCGCTGCCTGCACCGCATCGAGGGACACCGCACCTTGCATCGCTCCGTCTTGCACCGCCACCGCGACGAACGCCAACCGGCTCGTACACTCCGTACCAGCCACAACGAGAAAGGTACTGTAACCGAGTCTGTTCATGACTCTGCTGGCCCGTATCGACGCGGTCGGCTGGAACTGTTAGACTCTGTGGTTTTCAGCATCACGGTAGGCTCGGACGGAGCTACCGACTCGTACGAACTTTGCTTTTGTGCTATTCCTGCAAAGAAGAAGTTACCGTATCAAGCATTCATTCGTAAAGTATAGTATTGTGGATTTTTGTCGTAATTGGTCTTGTCCTGAGTATATAAAATATTGGTTATTTTTCTAAACTGGTGTGGTGTCCGTTTGTAGTGCTTACACTGTATTACTGTTGGTTATGTGCAAATGCTTTACACACTGCCTCTGAATTAAGCCTGACTGCTCGTGCCAAGCTACCACGAGGGTGAGCAGGGGTTACTTCACGAGTGTAACAACCCTTACCCTGACTAGGAAGAAGGGTCCCTACTTGGACAAAGGTGCAAGCCCTTGCCAACTAGAGATCCCATTTCTAACACTACTGCATTGCTAATGCTAAGTAAAGGGTGTCTTCTTCAACCGTTGTATAATGTTCACTACAACTTCATACCTAATAAGTCTCAACAACAGTACAGTGAGTGAAGTCAACACCCTTCCAGCTAGTGCAATGTCAATAAGTAATTAATATAACTTACCACCGCCCGCCACTGCTGCTGGCTCACCCCCTGTAGCTCCTGCAGGTGCCGCATCTCCTGCCCCCTCCGGAATGGTAGAATCGCCGCTAGCCCCGCCGGCACTGGTGGTCGCTAGTACGCCTAGATAAAAACATGACACATTTTTAGATGCCTGTACACCTCCCCCTATTTATTCGTTTTCACTAGCAAGATTGAAAAAAAAGTTAATACATACATATTATACATCACATTCACTAGTCCAAATCGGGTACTAGAGTAGAGTCAGTAGACACTAGTAGTGTTATGGTCCCTAGGGTCATTATTATACTATACTCTACTCTTTGCAAAGTTAGCCTGAGCCATGCAACCATTTTTCGCTTCATGTCTTTTACGCATGTTACCTCGCAGTTGTTGTGCAGTAACAGTAAGACGCCTTTTTGAGCCCACATGAGCACATACAGCTACTGTCTGAGCATTGCGTACAAGAGGTCCAAAAACAAGCCACTTTGTTATGGAGTTCGGTTAGTCCGTATTGCTTAGCCATAAGTAACATGTTACACTTTTTTGGCAGGACTGAGAAATGCTTGCATTATACTATCTAACGTGCACCATTTTTCTCACGCAGAAGATTCCCTTCTACGAACCAGAGATTTGCAGAGCTTATGAATGATGCATGTAACCAGTAATTCTACGTTCTACGGTGAGGAGTCTCCCAGAATTCGCACAGATCTTTTGTCTTCTATCATCACGCACTTGTTGTAACAATGTTTATTGGTTTAATCTTATGCATTTTGCTGTTGGAGCTGGCTGGAGTACACTGAATTTTATAGAACAACATACAGAGCTTGTTAGTTGAAAATAAACCTTTTGAACTTACACATAGACTCTGTGGTATTTGGTGTGGTGGTGGTGGTGGACTTACACGAGTGAGTGAGCGAAAGGGTGTTATCTGTTCTGGGTTGTGTAATCATTGGGTATCTTCGGGTGGGGGTTCGGGGACCTAATGAGACACTATAGCTAGTCGTTCAGGGGATTGTGGGTTCACTTCTGACTGAGGTGTGAGGAAGGTCCAAGTTCCAAACTCCCATCACCAACATCCTATTTTCTTGTGCATAGTTCTGCATGGGGCTGTGCAGAATCCCCACATCAGTAGTAGTATGTACTATATCCTATCAAAAATAGTCAAATATCTGGTTGGGCATTTTGTTTGTGGTAATTGTCAAAGCCTCAAGATTAAGAAGCCTAGAAGAGGACAACCGAAAGGACTGGACTCAGTGGCCAGAGCTATTGGTCAATCTGAGTTTTATTCAAAACCATAAAATAAAGAGTGGCAATGCAAACTGGGCAAGCTTAGCGACAGACTAATAGTAGTAGTACAGACATTCATAGCAGAGGCAGTTAGAACTTAGAGGCAGGGATGACCAGAATTTAGAAACAGATAGTCAAGTCAAGATCAAAGAATCTTTTGTAAAAAATAGAATTAGGGAGTGGAACCAGAATTAATAGTTCAGAAAAAATAAGGTGCAGTAAAAGTTAGGGCAATATAATTGTTAATATTAACCACTGGAGGACTTACTGGGACCAGCAGCAGGGCCCTCGGTAGAGGAGCGGTCCTCTGGTGGTTGTCCCGCCGACTCGGACCCCGTCTTCTTGCCCCTGGGTGCTGCAGATCAGTGATCATGTAAGATATAATAAAGAAAGACACAAACATTAATGATTGCTGTGAAACAAATAAATTATGTAAAAAAACGCTCAAAAAACGTTTTAGGAAACAAAAATTGCAATTAAATTGACCTATCTAATCCGATCGACTACTGGCTTGCGGGATTCACGGACAGTCTACTTATTTAGGAACACTAATTCAGTGTTCCATTCTGATTGATTCAAATAAAATCCAGAACACTAACTAAGCCTAAGTACCACCTGACCTAGCCCACCTATTCCAGGCGGACCAATTGTTCATTAAGTCTGCATTTCCATTTTTTTTTAGCCCTCAAAAATGCATAGATGAGAAGGAGGACACATGCATAAATTGGTGCATAATGCATACACCAAATTGTTGGTTGGTTGCGTCTGATGTTCTGCAGCTGACTGACACTGCTAAGCCTACCACTCACTAAACAAACTACAAAAGGTTCTACTAAGGACTGGGGTAACCAGCACTCAGTGACAGAGGATGCGTTACGCAGACCGCTCAAAAATTATCAACTAATAGTAACTAAACCTAGTATCAATCCATCCACCACTATTTGACAGGAGGACAAAGGAAGGACTAGAGTCTCTCTAGCAATAGCATTACCTAACTGAAGTTCTCTAAAGTAAACTCTTACATAATAATAAGGACAAGCGAGCGAAAAGTTGCAAACAAGTAAGAGTAGCGCCCAGCACGTGTGTCCTACAATCACAGATTTTGAAACGTAATTTACCTGCAATGTAAGCAGCAGTATTCTTGTTATTTGTAAAACATTTATACACAAATCACAATACTTATACTACTATATATATTAGCTACTCACCAAGCCCCACGACCTTGACACCTAGCAGGTCCAACAGGTCCTGCTCCCGGTCCAGGATGTCTGACCACCGGTGTGCCAGCTGGTTATGGGTGCACCGGACCCCTGAGCAGCGAAACACTGCCCAGCGCACCTTCGCCCACCGGCGGTGATGCTCCTGGGTAGGGTACCCGGAGCCTGGCCTGCCGCCTGCTGCCAAGGTCAAGGGGAGGTGGCGCTGAACAAAAAAAACAAGGGCGGCCACCTCCGCCTCACTAAAAAGCTGGCGGGCTTGCACCCCTGCAGGGGGCAGTCTGCCACAAGGCAGGCGGCTCTTGGGCGCACGCGCCTTGTCCTTCGAGCCGTTACTGCTGCTGCTACCCTTCGCCATGGTTCTGGGGTGGGAGGAGGCGGAAAAGAAAAGTTAGAAGGGAAAAATAAAGTTAGGGGAAGAAGTAGGAGCTTAAAGAAGAAAGTTATATAAAACAGTCAAAAAGTAAAAAAAACACAGTAAAAAGTAGAAAAAAATGCAAAATATAGACTTAGGCAGAGAGAGAGATAGATAAGAAATAAAGAAAAATTGAAAAACAGTGTAAAAACTAAGGATTTCAAAGATTGAGGGAGGATAGAAAAGCAGGCCCAGAACCATAGCATAGAGTGAAAAACAAGATGGCCGCGCCCATCGCGACCGCGTGGGTAAGTTCGCGCGATATTTCTCCCCGAGCACGCAAAAAACATCGCGAACATGTAGAACACGTTCCCGAACATGAAATGCGCATCGCGAGCACGCTATACGCGACCCGGAACAGGAAATAAGGGATCGCGAACGGGCGGGACAAGTGAAAAACAAGATGGCCGCGCCCATAGGCGACCGCATGGGTAAGTTCGCGAGATACTATACCCCGAGCACGCAAACAGCGTCCCGAACACGCACAACACGTTCCTGAAGAAGAAAAACGCATCGCGAACGGGCGCGACAAGCAGCTACGCACGCTCGTGTAGCTACGCGTAGCTACGCGTAGCTCGCGTAGCGCTCCGACGTCTTCGCGTAGCTTCGCGTAGCGCGGCTACGCGAACTACGCCCAGGGTTACAGATAACAATGAGGAAGTTAATCAATTTGAGGAATGGATTAGATTAGCGGTCAACCAGGTAGCCCCAGAAATAACTATTAGAATAAGAAGATGCCAGGCGACATCACCCTGGTACGGCCCAGACCTTAAAAACATAAAGTCCAAATGCAGAAGAGTCGAACAACTATGGAGAGCCGACTATAGTAAGGAACATAAACTGGCATATAACCTAGCCTTAGAAGAATATAAGGAGGCTATAAAAAAAGCTAAGATGGACTATTTCACAACCAGAATTGGGGCTGCTAAAAACTCCTCTAAGGAGCTTTTCAAATCAGTCCAAGCATTATCTAAGCGTCAGCAGGCCAATCAGTTTAGACCTGACCAAACCTTCAGCAATAAGATAGATAACTTCTTTCAAACGAAGGTGCAATCAATCTACGATGACCTCCTCAAGACAGCCCCCGACGCTGCTAAATCCAATAGTTTGACCGTCGAGGAGAATTCAACTCAGGGCCAACTAACCAGCTTTTTGGCCCTTAACCGAGAGAAAGTGAATAATCTCCTTCTACTAACTAAGTCAGGATCTCCCAACGATCCCTGCCCCCTGCCACTCTACATCTGGTCTCAGAAAAGATCAGTTCCCATTTAGCTCCACTCCTAAACGAAGTAATTAAGTCAGGAACCTTCCCTCAGTCCTGGAAGAAGTCTTGTATCAGGCCGATTTTGAAAAAGCCCGCCCTGGAACCAACTGAGGTCAAAAACTACTGACCGATATCGTGCTTGCCAATATCAGCTAAAATTCTTGAAAAATCATTAAACAGTGAGTTAATCCAACATCTTGATTCTAACAATCTTTTAGATCCCAGCCAGCATGGCTTCCGACCACGTCATTCTACTGAGTCTGCCCTGATAATGGCCACAGAGGAGATTCGCAGACAGATGGATGGGGGGGCAGAGCCGTCCTTATCCTACTAGACCTATCAGCAGCATTTGACACCGTGAACCATGCAGTGTTAGTGCGGCGGCTGGAGGCCGTGGGTATTAAAGAGACGGCTCTGACCCTCCTCTCCGCCTTTCTAGCTTTTAGAGAGCAGAGGATACACTGGAATAATCTTCAATCTGATATTTTCCATCTTCCTTGCGGGGTACCACAGGGATCGGCTTTATCTCCGACCCTATTCAACATATATGTCACCCCGCTGGCCAGACTCATCAGAGAGCATGGTTTCACTCTGGTCTCGTACGCGGATGACTCTCAGATTGTCATATCCGTATCACAAAAACCGGAGGTTACAGCCATCAGCTTCCATAACTGCCTGACTGACATCATGAGTTGGATGAATCAAAACTTTCTTAAAATTAACACCGATAAAACAGAGGTTATGGAGTTTGGTAAGGGCCTAACCCTGTGGAATCGAACATGGTGGCCAACTAGGGCGGGTGAGTGTCCCTGCCTGACAACTAAGGCAAAGAATTTAGGAGTGATTCTCAACAATCAGCTAAACTTCGCAGGCCAGATCAATTGCCTGACGTCCTCCTGTTTCTTTTTACTGAAGACCTTACGCAAGATCCTGCCTTTCATTCCACAGGAACTCAGGAAAACTGTGGTAGTAGCTCTCATCCTTTCCAAAATAGACTATTGCAATGCACTATTCCTGGGCATTGACAAGATGCAGATGGCTAAAATACAATCTTTACAAAACGCCGCTGCGAGACTACTACTAAATATTCCTAAAGGTCATCCCACATCCGCTAGTATTAGGCTACTACATTGGCTGCCAACTCAACAACAAGTGGAATTCAAGGCCCTCTGTCTGGTTCACAAGGCATTGTATGGACGAGGTGCCCTGGATATGCAGAAACTGTTTCTCTGGTATTCGCCCACTAGAAATCTTAGATCTACCAACGTGGGTCTGGTTCAAAGTCCTAAAATTCGCAGAGCAAGATGAGGAGGCAGGAGTCTATCCCACTGTGCAGCTAAATTGTGGAACAAGATGCCGGCTGCCATGAGGCTACAGCCAAATAGGCAGCATTTTAGGAAAATGCTCAAAACCTGGTTGTTTCCTCCCAACTAAGTTCATGTCCGAACTGAGCAGCTCCCTTCCCACCTCCTTAGCGCCAAGACGCCGCGGCAATCGAGCGCTTTATAAATATATTTTACTTACTTTACTTACTTTTACCTACAGGCTTTAGCACAGTTTAATATTGCCTATAATCAATGCTTTCCTCAATAAGTAAGTAAGGCCTCCCTGCATTGTCATAACGTTTCATTATAAGCACATCACACCTAAGGGATCTGACATAACTTTGCTCAGTGAACCGATAAGACCTCTAGACTTTACCAATGGCTTAACACTATTTACAATTCAGGCCCACTGAAGCGCACAGAAGCTGTCATCCTTCAGGTATACATTTATAAATTACAAATATGCACAAAATCATAGGGCTTAACAATGAAATTCTACTCCCAGAGAGTGTCAGAGTGGGAGACCAACACTAAAACCATTGCCTAGTATGGTAATTTGTGAGATTACATGTGACCAAGGGTCAGATGTACAAAGCCTTTTTATGTTCGCAAACGACCCAATTCGCAAAATCAAGCCATTTGTGACCGTAAAATGGCATTTTTAAATGTACAATGGCCTAATTGCAATTTGGTAACCTGTTACCGAATAGCAATTTGGGTTTTCAATTCGGTATTAGGAAGGGGCATGTTTAGGCTGTCCCTTCCTAATAACGAATCGCAGTAGTATGCATGAATGTTTTGTGACCATAATCCGATCACAAAATACTTGCAATTTAGCACAAACTTCAGGTTGGTGGTGGGAAGGGGTCCCCAAGGGATCTCTTGCCCTTTGTGAATGTTTGCAAAAAAAAATGTAAGAGCAGGCAGTGGTCCCACGGACCACTGCCTACTCTTAAAACATAAAAAGAAAACTTTTCATTTTTTTTAAGATGCATCCAAAAAGATTGCTTTATTTAAAAGAAATCACAGACATCATGATCTGACACGTCAACAGGCGACCCACATCTGGGAATACCCATCTTACTTAGGAGGAAAAATGGTGATGGAGCAGGTCCAAGACTGATCTGCATATGGCTGGGTCCAAACTGGGGTTGCGTTGCGAGCAAAAGAACAAGGGATTTAACCCAGGTCTGTGTCTCAGGGTGAATGTTCGATTTGTTCAGCATACCGTCCATCATCTGTCCTTTTTGCATTGTTGTCCTAAGTAGGGAGGGTAAGCCCAGATATGGGTCCTATGCTTGCTATGCCACTGGATTTAAGCTTGCCTGGCTGATGAGGAGTGATATCCCGAAACCAGTCCCAGGATGCTTGTTTTTGCAGTTGCTAGTGACTACCCACACATTTACACATCTGGAAGTCTTCACTTTACTTCTTGAAATGCACACTCTCTCTCCCCAAACACTGCGACTGGGTTTTCACTTTTGCAAGCACAATTTAGGACTATAAAAAACTACAAATTCTGCTTCTGTGAATCTGGATGAAGCGTTTCCCATTACAAATTGAAATTTGTTGCACCTACATAGCACTTAGCTGAATAAAACCTTTATGAAGTGTATTTTAATCTTGCCAATGTAAAGGTTGGATGGTCTGTTTTTAAGGTTTATTGCATGCATATATTCCTAAAAATCATTTAAATAAAGGAAATCTCTATGACAACTAAAGCAGCTGTGATCATGGCAGGCATTAATTCTAGGTGTGACGGCAAGATAGACCAGTTAGCGTGTCCTGCTGTTATACGGTTCCTACTAAAAAAGGTGGGATTGCATATTAGGACAACAGAACTTCAGAATGTAGGGACTGAGTCCATGTACATGTTCAGAGACTGTCCACCCAATTCCTAGTTAGCTCACAGTGCCTCACCCAAACCCCTAACCTTCCTGGGGTGACAGGTGATCTTGGCAACCTCTAACATGACACTCTGATCCCCACTGGAATCTCGGAAACAGATCTTACCCCTTTCATTGTTTACTTATGCATGCCCATGGTAAACACAAGAAAGATACAAATAAAGTTTTGAATACATTTATTGAAACAGTTGTAGTCTTGCATAGAAAGAATGAGCTGTGAATATTAGGCAGATAAAACAAAGCAATGTATCCAGCATAATGAACATGGTTAAAAGAAAGAACAGTCAAGCCATGGCAGTCTGATTTCTATATATTTCTACCTATCACTACCCTTACTCTGAGAACATAGTGGGTATACCCTCTGCCCAATCTCTTAGGTTAACCTGAGCCCCCAAATCTGAATAACTTGGTCAAAAGATCAGACTGAAGTGAATTGGCAATCCTTCTCTGCAGGATGGAAGATCAGCGTCAGCAGAGCTGCATGTCTAACACAGCATTTGTTCCAGTACAGTCATGACCGGAGTGACCCTCTGCCCCCTAAAGGCCAGTGTACCATTTATATAAAAAATACACTGTGTTGGAGGTACAGCTGTACAGCTCTGATGTATTGATATGTCTACATGCTAGAAGTTGTCTCCAAACAGGCAACACAAACACTAGGATCTCTTGATCAGTTTCAAAGTACAAACATGGTCAGCACCCTCAGGAGATGCTGAAGGTGTGTAATCCTGCATTGCACCTGCATTAAAAGAGCCAGAATCCAAGGACTCATAAGCCGAAGCATCCAAATCCAAGGAGAAGAATGGCACATAAAATGCGTCTTAAAGCAATGGCAGTCTCATGGGACAACTCTGAAAATGGGTCATCATCGAACGCATCAGCAGATCTATGTCCTAAGATCGCACAAATTGCATTGTATGGCAAATGTTGAGCACACATTTGAAAGGGCACCACAAACAGCAGAACACAGGCAATACGCAGGTAAACCACACAGGCCGAAAGGACAAAAGCCAGTCAGCGTTCAGTTCCTGAAGCAAAGACACTCCAAAACATGTATCATGCATTCATGACACAGTGGACATGCGGTAGATCCATCACCATTTGGCCTCGAGGTGGAAAATCCATTGTGGAGCAGCAAACATAGGACTGAAATAAAACAAATGAGAAATAACACAAGTGGTATGTACACATCCGTGGTGTTGGAAGCATTAAATATGTGATGCGCAAGTTCACCAAAATGCCCGGGCAGGCTTGTGCATAGTAGTGATTGAATTTCAGAGGACAACCTTGCTACTTGAAGTTCAAAGGTTTCACAGGCTGATGTTAGTGCCAAGTCGTTCTGAAACAATAGGGCCTTTAGTCTGCTTCAGTTTGTTAAAGTTAACCTTCAAAGTTGGAATGGAAGTCCATAAACTAACTTCTGTAACCATGTGTGTTGGAGGAATAAGCACTGAATTACAGCATGTTACTATCTGAGAGACTGAAACCACATATGGGACACCTGCCCTCATTCCACAGCAACTGTGATTGTTCAACATCAAATAACTTCCATTTGAAAGCAATCTAATGACTGGATGAATTGAAGAAGCTGGTACTCCTTTCAAATAACACTCCAGATTGGCCATCGAAGCATTACACACCCAATGCAGTATTATTCCTTTACAATTTAGTGAGTGTCTGAGCAGAGATTTACATTTGTTTCCACTAAGGAACACCTCTGTCGTGTAGTTCCTATATTACCCATACAGGACCTGCGCATATGGATAACATAAACTGTGGGCTTGGTGGCAGACTGATTCTGAGCACCCCCACTGAGAATGTTAGCCTGTTTGCAAAAACTAGCTCACCGTGCCAATAGTGTCTCCTCTTATCGGGGAGAGAATAGTTTCTGGCAACCTTAGAACATGACAACCCTGATCCCTAAAGATCGTGGAAACAATGTAATACTTTTCGCTCAGTCACTCGTGCTCACTTATCTCGTCTCAGAGATACACAGAATAAACAGCCTGGGCGTTTCAATAAAAGGTTTATTGAACAGTTGTTATTCTCGTCTAGAATATATGAGCTGCAACAACCATTAGACAGTAGCAGAGATATATGATTAGCAGTACTATGAATATAAATGGATAGTACAGTTCTACCATCTTGCAATAAGCATGAATAAATACATGAATATAAAATGCAGTGATAAAAGAAAGCGCGTACTCCTACGATGCCTATCTAGATGTACCTAATTGTACCTAGCATGTGAGTAGGCGTAAAGCCAAGAATCCCTCTAGGATTTAGTCGAACCCCATTACCTGAAGTGAGAATGTAGGAGCCCCTCATGGTCTCGAGCTGGACACCACGCGAGGGATGTTCAGACCACTGTCAGCTGGAGCGTCTGCATGCAGGAGCCTCAGCGTCTCTGGTCAGTGTGTCTGCCTGGAAGTCTCGGTTCCCTCTAACTAACACTAGAAAGAGGTGCTATATTTATACAAAAGTATCTAGGGCTCCTTTGTCCCTTGTTGCTTGTATTAGCCATTGTTGGATTTGAGGATGACTTATGGGATGAACGTGTACGTAGATGTGGGGGAGGAAGGTGGTGTAGCCCCAGCCTGGTTTCTAAGAACCCTTATGAATATCCATTCATACTTTGTGAGCCTATTGATGGAGGTATAGGACTCTATTGTTCAGGAGACACCCTCCTTCTGCACCCAGGACTAGAACTAGGTAAAAGGTTCAATCCTACAAAGTCTCGTTACAGTGTAGTGTAGGGGAGGCAATGTATGTGAAGGGGTATGATGTTACCCGGACCAATATTAGGGTACCTATATGAAACATAACACCCACTCCTCTTCCGAACAGTCAACAATGGGAACAATACTAGTGGACCATTTTTGTTTACTAGAGAGTAGTTCATAGAACATTTTTTTTTTAAAAGAGCGTCGTTAAAATCTTGTTTTAAAAAATATTTTAAAAACAGTTTAAAAAGGTAAAAATTGAAATTGTACTGCGAAAATTAGTTGTTTGGAATTGTCACTTAAGCCACAGTCCCAATTGAGTTTGTTTATATAGGTTGAATCTTCATAAGCGTCAAAAGGCCATGCTTTTCAGCGAGAGAGTGTACATTTTCAGGAAGTGTTCCAAATTCAGTTAATTTTGAGAAAATGAAAATCTGAATTCTTTCCCAGCACACGATGATCCAATTACAGATTAAATGTCCTGGCTGGGAGACACAACATCATCGCTGCTTGCTGCTGCAGGGGACGGTCTATGTAACACCTCACAGAGTACGTCAATGGAGCACAGATGATATTCAGTACTGCCAATAGCTGGTGTAGAGGCAGCCGGTGCAGTAGTCGATACCTCGGTGCTAGTGGTGGAGCTAAAGCTTACCCCAGTTGTAAAAGGCACCTGCGGATTTTCGAGGAATGCAGCCATCAAGATGGGAATACGCTGGGGACATTGCCGAGCATGGGCCCTCAAAGGTTCCAGCCTGGTACTCAAGTCCGCAGGCGTGTCCGTCGCAAGTGTCAGACAGAGGTTCAACATGCATTCTTCACCGCAAAACAGGCATCGAAGAACAGGTAGGATGCAGTCCATCCAGACTGGTCTAAATGATAGGAACCAAGAGGCGTTTAGTTCCCTCAGGCGAGGTGTGCCCAGATGTTGTACTATGCATTCACAGTATTTCCGCTCCAGGAGTGCTTTTGCCATTTCGTTGGTAATTGGGCCGTCCATTGCGTAGTAGGTAAATGACAATCAGGACTCCCGCTATTGATAGCAGGATCAGAGGTAGACCTCCAAAAATGCTTCCAAATACGGAGTGTATAAAGTTCGGGATAACTCTGAGTATTGTCTGAAAGGTGCTAAGAAGTCCTGACCCTATGGTCTTAAATAGGTGTACAATACCACTCGTATCAGACATATTAAAGATACAACACACCATTTCTGCGAAATGAATGGGGCAGTTTGTACGTATAAGTGCCTGTATCTCACTCGAGGTCCTTGCGATTTGAAGATCAAAGGTCTCTCGAGCGGAGGTTAAGGGTACGGTTTGCTGTAAAAGCATGGCTTTCAGTCTGCTCAAAGTATCAAATTGTATAAAAGAAACATTCAACGAAGGCCATAGTGGCGTCTCCCTGACTGTACTTGTTGGGGGAAACAATACTTGCATACAGCAAGTAACCCTGGAGTTTACAGTGATCAGATAGGCAGTGCCCGGAAGCATACCACAGCAACCTTGATCGTTCAGCATCAAGTAACTCCCATTTGAGAGCAGCTCGAATACCGGTTTGATCCCGGCAGCTGGAGTCCCTTTCATGTGGCAGGACAAGTTTACTATAGAACCATTACATGCTCCGTGCAAGGTAATGTCCCGGCACATGAGAGAACCACTCAAAGCGCTCTTGCAGTTTGTACCACTTAGAAACACTTCTCGAAACACTTCCCCGCTCCGGCATCGAAATCTATACGGCAAATCCCAGGATTCCCTAATGTATTCCTTACCCATTTTTTCATATTTGCCCGCCTGCCGTTGTTCAAGGCAATATTGAAACTGAAAAGTAGTGACCGGTAGAGTTATGTGGCCATGGATCAGCCATTCAGTAGACGGAGCTTCCGCTACTGTAAATGGTAGTCGGTCCAGTTTTTCAATACGCAACATTGTATATTTTGCTCCCCTTTGTGCCATTTCAACCTGTTTATCTGTTAGATTATATTCAGAAAACAGAGACGTACTGTTTATAAAACGCCAAGGCACAAAGCCTGCACGCAAAGATTGCAGCGTCCAGCTCAATGACATGATAGAACGTAATTGAGATTGCCCGTGTTGTAGTATGGCCAAATCTTGTTCTATGATACCTATCGCAGAAGACACAATGTTGCCCAAAGAATATATTCTGGAGGACAAAGTTGTTAACCCATTGTCTACCACAGCCAACGATTTTTCCAGGTTAATACGGTCTATTTCCCGTATTCTCTCTGCGGCCTCTTGTTGTGATATTTTCCACTCTTCATTATAGGCAGCATAGATGCCAGCATATATGAAACGTTTCTGACGTTGTTTCCTTGGACCCTGTAAAAAATCCGTAAGATCCATGTCTTGTGAGAGTAAGGCTAAGTGTTGTTTCACTTCCGTTAGTGTTGAGGTTTCTAGCCAATCAAGGCACAACTTCCCAACACTATAGGATGTCACTACCCCTGGATGTTCTCTTTGTACATAACATGGGTCTGGCCTGTGGATACTGTACCCTTCGGTAATACCCAAGAATCGTTTATGACATAGGTTTGTGTCTAAGGGCCAATCCACCCATTTTACCCAATGTTGGTCTGATCTATTGTACTTTAAAATGTCATCTACTGTTGCCCCTTCCTGTGGAGTCGAATTTTGCCACCCTCCCATCTGTGATGGTGTTGGAAATCGAGGTGTATTCAGGTCCTTGACCTTGGCTAATCCAAGACAGGATGTGTGTTGCACAGTTTCGTTTAGAAATATCATCTGCTGTGGAATGAGGCATGCTCTAAATAGTGCTTCTGTTCCCTGGACATGCCAGTCCCTAGAACACCAGACTGGTTTTAAGTCTATTGTGTCCTTCCATAGGTCAAAACCCTGTTCAGACAGTTGGGCAATAAAGGAAGCAGAGAAAATCTGTTTGGTGTTTGTCAACGTAATTTTCAGTGCTGATGTTGGTCTAATCTAATAATATGAGGTCGGGTCAGTGGTGTTAAAACCTGAAAAATATGAAAATTTCTGTGCAAATGTATGCGAACTACCTTTTGGTGGTGTTGGTGTTGGGCAATGTTCCCACTGATGGTACTCAAACACATTTCTAGGTGAAATAGATTTGTGCAGAAAATGATGACCATAATGTTGGTAACAGTACAAAGTGTCATAGTCTGAATTACTTTCTAACATTTCAGTGTTCAGAAATGCAGCAGTTTTTCTAAATCAGACAACATGTTAATAACAGTTTCAGTGTCCCAATCATCAGAAAATGTACTGGAGGTAATGATATCACTTAATAAAATTTTAAATAAATGAGGAATTTTTAAAAGTTCAGTCGGACCAAATATTTCGAAATCAACCTTGTCCCAAACTATACCATCCGGTATAGGAACCGCTGTGATGTTCACTGATAACAAGTCTCTCTGTTCACGATGAGACGATCGATGTGGTTTTAAAAACAAATTAACTTTCGGGGCTGTAGAGCTTTGCTGAAGATATCGTCCATTAATAAGCATGCTAAAAGTTATTACTAACCCTAGTCAGAAAAAAAAAATAGAATCCCAGTAATTACCCAAAGTTCAATCCAAGGTGATACCAGGTAAGTCTTTTTAAGAAAGTTCAGAAAGTCTTTGCTTGCTGTTTACGTGATTTTTGGGCTGGCGTCGATCCAAAGAAAACGTATCAAAGTTCATGAAGTAGCGAGAAGCAGTTCGATCAATTGTAGGAATTACATCGGGATTTGTTGAAATCGCATTTTGCTCTCGTCGAGGCATGTTGACGTAGACGTCTGTATTTGGTCTGATTGCAACCTGAGTGTTGTTTTGAGTTTCTTTTTGTAGATGAACTTCGTGTTCAAGGGGAACGAGTTCCATAGCATTGTTGCTTAGTCCTTTATTCCTCACAGGAGGCTCTTCAAACGTGATGAGTCTTTCTGTTTGAACTTCTTGGATTTTAGCGAGAGGAGGGCGTCTGCTACTGTGGAGTCCACAAGGCCTACTGTTCAGTTTTGGCCACATAGTGTGGTTTGATTAAGTCGATTGAGACAAATCTTTTCTCCTTTTTCCCGGCAAGAGGCGGCAAAAGAACAGTTTGTGTTCCTTGAATTGCTAGGACAGGTACAGACTTTCTGTATGATGGTCCGAATTCTTTTTTGTCTGCTATTTTCTCTCTGACCAGATCCCCGATTTTTGGATCCAGACAGGTTTTACCGTGTTTGCCTTGACTTTCCCAGTGGCTGTCTGTTTCTGGACAACGTTGCTTTGTTGTGTCCTGGATTCATTTAGATCCTGTAAAACAGCCAAACGATCATGGATATCAAATGGTTTCTCATCCGCCACTGTGCCTTCATACTCAAGGTCAGCTACCCACATTCTCGTCCCAAATAGGACCTCATATGGAGTGACACCCCCTAGAGAGTTTCTTGGCTGGTTGTTAAGTGCTCTTTGGACCCCATAAAGGTGACTGACCCAACTACCGCCCTTGCCTAATACCCTAGCTGTTAAAGATTGCTTTAAGTCCCGGTTTTTCCTCTCCACAACCGCATTTCCTTCAGGATGGTACGGAGAGGAGTACCGCAGTGCAACACCCATACTTTTCATGGCCTCTTTGTAAGCCCGAGAGCTAAACGCCGGACCACGGTCAGAATGAAACGTGCCAACTGCGTATGTCCCGATAAAGACTCGCAAATCTTTTATAACAGTTCGAGCGTCAGCCGAGTGCTGAGGTCAAACCCATAGGAATCTTGAGCAGGAATCCATTGCAACCATGATATACTTGTAAGCCCCATCAGATTGTAAGGGGCCGCAGTAGTAATATACACACATGCAAGAGGCTTGTCAGATATTAGTACTGGTGTCTGCACCGGGCGTGTTCTGGTGGAGCCTTTCATCTGTTGACAGATGTCGCATTTCAAGACCTAGGGGCCGATTCCGATCTGGGTCAGAAAACTCTCCGACTGAGCCGGATCCGGAGAGATTTCCGACCAAGCCGGACTCCTACAGTCCGACCGAGCGAGTACGATGCGGCCGCATGCTGCCGGACTCGATTCGGTCGGACTCCCATTGAAGTCAATGGGAGCCGGTCGTACAACGCGTACATGGGCTCCCATCGACTGAATGGGTACATCGCAAACAAGTGCGCCCCCTACAGTGTGTACGCGTCGGTGCAACTCGCACCGTACATGCATGTTTAGGGGGGACACTTGGGTCCCCCCTGTGTTCGACTCGTACGGCTACGGGTGCAGGGGGTCTGGCACGGACCCCCCAAGTCTGGCTCAGGGAGCTTTTTCGTGCCGGATGCTCCGACTCGATCCGGCTGTCCGACGCGTCCATCGTACTCGCTCGGTCGGAGAACGTCTCCATTGCGTGGTGCGATTCGTGTCCGTACGAGTCGGTCGGAGCGGTTGGGATCCGGAAACGAGTCGGTCGGAAACAACGCGTACACTCGCATCGTACTAGCTCGTTCGGACAGCTGTACGAGTCGGTCGGAGAAAACGCGCCCGGCTCCTATTTTTTCCGGGCGAATCCCGTTCGGTGAGCTTCCGGCCGAGATCGGAATCGGCCCCATAGTCTTTAGTTTGATTTGTTAGACCGGGCCACCAATAGCGCTGTTTCAACAATGAAGTAGTCGCTGTAATGCCTGTGTGTGCAGAGCCCAAACCCTCGTGTGCATCTAGTATTATACCTTGCCTACGATCCATATTTGGAATTACTCTATCCCCCACTCCAGGAATCTGAGCATATGGAATGTTGTTTGCATCTAACTTGTAGGAGTACTTGAGTGGAAATTTCTTTGGTACTGCTTCGCTGTTTTTGCTTGAATCAATGACAGCGACCATAATCTCAACGTCTATCCTCGTTTTTGAACGAGTGATTGCAGCTACGGAAGCCGTTTGCACAGCCCCCTTTGCGGCTTCGTCAGCCAATGAATTCCCTTCAACGTGAACTCCATCACGCTGATGACTCAGTGTGTGTATCACGTGAGCCCTTGGTAGGTCGTTTTTCAACTCCACTACCTGTTCCCATAGCATTTTATGCTTAATTGTGCCACCTTTTGCATCTTTAAACCCGTTTAGTTCCCAATGATGTAAATACTCATTGTATGACTGCACACAGTAAAAGGAATCACACACAATTAGTGTGGGGAATTCGTGATCCGTATTTACAAGTGCCAGTATCAGTGCTTTTAACTCCCTATGGCCGGTTGAGCAGATCCGTCAGTGTAAATTATATATTCATACTGATCTAGAGGCAAAATCTCATTTGGTAAAGGATATTCTTGTTCGGATTGCAGGAATGCTTGTGTTTTTAGACTTGGATCAAATCTGTATTCAACGTCTGTTGCAGTAAGAGAATTAGCCCATTGTATCCACCTCGGATGTAAAGATTTTGCATTTGGAATGCTAGCCTTTGTAACAGCTTCTAAAGCTGGTACTGGGGTTACGACAATTATGCGTTTCCCCTGAGCCAGTGCTCTTTCTCTTGCTACAGCAGTCTGAACTGCTGTCAGGATTTTTTCTGTTGAAGTAAAATGCATTTCTGCGTTCGTGTACAGGTGTGATTTGTATGCGATCGGTACTGTTTCACCTTTATTGAAGGTTAAGTAGGTGTACCTGTATTAACCTGCTATTACACGGATCACCAAATTGTGTGCGTTTACACGTGTCTGTAAGTTTTGGAAGCAATCATGCCTTCTTGTAATGAACGTAGGATATTTGAATATTCCTGTGTCCAATGTTTGACTGAAAAGTCAGGTTTTATTAATTCGTAGAAAGGTTTTGCTTTTTCTGCGTAATCTAAAATGTATGTTCTGCCAAAATTTAGGAATCCCACTATTGATTGTAGATTTTTTAATGATTTTGGAGGCTGGAGCAGCGCACACTTTTCAAAAAAGTTAGCTGCCAGGCTTTTCCCTTCACTTGAAAGCTTGTATCCTAAAAATAGGACATTGAGGTGGGCTAATTTAGATTTTTTTAAATTAAATTTGTAGCCCTCAGAGGCGAATCCCATTATAATGGTTCTCACCCTGGTCAAGTGTTTTTTTAAGTCATCGTCCTTCAGATAAATATCCTCCACATAGGACAATGCTTCTTCATCAAAATTTTGGAGTAACTCTGTTACTCTTGCTGAGAATACCCCCGGGCTGTTCCTATACCCCTGGGGAAGATGACAAAATTGCCGCTGGGACACCAACGCTGAGAATGCGGTCAAATACCTGCTTTCAGGCGCTATATTTTGGCAGAAAAATCCATTTGAGATTTCAAGTGTTGTTTTGTATTTTTTCCGCACAATGTTATTCATTAATGCGGCACTGTGTGCATTTTGGACAGCGAATGTCTTTGTGCATGAGTTTAAATGTCTGTAATCTAAAACTAGACGATATGTGTTGTCCGGTTTTGATACAGGAAACAAAGGGTTGTTCATTGGTGAGGTGCATGTTTCAATCACCCCTTGGTATTCAAGTTGATCTAAGACCTCCCTGACCTGTTTTTTAGCTTCTTGCTTTATTGGATATTGCTTTTGAGCATTTGGTGAAACTTTTAACGGGATCACGTTGTGGGTTGAATCCTCATCCCAACCGGCATGATTTTTGTATAGTGCTGGAGCTAGGGCAACCGCCCACTCCTGTGCGTATGCATGTTTAAGGTGTATGGGAACGAGGTCGGAGAATGATGGAAAAGTTATAGTTCTCCCCTGGGGCACTCCATAACAACTGTTGGCGGCCAATCTTGATCTGCTAATAGGATGTCATAACCAGATGACAGATTTTCCCAAAAGAGACCTTTTACTTTCCTGGGCTTGTTCCCCTCCATTTGGAGTGTTATTTCATGTAACTTATGTGGGACGCTCACCCTTGTGTCTGGTGTTTCCACTGTGATGTAATCATTCAAGTCCGCTGTCACCAGAAATTCATTCAGGTTCTGGCGAGCTATTGTTACTTCTGCCGCACTGTCTAGCATCGTCAGAGCCCATTCCCCATTCAAAAGCTGCGTCCTCAGAATTCTGGGCATGTCTGATCTTTATGCCTGCAACTTTCTTCTTCTTAAACTGTGGTTTTGATTTTGGTTTTTCTTCTTTTTTGGAAGTATAGTCTTGAGCGTGTTGCTTGTCTCTGGACTTCGTACGCTCTTCTTTGTGTTCTGACCATCCTTCTCTCTCGGAAGTTTTCGTTGAGCCCTGAAAGGAATGAGAGGAACGTGTATCAGTATCCTGATACCTGTCAGGTTTCCTAATATTATCCCTATTCCTGAGGTTATACCTCTTTTCAGAGGGCTCCTGTGGAGGAGATCTACCTCTGGATTGAGATCTGTTTTTAAAATTTTGTTGTTTTTTATTCTCCCACTTCTTTTTAGAAGAAGCAGGTGTCTGCTTGGTAGTGCCCTTTTCAGGACTGCCCATAAGTTGGGATTTTATTGCTTTCCCACCCAAACTGTCTCTGCCTAATTCTGCATACGCAGTTTCAATTATTTTGGGCAGTTCGTGTTGTTGATCCAATGGGCTGAACTCCCTTAGGCGTTGGCGGATTGCCACTGAAGCTGCTTACCCTTTAATATTAGCTGGTATTATGGCTGATACCTGATCATAGTTATTTAATAACTGCATCCCTAAGTTCAGGGCAGGTTCTGCTCCGTACTCGTTTTGTATTTGTCTTAATACATCAGGTACTACAGCTAATGAAGGAATACCATGAGTCCTGGTATATATGGCAGCAAATACTGTACCCCAAGAGGTGCAGTCCTCTACTTGTGGTGTTATCCCCATGGGCAAGCAGATTGTTAGCATTCTGTGTTTTTCAAATGGGGTAGTATTCGGAAATACTGCCTCTAGCTGAGTTATTTTCTGAGCTACCCAGAATGGCATTTGTTCACGTTTTGTGGGCATTTTACCCATTACCGTGTGTAATGTTTGTGGTGTGATTTTAGTTGCTGTACCCTGAGAATGAGTTCCATTGGTTGCAACTATTGCTGGTTGGACTGTGAAAGTCCTCATGGCGAATTGTGGCAGGTTTCTGTAGATTTTAATCAAATCCTTGTGTTGTAAGAGTAAGTCTGGCTGTGGCATTGTTTCAATGTCAGGTTGTGGTGTGTAGGCCGCTAATATTGGCCATGTTGCACTGTCTCCTCCGAGCGGGCCTAATCCTACTCTGTTTCTTATATGGGGTAGGGCGCCTTTAAACCAGTATAGGTGTTCCTGGTAAGTTAGTGGAACATCTATGTCCTCGAACTGACCATATTCCTGTGGTGCATCTCCTTCTACATAGTAGTGAAATGTCTGCGTTATTGCATTTGCTGCTGGGAATGTAACCCACAAATAAAATACCTCTGTCTTGTTTGATTTGTGTGCCTCAATTACGAAAGCTACTATACCACCCCTAGGTGTTAAACCATATTCTAATAGTTTCAGGGTGATAGTACATCTGAATTTTTTTGAAATTTGTATTGCATTCGCATCTTCTTCCTCGTCTGTGAGGGGGAGTGCTTGCTGTAGCGGGTCTAAGACCGGGGTAGTAGTCATTGTGTATAGTACACAGACTAATGTTTCAAGGAAACTATGATAAGGTGTTTATGCACAATTTTAGTAACAAAATGTCCTTCAAGCTTGATTAACCAACAGCCAATAAATAGGATTTCTCGCCTACTCAGCTGTGGCGGAGTTTGTTCCCACCCACTCCAGACGTCTCTGGTGTTTTGTGAGTAGGGGTCTCTGAGAATAGCACGACTGAACTACTCAGATTCTACTGTTAAATAAGAGCCCAACCATCGTTGGTGGCGCCATGTCATGTAGTTCCTATATTACCCATATAGGACCTGCGCATTCGGATAACATAAACTGTGGGCTTGGTGGCAGACTGATTCTGAGCACCGCCACCGAGAATGTTAGCCTGTTTGCAAAAGCTAACTCACAGTGCCACTAGTGTCTCCTCTTATTGGGGAGAGAATAGTTTCTGGCAACCTTAGAACATGACAACCCTGATCCCTCAAGATCGTGGAAACAATGTACTACTTTTCGCTCAGTCACTCATGCTCAATTATCTTGTCTCAGAGATACACAGAATAATCAGCCTGGGCGTTTCAATAAAAGGTTTATTGAACAGTTGTTATTCTCATGTAGAATATATGAGCTGCAACAACCATTAGACAGTAGCAGAGATATATGATTAGCAGTACTATGAATATAAATGGATAGTACAGTTCTACCATCTTGCAATAAGCATGAATAAATACATGAATATAAAATGCAGTGATAAAAGAAAGGGCGTACTCCTACGATGCCTATCTAGATGTACCTAAGTGTACCTAGCATGTGAGTAGGTGTAAAGCCAAGAATCCCTCTAGGATTTAGTCAAACCCCATTACCTGAAGTGAGAATGTAGGAGCCCCTCTTGGTCTCGAGCTGGACACCCCGCGAGGGATGTTCAGACCACTGTCAGCTGGAGCGTCTGCATGCAGGAGCCTCAGCGTCAGTGGTCAGTGTGTCGGCCTGGAAGTCTCGATTCCCTCTAACTAACACTAGCAAGAGGTGCTATATTTATGCAAAAAGTATCTAGGGCTCCTTTATCCCTTGTTGCTTGTATTAGCCATTGTTGTATTTGAGGATGACGTATGGGATGAACGTGTACGTAGATGTGGGGGAGGAAGGTGGTGTAGCCCCAGCCTGGTTTCTAAGAACCCTTATGAATATCCATTCATACTTTGTGAGTCTATTGATGGAGTTATAGGACTCTATTGTTCAGGAGACCCCTCCTTCTGCACCCAGGACTAGAACTAGGTAAAAGGTTCAATCCTAAAAAGGCTTGTTACAGTGTAGTGTAGGGGAGGCAATGTAGGTGAAGGGGTATGATGTTACCCGGACCTATATTAGGGTACCTATATGAAACATAACACCTCCTGTTCCCCACTTATACATTTGTAACCAGAGGGCAAAGACCACAATTTATGGATGAAACTCTGACCAAAGACTCATATCTGCTGACTAGAAAACGTTTCAAGCTAGATGTGAAATGAAATGTTGAAATTGGTAATGCGATCACCATGTATATTAACCATACTGCTGGCAGTATCTCAGCTACTTTGAAAGGCAACTTCTCTATGTTTGACATTGTATATATAGCGTCTTTCTTAGCCATGACCTGTTGCCTACATGTTAAATTAAAAGGCAAAAACAATTCTGTCATGCTCAAGTCATTATAGGCAGCAAAAATTAATTTTTTATAGCATGGAGATCTAGGACCTAACAAGAAATCTTGCAAATCCATGTCATCCGAAAGGAGAGAAAGATGTTTTTTTACTGCAGACAAAGTGGATTGTTGCAACCATTGCGGTCATAAGTTTCCCACGGAATAGGTAGTAATAACCTCTGAGTGTTGAAACTGAATATAACTAGGGTCCGGTCAGCTGGCTTTAAAACACTGTGTAGAGTTAAAAAGACGTCCATGACAACCATTTGTTTCCACAGGCCACAATAACCACCCATGAGGACCTGAACGTGTAGAATTGTGTGTACCATTTTGCAACAAGCTATCCCTCAGTGTAATTTGTCAATTATCAAAATGGGCCTAGCAGGAATTCTGGGCAAATTCATTTTTTTAATTTTGGCTAGACCCAAGCAAGTAGTGTGTTGTACTGTCTTATTTAGGAAACTCATCTGCATTGGAATCAAACAAACTCTAAATAAAGTGTCTGTTCACTGCACTTGCCAGTGTCTAGATCCCCAAACGGATTTTAAATTAATCGTTTCTTTCCAATAGTCATTGCCTTTTAGGGCCAGTTGGGAAATGAGTGAATCCAAATAAATCAATTTCGTTCGGGTGAGCATATTTTTCTTTTCTTGAGAAGGGGTAAGTTTAAACTAAAAGGAAATAGGGCCTGGGGAGTTATAACCAGAAAAATATGTAAACTTGTCCATATATGTTTTAGAGCTACCCACTGGAGGAGTCGGGCAATGCTCCCATTGTGTAAAATTGAGAACTTTACGTGGCGCACTAGCTCTATTTAATTCATGATGTGCATAGTGATGATAACAAAAATCTCTCCATAGTTAGAGATGAGTCAAGGTACAAATCTTCACTTTCAAATACAGTATAATATTCAGACTTTGAGAGCATTGAGGTAACTGTTTTCACATCCCAATCATCAAAATAAAGCCAGATGTAATCAGGTCACCCATCACAACTTTACAGACATAAGGAATCTATAGAGTCTCTGTAGGATCAAAAATATCAAATAGGACCTTATTCCAAACAATTCCATCAAGCACTGGAAAAGCAGAAATGTCCACAAGGGACAGGTCTCTTCGCACTTTATGTGAAGGCAAATTGAGGATTCAACACCTCGACTACCAGTTCTGTAGTAGAACACTCTGGAAGATAATGTCCATTTATTAGCAAGAAGAAAACAGTCACAAATCAGCAACCTTGAGGTGCCTGCCACACGGTGCAGGGATGTTTGAAAACATGAATCTTTTCCGCCCGCCGCTCAAGCTTCCATTGAAAAATAGATGTTTCTGACTGCCCTATGGGCGGTCACATCCAAATACTGCGGTCCAAACCGCCGACCTAAAGCCGGATGGTTCCCAATCCGCAATGGTCCGCCCATCGTAATAAGCCACTCTGTTGTTATGAGTAGCAGTAGCAAGCTGTATACTCACATCCAATGTATGTATTTGGAGGGGTAACAGGAATCAACAATATTTAATTCTCAACCCTGCCCAGTTGGGGAGAAAAAATATTGGTGTTGCTTAAAACTTATAGAGGATTTTCCTGTAGGGTAGTGAGAGGAGTCAGGGACTACCCAGGAGTCCTCATGGCCTACTGTATGGTATTAGCCACATGATCCAATTTAACTTGATCAATTGAGACAAGTAGTTTGTCTTTCACAACCAGCAAGTGGTACAAAATTGACAGTTCTTGTACCTTGAATGCTGAAGACTGGTACTTTTGGAATCCAGTCAGAAAGTGCTGGTTGCTCCTTCACTCCATCAGTGGCAACATTCTTTGAATTTATTAGACCGCTCATCCCTGAAGTCTTGTAGTTCCTGTAGACAGCAAAACATTCATTTATGTCAAAAGGTGTATCTGCCTCCACTGTGCCAGGACTGCCAACATCTGGATGCCAAACATGATCTCATAGGGGTCCGGACACCCACTAGGCAGATTATTTAATGCCCTCTGGACGCCATATAAGAAATGGATTCAACTACAACCAGTACCTAATACTCTATCTGTTAAGGATTGCTTAAGTCACAGTTTTTACTCTCCACAATCAAATTTCCCTCAGGATACTATGGTGAGGAATAATGCACAGCAATACCCAGGGTTCCCATAGTATCCCAGTAAATCTTAGAGGCAAAAGTAGGGCCCTGGTCCGAGTGGAGTGTCACTACTGCATATGTCCTGATAAAGACTTGCAAATCTTTAACAGTGTGAGCATCATCTGGTCATTGTGGCCACACCCATAGGAATCTGGTTCAAGAATCGACAGCAAGTGGAATGATTTAAACTTACCATCTGAATTTAAGGGACCACAATAATTGAGCTACACTCATTGGAGCAGTTTATTTGAAACTAAGAGGAATGTCTGCGGTGGGCCACAACGGTGGAGCTTTTACTTTGTTGACAAATGCCACAACTAAGGAAATATTGTTTTGTCTGCTTGCACAGACTATGCCACCAATAGCGCTTCAATAGCACAAAAAACTGTGGCCACCACACCAGTATGGGCAGACACTATACCCTCATGGGCAGCTATGATTAATTCTAGCCTGCGGTCAAGGTAGGGAATCACACAATCCTCCTTCCCATGGACGGTAGCAAAAGGAATATTTTCGGAACTTAAGTGATAGTGATATTTTGCTGGATATTTTTTAGGTAAAGGAGCCATGATATTTTCACCTAGCATTGTATGAGAACGAGTAATTGCAGTCATTGTAGCAGCCTTAACTGCAGATTTGGCAGCTTCATCAACTAATGAATTCCCTGCACCGTGTATTCCAACACGTTGATGGCTCAATGTATGTATCACATGAGCCTGTGACAAACTGTCTTTAAGTTGTGCCACCTTTGCCCAAAGCAGCTTATGCTTTTTTAGTATTCCCTTTTGAACCTTTGAATCCATTGAGGCACCATTAATGTAAATTTTCATTAAAAGACACATTATTACGAATCACACAGTATGAGTGTGGGGAATTCTGGATCTGTATTTTGTAGTGCCAGAATTAGGCCTTTCAATTCAGCCAGTTGTGCAGTACATTCCCCTAGGGACGGTGTAAAAGTTTTTTGAGGATGACATTTTCGATCCATCATGCCACTGTGTATCGGGGCTCAGGCTGCCAAGTAATGGTGTTTTGTGCCTTAAGGAGGCTGGGCTGAACCATCAGTATATATAATGTGTTTATATGTTCAAGAGGCAATACATTACTGGGCACGGGGTATTCATGTTTATATTGGAGAAATTCTTGAGTTTGTAAAGTAGGGTCAATGACATATTCTACATCTGTAGCCATCATGAAAGTGGCCCATTATATCCATCTAGGATGTAAGGCTTTTGCATTAGGAACTCTGGCCTTTGTAACAGCCTGGAAGGCTGGGATGGGAGTAACAAAAATTATGTATTTCCCTTGAGCCAATGCTCTTTCCTTTATGACAGTCATCTGAAACGCAGTCAGTATTTTTTCAGTGGATGCAAAACACATTTCAGCATTAGAAGATACATGCAATTTATATAGCATCGGCACTGTGTCACTTTCATTGAATGTGACATATGCAATAATACGGAATATCAAGTTTGTTTTGCTGACACATTTATGTAAGTGTCTTGATGCAAGCATATCAGTCCTTAGTGTTCTGAGTTTTTGTGCATGTTCTGATGTCCAATGTGTACTGGAAAAATCAGGGTGAATTAAATCGTATAAAGGTTTGATGCGTTGTGCATGAACTGGTATGTATATTCTGCCAAAATTAAAGAATCCTAACAAGGATTGCAACTTTTTAATGGTGTTTGGTGGTTGTAAAAGAGCACATTTCTCTTGGAAATGTGACGCCAGGCTCTTTCCCTCATTTGTTTACTTGTATCCTAAAAATATGACACTGAGAAAAGCAATTTTTGTTTTTTTTAAATTGAAATTGTAACCTTGTTCACAAAATCCCAAAACAATTAACCCTGGGCGGTGAACTCCGCTCCGCTCGCGGAGTTTGCGGAGTTTTCTGCACTCCGCGTTACGCGGAGATCGCGGAGTTCCAAAAAGCTCCGCTTCGCGTTGCGGAGCGGAGTTTTTTTCCTCGCTCGCGTTCGTCAACGTCAAGTTGGCGACCGCGAGCGAGGAAAATCAACCTCCCGGCGAGATTTTTCCTCGTTCGCGATCGTCAACATCAAGTTGGCGAGCGCAAGCGTGGAAAATCAACATCCCGGTGAGATTTTTCCTCATTCGCGATCGTCAACAACAAGTTGGCAAGCGCGAGCGTGGAAAATCAACATCCCAGCGAGATTTCTCAACGTGGGGGGGGGGTCAGGTTTCTCATTGCGAGTGGTCGCGTATGCTCGCGACCGCTCGTGTTGAGAAACTGCCCGTTCGCGTTGAGAAATCTGCCGCTTGAGTAAAAATCTACTCGAGCGGCAGAAAAGGAAAGCTTGCACTGTGCATGGTGCCGTTCGCAATGATTGCACAGTGCGGACAAGCATCCGGCACTGTGCAATCACCGCGAACGGCATTTTTCTATTATACTCCACCGCTCGCAGAGCTCTGCGTAGTGCGACAGAGTTTTTTTTGCATTTCGCTGTGCTCCGCGTAGTGCAACTCCGCGAACTCCGCGAACTCCGCGAACTCCGCCCAGGGTTATAAACAATGCGATCTACTCTGGCTAAGTGTGTTTAGGTTATCATCTGTTAAATATAAATAATCAACATAAGACAATGCTTCTCGATCAATATCATGTAGAATTCACATTTGTTGGGCAGCAAACAATCCAGAACTGTTCTAATACCTCTGAGGGACCCAACAGAAGCGGCCCTGTGGGCCCAGCATGGAGAACGCTGTCAAATGTTTGCTTTCAGGTGCCTTTAATTTGGCAGAAAAAAATACTCGAATTTTTTAAGGGTGTTTGTGTTTCTTAAGTACTATGTTGTTCATTAAAGCCCTACTTTGAAATTTTTGATTTGCAAATGTGTGTGTATGACTGTCTAAATGTCTGCAGTCTAAAACTATGCAATAGGAGTGATCTGGTTTAGCTACTGGAAATAATGGATTAACTTCTAGGAGATACACATGGTTCAACTATTGCCTGGTACTCTAGCTGTGAGAGAATTTGTCTCACAGGAGCTTTCATTTCATGTTTAATTGGGTATTGTGGTTGCATTTGCGGGTTGGGCCTAATTGGTATAATATGGTAATGCGAATCCTTATCCCAGCCTACATGGTTGGGGCCGGGCTTGTGCAAGCGCCCATTCTGCGGCATATGCTTTTTTAACCACTTCATTTGTGCGATAAGTCCTGAAAGGATTCAAGAAGGACATGTATCAGTGTACCGATACTGATCAGGCTGTTTTCTTGTATCACGTAACATAGATAATAACGTCTATAAGAGGTTTCCGATTGCGGAAAACCACCCGGTATTTTTACATTTTCTTTATTTTTTTTGTCTGTCCCAGGATTTTTTAGAAGACTCAAGTACTGGCTCAGTATAGTCCTTTTCGGAAATACCTTTAAACTGTGGCTTATTTGGTCTGGCTCCCAAATTATCTCGACCTATAGATGTATAGGAACCCTGTCAAATGTAGTGTAATACATGTGGTAGGTTGCCTCAAAACCAATTTGTGTGATCCTAACATGTTAATTATATTTCTAAGTCAAAATAAACTCTGTATTGGCCTGCTAAGGCAGCTTCAGTGTGTATGTGAAATGTTTGTGTATTCACCTCTATTTCCATAAAAGTAACCCATGAGTAAAATACTTCAGTTCTAGAAGCTTTGTGAGCCTCAACCACGAAGGTAACATCTCCAGCCCCATTGAGTAGCTCATGTAATGTTAAATGTGCTGTCACAGCAGGCCTGCAATTTGAAGGTACATTAATCACATTTGCCATTGTAGTGAATACAATTCAGAGAGGGAATTACTATAGTGGTGTATCCTTTTAAACATTCAAGCTTGAAGACCCTAGATGCCTCCTATACTGCTGAGGAGGATTAGTCCCTAATACCATGGACGTCTCCATTTAAAGGTGAATAGTGGACCTTGGGCACACACAAGAACTACTCCGGAGACCTGTTAAATAAGTATGTGACCTATGAACGTTGTTTGCGCCATGTTATATGGTTCCCACTAAAAAAAATAGGATTACGTATTAGGACAACAAAACTTCAGAATGTAGGGACTGAGTCCATCTACACCATCAGAGATGGTGGACCCAATTCCTAGCTAGCTCACAGTGCCTCACCCAAACCCCAGACCTTCCTGGGGTGACATGTGATTTAGGCAACCTCGAACATGACACTCTGATCCCCAAGCATGGAATCAGATCTTGTCCCTTTTGTTTTTAGTTAAGCATGCCCATGGTAAACACAAGAAACATATGAATAACGTTTTCAATACATTTATTGAAACAATCGTAGTCTTGTACGGAAAGTATGAACTGCGATTGTTAGGCAGATAAAACAAAGCAATGTAACCAGCATAATGAACATGGTGTAAAGAATAAACAGTCCAACTAGGGTTGTCTGATTTCTATACATTTTTACCTATCACTACCCCTACTCTTAGAGCATAGTGGGTGTACCCTCTGCTAGATCTATTAAGATTAGCCTAAGCCCCCATACATGGATAACTTGGTCAGGAGATTGGCCTGAAGAGGGCTAGGCAATCCTTCTCTGCTGGATTGAAGATCAGCCTCAACAGAGCTTCATGTCAATTACAGCCTTTGTTCCAGGACAGGCATGTCTGGAATGCCCCTCTGCCCCTGAAGGTATACAGTTTATATAATAAAAAACACTGTGTTGGAGGTACAGCTTAGATGCAATGATATGTCTAGATGTTAGAAGCCATCTCTGAACAGGCAAAGCAACACTCAGATATTGTGTACTGTATTTTTCCTAGCCTTGAACTAAGTGTACTGATTATATGGCAAGAAAGGCTTTCTAAAAACAAGCATCATGTATAGCGTCTTCTCAGAATAATAATGTGTGAGCATACATTTATAAAATTGCATTGCTAAAATGATATCTGTTAAAACATGCAAAATAATAAACAAAAATGGTGAAGCAAAGTGGGACCAAGAAGGCCTCACAACACTGCTTTTACTATTGGAAGACATTCCAGTAAGAATTTGACTAGCTGAGAAAACGTTTGTCTTAAATCACTGGACTCAGATGATTTTAACTTGCCTTTTCAATGAAGAAACAATGTAGCAATCTAAACACAGACTGAACAGGGATAAAGAGATATGGCAGACCGTGTCCAGATGGATCCATGAAATGTACCTTCTTTATATTTTTTCTTTTTCAACTAATTGCTGTATGAGTTTTGTTTGCAATTATCTCCTTTTGCTATGGATGGGTGTTGTAAAACCTATATTATTCACAAATGTTTGGCAAGCATGGGTCTGCTTAAAGTTCAAAACTTCATCTCAGTGTCCATTAGTTCCTCATGCTGCTACAAGGATCCAAGTAGGTCCAGTGTAGGTCAAAGAATATGTTCAGTAGTGGCCACCCACCACTGGACTACCAGGTCACTGCAGAAGTTGCCCATTACCTTTTGGGCTGCATGAGCGTAACTGATTTTTTCACCTTCCTAAACCCTCTCTGCTTTCTCCTTATCTGAACGCAGCAGCAGATTTATGAAGTTGGAAGATTGGGCATTCATATTTTTTTTGTCAGATAACCTGCAGTTGTCAACCTCTAAATAAGGCACCGTGTCCCTTTGCCACTGTGGCAGTGCTGGTAATTACTGCATACAGGGAAATGTGACAACTCTTTAAGGTAATATTGTTATCCCACAATATTCAGAATTTTTATGGCTGACGACAACATCGGAAGGAAATGCTTACTAGCAACATTATTGCTATTACAAGGTATTGTGTCATGTCTTTGCGTGCAATGGAAAATCAACCGCTAAAGCATTTTCAAGCATAGCTGATGCTTTAAGTGCACAAATAAATTAATCACACTTTTGAAAATTAAATGTTAATGGAATAAAGGCGTTCATAGCATACTCAATCAAACGTTGTTAAATTTATTTTTTCTCATTCATAGTGCGGTGAACAGAAGAAACATATTTAAGATTAAAATATCTTCAGCTCTAAAATATTGCCACAATTTTGTAACAAGAAGGCTTGTCATGTTGTGAAGCGTTATAAGAAAGCATGCTGTGTCTTAAATCTTTCCTAAAAGCGTTCTTACTGTTAATGCTTTCAAGACTTGAAAACCCCACGACAGAAAAATCGACTTCTTTAGACGTTTAATAATAAGTGAAACTTTGATTGTTTAGGCTGACTTAGTTTAAAATAAAAGGCACGTTTTTTCAACTGCTCCGATGTAAAGGTAGTAATTGGTAAAATAGCAAAAATCTGAAATGCGTGTTACCATTTAAAAGGCTGATCCACAGATTAAAACCATTCAGGTTCCTTTTTTAATTACAATTTACTTCTGTAGCAGCTTTACATATGTTATCACCTACTTTAGCCGTCATCTTGCCGGCCCTTAAAACATCGTTTTAGGCTCCTGTGTATAGAAAACTATCCATTATATTATTTTCGAGTGTACAATTTCCTTTGCCAACAACTACTCAAGCACATCATTGGTTGCATAAACTTCTTTAAAACCTTTATTGTACTTCAATTGTGTAGACTTCTAATAACAAATAGGTGGGATAATTATTGCACATGCTAAATATGATTCCATGAGGACACAAAGTAACAGATACAATAATTCTCCCCGATCTGAGTTAAAATATTCCAAATTGTTGCTAAACAAGTGGATTTTAGTACTTTGTGCACCAAAATCACAATGTCCTCTGGAACTAAATATTGGCAGGTTTGACATGTACAGCATCCATTTTAGGACATCCTCATTCCTCATCCCTACTTCTCATCCATCATCCCTATTTCTCATCCCTGCTTCTCATCCCTACTTCTCATCGATCATTCATCATCCCTACTTCTCATTCATCATCCCTACTCCTCATCCATCAACCCTACTCCTCATCCATCATGCTTGCCCCTTATACCTCATCCATCATCCCTACTCCTCATCCATCATCCATTATACCTACTCTTTATACCTCATCCATCATCCCTTCTCATCATACCTCATACATCATCCCTACCCCTACTCCTCATCCATCATCCCTACTTCTTAACCATCAGCCATCATCATTACTTCCCATACCTCATCTATCATCACTACTCCTCATCCATCCTCACTACTCCTCATCCATCATCCCTACTCCTCATACCTCATCCGTCATTCATCATCCTTACTCCTTTTCCATCACCCATCATCCCTACTCCTCATCCATTATCTATACTCCTCATCCATCATCCATCGTCCCTACTCCACATACCTCATCCATCACTTTTAAATACATCCCCGAACACAGCTACAGTTCTGTCTATCTGAAAACAGGTGAAAATCTTACCACTTTTAAAAAGCCAAGTGCAGATCCTGACATTCCAGGCATCTACAGGCCTATTTCCCTTTTGACCTGCACCATCCAAGTTGCTGGAAAAGTTTGTGAATGACCAACTCTCTAAGCATATTGAGGTTAATAAATTATTACACCCTAGTCAGTCTGGCTTTAGATCAAGGTTCAGCACTGAGACAGCCCTCCTGGATGTCTCCGAACTGATCAAAGCACCATCAATGCAGGTGGTAGGGCAGTCCTCATACTGCTAGATCTGTCTGCAGCATTTGATATGGTCCCGCATGACAGGCTGCTCGACCGACTTCAAGAGATTGGCAACAGAGACAAGGCTTGGAAGTGGTTGAAATCCTTCCTAGAGGATAGGAAGCAAGAGGTTTGGCTACTTCCCTTCTCCTCGGGCAGCCAAAATGTCTTGGTTAGGGTCTTCCAGAGGTCAGCTTTAAGCCTCACGCGGTTTAATATTTATAAGACTCCCCTTGCCGAATTGGTGGAGTCATTTGGGGCCAAATAATCTCCTATGCTGATGACTCCCAGATTATGACATTTAACAAAGGGGTACCAGTTGAACAAGTGTAATATTGAGAAAATGAAGCTGCTCTGTGTGGGGCATAATTTTGACAAGTTGGAAGTGCACTGGAAAGAGGGGTCACCTCCACCGAATAGGCATATGGAAACCATCAATACCTGATTGTGAAATTTGATAATAAATTGTCCTTCCATATTCAAATTAATTCTGTGGTTGGCAAATGTTTTGGCATACTACGCAAGCTCACAAAATTCCTACACTTTTTGTTGGTCTCAATGTGGATCATGGTGGTCTTGGCATTGGTTATATCCAGGCTGGACTATGCCAATGCCCTATACAGCGTCTCCCGCAATATTCGTTGAGGAAACTTCAAACTGTACAGAATTCTGTTGCTAGAATTGTTCTTTGGTTTACCTAGAAGTGATCACATTCCTCCCCATCTGCGGAATTTGCACTGGCTTCCTATGTACATGCAGATTCTTTTTAAGACCTCTCTCCTTGTGCTTAGAGCACTTTACCACTCGGGACCAGACTATCTGTCTTCAAAGATTTACTTCTACAGCCCTCTGAGAAACTGTGCTCCTCCAGCATTCTCTTGGCCATGGTTCTGAGAGTTTGGCTTGCAAGAGTTGGCTAGTGGTCTTTCTCTCTTTTGAGGCCA
Organism: Calotriton arnoldi; assembly: GCA_963921515.1. Taxonomy (NCBI): domain Eukaryota; kingdom Metazoa; phylum Chordata; class Amphibia; order Caudata; family Salamandridae; genus Calotriton; species Calotriton arnoldi. The sequence goes on along the minus strand of CAWUFW010003005.1, from coordinate 406,875 downwards.
ATGGGCTGGAACAACTTTCCTTTAGAACTCATGCATACGGAGGATGAAAGACTGTTTAGGAAAATGCTTTAACCTGGTTCTTTGTCCAATAAATAGTTGTTTCACTCTCTTCTTTGCCCTTACTGTTCCGTTAGCGCTGGGACACTCTCTTGAGTAGCTTCAGTGACTTTAAGGCTGTACAGCATTTCATGTTACTTAAGCAAGTGCTTTTCTGTTTACACAGGCATCTGGAGCAAGCTCCAGTGATTTGGGGAAGGCAAGGGGCCCTCCACTTGGGTCATAAATCAGCACTTGGATAAAGGGATATACAGTTCATACAAAAACCTTTTTTTTGTTTCAGTTTCATATGTAGGAAAGAAAATATTTAAAATCAACTCTGGAGACAGTGCAATCCAATTAATTGGAAACCTTTTCTTCTTTCCTTTTTATTTGTGAAAAATAAAATGTTTTTGTCTGAGGTGCCTTTAGCTCTGAGAGCTGTTTTCTTCTTCTCTTGCAGTCTGCAGATTTTAGGCCTGGCTGGGCTCTAGTGTGTAGGAAGAGCAAGGCCTAAACAGAGGCAACGTAAATGCAGATTTAATAAAAAATAAAAGCTAGCTTGCCTTTTAAAATGTTTCATTTGCAAACCCTTAATGTCAGCAGCATGCACTGTGGGTGTAACATCTATGATTTGTTCATAAATAACATATATTTTTTTTTTCTCACTATATTTAAAGTAAACATTGGGGTCCAGGGGAATGTTAGCCAATTAGGGAAACTCTCACCTTCATGTTTTCCTTTTTCATGTTAACACACTGCACCTGAATGATCTTTTGATCTCTTCTTCCCAATTGCCACATTTATTCTGCTTTTTAAGTACAACCTGTTGAGAGACTATTTGTAATGACCTGCATCAAATTATTAGCAGACATCACATATGCAAAGTATATCCATTTTATTAAACCTTAAATCTCCAGATTGTGATATTTTCCCAGCAGATTTCAACTTTTTGCACGAGACAGTTGTATGAATATTTTTAGTTGCCTGTCTATGGTATTGTTGAAATCTGAGCTTCACATCACAGAAACTGTTTTATTTTTGTTGCTTTATGTGTGAGATTTTAGGAAATGTTTTGAGTCAGCAATATTTAAATTTGTTGGTGTTAAATGATGTCTGAGGTATTTTATATACATTCTGTATTGAAACATTGCTGGCAGTATTTAACAATTTGTAGGCAACATATTTGAGTACTGTAATTAAAATGCTTTCAACACACATCTGTTTACATTATCCTGACAATAACACTAACAAAATCAAATAATTCTCACTCAAAAGTTGTTTACATGATTATCCCCAGTGCTTATTGTCACTCTGTGAAGTGTGGTCAATGCACAGCAGTAATGTACTGAAGAACCACCAGTTACTTTAGTACTGTGAACACAACTCATCATTAGTGAACCCCAATGCTGCAGTGCACCACATCCTATTATTTTTATACTGTGACTCACACATTGCCTTGCCAATTCAACTTGCTCATGGTGTATATTTTCTCTTACTATTCTAGTACTGGGTCCAACGACTGCAATCTTGTTCCATTTTTGATCAACTATAGAGCCCCTAGAATTAGGCATAATGCTCTGAACACACACTATCTGGTTTTCTCTTATAGGACTAATGACTACAATTCAAGAGACAGTGCTTAATTCTAGACAGGAATATACAGCAGCTCTATCTGACAGTCTAAATAGTCTCAATCACATACCACCCAGACCCAATTTAAACTACCTTTCCACTCACTCAGCTCTGATTATGTAGTCCTTACAGCAGTCACCAAATATACCTCTAATTGCCCAGTAGCCCTCAACCATATTAACAAACATGATTGTGCTACACAAAACTAAAAATGCTCTTTCTCTGACAGCACAAACTAAGCAGATCTTTAAACTTTGGTAGACACACCAGAGCCAGCAAGACACCTTGGTCCTGATTTAAGCTTAAGATTAAGGGGCATATTCACAAGGAGGGGGCGAAGTGAGGCATTAGCTGTCATGGCTTACCGCCTCACTTTGCCACCTCAGAAACGCAAGGCTGCACCATATTCACAAGGATATGGTGCAGCCTTGCGTTTCCCCATGCGCTAAGTGTAACAGCTTAGCGCCAATGCAGGCATCCTTGCACCATGGTGCAAGGGTGTCTGCGTGCAAGGGAAGATTGTGTATGTGCAGGAAGGTCCCCCTTCCTGCACATAAACAATCTTGAAATGCCATTTTGTGACTTCTATGTGTGCAGCTTAATGCAGCACACACAGAGTCTGTAAAACGGCATTTTCAAAAAATGATTGTTTACGTGCAGGAAGGGGGACCTTCCTGTACATACAGAATCATTGGCCTTTTGCTGTTTTCATGTGTGCTGCACAACGCAGCACACATGAAATCAGCAAAAACGAGGAGAAATTAAACATTTCTCCTCGCTTCGCCAGGTTAAGACCAGGATTTCCCTGGTCTTAATTCTGGCGCTGCCTCCTATTTACGCTGCTCTTGTGAATAGGAGGCAGTGTCAGAAGCAATGGGTGTTGCGGTGCAACGCCCACAGCAACACCAATTGCCCTCCCCTTTCACGCTAAGTATAGCGTGAAAGGGGGCCTTATTCACAAGGCAGCGTTAAGCCACGTTAAGTAGCTTAACGCTGCCTTGTGAATAAGGTGAAGCCCCTATCGCCACAGGAACGTCAAAAAAAGTGACGTTCCTGTGGCGAGAAGGGCTTGTGAATATGCCCCTAAGTGTGGTATCGCTCCACCCGGATATAATTGGCCTGATTTTTCTGCACAACTATTTTCAGGGTCCAGAAACATTGGACCTGATACTACCAGCCCAAAAAAGTATTTGGGTTAGGCTGCATTAGTAGCCTGACCCTGTCCCTGGTAACTGCCTGACCTCTTTGTGGGGCACTGAGGAACATGGAAGTCTCACCCTGCTGGAACACATCCTCTCTCTCCCTCTGCCACTGCTCAAATCCACCTCCCTGTACACGCCCACCTGTATTTACTTTCACTCTCATTTGCCATCTGCCAAAAGCAGGTTCCAAAAGTGAGTATTAATCCACACAGTGGGTAATTTCAAACAGAGTTTCACCCCAAAAAACTGGGTTAAACCATTTTTCCTCTCTGCAAAAGGATTAAAATGTAAAAGCCAGATGTAGGTGCAGTGATAAGTTTGAAAACATTTCCAGCCATACTTTAAACCCTTTATCCCACTATCTTCAAAACACCAACGTGTACTCTATAACCACAACCACACCGAGAAACCATAATAAATGTTGCACATTATCATGCACTCAATACTGCAGCACAATTATCTCCCTGGATTGTGTTGCATATATGGAAAAGACCTTAGACCACCCAGAAAATTGACAAATTGACCATCCAATATGAAAATGGACAAGCCATGCAGTTCACCAATCTGTACATATAAAACACAAAAGAAAATATCCCACAAATAATTTCTAAAATGATCATTTAACAAACTCTCTACTAATGTTACACATATAGACACCAATTTCCCGTAGACACAAATATTTGATAGAATTTTCTTGTCAGCTCGAAAAGGAGCCTAGAGAAGACACAAGGATGCTACAAGAATATCAGTAAGCTCTACACAATTGCCCATAACATAATACTTTAAAGTTCATTGTCAGACCCCACACAGGTTTGGATTTTTACATTTACTGTCTTATTTATGCCTCAGTGGGTATCCTACCATTCTTTCAGGTTGTTGTAGAGTAGTTTCATACATGGTAGGTAAGGGGTAGGAGGAAAAGCCCCACACCGACCTCCTGGTAAACAGCTTTACACACACACGTAGGTATGGGGCCGAACAAAAATTGTCGCTATTGTTTAGAGGTAGATTGACAAGACACACACGTTGTTAATACTGCCCTCACCCACAGAAATCTGTGGCATGCTTCATCATAGGGCTGCTAACACACATTCGCGCAAGCCAACGTCAGAGGTGGAGCAATAGGGAGGGGGTGACAAAACAAACATAAAGAACGACTGTGTGGGATCAAGAAAAGGAAAGTGCAGAGAATAATATTAAAACTAACACAGGGGTCTCAAAACTACCCTTTATTGGTAGATCCCCTGGTCAGATTAAAAAGGTTTTTGAAAACCCAATGGATGGTGGTATATAAGGTGAGCACGTCTCGGACTATTCGTCCCTCCCGGCGCTGCATAGGTGCAAATAGTCCGAATAGTCCGAGACGCGCTCACCTTGACGAAAGTGTGACTACAGGGAGCTGTTCTCGCTCCCCCGCCAGTTCAAGCATAACAATTGATGAAACTCGGTAATGCTCTGAGAGTGAGTTACGCTACACATTTGGCCTGAGCACTTACTCAGACTGAGACTCCGCTCTACTCCACAAGGAAGGAGGTAGGGAGAGGGCTCAAGGGATCTATTTTCATAGTCCTGATGAAAGCCGGGGACAATGCATTAGCCGGCTGAAACATGTCGACATTTTGCAGATTGGAGGGGTAGAGGGTTCATCACAACCCGGTATACCACCATCCATTGGTTTTTCAAAAACCTTTTTAATCTGACCAGGGGATCCACCAATAAAGGGTAGTTTGGAGACCCTTGTGTTAGTTTTAATATTATTCTCTGCACTTTCCTTTTCTTGATCCCTCACAGTCGTTGATATGTTTGTTTTGTAACCCCCTCCCTATTGCTCCACCTCTGACGTTGGCTTGCACGGAGGTGTGTTAGCCCTATGATGAAGCATGCCACAGATTTCTGTGGGTGAGGGCAGTATTAACAACGCGTGTGTCTTGTCAATCTACCTCTAAACAATAGCGACAATTTTTGTTTGGCCCCATACCTACGTGTGTGTAAAGCTGTTGTAGAGTAGTACCTCTGCCACCATGGCAGTAGACTGTCAGCTTCATTTAGGCTTCCACATCTCCCTGACTGTTAACATTGCCTACCTGGTGGGGACTGCTGTGCTATAAAAGATGCCTCCATAATGGCTGCTCCCTTCACAGCAGCGAAGTTTGTTGAATGGGCCCCAGCTCGGCAAAGTATTTTTGTTCCAAGAAAACATACTCCCAAAGCAGGATTTTTTTTTCTCCTGACCAAATGTCTCATACATGTAGGACATTTTAATCCTGCATGTGGAGGCCATTTTACATTTTCCGTGCCCATGCCCATTATTTATTGCATGACGGACACTTGCTGGGTAAATGGTTGATGGAGCCCAGCAGTGTTATGGTGGGAAAGCCATCAAATCAGGGATTACTACTGGTAACGCAGTAGTTCCCCCAAATGTGAATAGTGCGTGGAAAACGCGAGATTGGTGCAGCGGGCGGAACACTGTTTTTGTTATTCTTCCCGTCCTGAAAAAACATAAATATGGCCTTTAGTATTGATTATAATACTGAAGATAGTAATTTTGTAGATAGTGTAGTTCTTATTAGAATGTGTAGTCACACAAATAAACTAATTACTTTCATAAGAGCTAGGTACCAATGAAGTGGGCAGATCCACTGAGGCCAAGACACAAGGGAAATTGACTCCCTCAATATAGGCTGACTGCATTTCTAACCAGTTAGAGATGTAGTTAGTACTCTTGAACTATATGAGTGCAGTCCATGAATATTTTATCTGCACTATGATGGCTGAGTAGAAATGCAAGCACTTGTATAGGGTTGGATTCTCAAATATATTTTTATAGTTAAGTTTATAATTTCAAATTCTATTTTGTGATTCACAAAGCATTAAATACATTTATAAAGGGATTTACTGAGACATAATATTACATCATTCGCAAAAGTGTTAGTGACCCATGGTGTCATTTAGGGGTCACAGCTGTGACCCCTAGCATGCCCCTTGCGACCCCTGGCACTGCCTTTGTGACCCCTGGCCTCAGAGGTGGCAAAATCAGTGCCAAGAACAAAGGGACTGCTCCATCATTATCTTTGGCCCATTTTGCATTAGGCTAACAGGGATTATTGCATATTAATCTCTATTAGGGTAATGGAAAACGGAGCATCAGGTGCTGGAATGGGACCTTTGTTGTCAGCTGAGGTAAGTAAAAATGTTTTTAAAGGTATGTTGTGTACATGCTTGCTGGTGGAAGGTGTCTGTGGAACAAAGGGAGTGTTTAGGTGAAAGCGTGTATGTTTGTGTGTGAGCATGTGTGTGGGAGTGAAAGTGACAGTTAGGGACAGGTATTAATTGAGGATATATAAGATTGAATGCCAGTAAGTGAGTATGAGTGAGTCGGATTGAATGGGAATGAGAATAAGGGAGAGGAATTGAGAATAAGTGGGAGTGTAAATCAATGTGAGTAAGTATGAGTGAATGAGAGTCATAATGAGTGAGAGTGATTGTAAATGAGTGAGAACAAGTGAGTGGTGTTATGCTTGTGAGTCGACCTTTGACCCTGGCATACAGAAGGTAATTCTTGGCTTATAGAGGCACACATGGCAAAATACTGGTGCAGGCATACTGGAGCCAATTCTTAACATAACTGGGAACTGTGACAAAATACTGTCACTGACATACTAAGTGTTAATCCTCACATATGGAACCTCCATGACAAAAGGATGGCACAGGCATACTGGAGCTAATTTTTGGTATGGGGCACCCACTGAAAAATGGTGCTCCTTGTATACTGAAGTGAATTCTTGCCATAATAGGCACCCATGGTTAAATAATGATACTGGCATACTAGAGGTAATTCTTGGCATATGGCGGACCCATGGCAAAATGCTGGATGATGGAACATTGGAGGTGATAATTGGTGTAAAGTAGGACAGCTGTTGCAAAGAGGAGAGGGACCACCATGACAAATAGCTGGCCCTAATATGCTAGGGGTACATTGTGACATAATGTCCACACATGTTATATGGCCAGCATTAATAGCAGCATTTTGTGACTGGCATATTATATGTAATTGTTGCCATTGAGGGGCACCCTGGCATATGGGGGGCACCCATGACAACATTCTGGCCCTGGCACAATGGAGGTTATTTTTGGCATATGGGGGCACCCATAGGATATTTGGAAATAGGAGGGGTAAAATCCTGGGCTTCATTAGATTGAACTGGCTTGGCACATCATGAAAGGACTTATTTATCTAACTAGTGCACTTTTAGAGCCCATGGCTTTTTAGCAAATTTATGTGAAAACGTTGTTTTAAAATGCTCCCACTTTTCAAACATTTCTCAGAGTGAGAACTCCCAAAAACCCTCTGAGAAATGTATAGCTCATTCACATTGCTCACTACAGTTGAGGACAAGTGTTATGTTACATCCCACCACTTTTAAAGATAATGACAGCACCCTACTAATGGACTTTCTCACGGAGAGCCACGGACCCGGACTGGTAGCGATGTGGCTTCTTGACTCTGCCGGTGGTAAGAGCACTCTTGCAGGCAGCCTTGGTAGGCAGCTGTTTGTGATTCTCATTTGCACCGGTAGACTTGCAGACGATCTCTTTTGTATGGGCCATAGTGACAGCATGAGCTGTCTCTGTACGACATACAAGATAGAATCATGGTGTCTCTTAAGAGACACTAGTGTTCTGTGTTAATATTAATCACAAACGTAGTATGGATCTGTAGCCATGTCAATTATATTGATATCACCCAGGTTAAGGTCAAGTGACATCACTTCCTTTGAAGAGTCAGGGTCTAAGGTTATATGATGTCACTTTCTTTCATGTCATTAGGGTCAAAGGGTGTGTGATATCACATCTGCAACCCCAGCATTTTGGTGAATCAGCATCCATACTGTGACCAAACACAAATCTGTATCTTTTCAAGTATTCAGAAAACCTTAAACAGTTTTTACAGACCCTGAAAAAATATGATATGCAAATTTGCTTCTCTCAGAAACCAATAAAAATGTGTTTCCAAAATTCAAAAGGGGAGAGTGCACCCAAAAATTGTAAAAAAGTGCTTATCATTTCAAATGCAGTAATATGGTCCCTTTACATATATTGAAAAGTCCACCTCCTATATTAACAATTGAGTAGATATTTACACATGAAGGTACTGCTGGCAATCTATGAGGCTTGCAGATTCCTTGGAGTGCTCCTTCAAATGTTATGAAATCACAAAGACATTGTTAATTTACGCAATATGAAGGAAAAAGCCTGGAGGAGTCACTAAGAAGTTCCTCACTTAAGAGTTGGTTTTATGCTGGTCTTTAATATTATGGGCATCAGTTCTACCCTCCAGCATTAGCCTGATAAGCTGCTCCATTGTATAAAAGGTTTGGTTTTCATGTGTTTCAATCATTGAAGAAAGATGCGTGTGTCATGTATATAGCTGTACCTCAGATTGCATGTCATCATGTACAGGGCCGGACTGGCCGTAGCGGGCACCAGGCAATCCCCCGGTGCGCTGCACGGGTGGGGGCCGGTTTTGGGCCCCTGGGGGCTGTTTTTGTTACAGGGACAGTTTTTGCAGCATAGCTGCGAAATCGGCCCTGTAACAAAATCGGCCAAAAACCGGCCGTGGCAAAGAGCTCGGCCGCACCCCCAACCCTCCGGGGGGGCGGCCGAGCACTTTGTCAGGGCCGGTTTTAGTTCCCAGTCCGGCCCTGATCATGTAGCTTTTTATTAATTATCTTTTTAGGCTCCTTACTATGAGGCATGTGGCATATTTAAGTCTTTTTTAGTCTCAGTATTTCATCTGCAAACTATTAACCGTATAAATTCTGTTGTTAAATTTCTAAATGCATTTTATCAGACTGTGTTAGAAACGGGGTCTCTAGTTGGCAGGTTGCTACCCTGTCCAAGTAGGGACCTTTCTTCCTAGTCAGAGTAAGGGGGACACCATTTTAAAATAGCCCCTGCTCACCCCCTTGGTAGCTTGGCATGAGCAGTGAGGCTTATCTCAGAGACAATGTATAAAGCAGTTGCACATAACCCGCAGTAATACAGTGAAAACACTACCAAATGACACCACACCAGTTTTAGAAAAATATCCAATATTTTATCTGTGCCAAACAAGACCAAAAATTATAAAAATCCACCATACATTTCTTAGAAATATCAAAAAGCAAAAATAGACTTAAAATACAATTTCTTTAAGTCAATCCCTGTACTTTTCAGGAGTGAGACCATAACTAGTAATAAGGGTTTCACGTTAGTGTAGGTGAGGTTGTACCCCTTCCCTAAAGCCAACATGGTGTCCCTTCCCTCATCTGAGAAATGAGGCCACAAACCTGCTCCCCAATTCTTTTCAGTAACCTCATTCATGTGAATAGAGACCTCGTAGCCCTGAAACCACCTTTGTATATCATCACCCTTCTTGTACTCCTTCCCTACTTTCTGAGGAATGTGTACTATTCTGTCTGAGTGCACTGAAGAATTGCTGCCACCATCTTAGTTGGATTGACCCTGTAACTCCAGTTCCTTAAGACCACACTCATGGTCTAATGCCAACTTCTGTGATTCCATCTTGAGCCTCTCAAGCTCTATTTGATGCCTCCTAGATTCCATCCTGTCCCCCAGCTCCTCGGGGGAAAACCACTGTTGCCTAGCCTGAAGGGTGCCCCCCAACAGCACATCCACCCTAGGAATAGGCTCCTTCACCTCCACACTAAGGTCTCCAGACTGCCCACTGGCACGTCTGGCTGCTACCCAGGCCTTCAGCGCCTTCTGTAGCTCCTCTTTCCTGGTGAGGCCTCTGATTTGGACTCCTAGGTTTTTGCAAATAGCCTTCAACTCATTTATGTTGTAGGTTTCCAACCTTCCCTACTCAAAGGCCACTTCTAGGGATGCAACTGATGATGCTGCTGATTCAGGCAAGATGCAGTAGGAAGTTTAAGTTAAAAAAGATGGGAACACAAAAATAGACCAAAAGAAAACAGTATGTGGTACGTAGTGGTCTGCGATATGGTAGTAGTGTACACCAATCACTATAGGTCAAGTACAAACGCAAGTCCTATCCTCACCGCTGACAACCAATGTTAGAAACTGGGGTCTCTAGTTGGCAGGTTGTTACCCTGTCCAAGTAGGGACCCTTCTTCCTAGTCAGGGTAAGGGGGATACCCTTCTAAAATAAACCCTGCTCATTCCCTTGGTAGCTTGGCACGAGCAGACAGGCTTATCTCAGAAGCAGTGTGTATAGCAGCATATAACCAGCAGTAATACAGTGAAAACACTACAAAAGGACACCATACCAGTTTTAGAAAAATATCCAATATTTTATCTGAGCCAAACAAGAGCAAAAATGATAAAAATGCACCATACAATACTTAGAAATATCAATAAGCAAAAATAGACTTAAAATATAGTTCCTAAAAGTAGATATCTGTGCCCGGAGCTATCAGGGCATAGTGAACAACAAACCCAAACAGTTCTGGCTGACCGCGGTGTCGCGTGCCAGCTACGGTGTCGGGAAGACTCGCAAACAGTACCTTTAGAAATGCAGGGCGTCGGTGGCCTCACTATGAGCCTCGAAGAGCCGGCATTGACAGGTGTTGGTTCCGGAGACCGGTGCAGGAGTCGTCGGGCCGTTGAAGTCACACGTGTTGCAGATCGAACTCTGTGTGGTTGAAGTCACGAGGGCTGGCTTTGGTGCTGCAGTGTGGCTTGCGGGGACCTCAGGTCGCAGTGCAGGCAGCGGCTCGGTGATGGTCATCCAGCAGCATCAGTAAGACCAGAGCTGTGGTGCAAACTGGTGCAGGGCCCATTGTGGTGCTTGCAGGCCACAGGGCAGACAGCGTCAACGTCATTGCTGAAGAGCTGTTGTTGGTGGACAAACTAGAGTCCATGATGTTGGCAGGCCAAGGTTGCAGTGTGGTGCGGGGCGGTGCATCATGCAACATAAGAGCAGTGCCCTCAAACCACGGTTCAATCAGCAGCTTCGATGTCGGTGTGGAGCATCGTCATCTGGGATACCAGGGCAGCAGTATGTAGCGAGGCGGTGCAAAGTACGGTACTCACAGGTCATGGTGCAAGCAGCAACTCCGTGGTGGTATCGGGCGCTGTCGTCAGTGAGACCAGGGTTGCGATGCAAAGTGTGGTTGCGCCCCGTGTGGTGCCTTCCAGGACACAGAGCAGGCAGGGGTGTCGTTGACGGCGTCAGGTTGCTTTTTCTTCTGTTGCAGCACAAAACACACAGTTCCCAGTGCTGGTAGCAGATGAACTTGAAGTCTTTGCTGTTCCTGAGACTTACTGAACAGGGGGCAAGCTCTACCTCAAGTCCTTGGAGGAACTCAAACAAAGAAGTTGCATAAAATTCAGTCCAGTCCTTTCTGTGCCCAGACAGAAGCAGCCACTGCAAGCCAACACAGCAAAGCACTCAGCAAAGTGGCATTTCCTCCTCACAGCTTCTCCAGCTCTTCTACTTGGCAGGTTCCTTGATACAAAAGAGTTCTAAAGTCCTGGGGTCAGGGCCCCAATATTTATACCACATTTTCCCCATGTGGCAAGGACCTCTAAGCCCAGTCCAAACCAGTTATACTCTTCACTACAGGAGGTGGGGACAGCATTGTGCAGAGGAGACACTGCCTATTCAGGTGCTAGTGAAAACTCATCCCACCACTCTAACTGTATACCAGGCCAATTCAGCCCAAGTATGAGTCACCTAGGAAAGGCAGGACACACCTCCACACCCTTGTGACTGTCTACAGTGAAAGCACATCCCCAGCCCCTCTCACTCTCAAACCAGACAGTCAATACAAAAACCATCAGAGGCACAAAGAATGGTTAAACAAGAAAATGCCTACTTTTTAAAAGTGGCATTTTCAAACACACAATTTAAGAACCATCTCCCTAAAAAGATGTGTTATTAAATTCTGAGTTCAGAGTGTCTAAACTCCATTTCTCTATCTTGTCCCAATGGAAAGTTATACTTGTAAGATGTTACAAAGGAACTCCCATGTGAGCCTATTGAACAGATAGCCTTGCAATAGTGAAAACCGAAATTGGCACTATTTTACTATCAGGACATGTCAAACACACCATTGCATGTCCTACCTTTCACATACACTGCTCCCTGCCCAGGGGGGTACCTTGGGCCTACCTGAGGGGTGCCTTACATGTAAGAAAAGGGAAGGTTAGGGCCTGGCAAGTAGATACACTTGCCAGGTCGATATGGCAGTAAAAACTGCACGGAGACACTGCAGTGGCAGGTCTGAGACACCTTTCAAAAGGCTGCTTGTGTGGGTGGCACAATCAGTGCTGCAGGCCCACTAGCAGCATTTGATTTCCAGGCCCTGGGCACACACATTGTACTATACTAAGGACTTAGTAGTAAATCAAATAAGCCAAACAGGTAAACACTAATCCATAAACACAATTTACAGCAGGAGCACTTGCACTTTAACACTGAACAGTAGTGAAAAAGTGTGCAGGACCACTAAACCAGCAAAACGAATTCCAACGCACCATTAAAACCAGAAAGCAAAAAGACAGGCGAAACATGCCAAAAGATGCCAGGTCTAACACCTGCATAAGGTTTGTACACAATTTGTGACATCTTGATTTATGTACATATTTATGGCAACATTCCTCTTTCTTACATTATTGGTGCTCTACATAAAATAATGAAAAAAAAGAAAGAAGCAGTTAAACAATATGAGTTGTTTAAATATGAACTCAAGCAAAGTACATTTTGAGTTACACTTTTTAGTTAATAGTCTTCTAGCTGTTACAGCAGTTGTGCATTCAAGTACTGATTTCCAGTACCTTTCATTTTTTAAGCTCAGTTAGCAATTTTCATTTTATATTTACAGCCTGTGTTTTACTTTTTAGGTTTGCTAACCGAAAAAGGATTTGATGCAAAAATGATGATCCTTTTACGACTTTTGTGGCCGTACAGTGGACGGAGAAATACACCGTTCGCTTTTGGACTGCCAAAGCTGTGGTGCTGCTGCCCGCCAGATTAGGAGTTAAATCCTGATCTGGCAGGCAGTGCTGCGCGATCTAAGGTGGTGGTCTGTCATGCTCATTGAAGAGCCTGACATGCAGACTGCCGTTCTAAGAGCACCGACTGCACCTTCCTACACGGTGTGGCATACATGCCACACTGTGCAGGAACTGGGGGTGCAAAACCAGGGGGGGCACTCCATATAGCGCCCCCTCATGCACCCCCCAGGCCCAGGAGTGGTAGGGGGCCCTGAAAGGTCCCTCTTTGTTGCCTCTCTGCCAACCTTTTTGTGGCAGGGTTACATCCCTGCAAAGGGTGGTGGACAAGCAAGACGTAATATACATGGTGGTGTCGCAGCGGCACCGCCAGCATATTAGTGCTCCTGACCACTGCATGACCACCACGGGGTCTGTCCAAAAACTCTTAATACTGTGGGTGTGGTCGCCATCGCGGGTTCTGGGGAACTCGTAATAAGGCCCTAACTCTTTGCTTGAAGAAATGTCTAGTACTGCTTCATCTGGTACATCTTCCACTAAAAGTAAAGGTATACATTTCTATTCAGTGAATACTTGTTTAGTTCCAGTAATGTATTATTTTCTTACCAAATATTGTCTTTTATTCTATCTCCTATTTACAATAATCACCTTTCAAACCCAGTCAAGTCAGCAACTTAACCAACCAACATCACAAATGGCTGTTACTAAAAAGCTCATTCTCCTTGAAGCCTTATTTTATTTTTTATTAAGGACACCATATTCTGACTGTACAAAGTTCTGCTTTGAATTCTCAAACTAAACTTGTAGCTACTGTTTAAAAAACATAAACCATTCCCAATGAAGCTACTGTAAATTAGCAAATCCAAAGCATTTTCCAGCTGAATTTCATGGTCAATTCTCCTTTAAAATGTACATCAGGGCTGGAGCCCAAGTCAGCTGCATAATCTTTGAGCTACAGACTATGCCACCCTTTGTTGGCTTCATACTTTATACCCCCAATGCTTTTAGCATTCTGAAGCCATGGCAATCTTTCCTAACACAGATGATAAGACCAGATGTGGAAAATTTGCGTAATTGTTTACATGTGGTCTTATAATCTGTGTTAGGAGATTGTCAGGCAGATCTTGATTTTTTTGTGAAGCCCACAGAAGGCTCCTCGGGACAAGGTCTTGTTCAAGACCTGTGTGTCATTTACTTTTTTGCAGAGTGTCTACCCATACATTCTTATCATGTCTTAACAGATCCCACAGTTTTTTATCAGGACCTGGAGCTTTGTTAGCTTAATAGCATTAATCTCTCCCCTTGTTTCTTCTACACTAAAGTGAGATACATATGTTATGTCCCAATCCTTTTGGCTATCAGGTAACACTTGTGGCTTTTGGCTGCATGGATCAAATCATTCCAGTTAGTTCCATCCTATCTCCTTTGGGCTAGGGCTAATACTTTTTTACACTCTGTTCTGGCTACTCACACTGCATTACTACTTTTAGCCTTTAAAGCCATTAGTAACTGTCTCTTGGCCACTCAGCAGTCCTTCGTATACCAAGGATTACACGGTGAGCCTTTCTGCATTCCACCTTTTGAATTTTGCATAGGCATCTTGGTTAAATGTTTTTAAATTCTCGACTAAGGATCCATGGATATCTATTATAGGCATAGCAGAAAGAGGCTGCTTAATGAATAGGGACAGAGTGTCCGAGAACATATTGTACATCTTAGTCCTTGTTTCTGGTTACATCGTTGTCAATGGCCACTAATTGGCTTTCGATTATTTCTGATCAGTGGTTGTATTGGCATAGTGCCCATACCGGGAGTCCAGTTCTCAAAGAGAGTTCCTGCCAGCATTAGACATGATGGGTAGTAATTGCTATCTTCCATACTGTCTACTTTGAAATCTATTAGTCTGTTCCAGATTGCTACACTAACCAGTTCATAGTCAATATTCGACTAAGCAGTAACATTTTTATGCATGAATGCGCTGGGGCTATAGGATTCCGACCTGACATTGCAGATCGGAGTCCATGTTCTGATGCTAAATGGGCCAGTTGCTTTGCAGCTACTGTACATGGTAGAGCAACACCTGCATCTGGGGGAGGGATCCATATAGACTGCAGAGTACCATAATCACTGTGCCCCAAGAGGGGCTGGTGAGCTCTTTGTTATTGTTAAGGGCTCTGTGGATGTCATTGGTTTCCTGCATGGCCATTGTAGTTTTCCCTATGTTGGCCTAATTGTGCACATTGTGGGACACATTTTCTTTTGCACTTGTTACAATATAAACATGCCACATTGCACTTTCACAAGGAACCTGCATGTGTTTTCTTGTTCTGTTCTTTTCCTGTGATTTAATCTGAACTCCACAGACAAGGTCAAACAATGTGCCTTGTTGTTCTCTCTGGTCAGGCATTAGCACCTAGACATAAAACGAGAATGCAGCTGCTTTTCATGAGCACACATGTCTTGTCATATAACTGAGCACAGAAATGTAAACACACACTGAGCGAAGGTTCTGAAACGAGCTTGCTACATCAGCTGAAATGTAGAACGTCCATCTGTGTATGCTAAGTTGCAGGGTCTGCCACTAATCCCAGAGAACTTTGATATATTAGTATGTAGCTTCAGTAGAAGGGAGGAGGGTTTAGGATGTTCTGTTGTATAACATGACAGGGCTTTTTAGGATATATGGTTTATTGACCATGCATTTGTTTTCTAATTGTGGCATGAATACTGCATTTTAGGGCACAATAGTTTGAATAAATATTCTAAACTTTCTTTGTGTCTCTTGTTTATCTTATTGTGGACGAGTCCAAGTGAGAGAGCCATAGGGTCGAGAGTGTTGTGTTCGGGCTGCCAATTCACTTGTTTCTCTTGTAAGGTTAGGAGAGCAAGTGAGGCACTATAGCTAGTCGGACTGGGGGTCATAGATACAGAGGTGGTATGAAAACTCAGTCCCTACATGCCGATGGTCTATGATCCCAAGCACAGTTCTGTTCCTGAGTAGAATCCCTGCAACATGAAGAAGCCTAGATGCGTGAGACACTGGCAAGTGTCCTGGGTTGCACTACAGAGCTAACAATTGCCCCTGAACGATTTCCAACTGCGGAACTAGTGATTCACTGAGACCATAGTCAGCAGAAGGTTTGTGCGCTCCATATGATAATGAGGAGCTCCACCCTAAAACCAGACCTCTGAATGAAATAAATGGACAGGTTACCTCTGGTCTCATTTCTGTTTCCACATTAATAATCCTATTAGTCTCAAATATAGAGCATTAATATGTTGCATCAATCCCTTTTCACTCTAAGAACATTCATCTTCCTCTGTTCCTTCCTATGCATGGTGTTTCAAATCTATATTGTTAATTGCTCCAGGGGTACGAGAACTTCCCTTACCATTGTTTCTAGTCTGGGACCTTGACTGCATAGTTCAGCCAATAACTATTGCTCCTCACTCAAGGGGAGCATAGTACACCTGACCAGTCCTCCCAGCTCTGCACAAGAGCTCTGCAATTGTGACAGCGTGCATGATAGTGGATACACTAGACAACTGCTGTGGCCAGAACACTACTCCGGATGCCTTCTGCTTGAAAGGGTGCCTGGTACCATCACAAACATTGTCACTACTTCAGAATGCAAAAAAGCATTGGGGGTGTAAAGTATGAGGACGACAAAGGGTGGCATATTCTGTAGCTTACAGGTTATGCAGCGACCTGGGGCTCCAGCCCTGATGTACATTTTAAAGGAGCATTGACCATGAAATTCAGCTTTAAAGAAGCATAAAAAGCCTTGAAGTCGTCATCCAGCATTTAAGAATACTAACACCAACAGGTGAAAATTTGAGTCTACCCTCATTGCACTAAAAGTAGCAGCACAGCAACACTGCTCTGTAAAAGGAAAATGGACATGCTGCAGTTTAATGATATTGATGTAAGATTACACAAGTGAAAGTGGAGGCTGGTTAATTTGGGGCAACATCAAGAATATTTGCACAGATATCTAATCAAAAAAATATTCCTTTGGAAACCATGTAGCATACCAAAAGAAATAATTCTTCTATTTTACAGTCAATAAATATTTACTTCAACGATTCATAAGACAAAAGGTTTGAATGATTTGTATAAAGAGTTATTCTAGCTAAAGTCAAAGGGGCAATGCACTAAAAAGATGGATCAATTCACCAGTGCAACAAAATCACTCAATTTCATCTGTATGTCATGTATGAAGATTCATTGTTGTGTAGTTTCCACTAATCAGTAGGAACTGCACATTTGCGATCAACATAAATTTAGGATTGTGCCACACTGATTCCATGCACCCCCGCAGGATATGTTGTCCCTTGGACCGGCTAGCTCACAGTGCCACCATAAGCCCCCCTAAACCTAGACAGGGAGCGAACAGTTCTGGCAACCACTGAACATGACAACCATGTTCCCTCAGGAACCGCGGTGACAGACCTAGAACCTTTCGCTCTGACACTCATGCTTACTTTCGCTCAAAGAAATATACAAAGAATACATGAAGGGACATTTTTCAATATTTATTGAACCGAAGTTATTCTTGTATAGAAAATATGTACTGCAATGATCAACAGACAGAAGCAGACAAAAGTTTTAATAAGTGTCAAGACAGTGTATAAAACGAAGAGTTCCTCCATCTTGCTTAGACAAGTTATATATGCATTCATATACAGTATGAAAGCAGTCTAGCTTACTCCTTGGATGTAAACCCGAACATACGTGTCTAAGGTGTAAATGTATGGTCTGCCAAGAAACCCCCTTCTGGATGACCTAACCCCTTTTTCCTGGTGGGTAAGAATGTAGGACCCCACCTTGGTGACTAACTGGACACCCCTCACGAAGATGCCAGTCAGCTGCTGGGCAAAAGCTTCAGCATGCAGGGACCCCTCAAAGTCAGCAAAAGTGTCTCATCTGATTATACTTGGGAAACAAAAGTTTATATATAGAAAAAGTCATCCTTGCCTTGGGCTGAGTTTGTGATCAGGCTTCCACTGATTGTATTCCACAGATAGCTGTGTCGCCATATGGACGTAATAATAAACCTTGTACATAATGTCAAGCCATTGTGATACTGTTGTCATGAAGTTCTCCATGTTAGCAAGGTCCTTGTTCCCAAGAAACCAGCCTAATTGTCACAAATGCAAATGTGTGTCGAAAGTCTATGTGACAAAGTGAAGGCAACTTCAGGAAAGAACTGTGTACATGTAAAATGGTACTATTTCCTACCAGGCTGAACTTGGGCACTTGACACCCACTCCTCATATATGGCCGGCTAAGAAGCTATTCAAAGCAAACTAATCCCTTCATTAAAAAGTGCATCAGTATATATAAAGAAAAATACTAAACTTTACATGATAAAAGGGTGATAAAATTGCTTTTTAAATAAGGCACTCATGCAAGTTGGAGGCCCAAAGCATAAAGAAAGCAGAAAGCTGTTAAAAATATAAATGCAATAAAATGTAAGGCAATTTAAAACAAAATTGGAAGTTAAAAACAGGCCGAATCAAAAGTTCCCACCACATGGAAAGCCAAATGTTTACATGTTCCGAGTGAAAGATAAAACATTGCTGTTCCCAGCATCTTCAGACGATGATCCCAGCGACATACCTTAGAGCAAATTGATAGAACATGTATGTTCCCATCAAAACCCCACAACAGCCGCTGAGGCAGCGAAGTCCGCCATTCGATATTCCTTTGAAACAGAGCCTAAATCCATACCACCAGGTGCGGAGGCAACCCAGGGAAGCTCATAAAAGGCGGCCAGGGGCAATGGAATCTGCAAGGGAAAGCTGCACAGATGGGCCTTCAGTGGGTCAATTAGTACGTGTGTGTCCGAAGGGTCCACCAATTGCGACCCCAAGCATAAGCCCAGGGCACACTCATAAGTTCACAAGAGGCAGCGGAATACAGGCTGTATACAATGAAGCCATTGAGGCCGAAATGACAGGAACCAATGCTCATCCAGTTCTCGAAGCAAAGGCGTGCCAAAGAAATGCACCATGTGTTCACAGCACAACAGGACATGAGGCAGTGCCAGCTCCATTTGATCTTGAACCGGGACATCCAATGCGGAGAAAAATATTAAAAGCAATATCCCTGCAACTAGGAGCAGAACCAGCAGAAGACCTTCAAAGATGCTTCCGAGGACGGAGTGGATAAATGATGGAATAACTCCAAACACCATCTGGAAGGTGCTGACCAACACAAAGCCAATGCTCCTAAAAAATCCCTATAAATACAGTCATACTGTTCATGTTAAAAATAAGACGGACGAGAAGTGCCTGTATTTCTGAATAGGAACCCGCAACCTGAAGATAAAACGTCTACTTTGCCGAAGAAAAGGCCACATCTTTTTGAAATATTAAGGCATTCAGTTTGCTCAGGGCATCAAAACGCACACTATCAATCAATCAATCAATTCAAACTTTATTTCACATTAAAAAATGCAAAAAGTGCATAAAACAATGCAATAAATTAAGATAAAAGAGCATAGATCATAAAATAGTGCCGGTACAAGAGTAAAAGTATCTTACAACATTGCCAGACCTCTTTTGCAACAATTATCCCGCCCAAAAATTATTTAAAATTCATAAAAAGATTTACACCATACAAAAACTGTATTATCTATGATGTTCATCTCAAGGTGGTCAACAATTATGTTTACAGCCAAATCAATCAATCAATCAATCACAGAATTTGTAGAGCGCACTACTTACCCGCGAGGGTCTCAAGGCGCTGGGGAGAGAAAAGGGGGGTGCTGCTACTGGTCGAACAGCCAGGTCTTGAGTAGCCTCCTGAAGGTCAGCAGGTCTTGGGTCTGTCGTAGGCTTAGTGGAAGGGTGTTCCAGGTCTTGGCGGCGAGGTGTGAGAAGGATCTGCCGCCGGTGGTTGTTCTTCGAATGCGAGGGACGGTGGCGAGGAGAGGTCGGCGGAGCGGAGCTGGAGGTTGGGGACGTAGAAGAGGAGTCGTCTGTTGAGGTAGGCTGGGCCAGTCTTGTGGAGTGCCTTGTGTGCGTGGATGAGGAGTTTGAAGGAGATTCTCCTGTCGACGGGGAGCCAGTGCAGGTTCCTCAGGTGGGGGGTGATGTGGCTGTGGCGTGGTACGTCGAGGATCAGGCGTGCAGAGGCATTTTGTATGCGTTGCAGTCGCTTGATGAGCTTGGCCGGGGCTCCCGTGTAGAGGGCGTTCCCATAGTCAAGTCTGCTACTGACGAGGGCCTGGGTGACTGTTCTTCTTGTATCTGTCGGGATCCACCTGTAGATCTTGCGAAGCATGCGGAGGGTGTTGAAGCAGGAGGAGGAGACTGCGTTGACTTGCTTGGCCATGGAGAGCGTTGAGTCGAGGATGACTCCCAGGTTGCGTGCGTGGTCGGTGGGTGTCGGGGCTGCTCCCAGCGTCGTTGGCCACCAGGAGTCGTCCCAGGCTGAGGGGTTGGAGCCGAGGATGAGGACCTCTGTCTTGTCCGTGTTCAGCTTTAGTCTGCTGATCTTCATCCAATCGGCGACGGCCTTCATTCCTTCATGGAGATTGGATTTGGCGGCGAGGGGGTCCTTGGTGAGGGAGAGGATCAGTTGAGTGTCGTCGGCGTAGGAGATAATGTTGAGGTCGTGCTGTCTGGCGATGCGTGCGAGCGGGGCCATGTAGATGTTGAACAGTGTTGGGCTGAGGGAAGATCCCTGGGGTACGCCGTAGATGATCTTGGAGGCTTCGGATCGGAAAGGTGGGAGGCGGACTCTCTGGGTTCTGCCGTCGAGGAAGGAGGTGGTCCATTCCAGGGCCTTGTCTCGGATCCCTGCATCGTGGAGGCGTGCGCGTAGAGTGCGGTGGCAGACAGTGTCGAAGGCGGCGGAGAGGTCCAGCAGGATGAGGGCTGCGGTCTCACCGTTGTCCAGCAGGGTCCTGATGTCGTCGGTGGCGGCGATGAGGGCAGTCTCAGTGCTGTGGTTTCTGCGGAACTCTGATTGGGATGGTTCCAGGATGCTGTTTTCTTCGAGGTATCGGGTTAGCTGTTTGTTGACGATCTTCTCGATGACCTTGGCTGGGAACGTAAGCAGGGAGATGGGCCGGAAGTTCTTGAGGTCTCTCGGGTCCGCCTTGGGTTTTTTGAGTAGGGCGTTGATCTCTGCGTGTTTCCAGCTCTCTGGGAAGGTCGCGGTCTCGAAGGAGAGATTGATAACGTTGCACAGGTGGGGTGCGATGGAGCTGCTGGCTTTGTTGAAGATGTGGTGCGGGAAAGGGTCTGACAAATCCTATTATTCTATCACTGGATGCTCTCCAGAACCAATAAGAGTCAGCAGAAAAAAGTACTACTATGCATAAGGAGCTCGACTATACTTTTACAGTTTGTCTCTTATTAGACTTTGTTTGTGTCGCCTTTAAACTACTGGGGAAACGCAGCCCCATGAGTTTCTATAGCCGCCAGTAAAAAGGAGGCAGTCACAAAGCATACATAAGGAGTTTCTAGTTGTTGTAGAACTAGAAGTGCTGCCATATAATTACGAAGACTAAATTTTCTTAGTAATGGGATAATAAACTTTTCCCTCTCCCTCGCATAGAACGGGCAATAAAATAAAATATGTATATTTGATTGCTTAGATTTGGCATCACATGGACAGAATGAGAGTTGATTCAAAGAATATGAATTTGAGGGATAACCCAACATTAAATGTACGTAATTTAGGCGGAATTGTGTCAAAATATAACAATGGCGTGAATTTTCAACAAAAGCAAGATAAATGGAAGATCCATAAAATACAGAGGGTAAAGCATAATATGAGATTATTGTACATTTTCCTTTATTTCTATCCCATCTGTCTTGTGTACTTTTGGCCATAAAAAGTTCTTTTAATATTGTTTTAGGAAAAGTTTCACAAGTTGGATTTTCATGGAGGTCCGCCAATCCCAACAAAATAAGTGAATGCCTAACATAGAACAACCATGGAATTTTAAGGGGCAGGATCTAACTTCATAATATCTTTTAAAATGAGCTGATTTAATTGCACCGTCTTCCTTTTCTAGATTGTAACCATAATGGTAATGGGGCCATTTTAATAGTATCACCGATGAAAGGTAAACCTATTTCATTATGGGGAATGAAATTAGAACAGGCACCTGGGACAGACAATAGCCTTTTAGCAAATCTATCCTCTATTATTTGTAAAATCTCCGTACTCGAGTTGCCACGTTTTCGGACTCATCCTGATTGCCGGAGCGAGAGAGAGAAGCAAGAGTGGGAGGTGCGGACGCCGTACTGCTGCTGTGGGAGAGCTTTCAGTTTTTTGGCTCCCGACGCCTTCGGCTCTCTGTCTCCGTCTCCTCGCTAACGCCTCGCTAACGCCCCTTCTTCACATCTTCACTGGGGGGTCACCAGGAGACCCAACGCTGCCCAGCCTGCACCCACCCATATCGAGCCGCATCCTGCAGCAGCACGAGCCTAGCTGCTGCAGGTGGTAGGATTAAAGCACCAGTGGCGAAAAAGGCAAAGGAAACGGGGGAAAGCAGGGCAGAGTCGCCGGGCGGGGGGCCAGCAGGCCCAACAATAAGCAGCTTGCGACAAGCAGGAAGGCAACAGTGGCGGTAAGCGGTGGTTGGGGGCAGCACCAGGCTGTGCATGTGAGCACGCATCCACCCTGCCACCAGCCTACTGCATTCAGCCCCCAGCGACACCCCCCCCGCAACCGAGCTAACCAACTTGCCTGTAAACAGCAACTCACCGACAGGGGTGCGCTGTGGCGCACTGGGAGGCCACAGAACAAGGGAGAGGCAGGCCACTTCAGTGATAAGCACCCAGCAAGACAAGGCAAGGCGTCAATAGCACAACGGGTGGCAAGTGGGAAAAGCGGGATAAGCAGAGCGAGGTGAGGTGAGCGTGGCTGCCTTTAGGCACGGTCACGGAGTGTGTGCCCGGTGAGCCCGCGGAGGCGGTCCAACAAGGTTGGGTGCAGCTTGCGGACCACCAGTGTGCCCTGCTTGCTCTCTCGTACCGTGCCCTGCCCGCTCTTGCACCACCAGCACCCTCCCCCAACTGGCATATAACCTGTAATTCACCTGTAATTACCTACAGCAACTTCTCAAGCCCTTCAGCATTTGTGATCATCTGCCTGATTTTCCTATAACCTCGTCTTCAACTCACAGTCCCTCAATACTAAAGCTCATAAGAGATATAAAAGTACCCTACAGTAGTATTAGAACTCCTGTACAGTATCTAACCAGTCCGCCATTTGCCATCTGTCTGTCTCTAGGACCTGCGCACAGCCGGCATACACTTTAAAAACACACTGCCTGTTCAACAAAACGCTGCACTCCACAGATGGCTCAGCAACACAACTTCCAACGCGAGCCTTTCCAACATTTGATCTCCTCTTTAACCCGGTCCCAAACTCCCCTCACCTTTACCTCCAACATCATTACCTCTTAAACCACCAGAATCCTAACTGCACTTGGGATCTTATAGGTCTACAAGGATAAAGGGCAGTAAAACAACGGCGTGCAATTAAAGTGCGGGGAAGAGAGGTGTATAGAGAGCAAAGGAGACAGAGGAGCTAGCAATGCACAAGGAAGGGCCAGGATCCTAAGGGGCAAGAGACAATAAACAGGGAAGCTTCGCCCGAGGGGAAATGAGATCAGGCAGGGTGAGAGGGTGTCAGCCCCAGACAAAAACAAACAAACGCAAAAGAGGGTCCCTGCCGCCAAAGGGCTGCATGGCCGAACCCAAGCCAAAAACTGGAGCAGATGACATCATTCCAGGTATGGGCCCCGTTACGGGGGACAAACAACCTGAGGGGAAAATCATCCAGAACCGCCCTCTACTGACAGCCCAAGATCTACACAAAATGTCAGTTTCTAAGAAATGCGGGCGACGCTCTTCGATCAAGTACAATTGTAGCCCAAGGTCTAAGAACACCGCTTACACCTTTGAAGTCGCTGGACCGTGGAAACGGCAGTAGCCAGGCCTCCAACCAATGTACAACACTTGACATAGAAACTGACCCTGGGCCTGTTGTCGCACCACCCTCCTTAGTTTCATCACCCACATTACCCTCACTATCTAATGCTATTGTTTCGATATCAGACTCACAAAGTGATGCCAGACCCCTGCCACAAGACCTTCAGTGCCTCGCTGAGCTACACAGAACAAAAGCAAAACCACCTAACGAACATGAAGCAATAACGAAGCTGACAAAGATTCCTGAACAAGTGGGAAGAGGACACATAGAACCATGGAACAAGGGGGGCCGTAATGGGAAAACGAAGAACAACTGCACCGTAGTCAAGGATTTGTCTTTAACAGAGTTAGGGGTATCGCTCATTTTCACCATTGAAGCAAAGCCCAACTGGACTCTAATGCCTGATTCTTGCACACCGCTAACATCAACGTCACCCAGGGCAGAACCTGCATCAGAACAAGAGAAAGGAGACTCGGAGCAGTTCTCTAACATCGATGCTGGGGAGTGGGAGGCATTACTGACAACTCACATACAACAATCATCAGTGAAGCTTAAGACGGACTCCCAAAATTCCTCTAAACCGAAGCACTCGGAGCATCCAGAGTCAAACAGAATCCAAGGAACAGAGGCCCTGATATCGGGATCTGACTTGGAAAACTCATCCAAGCACCAGCAAAAATTGGACTCTGAAAGTGCTTGGGCCAGTTTACTCAAAACAGTGCAACTCCTGGTACAAGCCCTCCAGTATCAATCAGAGAAAATGTACACTCAGTTGACCTTATTAAATACATTGGCAGTGTTCGTGGGAGCTCTAAACACTCTTTTCCAGAACACACGGGGTGAACTACAAGACAGGGAGCCAAGCTGTGGGTGCGGGCCAGTAGTCAATAAATTAGCCTCCCTCCCCTCAATGCTGAGCAACTTGTGCACACAAATCAAGGAGTCAACACGGAGCTCCACCGACCTTAAGTTAAAGGGAGCTCCTCCCATCAAAGACCAAACCGGAACAAGGGCACATGGCGTGGAAAATTCGGCTCACAGGCCCCTCACCCTCAACTCGTCAATAAGAGGAAAAGCCAAAAACGAAGGAATTAACAAGACCAACGTACCAGCAACTGGACCCGTCAGGAGGCTCGTGTTGGAGTCGTCTGGCTAAGGAACAACATTAAATGACAACCTGAATGCAAAACAACGACGTACTCAAAGGAGGAAGGGTCGGAATCAAAAGACAACTTCCAAACAGGGAGACTTTGCCCGCTTCTTCAGATTGACACCACATGAAATATTTGTAACATCTGAACTTCCAAACCAACCTTCTCCAGTGGAAAAGAGCGTATGCCACAAAAAGTCCACGTCAGTTGATAAGGGGGCGGCCCCCAACTCCAACTCTAATCTACAATCCATCACCACAAGGTCCTCATGGCAAGTAACGGAGGCTGAAGTGGAAGTGGAAGAAAAACCTATCCCCAGGCATAACAACTTGGGAAGGGAGGCGGGTGCACACGAACAAGTGGCATGTAGAATAAAGCCTGAAGTAACAGCTTCGCACGGCCGCTCTTCCCCTCTAACAACAGCTTTGCCTGCCGACAAAGGTGTTAAGAAATTGCAGAATGCCTTGGTCACCTCTAACAGTCAGTCCAATTACCAAATGGAAAGAGATCTTCAACACCCGCCCA
Organism: Calotriton arnoldi; assembly: GCA_963921515.1. NCBI lineage: Eukaryota > Metazoa > Chordata > Amphibia > Caudata > Salamandridae > Calotriton > Calotriton arnoldi. Next base: position 381,382 of record CAWUFW010003005.1, on the reverse strand, counting down.
ACTAAATTTTAACTACCACAGAGGATGAGCGACCAGTACATTTTACTGTATTAAAATATGGCGGACAATTAACAACGGCAGCCCCGGCTGAAAATATGGAGCACCTGCCACACACTGGGCAAGCCGCAAACAAAACTCATAGCGAAGAAGGACCATCACCAGTAGTCAAACCTGGCACCATTCAATATCAGCCCATTAACAATCATCAATCAGCCAATCAAGTGGAAAACCCTAATAAGGTTGGGACAATCTTGGAGGTCTTACCAACCTACAGATCAAGAGGGGCACACGATATACTGAATCGAGGGAACATCCTCTGTTTACTGTCACATATACCATCATTAACAGAGATTACCACCACAGACTTGGATTCAGTAGAGTTTATTAACCATGGTGTCTCCCAGGGGGGCGAGGTCACATTGACCACTTGGAAACAGGCAACCATTGTCCAAAAAATATTGCTTGAAAGCATGATCTTTAAAAACTGGGGCATAGAGATAAAACCAACCAATATACCTGGCTATCCTGCTCCGCTAGCCCAGCAGAATGCTGAAAGAACAACAATAGCCCGGAAAACCACCCCAAGGTCTGTACTGAGAGGGGCAAGAGGGTGTTCGCCGCTTACAACTAGGCAATCACGGGAAACATTGACAAGCCTTCCAGACCCTACACAGCGAGGAACTTGCTTAGACGACCCAAGATGGCCCACGAGGACAATTATCAATCAAAAAAGAAATAATTGACAAAGCAGGAGGCAACATTCATCTGCAAGTGAAATCAACCTGCTGAGGATATGCTCATGGAACATCAATGGGCTGGCCAGAAAATTGACTGACCTGGACTTCATTAACTACCAAAGGACATTGCATATTATTGCATTGCAGGAGACTTGGTCGATCGACCCACCACATTTTCAAGGATATTTACGTTTTTTCTCACCAGCAGTCAAAGTGGATAGATATGGGCACCTGCAGGGAGGCCTTGCAATCTACGTGAATAACACAAGCACAACTTCAGCTCATTCAGTTGCCCTGATAACATCGGATTCGATTGCAATAAAAATATCTACCTCGAGGGGGACACCAGGTAAAGGGCGCAAGGACATTGTAATAATAAATACTTATATACACCTGAAAAGAAGAACTAATGTGGCAAAACAACTGACACATTTTGTAGAGCAATGCATAAGTGATGTCAACACACCAGACATGATACTCACTGGGGACTTTAATTTACATTTAATCGGCTCATCAACAGTGGAGGAAGTATCCATACACAATCAATTATGGAGCATCCCAATTCAGGGTAAGAGCTCATCAGAGCTACCCACAAAAATTGGCCATTGCCTCATAGAGGATCTTGAACACCTCAACTTTAGAGCACTGAACGGTAGAAGGAAGGGTGATATCCCACCGGCATTTACCCATGATGGATCAACCAAAAGCTCAACGCTAGACTATACCTTTGTGTCCCTAACCCTGTTTAACGAAATCACTACATTCAGCATGGGCGACAAAGCAGACAGTGATCATCGGCCCCAGGAGCTCACACTCCGCACAAACATGCCAAAGCTTCTGCAATGGTACGGCCAACCAGGAACAACGGCTACAAATAACTATAAGAAAAGAAAATGTAGCCAAGCAACGCAAGGGAATTTTCTACAAACCGCAACACTCTTATTCAAAATACGGGAAGGGGGCAACGAAATAGAGAAATGGGTGAACTACACAAACACATTAGCAAAATCCTTCACTGTCCCAATCAAATCGAGAGCACAGCTGAGTTATAGTGGCACAACCAACTTCACCAAAATGCAAAAAAATATGATGTGATCAGTAAAAAATACAATTAACCCAACGCTGCGGCACCTGCGGTGGAATCCAACCAACATCACAATTTTAACAGTACTACCACAGCAGAAAACCCAGCTGAAGCAAGCACTATGGGCGGCCAAGAGAGACTCTGAAGATTCTCTATGGGCAAATTTGCATGCCGACATTAAGCAGAATGACAGCACAAGGTTCTGGGGGACAATAAACCGACTAATTCGACCTAAACATGAGGGATTGTTATCAAATATTTCTGAGGAGGATTGGGCAACATACCTTGAAAACCACTTCCATCAAGAAGGCACCACAGAGCCCACAGGCACTGCGCCGGAGACAACTCCGAGAATTACCACTATAGCGCATCGGCCCGGTGAGGAAATCATAACACCATCGGAGGGGGTTGAAGGGGAATTGCTGGGAGTTACACCTCCAAGTGACTACCTCAAAGCAATCAAACACCATATAAAGAAGGGAAGAAAAGAAGGGGCATGGGGCCCCAACGGAATACCGCCAGTGCTCTATAAACAGGACGCAGATTTCTGGGCAAAAGCACTTAGTCCACTTTTTACCAAGATAAGGCAGACAAGCCTACTACCTCCGTCCTGGCGGACTTCGATAATCTCGCCAATTTTCAAGTCAGGTGACAAGACTCAGCCAAAAAACTACCGATTGGTCGCTTTACTAGATAATGAGGCAAACATTTTTGCGGGCACACTTCTGGATGAAATACAAGTATGGGCCGAAGACAACACAATAATCCCTTTGAATCAGACGGGCTTCTCTAGATCAGTCGGAACGGTAATAAACATAACAACTATGGCTCTGCTTATCGATAAGACAGAGAAAACAAAAATTCCACTACACCTATGCTTTATTGATTACAGGGCCGCCTTCCATCATGTGAATCGCAGCAAACTATGGCCAAAACTGGCTAACTGGGGTATATCCCAAGCTTTGCTCAATCTGCTAATCAATTTGCACACCGAGACCTGGATTCAAGTAAAACTGGGGTATGGGTCAACTCTTTCGAGACGGATACCAACAACAAAAGGTCTCAAGCAAGGATGTGTTGGCCCCCACCCTTTTTAACCTGTTCCTAGCAGACCTTATCCCGCTTTTAAATACCAGCAACTCTCACTCTCCAAGATTAGGGAACCTAGCGTTACCATGTCTACTCTACGCGGATGACTTAGTTCTAATTAGCCAAACGAAGGTGGGCTTACAGCACCTTCTTACTACTACTTACGAATACTCTGAGGCAAACAACATGAACATCAACTTGGAGAAAACCAAAACCATGACAATTAACAAGAACTCGAAGAAAACACCCATCTGGTTTTGGGGTCATACCCGCATTGACTCAGCAACAGAATATAAATATTTAGGGGTGATCATCGATAAAGGAGGGCACTTTACAGCCCAAAGGGACTCTATCAGGAGGAGGGGAATAGCCCTGGCAGTCTCGCTAAGAAATCTTAATTCCAAACTGAGCGGCCCCTCACTTGCCCCACTAGCCGAAGTAATACGGGCAAAACTCCTACCCACAATAGCTTATGGGAGCAAGGCACAGAGGGGCAGGGATTCCAAGCTCCTAGATGATACGGTTGCAAAAGTGTACAGAATAATCTTTGGCCTACCTAAAAGAGTCTCTCCAGCACAGATCAGGCTTGAGTTCGGCGTTCAGAAACAGAGCCTCGCAAGACAAGGTGCAATAGCCATTTTCTGGGACAAAGTACGGAAATCAAACCCAGGAACCCTTAATTGGTACCTGTGGTCAGAACTACAATACAATACGTCATCGCTTGCCGCAAAATATCTACAAGCAAGTCTGGCAACCCTGGGGCTCACCGAGCTCTGGGAAACACCTACTAGTCACTGTCTCTTCAAAAAAATAGTAAAGAAAACTGTAAAGCGCCTATCCTGGGTTGAGGACAAAGCAGCATAATCGAAGAGGTCACATGGCTGGATGACCTTGCGCACCTACTCCACTCTTGCTGCCCAAAAATACTTAGCCCTGGGATTTGCCAGATCTATTAAAATTCAATTCCTAAAATACCGTCTTGGCCTGCTACCATGCACAAAGCACTTTCCCCACTGGCTGAAAAAACAATTCGATTCCATTTGTCGTTTGAGCGGCAAAGCTCAGGAAGACATGCTGCACCTGCTGTGCATCTGTAAACGAATGACACAAGAACAAAAACAGCTTTTAAAACCACTTTTTATTACAGAGGCATCCGCACACGGAGGCAAGCGGTGCTGGCGTGTTTTGCACCCGAGGACACACAGCTGAACTGCCGCCTGGTAAAGTTTCTGAGGCTAGTAGAGAAGAAAATGCCACAATAGCCATAGGCACGCCTCAGCACTAAATCGGACAAGGCAATGTTATTGCCTAAATGTAAAAAGGTTAAATGCCGCTAAGTCGTTGAACTAAACATAAAATCTTGCATTTTAAACAGGACAGATGAACTGATTTAATGGATTTTTTTTACTAAATCTCTCTTTTTATCTTTCTTAAAATTGTAATTTATAATGAAAATGTAATGTATTTTTTAGCAGTGGTTTTAAGTAACTACGCTAACAAAATAAAACTTGAAACTTGAAACTTAAAACTCATCTTGTGCTATACCCAAGATTGCAGCACTATATGTGGCAACAGGTATTGTTTTTGTCAAATAACGTTTAACCATCTCCAGTATAGGCTTATTACCAAAATTCAGGGCAAATCTAATGATTGTGGCTATATTTTTAGTCATATGGTCATCATAATTGAGTAGCTCTAGAAGTCACCATCTCATTCCATCTTAATTTGAAGTCAAAAAGAATACCCAGGTACGAAAAAGTATCCACATAGTTAATTTTCCTACCCTTCTACATGGTAACTTGGTTTCTTTTTATTCAGACCTCGTACCGTCATAATAAAAGACTTTGTTTTATTAACGTATAAATCCAAATTTGTCATAAAAGTGACAAAGTTCGCAATACAGTTTTGTAAAGACAGGGGAGTTCTTTCTCGCCAACAGGACTGTGTTGTCTGTGTTCAGCAGGATGGGGAGAGGAGTAGAGTCTGCGTAGGGAATGTCCTTGCTCTGGTCAACCAAGGCCTCGTTTAATCTATTGGTATACAGTGAGGATAGAAAAGGAGCAAGAACACAGCCTTGTCTTACTCCTTTTTCATTTTTGAAGGATTTAGTACATTCCCCCTGCTTCCCATAACGGGCCATCGTTGTTTCTCCTGAATATAGTTGCCTAATGAAGGAGATTATCGCAGCATCCACACCCATCGTCTCCATGATGGGCCACAATTTATTGTGGGCCATGCAGTCAAATACCGCAGATAGGTCCATGAAGGCCATTTAAAGGTCACCTTGGTTAGCTATAGAGTACTGGACTTCCGTAGGATCTTATTTTCAGTCATCCATTCTTCCAGTCTATTTAGTAATAGCCATGCCATTAATTTCGCTGTGCTATCTATTAAAGGAATAGGATGGTAATTCGCTGGATTTGATCTATCCCCTTTCTTAAATACTGGGATAATTAAAGATTGCTTCCATGAAGGAAGAGGCCCTGATTTACTTATTGCACTAAAAACTAATGTAAGTAGAGGAGTCCATATAGATTTATTATCAAAAAAATATCCACAGGAACCCCGTCTGGGCCTGCTGCCTTTAAACGCGATGATTGTGACAAGGCAAGTTCTATCGCCTCCATTTACAAATTCAATGGGAGAAGATCCGTTGTATCTGCATACAGCACACCCAGATTATCATTATATTTCTTTTGAAAGATACTCTGGAAGTAATTAACCCATGTATCCTCGCCTATATTTGTATCCAGCGAGGGGCCACTGTCATCTTGCAGAAGGGGGGTATTAATCACTTTCCAAAAGGCTTTGCTGTCATTACTATGAGAAGCTAGTCTTAATTTTTCCCACACCTCATCTCTTAGCTGTTTCTTCCTATTTTCTCTGGATGCTTTACATATGACCCTTAGAGTTTTGATGCAATTCTTATTCCTAGGCTTCGGTTTTAAGGCTTTGCGAAGATTAGCCGAAGCATCAGAACAGTTCTTATCAAACCATTGAGTTAGGTGCTGATTTCGTACTGGTGTTGAGTGGGATAATTGATGTTTAGTACTTTCTAGAATATTGCCAAATGCTTGGGTTACCTGATGATTCATTGCAGTAGGCTCTAAGCACATCAGGACCTTGTTATAATTAATAGCTATGATGTTGGTAAAAAGAATCCTTTCATCTACTTTATCCCATCTTAATGAGTAACCATTTCTTCTTGCATGAATGGGTTTTGGAGTAATTGAACCACACATTTTTAGTTTTGGGGTGTTCCATGGGAGAGTTGTTCCCTTCAATTCCCGTGATCCAGCGGGGATCACAGGTATTGAAGTCCCCAGTGGTGCGGCAAGAGGCAGGCACAACTCTCTCCCCCTTGCCTTGTTCTTGCAGGTTTCAGGGTCGTTAGCAGCTACACAGGCTCCGGGACTGTGTCACGCTTTTTGAGTGTGTTAGAGCAACCAGGAGGATCACGGGAATTGAAGTCCTCAGCGGTGCTGCAAGAGGCAGGCACAACTCTCTCCCCCTCTCCATGTTCATGCAGGTTTCATGGTCATTGGTGGCACACAGACAAGATTAATTGAAGGCCATAGCATATACTCCCTAATTACAAAGGCTAGTGGAAACAGGACTTTTGTACAGCATGTAACAATGGAAGCTGCGGACACCACATAAGCAACCCCTGGTTTCATCCCGCAGCAAACTTGACTGTTCAACATCAGGTAACTCCCATTCGAGAGCAATCTGAAAATTGGACGTATCATGGCTGCCAGAGACCTTTTCAAGTAGCAGAACAAGTTCCCCACAGACACATTAAATTTTCCTTGCAATGAAACATCCTTACATACTAGGGACCCACTTAAAGTTTCTAGCAGTCAGCGCCTAGACACCTCAGGATATAAGCAGCTCTTTATAGATGTCTCATCATCATCAGAGCTGCTAAGAAAAACTTCAGTATTCTTATTCTGACACAGGAATGTGAAAGGAAGCTCCCATTGTTCATCTATGTACCCTTCACCAAATGCTTCATATCTGCCCACTTGATGGTGTTGTAGACAGCACTAAAAGTGGAAAGTCGAGATTGGTAGTGTAAGGTACCCATGGATTATCCAATCCGAGGATGCTATCTAAGAAATGGTAAAAGGTAATTTTGCCAGTCTTTCAATATGTAACATAGTGTATTTAGCATCCTTTTGTGCCATAGCTATCTGTTGTTCTGAAAGGTGGTATCGTGAAAACATATTTGTGATGTTTGTGTGACAACAGCACATGGCCAGAATTTACTTTCTGTAGTGTCCAACTTAACAATAGAATTGACCTAAGCTGCCCATGTTCTGACGCAGACAAGTCTCGCTGAAACACATCTATCATGTATGAGACAATGTTCCCTAAAGAATAAATTCTAGATGATAGGGTAGTCATACTGTTGTCCACTACTGCATGAGCTTGTTCTAGATTGGCCCTGAGATATTTTCCATATTTCATTGTAAATGGCATAAAGGAAGCACTTTTGTTGTGATTACCCAGGACCCATTAAAAAGGCTTGTAAGTCCAGGCCATCAGATAGAAGGGACAAGTGCTGTTGTACCTGAGACTGTGTAGAGGTTTTTAGCCAATCAAGGCACAACTTCCCAACACTGTAAGTTGTTACCACCCCCGAGTGTTCACTCTGCACATATTGTATGTCAGGGCAATTGGCTGTAAATCCCTTGCTGTTACCTAGGAATCTATTCTGACATTTGTTAGTGCCTAGCGGCCAGAATAACCATCCCTTCCCAATTGGGATCCGAGGAGTTATGCTTACTCTTATACAGCATGTTGTCAATAATGTTTTCATAATATGGTGCTAACTGCTGGCAGTTGTCAAATCGTGTAAGAGCAGGAACCTGTGGTCTGTTCAAATCCTTGATCTTGGTCAAACCAAGGCACTTTGTCTGTTGCACAGTTTTGTTCAAGAAAATCATCTGCTGTGGTATTAAACAGGCCCTAAATAAAGCCTAATTTCCTTGACCCTGTCAATATTTAGACCACTGATAGATTTTACATCTATTGCATCCCTCCAAAAGTCAAAACCTTGTACAGAGAGCTTGGAAAGGAAAGAAGCAGAGTAAATCAGCTTGGTGTCAGTTAACATATTTTTCTTTGCAGGTGAAGGTGCAAGACTATAATAAAATGAGGCTGGGTTTGACGTGTCATACCAAGAAAAATAGAGAGAGTTCTCTGCAAATGCTTTTGAACTATCCCTTGGTGGTGTAGGGCAATGTTCCCATTGTGTAAAGTTAAATGATTTACGAGGTATATTAGCCTTGTGTAGAAAATGATGACCATAATATAACTCATCAACCTTCCTTGCCGGAACAACCTTCACTTCTCTAGTGGTGGTGCGTTTTACTTGTATGTTGCTTTGTTTTTCTGGGAATCCTTCAATTTCTGTATAACAGACAAACGTTCATTTATGTCATACGGTATTTCCGCCACCACTGTGCTGGCATTATCGAGATCTGGAACCCACATCTTAACCCCAAACAGGATCCCATAAGGACTCCGACTGCCCAGGGCTTTTCTTGGCATATTTTTCAAAGCCCCCTAAACCCCATATAGCTGATGGACCCAACTGCGACCCGAGCCTAATACCCTTGCGTTTCCCTCGGGATGGTTTGGAGACTAGAAATGCAGGGTCACGCCCAAATTTCCCATGGCCTCTTTGTAAGCCTGAGATCTAAACGCTGGACCCTGATCAGAATGTAGTGTGCCAAACAAGTATGTCCCAATAAAGGCTTACAGATACTATATAACCGTTCAGGGGTTAGCCGATCGCTGCAGCCATACCCACAAGAATCAAGAGCAGGAATCCGCTGCCACCAAGATATACTTGTAAGCCCAGTCAGATGATAGTGGGCTGCAATGGTCCAAGTAAAGGCAAGCCAATGGCTTGTTAGAAATCAAAAGATGTGTCTAGGGTGGACGCGTCATGGTGGAATCCTTCATCTGATGACAGATGTTGCATCCCAGGACAAAGTCCTTGGTCTATTTGCAAAGACCCGACCACCAATAGCATTGCCGCTATAGTGAAACTGTAGCAGCCACCCCTGCATGTGCAGAAGCCAGACCCTCATGTGCAGCTAGAATTAATCCTAGTCTGCGATCACTGTTTGGTATCACTCTATCCCCTACTCCTGAAAATTGAACATATGGTGTGTTTTGTGCTTCAATCTTGTAGGAGTACTTGAGTGGAAAGCCTTTCTGCAGGTGTGTGTCATTGCACGCAGCATTGATGGCCACCATGATGTCTCTGTCTATTCTCATACTTGAACGAGTGATTGCAGCAACTGCTGTAGTGCGAACCATCACCTTTGCGGCTTCATCAGCCAGTGAATTCCCTGCAATGTGAATGCCAACATGTTGATGACTCAATATATGAATGACATGAGCCCGTGACAAGCATTCTTTCAGCTTTGCCACCTGTTCCCAAAGCAAATTATGATTCACTGTGAAGCATTTTGAATCCCTGAATCCATTCTGACTATAATAATGAAGATCCTCTTTATATGACTGTACACAATAATACAAATCACATAAAATGTGTGGGGAATCCAGGATCTGTATTTTTTAGCACCAGTACCCAAGCCTTAAGTTCTGCCAGCTGTGCCATGCAATCATGTGTAGGTTTTTTCAGGATGGAAAGTTCCATCATGCATACAACCTCGTATGACAGCGCATACAGCTGAATATTGGTGTTTGGTCCCTACAGCAAGCTGAGAAGAACCATCAATATATATGATGTAGTCATAGCGATCTAGAGGCATGATTTCATTAGGCAGAGGATATTCCTGTTCGTACTGGAGAAATGATTGTGTTTGTAGTGTAGGATAAAATCTATAGTCTACATCTGTTGCAGTAAGAGAATTTGCCCATTGTATCCATCTTGGATCTAGAGCTTTAGCATTTGGAATGCTTGGTCTGGTAACCGGCACTGCCTCTAAAGTCGGTACCTGGATCACGACAATCATTTGTTTCCCTTGAGCCAGGGCGTGCTCTCTCACGACAGCAGTCTGAACTGCTGTCACTAATTTTTCAGTGGGTGCAAAATGCATTTCTGCATTGCTATAGAGATGCAATTTGTATACAATCAGTATAGCGTCACCTTCATTGAACATAACGTTTGTGTACACTGATGCAACCGTGACTACACGGATCACCAGGTTTGTTGTATTTACACGTGTGTGAAAGGATTCGGAAGCTATCATGTATGGTTGGCCAGAACGTAAAATTTCTGTGTGTTCTTGTGTCCAATGTGTGCTTGAAAAATGTCTGAAGAGATGAGATCGTAGCAGGGTTTTACCCATTCTGCGTAACCTGGAATGGATGTTCTGCCAAAATTCATAAATCCTAATATGGATTGCAATCTTTTCAAAGTTGTTGGAGGCTGGAGCAATGCACATTTTTCTAAAAAATGTGTCGCCAGGCTCTTGCCCTCACTTGACAGCTCGTATCCCAAAAATAGGACACGGAGGTGGGCGATCTTTAATTTTTTTAAATTGAATCTATAGCCCATGTGAGCAAAACTCAAGATTATGTGGTCTACTCTGGTCAAGGGTTCCATCAGGTCATCATCCATCAAGTATGTCATCAACATATGACAATGCCTGATCATCAACGTTTTCAAGTAGTTCTGGGACACTGGCTGAAAACCGCCCAGGGCTATTCTATACCCCTGTGGTAAATGAGGCAAAATTGTTTCTGAGAACCGAGTGCCATGAAGGCTGTCAGATATCTGCATCCAGGCGCTATATTCTGGCAGAAAAATCCATTTGAGATTTCTAGCGTAGTTTTGTATTTATTCCACACAATGTTATTCATTAGCACAGCACTGTGTGCATTTTGTACTGCAAATGTGCGAGTAGCTGAGTTTATGTGTTTGTAATCCAATACTAGACGATATGATTGATCTGGTTTCATTACAGGAAACAGTGGATTATGCATTGAAGAGGTGCAACTTTCAATCACACCTTGATATTCAAATTGTACCAGTATTTCCCTAACTTGTTGTTTTGCTTCACTCTTAATTGGATTTTGTCTTTGGGGTTGTAGGTTGCCCTCAATGGAATGTCATGATAAGGTGAACCGTCATCCCACCCCACATGGTTGTTGTATAACGCGGGAGCTAATGCTAAAGCCCACTCTCTGGTGTATGAGTGTTTAATTGATTCTGGAACTCGGTCAGAAAAGGCTGGTAAAATCACTGTTTTCCCCTTTGGGCAATCCATTATGAAGTCAGGTGGTCAATCTTTTTTTATCAGTAGAATATCATAACCTTAAGTGAGTTCCTCCCAAAAAAGGACATTAATAAATCTGGGCACTTCTGCCTCCAACTGTAGTTGAACTTCGTATACATAATGTGTAACACTTACCCTGGTATCTGGTATTTCCACCATGATATACTCACTCAGTGCTACTCCCAGCAGACAATCCATCAGGTTCTGACAAACTATCCATGACTTCTTCCGTGCTGTCCAGCATTGTCAATGGCCACTGCCCATTCAGAAACAGAGTCCTCAAAATCTGGGGCACGTCTGACCTTGAGTCCGGCTTCCTTCTTCTTTTTAAATTGAGGTTTTTATGTTTTAAGCTTGTCTTCCTGTTTAATTATGTAATCAGACGAGTATTATGACTCCATTCTTGGTTTCATGTGCTCTTCTGATCTCCGCACTGACTGTCCTCCTCTCTCTCTGAACGTTTATCGAATGAATCCTAGAAGGAACAAGAGGAACGCCTATCAGGCGGTTTAACATTAACACGGTTACATAAGTTGTAACGTTTTTTGATAAATTCCTGTGTAAGAGACCCATTTGTGATTTTGTTTTGTCCTTGTTCTTTCTATTGTCCCACTTCTTCTTCGTCGAAGACTCGGGTGCTTGCTTAGAGTTATCTCTTTCAGAATTACTCTTTCACTGTGGTTTGTCATGTCTGGCTGCCAAATTTTCTCTACTCAGCGTAGCATGGGTTTCTTCAATAATTTTAGGTAATTTGTGCTCCTGCTTTGCAGAAGGTGAATCCCTTATGCGTGGTCGTATAGCTAACGCTGCTGCTTCCCCTTTAGTGTTACTCAACATTATGATGGATACTGCAGCAGAATTGCCCATCAGTTTCATCCCTAAGTCCAGGGCAGGTGCTGCCCCATGCTCATTCTGACCTGTATTAATACTTCAGGTAGAACTGCCAAAGAAGGGGTGCCATGTGTTCTTGTATATACTTCAGCAAAGACTGTGCCCAAATAGGCACAGTCTGCTGCTGGGGAACGATTGTCATTGGCAAGCAAATTGTTAGTATCCTGTGTTTTTTCTGCGGGCCCATATGGGGAAATACTGCTTAAAGCTGGTTTGTCTTCTGTGTGATCCAAAACGGAATTTTTTCCCTTTTAGTGGGAACTTTTCCCATTACTGCATTCAAAATGTGTGGGCTAATGTCTGGTTTAGTTAATTGTGGTGTTAATGCTTGAACAGTTCACACAGGTGTAAGAGTTAAGGTTTGCATCACAAATTGTGTGAGTCTCCGATAGATTGTTACTAGATTATTATATAATTCCCGCAGCTGGCCTGCGGTCAAGTTATTGATAATGGGATGCGGTGTGTAACTGGCTAGGACTGGCCATGTCGCTCCCTCATTGCTGAGTGCAGCCAGTCTCACGTCTTGTATACTATGGGGGGCTTTAAACCAATTAGCATGTTCTTGGTAAGTGAGAGGAAATTCTATCTCCTCATATGGAGTGTATTTATTTGGTATTTTGCCTGCTTCTTATTCATGAAATGCCTGTCTAGCATCATCTGCAGCAGGGAATGTAAGTGAGGAGTAAAATACCTCTGTTCTATATGCGTCATGTTCTAAGTTCTACCACAAATGTAACGTCCTCACCATCTAGTGTGAGGCCATGTTGTGTTAATTTTTGAGTGACTGCATGTCTGTAGTTTTCAGAAATGTTTTGTGCCATGATATGAAATGTGCCATGATATGTAAGAAATGGATAACAAAATCTGGCTAACACAGTGGGAATTATATCCTTTCAAGCTTGACTTTACCAACAGCCAATGTATAGGTTATACCTACACAGAGGATTTTCTCTACTATCACGGACCTCTTCGATTTAAAAGATGTGTAGGGATCTATGAGGAAGCACGATTGAACTGCTCAGTTGATCCATACAAAATAAGATACCAACCAACGCTGGGCGCCATGTCGTTTAGTTTCCACTAATCAGTAGGAACTGCACGTTTGTGGTCAACATAAACTTAGGATGGTGCCAGACTGATTCCATGCACCCACGCCGGGTATGTCGTCCATTGGACTGGCTAGCTCAATGTGCCACCATAAGCCCCCCTAAACCTAGACAGGGAGCGAACAGTTGTGGCAACTACTGAACATGACAACCATGTTCCCTCAGGAACTGTGGTGACAGACCTGGAACCTTTCGCTCTGACACTTGAGCTTACTTTCGCTCAGAGAAATATACAAAGAATACATGAAGGGATGTTATTGAACCACAGAAATTCTTATATAGAAAATATGTGCTGCAATGATCAATAGACAGAAGCAGCAAAAGGTATAATAGATGTCAAGACGGTGAATAAAACAAAGATTTCCACCATCTTGCAACTTATATATGCATTCATTTATATATAGTATTATAACAATCTAGTGTACTCCTACGATGCACACCCTAACCTACGTGTCTAAGGTGTAAATGTATGGTCTGCCAAGAAACCCCCTTCTGGATGATCTAACCCCCTTTACCTGGTGAGTAAGAAAGTAGGAGCTCATCTTGGTCTAGAACTGGACAACCCTCACGGATATGTCAGTGAGCTGCTGGGTGAAAGCTTCAGCATGAAGGGTCCCATCGAAGTCAGCAGAAGTATCTCCTCTGGTTGTACTTAGGAAACAAAAGGTTATATATAGAAAAAGGCCTCCTTGCCTTGGGCCGGGATTGTGATCAGGCTGCCATTTTTTGTATTCCACAGATAGCAATGTTGCATATGGATGTAATAACAAATACATTTGTATAATGTATGTGGGGTCCTTTACATAATGCCAAGGCAATGTGATCGCGTTCTCACAAAGTTCTCCATGTTAGCAAGGTTGGTGTTTCCAAGAAACTAGCCCAAGTGTAATGAATGCAAATGTGTGTCAAAGGTCGATGTGACACAGTGAAGGCAAATTTGGGAAAGAACCGTGCACATGTAAAATGGCACTTTTTCCCATTAGGCTGAACTCGGGCACATAAAGTAAAGAAGGCAAGGGCCCCCTGCTATAGAATGTTAGTTCCTTTAGGCAGGGATAATAAAGCAAATGTGAAGTCCTAAGGCAACTCAAACAATTGTCACAGCATATGATAATTAATACATTGAAGGAACCAAGATATACAAATATACCAAAAATATTTTATTGTCTTAAAAACACTACAAAAACCCTATTCTTCATGTGTCCAAACCTCACTTTGAACACATGATGTAAAATTTTGTATTTGGATCATGCACTTTGGATGTTATAGTTGGTTGCATGAACTATACATGCCTAGGGACCTCAATCTTTTCTGCACACAGATGCTAAACAATTAATGAGTTAGTATACTGAATAAGTTTATCATTTTGCTTCATAGAAGGAACCACATATTCTGTTTTATTATTTACAGGCTTCAAGACTTTTGACCTTGTGGCTTTTCCTGATAAAGGCACCTATGTTGCCAAAACGCGCGTAGATTCCATCTGATCTCGAGCCAAATTTTCAGTCATTGTTGTCTTGCCCTAGAGAATATTGTGTCTTCAGTGTTGGATTATCAATCATTACAGTGCTGAATCTACCAACATGAATTTGGATGAATAACCTTTTTTGAAACAGTTAGATCAGCAATTGTGGAAATCATCATTTGACTTTATTATACATTTTTTTCACGATCATTTGAATGTACACCAAGTATGAAAGTGAATGAGTGAGTGTAGACACGTATGGAGCAAGCATGGGAATTGATTCAACTATTGATCATGTCAATTGATATAAAGAATAGGGTTTTTGTAGTGTTTTTAAGACAAATAAATATTTTTGGTCTATTTGTATATCTTGGGGGCTCATTACGATGGCGGAACGATCGCCACCGCCGGGCCGGCGGTGGCGATCGTTCCGCCATCAAACTGAGATTTACTCACCTCCATATTAGGATGGCGGTGGGTATCGCGGCGGACGGAAAGTCCGTCCGCCGCTTTTCCGCCAGTGGCAATCGCACCGATTGCCTGGCGGGCAGAGCAGGGCCACTAATATGGTGGCGGTGCCTAGCAGGCACCGTCCGCCATATTAGGATGTGGGTTTTAGGAGGCCTTTCCATGCCGGCGATGCCGCCATGGAAAGGCTGGCGGGGATTGGGTTTGGGGGCCCGTTGCGGGCCCCCCTTGTGTTGGGGGGAGGTGTGGGTGCACTGGGGGGTACCCATGGTACCCCCCTGCATTTCACTGCACCATGTGGCAAGCACAGTGTAGTGCCTGCCACGCAGTAGAGTGAAATGCACAACATGCTCTTTTGGACATCGCGGCGGTGCTGCTGTCAGCAGCCACCGCTGCAATGTTAACTGTGCGGAATCAGACAGCAGCGGTGGCGGTCCCCTCCTAATCGGGTAGGCGGGACCGCCGCATGCATGCATGGCGGTCGGTTCCAAACACCGCAACGATGGCGGGCGGATCAAGTCCGCCCGCCATCGTAATCAGCCCCTTGGTTCCTTCAATGTTTGAGTTGCCTTAGGACTTCACATTTGTGAACTCGGGCACATGACATCATATTTAATATACATTTTATTTTTCTGTTGCACCTGTGAATTAGACTTATTTTTGTGTTCGCTATTGGTTTGTGATATTTAATGGCATTGACCATGAAATTCGGCTGGAAAATGCATTGGATTTGCAAATTTACAGTAGCTTCATTGGGAATGGTGTACATTTTTTAAACAGTAGCTACGAGTTTAGTCTGAGAATTCCAAGCAGAACTTTGTACAGTCAGAATATGGTGTTCTGTAATAAAAATAAGGCATCAAGGAGGGTGAGCTTTTTAGTAACAGCCATTTGTAATGTTGGTTGGTTAAGTTGCTGACTTGACTGGGTTTGAAAGGTGATTATTTTCAATAGGAGATAGAATAAAATACAATATTTGTTAAGAAAATAACACATTACTGGAAGTAAACAAGTATTCACTGAATAGAAATGCATACCTTTACTTTTAGCGGAAGATGTAACAGATGAAGCAGTACCAGACATTTCTTCAAGGAAAGACTTAACCTTTGCATCAAATCATTTTTCAGTTATCAAACCCAAAAAGTAAAACACGGCCTGTAAATATAAAATGGAAATTGCTAAACTGTGATTAAAAAAAGTATTGGAAATCAGTACTTGATTGCAGAACTGCTGTAACAGCTAGTAAACTATTACCTAGAAAAGTGTAACTCAAAATATACCTTGCTAGAGTTCATTGTTAAACAACTCATATTGTTTAACTGCTTCCTTTCTTTTTCCATTATTTTTTTTAGAGCACCTATAACATATGAAAGTGCAATGTTGCCATAAATCAAGATTCCACCAAATGTGTACAAACCATATGCAGTCTGATAAAATATATTTAACATTTAGGAATTTAACAAGTGTACTTATACTGTTAATAGTTTGCAGATGGAATACTGAGTCTCAAAAAGACTTAAAGATGCCACATACCTCCTAGTAAGGAGTCTAAAAAGATAATAATAAAATGTAACGTTGATGGCATACAATTTGCAGTACAGCTATATACATGACCCAAGCCTCTTTCTTCAATGGTTGAAACACATGGAAACCAAAACTTTTATACAATGGAGCATCTTAGCAGGCATATGCTAGAGGGTACGACTGATGCACAAAATATATGTGTAAATATCTACCCAATAAGAAATATAGTAAGTGGACTTTTCAATATATGTAAAGGAAAGATTGTAGAGCATTTGTAATGATAAACGCTTTTAACAATTTTTGGGTGCAGTCTCACCTTTTGAATGTTGGAAAGAAATGTCATCCCTTTCTGAGAGTAGAAAATATGCATATTTTTTGAGGGTCTGTAAATACTGTTAAATGTTTTCTGAATACTGGAAAAGATACAGATTTGTGTGAGGTCGCAATATGAACGTTGATTCAACAAAGTGCCGAGGGTAGCAGATGTGGCATCACACACCCTATGACCCTAATGACATGAAAGGAAGTGACATCATCTAACCTTTGCCTCAGAATCTTCAGAGGAAGTGATGTCACTTGACCTTAACCTGTGAAATATCAAAATAATTGACACAGACCCATAATAAGTTTGTGATCAATTTAAACACAGAACACTAGTGTCTCTTTTGGATACACAATGATTCTATCTTGTATGTCATACAGAGGCAGCTCACTCTATCACTATGGCCAATACAAAGTAGACAGTCTGCAAGTCTATTGGAGGGAAAGTGCATCGCAAACAGCTGCCTACCAAGGCTGCCCGCAAGAGCGCTCTTGCCACCGGCAGAGTGAAGAAGGCTCATCGCTACCAGGCCGGGTCTGTGACTCTCCGCGAGATCCACCGCTACAAGAAGTCCATTGTTAGGGTGCAGTCATGATCTTTTAAAGTGGTGGGATGTAGTATAGCACTTGTCCTAAACTGTACAGACCAAATAGAATGAGCTAAGCCTTTTATCAGAGGATTTTTAGGAGTTCTCACTCTGAGGAATGTTTGAAAAATGGGAGCATTTTAAAGCAAACTTTTCACATTAATTTTCTAAACAGCCATGGGCTCTAACAGTGCACTAATTAGATATATAAGTCCTTTCATGATGTGCCAAGCCAGTTCAATCTCACGATGCCCAGGATTTTACTCTTTTTTTTCCAAATATCCTATGGGTGTCCCCATATGCCAAAAATAACCTCCATTGTGCCGGGGCCATTATTTTGTCGTGGGTGCCCCCCCATATGCCATGGTGCCCCTTGATGGCAACAATTGCATATAATATGCCAGTCACAAAATGTTGCTATTAATGCTAGCCATATAACATGGGTGGCCACAATGTCAAAATGTACCCCTAGCATGTTAGGGCCACTTTTTTGTCATGGCTGACCCCCTCCTCTTTTCCACGGCTGTCCTACTTTATGCAAATAATCACCTACAATGTGCCAACACCAGCATTTTGCCATGGGCTGCCATATGCCAAGATGTACCTCTAGTATGCCAGTACCATTATTTTACCATGGGTGCCCATTATGCCAAGAATTATCTCCAGTATGCAAGCAGCAGCATTTTTTCGGAGGGTGCCCCATACCGAAAATTACCTCCAGTATGCCTGTGCCAACCTTTTGTCATGGATGTCCCGTATGCGAGGCATTACCCTTAGTATGCCAATGACAGTATTTTGTCACAGTTCTCAGATAAGAATTGGCTCCAGTATGACCGCAGCAGTATATTTCTATGGGTGCCTCTAAAAGCCAAGAATTTCCTTCGATCTGACAGGGCCAAAGGTCGACTCACAAGCATAACGCCACTCACTTGTTCTCACTCATTCACACTCATTGTGACTCTCATTCACTTGTACATACTCACACTGATTAACACTCCCCCTTACTCTCACTCCCTCTCCCTTATTCTCATTCTCATTCAATTTGACTAACTCATACTCATTTACTGACATTCAATCTTATTCACTCCCACACACATGCTCACATACAAACATATATGTTTGCACCTAAACACTCCCTCTGTCCCAAAAACACCCTCCCACCAGCACGCATGTACAAAGCAAACCTTAAAAAAAAAATGTACTTACCTCATCTGACAGCGAAGGTCCCATTCCAGCTCCTGATGCTCTGTTTTCCATTATACTAATGGCTAATAATATGCTATTAATCACTGTCACCGTAATAGAAATTGGGCCAAAGAGAATGATGGCGCAGTCTCTTTGTTCTTAGCACTGATTTTGCCACCTCTAAGGCCAGGAGTCACAGAGGCAGTACCAGGGGTCGCAAGGACAACCTAGGGGTTTACATTACGTCCATGGGTCACTAATGCTTTTGCAGGTGATGTGATATTATGTCTCTGTAAATCCCTTTATATATGTATTTCATGCTCTGTGAATCACAAATAGAATTTGGAATTATAAACTTAGCTATACCAATATATTGGAAAATCCAACCCTTCGCAAGTGCTTGCATTTCTATTGAGCCATCACAGTGCAGATAAAATATTCATGGAATGCACTCATATAGTTCAAGAGGACTACCCTACATCTCTTTGCAGTCAGCCTATATTGAGGGTGTCATTTTCACTTTTGTGTTGGCCTCAGTTAATCTGTCCACAAAAAAAAAAAAAAAAACTCACAAAAGAAAGGGGTGAGAGGAAAAAGCTGCCTCTTCGACCTCCCGCTCAATACTATGATATCACAAACAGAAGAGGGATAATAACACAACGTGCGGGTGGATGAGTGTAGGGGAAATGCACCAAATTGATAAAACTGCCCTCACACACAGCAAGCTGTGTCATGCTTCATCATAGGGCTGCTAACACACCTCCGCGTCAGCCAAACGCTGGAGGTGGAGCAATAGGGAAGGGGAAGACAATACAACATACAGTGTCCGATCACAGGTGAGAAAAAAGTGCAGTAAAAGTGATGTAAAACTGGTATCAAGGGATCCTAGTCATCAATTTAATATTAGGTCCCCTGGCCAGGTTTAAAACAAAGAATGTGGATGCTAGGTTGGGGAGCTTATAATGAGACGCCAACCCCTCCACTCTGCTAAAATGTCGACATGTTTCAGCCGGCACAACTAATACCCCGGCTTTCCTCAGGACTCTCACCACTGTGATCCCTGGGTGCTCACCCTCACTCCTTTGAGTCCAGAAGTAAAGGGGATGTCACCTTCCCGAGTCAATGCTCGGTTGCAAAAAGTTGTGGAGCCCCTCGCATTTAGAGAGGAACCTGTAAGTGATTAAAAAGACATAAATAACAAGTGATGTGTTGTGAGCTGTACCCTTTATACAACAATTAATAAAAAAAAAATTTTTTTTTAAATATATGGTGCATGACCACCACACCCTCATGTCGCCCGACTGTGATCCATGGGCGCATGCCCACACAATTTATTCAAGAGGGGGTTTATTCAACAATTTTATGACTCCCCAATTAGTCACGCTCAATCGTATTTGACAGAAGAAATGTTTTCCAAGCACTGAGTAGTAAACCAAGCTTATTGTAGTGCTCACTTATGACGTATCAAAAGATATAACATACATGGGCCTCAAGAGCTCAAAGATACCACATTCAACCGATACCAGTTATTTATTATGCTTACCGAGTTTATTGGATTTTTAAACTCGAACTGGCGGGGGAGTGAGAACAGCTTCCTATTCGCACTCTCTGTAGAGAAATAAAACAAGTAAAACAAGTATAAAACCCCATGACCGAGGTGGTCAATGGCAACAGCACTACCACTGCAAACAGGGAGAGACCCTCAAACCCGGGCGGCTTCTACCAGCATTATTTATGTCTCTATCCCTGTAAATTAGATGCCCGCTCCACGGGGTCTGATTAGAGACCAGCCAGTTACTTAGGTGCTATTACACAGAGGCCGTTATTCGAGTAAGTGAAGCTCCGGTATTTAGTAAATACATGATCGTTGACAAGTAGTTCAAAACCTCCCATCTAACGTGTTGTACCGAGTACAAACACACCCCCATCTCCTAGGCAGTGACCCCTCACATCTACCCTTCCCCTCACTCCCATATACTATCTCGCCCGCTTACTGCTTTCAAGGTCAGCTGTTGCCAAGACACAGTTTGTCTCTCCCTGTCCGCCGCGAAGAACATTTTGGCGGTGTTTCCCGAGTCCTTCTTGAAGGGAGTTGGCTCCACCCCTCGTGGCGTGCTCACCCATGTGAGCGGAAACAACCAGACGGCCACAACAACTAGAACGCTCATTCAGAGTCGTTCTCCCGAAACCACTTCCGCTATGAGTTCCACAGTAAATATACCCACTGAACCCAAAACATAAAATCTGCTGCGGAAGGAAGACCGGACCCCGGTTGGGCCGATCAAGGGACCATGAGTGAAAAAGACAGGCTAACAAAACATAACAGGGGGCAATCAGAGAGGGGTATGACCTACGGGAAAAAAGAAACTATATATAAAAAGTGATAAAAATAGTGAGGAAAAGGGGCAAGAAAAAACAGGGGGGGGTTGTAAGGAGGGGGAGGATGGTTTATTAAACAGGGGAAGGGAACTATTATTAAGTATTACTAGGGTGGGGTAGGTCTGTTAAAAAGGAGAAAAAATGTTTGAAAATCTAAAGACTCAACAACTCCACTGTCAGTACCCCAAGTTCTAGTTTATTGTTTTATGGGATAATCTGCAGGGAGTGCCCCACACAAAATGCTTCAAGACATCTACCAGAGAGAGTTCTGATATACTCAAGAACTTTGAAGACTATTCCAGGGAATATCATCATTCAATCCCCTGGAGAAACTCCGAACCCTATAAATCCACTTTTGCTCTCGCACAAACAGGGCTCTTTCTGGATTACCCCTACTCATGTTGATATTGGGTTTATCAATCACAGTCCAGAAGAAATCCTCAGCCGAGTGATTCTTCTCTCTAAAATGATTTGTCAATCTGCTCATAGTCCGTTGGCATCTAAATGTAGATCTGTGCTCCATGATTCTAGTTTTGACCCGTCTAGTAGTCATTCCCAGGTACACTAGATCGCAGGGGCACTTCAACATATAAATTACATAGGAAGAATTACAATTTGTATGTATACGCTGCTCCCACGGATGGGTCATACCAACATCTATTAATTTAGTGTTGGCTGTCAAGTGACAAACATCACACATCCCACATCTGGTGTGACCAGTTACTGGGGGAAGGGACCAAGGTAGACTTAATCCCTCTGTACCCTCTTGTCTCCTTCTGGAATTTCTCGATCTAGTATGCACCAGGATATCGTTAATACTCTGGCTCCTCCTAAATGAGAACAAGGGTTTCTCAAATGAAAGGCCATTAGAATTTAAGATCTTCCAGTGACGTAGAATGATTTTTTGGATGTCACTAGAAGCTCTGTTAAACATGGTAACACATACTATTCTTTCAGTAGAAGGTTTGTCATTAGGTTCAAGGAGTGCATCCCGGTGACAGTTGCTAGCTCTTTTTCTAGCCCTTTTGACCACTCGTAAGGGATAATTCCTTTGTAGGAGTTTCTTTTGCAGGAAATCTGCTTCCGACCCATAATCAGCTAAATTTGAGCAGTTGCGCCGAAGGCGCAAAAACTGACCCACAGGGAGATTCTCCCTCAGGGACTTAGGGTGAAAGCTTTTAAATATTCATGGAATGCACTCATATAGTTCAAGAGGACTACCCTACATCTCTTTGCAGTCAGCCTATATTGAGGGTGTAATTTTCACTTTTGTGTTGGCCTCAGTTAATCTGTCCACTACACTGGTACCTAATTCTTCTGAAAGTAATTAATTTATTTGTGTGACTGTGCATTTTTCTAGGAATTACACTATGTACAACATCATTATCTTCAACATTACAATCAATACTAAGGGCCATATTTATATTTTTCCAGGATGGTAAGAATAACAAAAACCAGCATTCCTCCCACTGCACCAATACCAAGTTTTCCCGCTGTTCTATTCACATTTAGGGAACTATTCTGTTACCAGTGGTAATCCCTGATCTATTGGCTTTTCCACCACAGGACCGCTGGGCCTCATCAATCATTTTCTCAGCAAGTGTCTGTCATGCAATGAATAACGGTCATGGGCACAAAAAATGGTAAAGGGCCTCCACATGCAGGATTAAATTGTCCTACATATATGAGGCATTTGGTCAGGAGAAAAAAAACGGCTTTGGGAGTATGTTTTCTTGGAACAAAAATACTTTGTCGAGCTGGCACTTTAAACATGGGGCCTATTCAACAAACATCGCGACTGTGAAGGGAGCAGCCATAATGTAGGCATCTTTTATAGCAGAGTGCCCCCCACCAGGCAGGCAATGTTAACAGTCAGGGAGATGGTGAAGTTTAAATATAGCTGACGGTCAACTGCCATGGTGGCAGAGATACTACCCACCAACAACTTGGCAGAATGGTAGGATACCCACTGAGGCATAAATAAGTTGGCAAATGTAAAAATCCAAACCTGTGTGGGGTCCGACAATGATCTTTAGATGTATAATGTTATGGGTATTTGTGTCGATACTACTGATATTATTGTAGCAATTTTAGTGTCTGCTCTAGTCTCCTTTTTGAGCTGACATGGAAATTCCATCAAATATTTGTTTCTACTGAAAATTGGTGTCTGTATGTGGAAGGTTGGTAGAGAGTTTGTTCAATGTTCATTTTAAAAATTATTTGTGAGAATCTTTCTTTTTATATATACAGATTGGTGCACTGCATGGCTTGTCCATTTTCATATTGGATGGTCAATTGTCAATTTTCTGGATAGTCTAAGGTGCTTTCTATATATGCAACCCAATCAGTGGCGGCTCGCATAGGGCGTGCTGCGGGCAGCGGGGTGGGGGAGGGGCAGGGTGGATGGGTAGTAAACTCGAAACACACAAGATGATGGACGGAATGTTGCACATTGGCAAACATTCACCCCCAGTCACAGATCTGGGTTTAATCCATCGTTATTTTGCTTCACCACGCCACCCCAGTTCAGACATAGCCATATGCAAATCAGTCTTGACCCTGTGCCTCATGGGAACAGTCCAGACCGAACTGCCAAGCCATGTCTTCCCTGGACCGGAATCAAGCATCCTAGGACCGGTTTCGGGCTTTCAGCCCTCATCAGCCAGTATAGCTTGACTCCAGTGGCATAGTGAGCACGGGACCCACGTCTGGGCATACCCTTCCCACTTAGGGCGAAATAGATTTAATAATTACTTTCCTCCGTTACGTCGTATGTCCAAGTTTACTACACCCCCACCCTGCCCCTCCCCCGCCCCGCAGCATGTTCTATGCGAGCCGCTACTGAACACAATCCAGGGAGATAATTGTGACGCAGTATTGAGTGCATGATAGTGTGCAACATTTATTATGCTTTATCAGAGTGGTTCTAGAGTGTATGCTGTTGTTTTGAAGACAGTGCTGATGGTCACGTAGTGCTTTGCCAATTATGGCCCGGATTGCAAAGTAAGTGAATATATGTGAAGGGATAAAGTGTGGCTGGAAATAATGTTTTCAAACTTATCACTGCACGTAACTCCGGCTATTACAAATTAATCCTTTTGCAAAGAGAAATTAATGGTTTAACCCAGTTTTTGGGGAAATTCCCCATTGTGTGGATTTTCACTCACTTTTGGAATCTGCTTTTGACATATGGTAAATGAGAGTGGAAGTAAATACAGATGGGGTGTACAGGGAGGCGGATTTGAGGAGTGGCAGAGGGAGAGAGAGGATGTGTTCCGACAGTGTAAGACTTACATGTTCCCCAGTGCCCCACAAAGAGGTCAGTCAGTTGCTGCTATTGCAGCCCAACCCCAAAGCAGTTTTTGGGCTAATAATATCAGGTCCAATGTTTCTAGACCCCGAAAACACGTGTGCAGAAACACAAGGGCAATTATATTTGGGTGGAGCGATATCACACTTAATCTTAAACTTAAATCAGGACCTAGGTCTTTTGACAGCTCTGGTGTGCCTACCACAGTTTAAAGATCTGTCTAGTTGTGCTGTCAGAGAAAGAGCATGTTTAGTTCTGTATAGACCAATTGTGTTTGTTGCATTTATATCAAACCAATATCCAAGATTATGGGCAATCAGAAGTATATTTGGTGACTGCTGTAAGGACTACATAAACAGAGCGGAGTCAATGGAAGTGTAGGGTAAATTGTGTCTAGGTGGTATGCGCCTGAGATTATTTAGACTGTTAGATAGAGCTGCTGTATATTCCTGTCTATAATTAAGCACTGTCCCTTGAATTGCAGTTGTTAGTCCTATAGGAGAAAACCAGATTGTGTTTGTTCAAAGCATTATGCCTAATTCTAGGGGCTCTATAGTTTATCAAAAAAGGAACAAGATTGCAGTCCTTAGACCCAGTACTAGAATAGTAACAGATAACATAAATCATGAGCAAGTTGAATTGGCAGGACATTGTGTGGGTCGCCATATAGAAAAAATAGGATGTGGAGTACTGCAGCATTGGGTTTCACTGATGATAGTGGTGATCAGAGTACCAAAGTAACAGTTGGTTCTTCAGTACACTACTGGGGTGCATTGAACATGAGACACTGAGTGACAATAAGCACTGGGGATAATCATGTAAACAACTTTTGAGTGAGAAGTATTTGATTTTGTTAGGGTTATTGTCAGGTTAATGTAAACAGAAGTGTGTTGAAAGCATTTTAGTTACAGTATTCAAATATGTTGTCTGCAAATTGATAAGTGTTGCCAGTAATGTTTCAATACGGAATGGATATAAAAGACAAATGAGGAGTCAGACCAACATCACAACAAGACAAGCTAATAGTGAATCTTTCTCATAGAGCCGTGTCTAACATCAAAATGGCTGTCTTGCACAATGATCTGGGCTTTGTGTCTACCCCTGGGATTGATAAATTTCACACCAACTGTGAGCTACATCAATTATTTTGGAAAATACATCTCAAAGCATTTTTCCAGGACAAACCCAATATTGGCACTCTAGACTCTGGTCTATGGAACCATTCCACCTTCACACCCACAACGAGTATGTTCCCCAATGAGATATTAACTTTTGAACAGAACATCCTCAAAGAGGTGAATACCTACACCGGCTGACCAGCTTTCCAAAACATGTCCAATTTAAAACAGACAGTAAAACAGTCTTTGGCAAATGACACACGTATTACCATAAAACCGGCTAATAAGGGAGGGGCCATCGTCATCATGACAACTACTGATTATGAGCATGAATGCCACCAACAACTCTCAGATAGGCGTTACTACACACCCATCATGCAGGACCCTATCAGAAACTGAGCACTATGATTGACTTCTGAGTAGCTTCAGCTGAAGAACAAGGATGGCTCAGTAAAAATGAGGCTGACTTCCTGATAAACACCAACCCCAGGATTCCTTATTTTTATACCCCCTCCAGGCAGACCTATCGTGTCAGGGATAGGGTCTCTACACGAGCCCCTTTCCACCTTCTGTGACTGTTTCTTACAACCCTTATTCACCCTCCTTTCTTAAAGTCACCAGGGATGTTCTTCACCTTCTTGACAAGATCAATGAAACCATGACCCCTGTTGATCCTCTAGTTACCCTTGACGTGGAGGCTCTATACACCAACATTCCGCAGGATGGCACCCTGGAAATGATAGAGCAGACCCTCCTGTCTGAAGTATGGACATCACCCACTCCAGTGAGTTTCATTCTTGTGTGCGCCACTTTGGCATTTTCAAGATCAGTTATGCCACCAAACAAATGGTACTTCGATGGGCAGCATATTCACCCTGAGGTTGGACTGTCTCTATCTGTACAACTTTGAGCAAAACAGTATTCTATGCGATAACAACTCTTACATTTCCCACATCATTGTATGGAGCCGCTACATCAACAACATACTTATCTTGTGGCGGGGTGACATGGATACATGCAATTCTTTCTGTGAATGGGTTAACACTCTGAACCCTTTTCTGAGATTTTCTAATAGCATCTATACTAAAAAACTTCCCTTCTTGGATCTGTTGCTCTTCCTAGAAGGAGGCTGCCTGCATATCACAGCTTACAGAAAACCCACAGACTGTAATATTCTTCTTTGTTATGACAGCCATCATCCTAAACACCTGAGGGACAATCTTCCGTTCGGGCAATTTTTGCGGCTGCGCCATAAGTGTAGTTCCACCAGCGAATATGATTCCCAAGCATGTTCTTTAACTGCCAACCTAGAAGCACGCCACTACCCCCCAATGTGGTTAAGGTGGCACGCAAAAGGGCCAAAAATAACAACAGGGCAGCACTACTAGAACCATGACTATGTACCCCAGAGAATATCTGCCTACGGAGATTATTAGCAGTTTCAAATTCAACTCCTTCTTATATAGCACATAAAGAGCTAGCAGTTCCCTTTATTGAGGACTTAGTGTCAGCCCAGTTATTGCATGGCATGGGATATCGAGTAAAACTGGAACCAAATTTATTCAGGAAATTATAGTGGATTATTTGACCCTTGACCATGGTAAAAAATGCCATGGGTAGCATATGTTAATAACCTTCTAAAGGAGCTTGATGACAATGTTGACATTAGTGATTGTATGAAAGTCCTATGTTATAGTAAAAAGGAGTTGAAGACAGGAATTATAGGTGCTAGAGAATCCTTATGAGAAACTCGTGAATGTTTAAAGACTACAATATAGATTTACTGTGAAGAACCATTTGAGCAAGAAACCAAAAAATATCTGCTAGGGGTACCAAACTTACAATTTACCAGACCACGAACGGGTAGTCTCCATTTCATGGTAGCTTTTCCTGATATGGGCAATCGGAACCAAAAGCTAAAATCTGCCCATGTGACGGCAAGTCGCATCAGTCAACTTTACATTTGAACCTTTTTGCAATTTTTATAGGGATATAAGGAAGACAATTTTATTCCCCCTTTTTTATAATGAGAAAATATATTTTTATAAAGACACATTTAACTTTATTTGTAGTCTGGAAAATGAGGGAGTATGTTATGCTGTGGCCTCTATGTTCAATTAGTCATTAAATGAAGGAAAGCTAATTCATATCTTGAGGCCTTAGTCTATGACATTGTTTAAAGCTTATATTCATGGTGTAATTTCTTTCCACTACATTTCAGGCTAAGTATTGGATGAGAAGCAAAATTAAATGATTTGTTATCCATATGTTTAGTATCCTTTTATTTCCATTGCTTTTATTGTAAATCTTTTTAAAGGGAATATTACATTTTTTTAATTGATTTTAACTTCTTTTAAGCGTACATCAGATGAAATTTATTTTCTGTAAATTGTGGCAATGTTATCCAATGTATGATGTATATACAGATGTATTTTTGTCTGCTTTTATGGTTTAAATTTAAACCGAATAAAGCTGATTGACTGACAGGAACTGAAGGGTAAGTGAAGAGTATAGGAGAAGAGGCAGAAGGGGTCTTGTGAACCTTCATTTTGTCTGTTTAGCATGTTCAACTGATGCCAAAGCTATTGAAAATGCATATGTGTATTGAGATTTGACACTATTGAGTGACTGGTAACATGAGAGCTATTAGCTTGGTTTCTCCGAGTAGGTACTCTGCTCTCTTCTAGTATGATCACACCACTAGCCATGCACATTATTCAAAATGTTTAATATGTTGACACCCTGACGCTATAAATAATGTAACTGACTCAGACATTATATGCACACTCCAAATCCCAAAGGACACATATTATGATAAATACACCAACTCTTTCACTAGTAGCGACTAGTTGTGGCCAATTAGTCTGGTCATGGCAGGACTTACATCCCAGTTAACACACATCCTGGTGATTGAGAGTGTATCCTGCTCTCACTTCTCATGATTGTGCTAATACGTGGGAACTGCCTGATTGCTATAATGTTTAAAATGTTCAAAATGTTGATATTATGATAACCTGATAAGTTGATGTTATAACTAATCTTTACGGACACATACATCATACCCACGCACTGACCCCCTAAGATTACACACTATCAATTGCAATCTAACCGTCTATCTATCAACACAAACAACGCACCTGGATACAGCCATAGGCATTCAATACAATCCTTAAACCATAATAGGGTGTGACGCTGCAGGATCTCAGAACCTAGGCTTGACCACTCGTGACTCCCACTGCCTAACCTCAGATAGATCCTCTCATGTACCCCTCCCGGGTACCTAGTAAACTACATTTGACTTTCAGACTCTCTCTACACCATCTACTACTCTCGCTCTACATGCTGTCCCTCTTTTATTATATCTCCTACTGATCTATTCTCTTGCTCTATGCACTATCCCTCCTTTATCCTATCCCCTACTACCCTACTTTTTATCCCTCTCCTTCATCTAGCTACCCTCTACCCCCTCCCTCACCCCCACCCTACCCCCATGCCAAACCCTATCCCCTCAATCTCCACCACCCTATGAGCCCCACTCCTTTTCTTCCACCTAATACCAACAGACACCCAATCAGGAACACTCCCGTTATGTCCCACTTTTTAATAGGATGCACAACATGCCTAATATGCACAACATAAAAGTACTCTCCTTAAACGTGAAGGGATTAAATGATTAAACCTCCCAACTAAGCGTCAACAAATCCTAGACTACACCAGTGACCTTGTACTTCTACAGGAAACTAAAGTGGTTTTGAAAGAGGCCAACCTCCTAAAGAATGCATTTGTTGGAGACTTAGCATGTGCACCAACCACCAATAAAATAAATGGACTAATTACCCTCATCTCCAAAACCATATCATCCTCAGAAGCAGACCCGAAGGCAGTTGGCTGCTCACTAAGATACAGAAAGACAATACTTAAATTACAGTAATGAACATCTACGCCTCTAATAACGATGACCCGCCATTTTGGGTAAGCCTTAAAAAAAAACTTTCAAACCTGTCTCCCCAGTGTAGACTCATCTTAGGATGAGACTTTAACTTCCCTTGGGATGCCATCCTGGACAGAAATGCGGCCTGTAAGTTCAAACTCAACAAGTCTCATACACAGATGCTAAATATGTGCAGTTCACTAAAACTAAAAGACATTTGGAGACTATTCAACTCCACGGGCAAAGAATATTCGTTCTTCTCCCACCCACACAACACTTTCTTCCGAATAGACTACATCCTAGTTGGGAAACAACATGTCCGAGCCACTTCCTCCTCTACTATTGAGCCTATACTTGTTTCAGATCATGCTTGAATTTCCCTCCTGTATAATACTTCATGCAGAACAGCACGCACCAAAACATTGAGAATGAATGAACTTCTTATGGGGGACCTTAACTTTAGAGAAGTAGTTAAAAACTAAATTGAGAATTCCATAGAATTCAATAGGGACTACGACCCTAATCCCCAAATCATCTGGGATGCTCTGAAATGCACAACCAAGGGTCACATGATTAAACCTATCGCTAAGAAAAACAAACTTGATAATAAAACCCTCAACCAACCACAACTCATTATAAAAACACTGGAAAAAGACCTTAAACAATCCAAAGACATGACACAGTTAAACAGTCTCACCAAACTAAATCACAACTATAATAAGATCTTGAGCAATAAAGCTCATTTAATAGTCCAAAGATATAAAGGCATCAACTTTTGCGGACATAACAAAGCCGGTAGCATTCCGGCCTCCTATTTAAAACAAAACCATCAGAAAACAAGAAGAACCTCTATTACTAACAAACAAGGTATCTCTTCGACGAATCAAAAAGACATCTTGGACACTTTCGAACAATTCTATGTACCGTATACTCCAAAAGTAATAACACACCCTATGAAGCGTGCCAGGAATACCTCAACAAAATTAATATTAGCAAGCTAGATGAAGTGACAAAGCAATCCTTAGAACACCCGATCTCCCGCTACAAAATCCTAAATGCTATTAAGAAGCTGAAAGCCAGGAAGGCCCCAGGCCTGGACTGCTTCCCAGCCTTCTTTTACCAGACCTGGAGTTCATCCCTCATTACTCAACCAGAGGACCTTTTTACACACTTTTCTTCCACAGGCAACGTCAGAGGCTCCGCTGCTGAGACAACTATAATAGTTATACCCAAAGAAAGAAAAGACCCTTCCAACCCCAAAAACTATTGCTCCATATCCCTCATAAACATTGACTGCCTAATATATGCAAAAATTCTAGCACTCAGACTGGATCCCATTCTCAAAAAAATAATACACCCGTCACAATCTGGCTTCATTAAGAGGAGATTCAGTGCTGACAATATCATACCTTTTAGTCACATCATTCAAAAAGCCCACCACCTTACCCAGCCTGCCTGCACGATAGCCTTGGATGCAGAGAAGGCCTTCAACAAGGTTTTGTGGGCCTTCCTCCAAGTGATGCTCAACTCCCTATTTAAAATGATCCTCACCTTATATAAAGAACCTAAAGCCAGAGTAATTATCACTGGGAAATTAACCAACACCCTTAAAAATCTTGGGGGCCTAAACCTTTCAGACTACTGGAGATACCAACACACTTTCCTAGTAAAACAAAGAAGCCAATGGTTTCTTACTACTAACAACACCTCCCACTCCTGGCTCAACATCAAAAAAAGAACTGGCTAAACCATTATCCCTCGCATCCCTTATAGCTATCAAGAAAAACAGAACAGGCTATTCTGGTAACATACTATCATGCACAGTACAGGCCTTAGGCAAACAATTTATAACAAACTGCCTAACAAAATGCAATACTCATACTTAGCCTCCTTATGTCACAATGAAAACCTGAAAGTAGAAGGTAGAATGCTATTTATGGGCGCAAAAGCGCATACTATAGGTAGGTGATATTGGTTCCCCGCTCAGAACCCAGAACCCATACCATTCTCCACACTCAAAACTGAATTCGACCTCAATGATGTGGGCTTCTTCCACTTCTTAAAAATTAAATCACTTATAGATAGACATAAATTGCCAGGCTCTCCCGGCCTACTCAAAACACTAAATACATACAGCAAAGGGGGACACCTGGCATCTAAATTATATGCTCTCCTCTCTCCCATTAAATCTGTGCTAACCAAACCCATCCAAGATAAATGGGAAACCATAATTTCTGATCCTAGTGACTCCTTACTCGACATTCCTGTCACTTCCTGACACTTGCTTTTGCTCTCCTTTCACTGTCTTTCTCTCTTCTCTCTACCTGTCTCACTATTTTCTTTCACTCTACACCCACGACACACAAATAAGACACCATACAGTCCTCGCCTAGCAAACAATCTTGCCCTTTCACCATGCCAACATTAGCCAACCGAATCTCACATTAGCATTCTCACACGTCCTATCCACTAATATGTAACACTCATTGAATATAAAATATGCTGTTGTTTTTCACACAGCTTATCGGTATCACCCTTGAGGTGGAATGCTTTAGCTGTACTTTCTTACCTGTAGTTTCCTGTGTTCATAAAATCCTAATAAAACTTTTCTGAAGTAAAAATGAATGCTCATCATCAAGACACCGATTAAAAACATTACAGAGTAATCGATTTGTCAATTACGACTTTTTCGGTCACAATCATATAACACTTACACATGACTTTCTGACACTACCAGTCCAACTGTCATATCAAATTCATGGTCTTAAAAATAATACTGCAACAAGCAAGAAAGTGATGGAAGGAATGTTAACAGATTGCTCAGCAGCATTCTAGCCAATCATTTTTTGCCCAGGGTTTCTCATTATAGAGAGACAAGTCAATGCAAATCAGCCTTGGTCCCGCTCTATATGACGAATGCCTATAGTGCTGGCATTTTCACAGATGACATTGTGAAGTAAGGTTGTAAGATTCCTAGGATTCACTTCTGAATATTTCCAAGGGTGACAGTTAAACCGGCAAAGTGAAATAGTACTATGGCCCTGAAAACTGTTCTCAAAAGTTTGTTTGGTATAAATAATTCTGAAATGTGTGAATTTGCTCTTTAGCAGATTTAATCCATGAAAAATCTGTCCACCAGGGTGAGCTAACATGAATTGTCAAAGACCCATAGCACTGATTTACTATTAAGATCAGTATTTATTAACTCGCTTTTAGATTTTGTAATGTGCAAAATGTATAAAATGTCAATCAGTAGTGATTGTATGACCATATATCAAATAGCTAATTAAATAATTACTGGCATAATAGTTGTAGCATTCTTGTACAAACAGCATAAATTAAAAGAAAAAAACTTGAGAAAGAAGAAACAACCTCACCCTGATGTGTTATTAAGCAGTATTATATACGGATGTACAGGAAACATTCTTAATGGCCATATTAGAAAGTAAATAGTCCGGTTTTTCAACCTAGGAGATATGATTACTGTGAAAGTCAGGTTAAGTCTTTTGTGTTGGTTGTGAGTCATTTAACTGTCATCTCAATTGATTGTTTAAAGTGTTGTCTGCATACATGTGCTAAGTAGTGTTTTGGGTTTGAGTGATGTAAGCCACTTGAGCATACAGACATTAACAGTACTGAAGAGAGAAAGCAGCTACCTCTGGTGACCTACATGTAATGCTGGCAGGGATAGAAAGACATTGCCCTTTGTGAGGGCCCTCTGTGACTTGTTATGTACGGTGTTCAGAAACTAGCAAGTGAAGAATCCTAGGCTTCCAAAATAGCTATGGTCTATGCTACTCTCTCAAACTGTATGCCTTGATCTATATATAATCAAAGGCCCCATCTAAGTCCAGCTGTATTAGTGTGCTGCCATTGCCTTTATTTTGATGACCGGGAGCTCATATTTCTTGTTAAAGTTGTGGACTTGAGTTCCATGTTGAGTTCAATATACTGATTTGTATTTATCCAGTGGCTTGCATTTTTCAATGTGTGGGTAAAGGTGGAGGTGACCAGTTTTCAATGGTTTGCCACTGTATGGTACACCAGATATTGGACTAGGTCTTGGGATTGTCATTGAGCTGCTTTAGGAGTGGTGTCATTTCGGTTGAAAGTCTGGAAACAGATACATGCTATTTTTCACACACAAGTCCCTTTTAAATTCAGAAATATATTTCTAGGTAGTATCTCAGGTCTTCTCATTCAGCTAAAGTTGATGTACTAGATTTACTTCTTGCAGTTTGTTTGAAAGTGGGTTAGTTGTAGGGGCAAGTATGCAGATACCATAAGGCCATCAAAACGGTATAGGGTCCAGTAAAGGTCTCAGAAAATTAGCCCCTTGCTCAACCCTTGGTAGCTGACAGCAAGCAGTCAGGCCTAACTTAGGAGACAGGAGTGTAAAGCATTTAAAAACACCAATACATAAAATAAGTAAGACACAACACACAATAAAACTCCCTCACCAATTTATACAAATAGAAAATATTATAATGAACAAATAGACACCAGAACAACAAACATCCAATGTACAGAACCGGAGATATAATTTTTTAAAGATTAACCACTTTATAGAGCTTAAAAAAATATAGCACCACTCAAGGACATCTGGTCACGCTTGACCAGGACAAAGTCTAAGTTTGAGGTTGACCCCGATGGAGCCCTGGTCAGATACACTAAGCGGGAGGCCCCGATCAAAATGTTAACTTCACACTTAAAAACCTTTCTGGAGCTTTTTTCTTCCAACATCGCTCAACCTTCCACAGCAGGCCGGATTCAGTGAGGGTTTGCCGGCTTGACTTTCTTCGAGGCCCTGGTCAAATCTGGAAGGTAGTCGGCTTGACTCTCACCGTTGGGTCGGTCGTTTCATGGAGCTTTTTCACAAAAGTTCGCCAAAGGTGTCCAAACTTCAGGAGGTGCTTCCTGAAGGTCTCCTTGCAGGTTCAAAGCATCCAAAACACCAGTCTAAAGGGCAGGAATCTCCTAGAGGATCTCTGGGATGTCTGGACTACAATTCCAACAATGCACCTGGCCAAATCATTAAAAGTGTACTGGACACACTCCAGGGTGGGGACTCTTAGTGTGGAAGATGCAGGTAGACTCTGTTAACCTGCAGCTTGCAGGGAGTCCACTCCTTAATTCTTCTTGAAGGATGGCACAGTCCCCAGGGCGGTGGTACCAGATTGTGCAGCAGGCTCAGTCATTTAAGGTGCAGGCCTTTGTGTGCAGATCCAGATTCTTCTCCTTGCAGTTTCAGGCAGCAGACCTGAGAGACTATGCAGCTCTCTCCTATTTATTTGTTCTGGGGCAACAAGCAGGGGGGCACCTCTGTCCAATGAGATGCTGGAGGCCACCCAATAACATGACAACTTCCTCCAAAGTGTGGCATCTTCTTGTCCCACAAAGCACTGCACTTCCAAAATCCAACATGGATGATTTTTCGCCAGAGGAGTAAGAGCTGGGTAAACCAACCCACAGTGTGCCTCATTTCCATGAGCTCTCCTCCCCCTGACCTCTGCAAATTCCTGTCCTAAGCCTGCCATCTGCCTGGGGCACAGGATGTGGGGGTAGGTAAGTCTGGCATTCCTTAGTGATCTGCTCTTTCTTTGAGCTCAGTTTGATTTATCGAGACCCTTCTTTATGACCTATCCTCCACAGCTTCAGAGCTGCCTCCATCAGATAATCACTACTCCAGCAGGGCCACTTATCACCTAATAAAAGCAGCCTGGCTAAGCCTGATAAGGCTGACCAATCAGCAGAGAACACTTGAAGGCTGGATTTTGGCTTACAGAAGATAAAGTTCTATAACTTATCTTTTGTAGTAGTTATGACAAATTCAACTGTGGCAAGATGCTGCATTTATCATTACCAATATTTTAAGTCTATGGATGATATTTCACTCCTTTCCTAGCAATAGTTATACCTAAATAACATATTACAATGTTAGCCTACGGAGCTAAATATCTACAATGGGGGAAACATGAAAAAGGCAGTTTTACCCTCACCAGGGCATGTAAAACATCTTTTATAAGGTCCCTGCTTATAGTTATACTGCCCCCCACCCCTGGGACACCGAGAGGAGACCTTGGCGGTGCCTAATATGTACAAATAAGGTAGGTTATTCCTTATAAACTTCTCATACCACCAAAGTCGAATTTGCACACAATTTACTTTTAAAGACAGTCTGCGAAGCCAGGCTGCCTTTAGAATGACAGCAGGCAGTCAGCAGTGCATGCATGCAGGTGCAGGAAACCTGCTGGGCCTCAAAATGTCCATGCCCTACTATATACTAGGGACTTATAGGTAGTTTGAAACCCTTAGCCCTATTATAAACTAAGGACTTATAGGGTATGTCAATAAAAAGTATGATCATTTACTTTTAAAGACAGGCTGCAAGGCATGACTGCCTATAAAAGGACAGCAGGCACACAGAAGCGTACACATGCAAATACAGGAAATATGCTGGGCCACTAAACCTCCATGCCCTATTATATACTAGGAACTTATAGATAGATAGCACCCCTTGCACTATCATCTAATATGGACTTATAGAGTCTGTCATTGCCAATTGTAAGTGTACCCTATTACATGTACCTTTTAACATAGCACTCGCCCTGGGCCTAGTTGGCAGAGCCCAGGGTACAGTCAGAGTCAGTTACTACCATTATAATTCAGCAAAAAACGGGGGTGAACGGGGCAAAAGGATGACTTTCCAACACAGTTGCCTTTCAGCAGATCACTAAATCATGGAACACCTCTTCCAATATATCCTTTCAAGCCTGGTGCTATGGTGCTTGCTATAATCATAGATTAGACATATCATATGTCAGCTCAAAATCTCTTGCCATTAAAAGAGACATTCTTTGGCTTCCTGTGACGTCTTTCTTGGACTCCTATGCAAAATCTGCCTATTCACATATTCTTTGGAAGAGGTGCCCAAGACTTCATGATGCTTTACTAATGTTACTTATATTGTTAAATATTTCATTATTTATGTACATTCATTTCTTATATTTTAGCAAAGATGTTGTATTTCTGTAACATTAATAGGGTACAGATATATTATGTTTGCTCTTTTCACTTTCCATCTTTCCTTTTATTTTCTTTCTTATTATTTTCTCTTTCTTACTGCTTCTTCCAATACTCTTCTAATCACAATGTTTCTACATGATTGTATATTCATCTATTATATTGCATAGACTTCTAAATAAAATGTATCTTTAAAGCTTAAAAATAATAGGGGTTATGATTGCAGGAGCTTCATCTGTTGATAGCAAGTCATTATTAATTTGCTAGTGAACGAGGCATGCAGATGGAGGTCTATATTGAAAGTTGGGGTGAACTTTGAGATAACCGATAGTTGTGCTGAAGTGAGGCACACTCTTTCTATGTCTCGATTAAAGGCAATGGACCACCATGACTATAATTATTAGATATTGCCTCAAATATAATATGTTTCTTTCCAAAGGAAGCCCTGATATTCTCACATAGTCAATAGTGATGAGGATGGGTAGAATGTAATTGCTTTATAGCTGTTAGTTCTTTGTATATTTTGATTAATAGATGCATTTTCTTCTTCTGTGAACCAAGTCTGGAAATTAGACGGCTTTTATCCTAAAATGGCCCTTTATTTATTTTTTAGTATCAGTGAGCAATTTTTTGTGATTTTCATGAAGAAGTAATTTTTTCCAGTCATGTATGAAAGCTTCTTCTTGTTTTTCATTAGACAGAGGTACTCGGTGAAACAGTTTGCTATACACTTTGGTAATTTTGGCTTGAAAGGTATCATCTGGACAGCTATGTTGGTGAACCTCTGTCTTGGAGTTCAAGTTGAGTGCACTTCAGCTTGGGTGTCAGGGGGAGAGTCGATGCCAGTGTTTCTGGGTGGATTTCATTTAAGTTTGTGTGTGAATTGTGTACTGATCCACCCATTTTTGTTTCACTGCTAATTTCATCTACAACGCCATGTTTACAGGAAAATTACATGACCAAGACAATGCGGTGTACTCTGAGATTTTTAGATTTGTTGTCTTTTAAACGGGCGGTTCCATTTTCGCTTAGTGAGTGGGTTGACTTCTTCAGTATTTGAGAAAAACCCTGGTTTTCTGGGTCTTTAATGATGTCTTTTACAAATGTGCTTGTGGCATCATCTGCCCATATCATCAGATCCCCAAAAAGCACATATTAATGTCCGGATGTAATTGTTAATTAGAAAGTGTAATAAACATTGGAAAATATTACAAGTACAAAGGATTGAGAAGATAAATTCCTTGTAAATACATGTATATGATTATGCAAAATGGCAGTATAATGTTTAATCCATCCCATTTATTAAAGGATGTCTAACCTTTCAGGGAGTGAAGAATTCTGAAAAGAGAATAAGTGTGACTTTAAAGAAAAATAATAGGGTCCCGTTTGTTGGAAATCGAGTTACTGTTAGGGAGGGGGGTGAAACTATTTTCAAACAGCAACCAAGATTCCTGTCATGGTGAAGTCTGATAGTGTGGCACAAAAGCTATCAGGCTTAACTTAGAGGCAATGTGTTAAGTATTTATGCAGCACTTCAAACAGTAATAAAGTGAAAACACTACACAAGAAAAATCCCACACCAATTTATAAAAATAGAGTAAAATGTAATAAGTTAACTGAGACCAATACAACAAAAATCCAATCAGTAGATCCAGAGATCTGCAATTTTGAAAATGTCAGCTATGCATAAAAGCTAAAAGCACAAATCACCACGCACGGTTTTCTGGTCATCTGAAACTGGGTGAAAGTCACAAGTTCAGGTTGACCGCAATAGAGCATGGATCATATACCAGGAACAGGTAAGTCTCGCTGAAAGAGTTACCTTCAAAAGTCCAGCGTGAAGAGTTTTGTTCACAGTGGAGGGGGCCTGGAGGTGCAGGGAAAGATCGTGGATGGTTTTCGTGGAGTGCAGGCTGGGCATCGTGGACAGTCATCGCTGTAGTGCAAAGATCCTGTCAGGTGCCGTGGAGATTTGAATTGCCAATCACTGTAAGCTGTTGATGCTGTAGCGCAAAGTGCAGATCTCATGTTGCCGGGTGTTGTTGGTGGTTGCTGTGGCATGAAGAGTCAGAATCACGGGAACCGTGCATTAGCTGGTGGCACGGACAGCAAGATCTTGGTGCAAACAGGCCCGTTTGCGGTCATGATGAGCCCGAAATTTCAGGATTTTTCTTTTATTTGAGAGGGAACTCACTGATACCACACCAAGGGTTCAGGATCTGAGGGACACCTCTTGGGGATCAGGAATGTACTCCACCAGAGGTCAGCAGGGCTCCAGTAGGTCCAGGCAGCAGGTCAGCTGGGCTGTGGGCAGTTGCAGGGAGTCTCTGGAGCTTTTTTATGTCCTTGTAGCTCAGAACAGGAGGTCAGTCAGCTGACCTTAGGAGTCTCTTCAGCCTGGGATGAAGGGTGCACGTCCTCTCTTTCTTCTGAGCAAGCAGGGCACCAGGTAGCAGGGCAGCAAAGTAGCAGTTCACCTGGCAGCAAAGCAGCACAGCAGTCCTTCTGTAGTATCCACAGGTCCACAGGGGTACTGCAGAGATGGGATTTTGGATCAATTATTCACACCTAGTGCTAACTTTGAAGTTGGAGAATGTTCTGGAGGTTTCCACCCCCACAGATGTTTGGAATTTCCTGCCTCCCTGCCCTGGCCCCAGCTTGCCTGGAGTCACAAAAGACTACTATCAAAACAATTACTGAGCAGAGCCTGTGTGATGTGCAAGTGTGGTAGGTGACATAGCCTTCCCCTTTTCAAGTCAGAGATGGCCCATCCTGCCAGCTACTATTCCCCTTTGCCTGATTTTCTGGGAGCAACACACAAAGACCAACTGCCAGCCACATCTAGTCATCCAGGATACAGGCTGCAGGCACCAAATGGTTGGGACAATAAAACGTCAACTTTCTAAATGTGGCATTTTCAGAATTGTGACTTAAAACCCTGCTTTACCATTATACATTTTACATTACAATTCTTTAGACAATAACATTGATAATTCATGCCTACTCCCAACTGAAAGTTATCACTTTTTAAATGTAATAGGTTAACCCAATGTTATCCTATGGGAGAGGCTTGCCTAGCACCAGTGAAAAAACAAAATCCTGAGTTTTCCTCCACCAAGACATGCAAAAGATAAAAGTACATATCCAACCTTTAAATTCCTTGCACCCTGCGGACTGTCTAGGGCCTACCCCAGGATGACATATGTATTAAAAAGGAAGGTTTAGGCCTAGCAAAAGGTGTATTTTGCCAGGTCAAAATGGCAGTTTAAATCTGCACCAACCCTGTCCAGTTTTGGGGCCCTAGGATATCCCCCAGTGGGCTTGCAAGAGGAGCAGACCTCCACAAATGTAAATATGAGCTGGAGTGCAATAATAACTGTAGGGGTAAGGTACCCACCTCTGTCCCCACAGCTCCACAGGGGCCAGAATGGGGAGATAGGTGAGTTGGAGCCTCTACCGGGAATCAGTCTCATCAGTTCTCCATTGCAAGCTGTTGGATGGGTACTCAGCACCCCGAGGAGGCAGCACTCTCTGCGGCTTGGCTCTCCCCTCAGTAAGCTGGATCAGACAATCCCGGAACTTCAAAGGTGCAGCACATCCAGCCTACTTCCCCAGGCTCTGTAGGACACAAGTTGGGACTCCCAACAGGGAGCACTGGTGCTTCCTCAGTTCACCCATTTCACCACTAAGCCCCCCAACAGAGAGAAGGTATGTCCCACGTTTACTCACAGTATAGACCTTAATCAAGAGGGACAGGCCTCTGCCATCTTAGGTGGTGCCCTGCAACATTAAGGAATACAAGGGGTGTGCAGTTCCTAAGGGTGGGGAAGAAGGTCTTTTCTAAAAAGTGCCCTCACACACCCCGAAGGATGTCATGCTTCATCATTGAGCCTTGCTCCTCGTCGGGCCGACACTGCAGTGCCCGATGGGCACCCGAAAGGGGCTCTTTGGCGGAGATCTTTTTGGATGAAGCCGTAGGGTGAGTGCGGGTGGGTGCGCTTGGAGTGCGGTGAGTAAGTGAGTGAGTTAAAATAGGTCTAGGGCCGTCCTAACTAAATGTATTTATTCCCAGGGGGCACTAGCCTAGTTAAAAGTAATCTGCCCCAACTGGATATAATGTTCCTATAGGGCTAGTGTGGTGCATAGGGTCGACATGTTTCATGCCAGATTAGCCCCTAACGGGTCTGGTGGCACTTCATCACGACTAAAGAAATAAAAATTGGGTAAACTTTTGCACTACCGCAAGACTGGTTCAGTAGTTTTCAGACTAGTAACCAGAAGCAGTTTGACGCCCCGGGTTGAGTGATCCCGAAGTGAGAGACCTAGGGGAAATGGGGAGGGGAATAAAAAGAAAAGGAAACAGAGAGGACCAAGGTTTTGTTAAAAATCCATGACACAGCGTGCAGTAATTATGCTACAAGTGACTGGAGTTTAAAATTAAGTGGAAGCGCCAGTCTTGATTGCCACGGTTAGATGATGCACCCGGGGC
This sequence comes from Calotriton arnoldi, assembly GCA_963921515.1. Lineage (NCBI taxonomy): Eukaryota > Metazoa > Chordata > Amphibia > Caudata > Salamandridae > Calotriton > Calotriton arnoldi. The sequence goes on along the minus strand of CAWUFW010003005.1, from coordinate 340,414 downwards.
TGAAAGTAATCAGAGAAACACCAGAGATTGTGTTGGTGGTGGTGATTCCAACCTAGCATGAATAATTCTAGCAATAGCTAGAATCGTGGGAGAATCTTCAACGACGTGTAAATATACATGGTGACATTATGGAGTCATGTCCCATGCATGGTAAAAGTTAGATAAGACCCGCGTTTGAAGTAATTCATAGCAGGCACACTAACTCAGGCATCCGTGCGGTACATAGGTAAGGCACGGGTTTAAAGTTGTTCATAGCAAGCACACTAACTCAGGCATCCATCTGGCACATCCATTGTGATCGTCACTCTCTTAGAAAACAGGCGAGTGTTACTAGATGAAAAAATCGCCCTCCACAGTTAGCGTCTGTTAGAACTGGGGGTCTCTAGTTGGCAATGGTTTGCACCTTTGTCCAAGTAGGGACCCTTGCTTCTAGTCAGGATAAGGGGGATACACTCCTAAAATAACCCCTGCTCACCCCCTGGTAGCTTGGCACGAGCAGACAGGCTTATCTCAGAGGCAGTGTGTAAAGCATTTGGGAACACATACAGTAATACAGTGAAAACACTACAGATGGACACCACACAGGTTGTTATGTAAAAATAAGTAATCTTTATATAGACTTATCACAAGACCCAATAGCAAAAATCCACAATACTGTACTCAAAAATAGACTTTAAAAGGTTATAAAATAGTTCAGTTCTCTCAAGTTGTAAATGCGACACTTTACTCTCAATGTACCTTGAATGCGTAACGCAAAGAAAACAAAAGGGTCGCAGGGAAGGTGATGCGTCGGTTCCTTACACTCAGGGGAGTGGATGCGTCGGTTCCTTACTGCTGCGCAGGGGAGTTGATGCTCGCTTCCTTACTGTGTGGGGAGGTGATGCGTCGGTTTCTTACTGCTTTCCGGTGCGATGCGACAAGATGGCACCTCAATGCGATACTCTTCTCCGGTACGATGCGACAAAATGGCGTCTTGGTTGCGATGTGACAACGTTGGTGTGATGCGTGCATGCCCGACGGCCGTGTGCGGCGACTCGATGATCTTTGGAGCCGCGCCAGGCCCTGCGACGCGCTTCTCCGGTGATGCGACGATGACCTCTGTGGCAGCGTCCCGCTTCTCCGGTGATGCGCCGTGCTTCGGCGATGCGAGGATGACAGCGGCAGCGGCGTCTCGCTTCCTTGGCGATGCGATGACCGCGGCTGCGGCGGCGACACGCTTCTCGTTGTTGCATCGTGCTTCCAGCGACACGCAGTCTCTCAGAAGGCCCAGCACAACAGCAGGCACTTCAATTCCCAGCAAGGGAATGCAGGGGGGGACCTGGTTGGTGAAGTCTTGTATCCCTGAGACTTCCGGCAGGAGGCAAGCTCTAGTTCAAGCCCTTGCAGATTCTCTTCTTCAAGATGACAAAGCACAGCAAAGTCTTTTCTCCTGTCCTTGGTAGAAAGCAACCACTGCAGGCCAACCCCAATCAGCAAAACAGCACAGGGGAAGTACTCCTCCTTCAGCTTCTCCGGTTCTTCTACTTGGCAACAGGTTTCTTGATTTCCCAGAAGTGATCTAATTTCCTAGGGGTCTGGGTCCCCTTTTTATACACAGTTTCTCTTTGTTCTCTGAAGGCAGAGAGGCCTCTGCCTAGTCCAAAACCAGTTCTGGTCAGTCCTGGAGCACTTTGTTTTTCTGACTCCTTCTTTCCTTTGTGAGTGAGGGGCAGAGCCATCAGACGCCCGGCAGGAGGTGGAGCCAGCATTGTGGAAGGCAGGCACAGCCCTATTCAGACCCAGGTGCAACTCCTCCCTCCACTCTGGATGCAGATTTTTCTATTCAGCCCTGTGCTGACTCACCCTGTCTCCTGTAGCCACCCCCAGCCCCTGTCACTCAATCTCCAGACAAGGAATACACAACCTAGCAGAGGCAGGCTTGGAAGTTTAGGCAAGAAAATACCCACTTTCTAAAAGTGGTATTTTCAAACTCAGAATGTTAAAACCAACTTCACTAAAAGATGTATTTTATCATTTTGAGTTCAGGCATACTAAATTCGTTTTTCTACCATGTTCCCTGGGTCAGTTAGGATTATAAGGTGTAATAATCAAACTGCCCATTCTGGCCTATGGAGAACAGGTAGCCTTGCAATAGTGAAAAACGAAAATGGCTGTAATTCACTATTAGGACATGCCACACACACCAGGGCATGTCCTACCTTATACTTACAATGCACCCTGCCCTTGGGCCTACCTTAGGGGTGTCTGATATGAAGATAAGGGAAGGTTTAGGGACTGGCAAGTGGGTGCACTTGCCAAGTCGACATGGCAGTCACAGACCGCACACAGGCTCTGCAATGGCAGGCCTGAGACACATTTTACAAGCTGCTTCTGTGGGTGGCACAACCAGTGCTGCAAGCCCACCAGCAGCATTGGATTTACAAGCCCTGGGCACACTCAGTGCACTGTACTAGGGACTGACAAGTAAACCAATCATCCAATCATGGAGTCACTAATCCATACATCAATTTACAGTAGGGAGCACTTGCACTGTGGCACTGAACAGCAGTGGCACAGTGCCCAAAAGCATCTAAAACCAGCAAAACATAAGAGACAACAGCAAAAAAATGGAAGGGAGACCCATGCCAATGGTGCCAAGTCTAACATGTGTCCCCTCCAGCTGAAATGTGGGGAGAACTACCCTTCCTCCTGGGAGTTCTCATCACTAAGGTGGAAAAATCTGGACAGACCATCAGCATTGGCGTGTTCTGTACCAGGGCGGTGTTCCACCGTGAAGTCCATCCCCTGTAGGGAAATGGACCACCTCAACAGTTTTGGGTTCTCACCCCTCATCTGCATTAACCATCTGAGGGGCCTGTGGTCTGTCTGAACCCGGAAGTGAGTCCCAAACAAGTATGGTCTCAACTTCTTCAGTGCCCAGACCACAGCAAATGCCTCACGTTCAATCGCACTCCACCTCTGTTCCCGTGGGAGTAACCTCCTACTAATAAAGGCTACAGGTTGGTCTAGGCCCTCCTCATTCATCTGTGAAAGCACAGCCCCAACACCATGCTCTGAAGCATCTGTCTGCACAATGAATTCCCTTGAGAAGTTGGGCGCCTGAAGCACGGGCGCCGTGCACATGGCAGATTTCAGGGCATCAAAAGCCTTTTGGCAGGCATCAGTCCAGTTCACTTTCCTGGGCTGCTTCCTGGAAGTCAGCTCAGTCAAGGGTGCAACAATGTTGCCATACCCCTTGACAAACCTCCTGTAATACCCGGTGAGTCCTAAGAAGGCTCTCACCTCTGTCTGGGTTTTGGGGGTTCCCAAGCCAGGATGGTATCTATCTTGGGTTGTAGGGGCGCCACCTGGCCACTCCCAACCTGGTGTCCCAAGTACACCACAGAACCCTGCCCGATCTGGCACTTACTTGCCTTGATCGTGAGGCCTGCCCTCCGCAGCGCCTTCAACACTTCCCAGAGGTGGTGCAGATGTTCCTCCCAAGTGGCGCTGAACACTGCAATGTCATCCAGGTAGGCGGCACTGAAATCCTCCAGCCCAGCCAACACCTGGTTGACCAACCTCTGAAAGGTGGCAGGGGCATTCTTCATCCCAAAGGGCATCACCCGGAATTGGTAGTGCCCATCTGGTGTGGAGAATGCTGACCTCTCTTTGGCCCCATCAGTTAAGGCAATCTGCCAGTATCCAGACGTTAGATCAAACGTGCTGAGGTACCGGGCAGCCCCTAACCGATCAATGAGCTCATCAGCTCTGGGGATGGGGTGCGCGTCAGTCCTGGTGACTGAATTGAGTCCTCGGTAGTCCACACAGAACCGGAGTTCGGGTGTGGCACCAGGCGCGGCAGCCTTTGGGACCAAGACCACGGGGCTGGCCCAAGGACTGTTAGAGGACTCAATCACCCCTAAGGCAAACATCTTGGAGACCTCCTCCTTGATGCAAGCTCTCACCCTGTCAGTCACTCTGTAAGTTTTGTGCTTCACAGGAGGACTGTCCCCAGTGTCCACATCATGGATGCACCATTCAGTGATACTGGGAGTCAGGGAGAACAGATCAGAAAACTGCCCCAACAGTTGGCGACAGTCATTCTGCTGCTCAGGGGTCAGGGTGGGAGAGAGGTTCACACCATCCACTGACCCATCTTGCTCTTTTGCATACAGGAGGTCAGGAAGAGGTTCAGTCTCCTCTTCCATCCCAGCATCTGTTGCTAAGAGCATGCCCACTTCAGACCTCTCAAAGTGGGACTTCAGGCGGTTCACATGCAGGACCCGCAAGGGGTTCCTGGGAGACTGCAAGTCCACCAAGTAGGTGACATCACTCTTGCGCTCCACCACCTCAAATGGTCCGGTCCACTTATCCTGGAGCGCACAGGGCTCCACTGGGGCCATGACCCAAACCTTTGTCCAGGCTGAAACTCGATCAGAGTGGCATTCTGATCATGCCAACGTTTCATCTCTTCCTGGCTGGCTTCCAGATTCGCCTCAGCGTGTTGTCTGAAACGCCGAGTCTGGTTCCTGAAGGCCAGCATGTAACTAAATACATCCTGGGGAGTTTTCCTGGGAGCTTCCTCCCAGCCTTCCTTGACCAGACTCAGAGGTCCTCTTACAGGATGGCTGTACAGCAGTTCAAAGGGACTGAACCCTAAGGACTTCTGGGGCACCTCTCTGTAAGCAAAGAGCAGGCATGGCAAGAGGACGTCCCACTTACGCCTCATGGGTTCTTCAAGACCCATAATCATGCCTTTCAGGGTCCGGTTGAATCTCTCAACCAGCCCATTACCTTGGGGGTGGTAAGGAGTGGTGAACTTATAGGTTACACCACACTCCTGCCACAGGGACTTCATATACTTGGAAATGAAGTTGGTACCATGGTCGGACACCACCTCCTTGGGGAACCCCACACGGGAGAAAATCCCCATCAGTGCACGTCCCACCACGGGGGCCGTCACTGTCCGAAGAGGGATGGCTTCCGGGTACCGGGTGGCATGGTCCACCAAGACCAGGATGAACCTGTTGCCCATGGCTGTCTTGGGATCCAGAGGCCCCACAATGTCAATACCCACCCTCTCAAAGGGGGTGCTGACAACAGGGAAAGGTTGGAGAGGAGCCTTGTGCTTCCTCCCACTCTTACCACTTGCCTGGCAAGTCTGACAGGTCCTGCAATGAGTATCTGAACTCTTGCGCATTTGGGGCCAATGAAAGTGGGTGACAAGCCTTTGAAAGGTCTTGTCTTGCCCCAAATGTCCTGCTAAAGGCACATCATGAGCCAGACCCAGTAGGAAGGCTCTGAAGCGCTGGGGTACCACCAGCACACGGGCTGACCCAGGCTCAGCAACCTTAGGCTCACTATACAGGAGACCATTCTCCCAGTAGATCCAGTGTGATCCAGACTGATCACCTGCTGCCTGGCTTGCAGCCTGTTGCCGTAAGCCCTCAAGAGAAGGGCACTTCTTCTGCTCCTCGCAGAACTCTTCCCTGGAGGGGCCTCCTTCCTGCTGCCAATGGGTCAGCTCAGGCAGGTCCCCCAGTTCAGCCACTTGTTCCCCTGTAGGTTCCAGGGCATCCCCCTCAAGGTCTGCCTCCTCCTGGACCGTGGGAACTTCGGGGCCGGTTTCCCGTGCCCCCCGCCTCCTCTCTTTAAGGCAGGCACCTGGGCCTTTCTTCCAGGCTCCAGGTTCTCCTGAATACCCTTACCGGCTGCCATTGACCGAGTGGTCACACACGCCCACTCTGGCAGACCCAACATCTCCAAATGAGACCTCTGCTCCACCTTCGCCCAAGGGGAGCTCTCCAAATCATTGCCTAGCAGACAGTCAACAGGCATGGCTGGCCTCACAGCTACTTGAAGGATACCTGAGACCCCCCACTCAAAGGGAACCTGGGCCACCTTGCAGTGGCTCTCTGAGTTGTCAGCGGCAACTACAGGGTAGAATACGTTGGGGACCACCTGCTCCTCAGACACCAGCCGACAACTGACAGCTGTCACACTGGCCCCGGTGTCTCTGAGAGCCTCCACCCTATGGCCATTGATGGTCACCCACTGCCTGTATTTTTAGTGTTATCAGGCAGCTGGGTCCTAGGGACCATCTCACTGTCTCCTAAAGAGACCAGGGACATCTCTGCGGGACCCCACCCACCTTGGGCACCCAACTCCTCCCCCAGGGCTACACTAGCCATCTGCCGGGGTGGTGCACCAGTGGGTGCAGTGGTCACGGTATTGGGGCACTTGGGACTTCCTACAAAGTGACCCACCTGACCACAACTAAAACATGCTTTGGGCCCCTTCTGAACAGACTTATCTGTTGGGACCCATGGTCTTTTCTCAGTGGGAGGCTGGGAACCCTTACCTTGGTTCTCTTGGGGTTTACTTTGGGGCCCTTTTGGAACTCCTTCTGTTTACCCTTGTCCCCCCACTCTTCTGCTGGGGACCCTGCCCACCTTTGGCGGAGTCTCCCACAAGACCCTTGTGGACCCGGGTACTGACCCAGCGGTCCGCCTCCTCAGCAAGCTTCCTAGGATTAGTCAGCTTACTGTCAACAAGGTGCTGGCGTAGCTCTGGAAAACAACTACTGGACAAGTGCTCCCATGCAATTAAATCATAGAACCCCTGCAAGTCATTTACTTTGCTACCCTTCACCCATCCATCCAATGCTCTGCAAAAATAAGACACATACTCCACCCAGGTACTAGACTCCAGCTTTTTGCAGTTCCTAAACTTCTGCCTATAAAGCTCTGGAGTTAACCCATACCTTGCCACTAAAGCTTCCTTCAGGTGGGCATAGGACATCTGATCCTCTGTGGGCAAGGCTAGCAAGGTTTCCCTTCCCTCACCTGTAAAGCGGCCCCACAACCCCGCTCCCCAATCCTTCTCAGGGACCCGGTGTGATGTCATGGCGATCTCATATGCTTTAAACCATTGCCCAATGTCCTCCCCCTTCATGAAATCCTTAATAACCTCCTTGGGGATGTATACTCTACTTTCTACAGGCACTGGAGGTGTGCTGCCACCAGAGGGAGTGATCTCTAGGCTCCTAGCCTTTAGCTCTAGCTCCCTCACCACTCTCTCATGCTCTAAAAGCATCCTTTTTTCTTCCATGGCCAACCTCTTACTTTCCAACTCCAATTTCTTGTGCTCAAGGCTATCATGGCTTCCCTGTTTCAGTTTGGCCATTTCCATTTCATGCATCCTGCTTTTGTCCCTGTCCTCCAGCTCCTCTGGAGACAGGCCCTTTGAGAAACACTGCTGCCCTCCCTGGAAGGCACTCTCCTCCCAGGTAAGCCTAATGGCCCCTCAAGCTGCTCATCTAAATTCTCTGCCTCCTCCACAGGCTCCTCGGGCTGCCCACCGGCATTCCGTGCTTCCAACCAGGCCCTCAGTGCCTTTTGAAGCTCCTCCTTCCTGGTGAGGCCTCTCATAGAGATTTTAAACTTTTTACAAACGGCTTCGAGCTCTGGCACAGTGTAGGTATCAACCCTATCTTCTTCAAATTCAATATCTGCAGGTGCAATGGATCCTCTTTTGCTCATTGTGAAAATTGGCAGTTCTCAACAAAAATAAAGGTTCCCAGGAAAAAAAGTCCTTTCAAAATGTATGTGGTCGCGTATTGGTCTGCACTCACTAGTAGTGTACACCAATCACTGTATATGAATCACAAATGCAAGTCCAAATCCTCACCGCTGACCACCAATGTTAGAACTGGGGGTCTCTAGTTGGCAATGGTTTGCACCTTTGTCCAAATAGGGACCCTTGCTTCTAGTCAGGATAAGGGGGATACACTCCTAAAATAACCCCTGCTCACCCCCTGGTAGCTTGGCACGAGCAGACAGGCTTATCTCAGAGGCAGTGTGTAAAGCATTTGGGAACACATACAGTAATACAGTGAAAACACTACAGATGGACACCACACAGGTTGTTATGTAAAAATAAGTAATCTTTATATAGACTTATCACAAGACCCAATAGCAAAAATCCACAATACTGTACTCAAAAATAGACTTTAAAAGGTTATAAAATAGTTCAGTTCTCTCAAGTTGTAAATGCGAAACTTTACTCTCAATGTACCTTGAATGCGTAACGCAAAGAAAACAAAAGGGTCGCAGGGAAGGTGATGCGTCGGTTCCTTACACTCAGGGGAGTGGATGCGTCGGTTCCTTACTGCTGCGCAGGGGAGTTGATGCTCGCTTCCTTACTGTGTGGGGAGGTGATGCGTCGGTTTCTTACTGCTTTCCGGTGCGATGCGACAAGATGGCACCTCGATGCGATACTCTTCTCCGGTACGATGCGACAAAATGGCGTCTTGGTTGCGATGTGACAACGTTGGTGTGATGCGTGCACGCCCGACGGCCGTGCGGCGACTCGATGATCTTTGGAGCCGCGACAGGCCCTGCGACGCGCTTCTCCGGTGATGCGACGATGACCTCTGTGGCAGCGTCCCGCTTCTCCGGTGATGCGCCGCGCTTCGGCGATGCGAGGATGACAGCGGCAGCGGCGTCTCGCTTCCTTGGAGCTGCGATGACCGCGGCTGCGGCGGCGACACGCTTCTCGTTGTTGCGTCGCGCTTCCAGCTCCCAGCGACACGCAGTCTCTCAGAAGGCCCAGCACAACAGCAGGCACTTCAATTCCCAGCAAGGGAATGCAGGGGGAGCTGGTTGGTGAAGTCTTGTATCCCTGAGACTTCCGGCAGGAGGCAAGCTCTAGTTCAAGCCCTTGGAGATTCTCTTCTTCAAGATGACAAAGCACAGCAAAGTCTTTTCTCCTGTCCTTGGTAGAAAGCACTGCAGGCCAACCCCAATCAGCAAAACAGCACAGGGGCAGTACTCCTCCTTCAGCTTCTCCGGTTCTTCTCCTTGGCAACAGGTTTCTTGATTTCCCAGAAGTGATCTAATTTCCTAGGGGTCTGGGTCACCTTTTTATACACAGTTTCTCTTTGTTCTCTGAAGGCAGAGAGGCCTCTGCCTAGTCCAAAACCAGTCTCACCCTGTCTCCTGTAGCCACCCCCAGCCCCTGTCACTCAATCTCCAGACAAGGAATACAAAACCTAGCAGAGGCAGGCTTGAAGTTTAGGCAAGAAAATACCCACTTTCTAAAAGTGGTATTTTCAAACACAGAATGTTAAAACCAACTTCACTAAAAGATGTATTTTATCATTCTGAGTTCAGGCATACTAAATTCGTTTTTCTACCATGTTCCCTGGGTCAGTTAGGATTATAAGGTGTAATAATCAAACTGCCCATTCTGGCCTATGGAGAACAGGTAGCCTTGCAATAGTGAAAAACGAAAATGGCTGTAATTCACTATTAGGACATGACTACTCGCCCAGTAAAAACAAGAATGACAGAGCACAGAGCACAGAAGTAGCATAAGATGTAAAAAAACTAACACAAAGATGTGCGCGCATTTTGTTGAACTCAATCACACCTCCAACGACCTAAATTGGACCATTTTGGAAGCCTTCCCCCAAATATCTAAAGAGGCCCTCTTTAGAAAAGAACAGAATTGGGTCTTTAAACTCTCTTCGCATACACAGGGCCTTAATGACGATATTCCGTGGGCTGAGTTAAACCGCCTCGATCCATCTACCCAGGATTTATCATCATTCCATACCCGACTGTCCTGAAGCAACCACCACACTACTACCCCGAAGTGGTCTTTGATATAGGTTTACTGGTCCAGCCACTACTTGCTGCCCTAGGTGAGGTTACACTATCCTTCACCTCACCGCTTATCCCAGATGTGAGCTTGTGAGAAAAACCCTCTTATATAGGCACCACCTACCTTCTTGCCATCGCTCACTCCACCCATGCTGCCATAGATGCTGCTGAAGGTGAGGCTACACTACTCTTTACCTCACTACTTATTCCAACTGTGAGCTTGCGAGGAAAGCACTCTCTTATAGGCACCACCAACCTTCTTTCCATCGCTCACCCCACCCATGAGTAGGTCACACTGGGAGCCATTCCTCCATGACCAGTACGGGCAGACAAACGATCACAATAGTTACCTTCAATAGGACCACCCCTCCCACGATCTACACTCAAGTGGGCCACAGTCATAGGTCTCTGTAGGTCTCTATAGATTCCTCCACTACCAGTACGGGCTGACAAACGATCACAATAGTTACCTTCAATAGGACCACCCCTATCATGATCTACACTCAAGTGGGCCACAGTCATAGGTCTCTGCATGTCTCTATAGATTACCCTGTCCTAATCCATTATAGCTCTATTTTGATCAATGACACAGGACAGTCAATAAAGTTTTTTCTGACAGCCCCTTGTTGACAGTATCGCCTCAAACGCCAGCAACGATTGCCACCAGTGATCCGCATTGTGTAGACACTCTACCTAGTAACCCCCTCAGTGTCCAAACTAGGCCATTTCACTTTGTTCACATTTGTCCCACACCTTGGTAATGACACATGTCCACGAACACTGGTTGTTTAATAAATTTCCTCCCCAAGATGGCCGCCCCCGGTTTGCGGTCTAGTCATCCACGTTATGCTGAATCACGCAGCTCACTCAAATACGGCAGACCCGGAAGCAAGCACTACGGGGCCCGGAGCAAGGGTAGGACAGCCGCTAGTTGCACTGCCTCCCTGCGTGAGTATGGATGTTCGTGTTTTAGTGTGATAACGCCACATCAAGTCTCTGGTAAGACAAGTGCCTTAAATTTGCTGAATTGTACTTCCTTCCTAGAATCAGAGCAATGAGGTGCTCTGCCATCCCCGCCAGCACAAGCCCCGATCTTCAGGGGTGAGACCTCAATCAGATACACGGTTAACCACGGCAAGCGTGTTCGCACTTTTTCATGTATCACTATTGTATATTACCAGCACTCCCCTAGTGGGATCGGTTTTATGTCAAGGGACGCTAACTGTGGAGGGCTATTTTTTCATCTAGTAACACTCGCCTGTTCTCTAAGAGAGTGACGATCACAATGGACGTGCCAGATGCATGCCTGAGTTAGTGTGCTTCCAATGAACAACTTCAAACGCGTGCCTTACCTATGTACCGCATGGATGCCTGAGTTAGTGTGCCTGCTATGAATTACTTCAAACGTGTGTCTTATCTAACTTTTACCATGCATGGGACATGACTCCGTAATGTCACCATGTATATTTACACGTCGTTGAAGATTTCTTCCACGGTTCTAGCTATTGCTAGAATTATTCATGCTAGGTTGGAATCACCACCACAATCTCTGGTGTTTCTCGGATTACTTTCAGCCCCGGGTGCATCTTCTAACCACGGCAATCAAGACAGGCGCTTCCACTAAAGTTTAAACTCCAGTCACTTGTAGCATAATTACTGCACGTTGTGTCATGGATTTTTAACAAAACCTTGGTCCTCTCTGTTTCCTTTTCTTTTTATTCCCCTCCCCATTTCCCCTAGGTCTCTCACCTTGGGATCACTCAACCCGGGGCGTCTAACTGCTTCTGGTTACTAGTCTGAAAACCACTGAACCAATCTTGCGGTAGTGCAAAAATGTACCCAATTTTTATTTCTTTGGTTCTGATGAAGTGTCACCAGACCCGTTAGGGGCTAATCTGGCATGAAACATGTCGACCCTATGCACCACACTAGCCCTATAGGAACATTATATCCAGCTGGAGCAGATTACTTTTAACTAGGCTAGTGCCCCCTGGGAATAAATGCATTTAGTTAGGACGGCCCTAGACCTATATTAGCTCACTCACTTACTCACTGCAGTACCAAGCCCGCACTCACCCTATGGCTTCATCCAAAAAGATCTCCGCCAAAGAGCCCCTTCGCGGGTGCCCATCGGGCATTGCAGCGCCAGTCCAACGAGGAGCAAGGCCCAATGATGAAGCATGACATCCTTTGGGGTGTTAGGGCACTTTTTAGAAAAGACCTTCTTCCCCACCCTTAGGAACTGCACATCCCTTGTATTCCTTACTACTGCCTTGGAGCACGTGTGCAGGACCTGCTTAAATATAGCTCCTGGTTCCTCTTGTTCCAAACCACCCTGCAACCTTAGTCATTGCCACTCTGTATGCTCAGCCGCGCCGGCTTTACTCCTGTAGTGGCATTGGGGGAGTGCCCAGGGCCCAAAGTAGAACCCCCCGGGGAGAAGGGATTACTCATTGCGGCAGAAGGGGAAGACAATATCCTGGGGCCAAGGAGAGTGGCATGCTAGCTGCAACCTTCCATCATGACGGCTAGCCCCTCTCTCCCTCATCAACACTACAGATTACATCAGCATACCTATTGGACAGAGGAGACACGGTGGCCCTCATCCTCCTGGACCTCTCCGCTGCATTTGACACAGTCTTCAACCTCATCCAGCACCTATACGACATATGAATCCAGAGACATGCACTTTGATGGAGCTGCTCCTTCCTGACTGGAAGGCCCTAGTCAGTCTGCCTGGCATAATACACCTTGAACTCCTGAGTCCTCGTCTGCAGAATTCTGCAAGGATCCTCCCTGATCTTGACCCTCTTCAATGCATTAATGATCCCTCTAGCCAGCATCATCCCTTCTCATGACATCAACGTTTTCTCCTACACTGACGATGCACAACTCATTCTCTCCCTCACTGACTAGCTGCCCAGTACCCAGAACAAGTTCAATGCCTGCATGACTGAAATTGCCCACTGGTTGAAGACCGCCTGTCTAAAGCTGAACACCAAGACTGAAATTGTGATCTTTGGGAAGAGCACCTCACAGTGGGGCTCCACCTGGTAGCCCACAGAGCTAGGACCGATAAACGCCAAGAACTTCAGGATCATCAGGAACAGCAAATTAGACATGACCACCTGAGTTGATGCTGTCACTGCCTCATGCTGCTATATCCTGAAGATGCTGAGGAAAATTCGCAAAATGGCTCCCAATCAATTACACATAGCCTGGTCAGAAACAAGCTGGACTACGGCAACCCCCTTATGCCATGATTAGCAAAAACTCACCATTAGGCTATAGACCATTCAGAACTTGGCAGCCAGAATCACTCAACCTTGCCCACTGCACCACATTTGAAGGAGCTCCACTGGCTGCCAATTCCCAAATGAGCACAATTCAAATTCCTTACCCACAGTTTTAAGGCACTAAACTGGCCCAGCACACCTCAACAATCGCATCTGCCTTCACAAACCTCCCAGACACCTCTTCTCATTTAGACTTCTATCCACAAACACAAATTCCACCCATTCGGAAAACCAGATGCGATGGTTGAGCCTTCCCCAACATTGCTCCTAAAGTGTGGAGCCTTCTCCTCACTTCTTGAATTCTGCAAGAAGCTGAAGACCTGACCTTTTGAGTATTTCCACTAGGCCCTAGGTGTGGCTAGATTTAAAGCTGTTCAGCACCTGGATACTGTTCTGTTGTTCACCCTGCAATGGTCTGTGGCTGTTGCTTGACCAGGGCTCACACCCCAGTCAATCAACAACCCAATTTCTAACACTACCCTGGACTGATCTGCAGTTCAGGAAGTGCCCTGTCCCTGCCCCACAATCTGCAATACCTATGCAAGAGAGGGAGCTACAAGTGGCCCTTTTGTCTGAACCAGATAATGGCCCTCAGTGCAGAACAGTAGTTTGCACATAGCATCTGGGTTGTGGGACTGAATTTAAGTTTATATTGGACATCTAAAATGTAATTTGGATTTGAACTTTAGTCATTAGCCCCTTTGACAGGAATGGATGAAAAGAGTGACTGTATAAATTCAATGTAGTCTTTGCAGGGTCTCTGGTATGGTCAGTTCCTGTTGCCAGTGATAGACCCACCTACACACATTGGATACTTCTATTATTGGGAGAAGTGTGGAAATACACAGTGTTAGTAATTTTGTGTAACCCTTCCCCAGTCTGTTCAGTGAAGGGTAGAATCATGTTGCTGACGTGTGTGGGCCCCCCGCCATGACTACGGAGCCTCCGCCACAAGTGCGGGGGCCCTTTGTGAATCGGGCCCCAAGTGTGCTCTACTGTTTTGGGAACTGACCTTTTGGTCATGGCTGGGTTGGGAGGTGTTCAGAAGTCTGTTTTTCAATAAAATCTATGCAGTAGTACAGATATTTGAATTAGTGAAGTCTTGTGAACAATTGGATCATTCTAGGCATGAAAGAGTTAACTTTTTAAAAAAAAGTTTTCCTCCTCCAGAGGCCATGAAAACAACAAAGCCATAGACCTAAAGTTGATCAACCACAGATGGGACCTTGGTCTCTGTCTATCAGATGATGTTGACTTACATTGGCCTTTGGCCTCCATTGTTTTATAAGGGGATTATGACTTGGTCTTTGAAGGTTCATAACATTAGATCACCTTGATTGAATGCTGATGTTTTGATGATACTTTAATTGTTACATTTGTATTCATTTTGCTGATTTGGTTTAGGATGTTTGTTTATTTAATGTCATTTTGATGTTCCGACATTATTTCATATATATTTTTCCTTAGAACAGCCTACATCTCAGAACCATATCTGCCAAGCATAAGCCCTTGATAACTTATTAAACCATGGTTTTGTTCTCTAAGCACTACATTGTTTCGTTTGTGGGGACGCAATCCAGTAAATCATACAGTTTCCTATGGCTAGTTTGAATTCTCGTTTTTTAATTTAATACTTTGCTAAGTAGGATAATTAGACATATTTAAGTATGATATCAGATGATTTTCAAATTTAACACAGCAATATTTAATGCATTAGTTGTTTTATTTGTAATTAAAAACAAATTGTACTTTTTGTTGATTCAATCTGCTATCTATTCAGAGCTGGACCTCTAACAGACATCAGTATACAGTTGGAATCACAGTGAATGAAAGTAGGTTATCTGTTGAAGGGCACTATTAAAAATAATAATCCAAATGCAACAAAGTGTCAAACATTGAGAACTGGCTATGCTTCTCACACTTGACATGGAAAGGGACTGAAGTGGAACCGGACCCTTTTGACTAAGCTAATACTAACTTTGCTATGTCTCATGGTGAAAGGAAAAAATGCATATATTTGTCTTCGTTTTTTCTGGTATCATTTAATACTCTCAGTGTTGTGAGGATGGTTATGGTAGAGCTGTAGCACTGATTACTCCTGGGTAATAAAATGCATTAATTTATTGCCAGTTAGGGTTCTTCAAGTGCATTCTTATTGCAGAAGGTTGAAACACAAATTGCTTATTATTTTTCAAGGGTGTGGTATTCTATCTCTTACTGCCCTTAGTCCTGAAACATATGCTTTATATATCTCTATACCGTCTCACCCGGTTGTTTGGGACCCAAAGTTTGGTAGCCAATATAGACATGGCATATATTGGCCGATAAATATAACCCATAACTTTTCCATCCATGGACATTTGTATTATAAGACTGTATTCAGCCGGTATCATGCCAAGCTAATTCGCTGAGACCAGAGTGCAAACTGAAACCATTTGACCCACCAATGCATTTCTGTCTATGGCATGTTATGTTATATTATGTTGTGTTATGTTATAGTATGTTGCACGATTTATAAAGTGCACAGCTACTCAGGAGAATGTCCCGGCGCTAAAGCAGGTAGCCTACAACAACTATAGGTGTCCTGTTATGCTTGCTGGAGGAGCCATGTTTTAAATTTTTTCTTCATAGTAGAAAGTTATAATGTTGTACGTAGCCACAATGGGAGTTTATTCCAAGTGACCAGCCCAAGATAAGAAAAAGACCTGCCACCAGCTCTAGCCCGACACATTTTTCGAACTCTGGCCAGTTGCTTGTAGGAGGAGCGAAGGCTTTTAGAAGGGACATAGCCTCTCACTCAAATACCTGGCTCCCGAGGCATACAAAGATTTGTGGACCAGGACCAGGGATCTAAAAAGAATCATTTGTTTGATGGGGAGCCAGAAGAAGGCATTCCGGCAGACCCAGGTAAAGTGCGTTGCCCTGGTCCAACCTTGAGGTTATTAAAGCTTGGATCACCATTCTCTTGGTGTCAGCAGACACTAGGGGGAAGAGATTTTTCAGGGACCTTAACAGCTTGTGAACAGACAGCTGTCAGAGCCTGGATCTGTGGTTGAAAAGAGCAGCAACTATCAATATTGATTCCTAAGTTCTTTATGGTGCCATTTTGGTGGTCAGGAAGGGGTGCTTCTTTCAGACAAGAGGTCTCTATAAATGGGGCGATGATGGACCAAAAAACACAATCTTTGTTTTATCCGGATTGCGTTTTAATTGGTTGACAGACAACCATTCAAACACATTCGATAGGCAGTTTGTTATGACTTCCCCAACCAGCTCCTCTCTCTCTCTCCACAGGAGGAGAGAAGCTGGGTTTCGTCAGCATAGGGGATTACTTTAGCTCCTAGAGTCCCTACTAGCACAGCTAAGGGTGTTAGATAATCAGAGTAGGGCTGAGTGTCGAGCCCTGAGGCACACCAATCATTAGGTCATGAGCATTGGACAAAAAAGGGGGCAGCCAGACCTCTTGGCTTCTTCCCTCCTGCCCCAGACTGCATACTGCATGTTATGCAGTCTGCATCATATGTGGTGTAAATTTTATGAAGCTTTGAACTCTGCAGTAGGCAGTGGCTTAAAGGATTCTGATGGTCTCAAATTAAGTATTGAGAATAAATAAAACATCCAGATTGGGACCTTGTGCTAGCACATTTTCATGAGGTTCCACTTCATGTGATAGTTGGACTTAGCCCTCTCTGTAGGTTCACCCTCAAACCTTTTGCCTTTATCCCGTCTGTTTTGCTGAATTTTTAATTGTTGGCCTTAGGAGTCTGTGCACTTTACCACTACTAAACAGAGCTACAACGCTTGTGCTCACTCCTGTAAACATGGCAAAATTGGCTTAAACCCAATTTACATATTTAATTTACTTGTACGTCTTTAGTAAAGATGTATATCCTATGCCCAGGGCTGGTAGATTAAATGCCAATAGTGGACTTGCAGCACTTCTTGTGCCACCTACTTAAGTAGTCCTTTAAATTCTGTCTTCAACGTGACATTGCAGCCTGTTTGTTCAGTTTTAAGCAGACATTTCGAACCTGGCGAAATAAACCTTTTGCCTGCCCTAAACCTTCCTTTCTAATACATATGTCACCCCTAGGCTAGGCACTAGCAATACCATGTAGCAGGGTGCAATGGATTTAAAAAAGTTGGACATGTATTTCTAAGTATTGCATGTCCTAGTAGTGAAAAACTCTTACAAATGTTTTTCACTACTGTAAAGCCTTCATCTCCCATATGATAACATTGGGTTACCTTATTACATTTAATAAGTGATAACTTTTGTTTTTGGTTGAATGGAGCTACAATTCCTGTCAGGGTGAATCACAAAAGTCACTAAATTAACCTATGCTTAACCCTCTAGTAGTTTGGCAAAAAAGCAGACAGGCTTAACTTCCAGGCAATGTTTAAAGTATTTATGCAGCACACAAACAGTAACAAAGTAAAAAATTCAACACAAGAAAAAACCCACAGCAATTTAGAAAAATAGATTATATTTTAATAAATTATTTGACACCAAAAAAGAAAAACAAATCAGTAGAGCCTGAGTTATGAGTTTTTAAAGTTCAAGGTAAAAAAAAGCACTTAAACTCGGTTCTCAGAGCAGTTTTTAGCCAAAGTTTTAGCCTTTAGCTATCTGGGCACCTTAAGCACCACCACCAAGGGTCCAGGAAGGAGGGACTCACTCAGGCTAGATAAAGGTGCAGGTTCAAGACTTCGGGCCAAATGCATCAAACTTAGGAATTGCGATTCCTAAATTGCGATTTTTAAGAAATGACTATTTAGGTATCGCAATTCCTTATGCACGTAGGAATCGCAAACAAATTTGCGATTCCTACACATTCCTTATTTGCGACTCGCAAATTGCAAATCGCAAATAAGGAATGGCTTCCCATTCATTCAGTACCAAATAGGTACTCACAAATTGCGCATGCAATTTCAAGGGTGCAAGGGTGCCAAAAGGACACCCTGATGCACCCCTGAAAGTGCAATTAAAAAACATGTTGTACACACACATGCCCCAAGGGTATGTTTGTGCGCAACATAGAACTTTGGAAAATGCACTTTTGTGCATTTTTCAAAGTTTTCGCAAATTACCATCAACTTTAAGTTGATGGTAATTTGCGTTTCTTAAAAGCGAAATTGCAATTTTTTTTGCTGCATTGCATTTAGGGAATCGCAATTTGCGATTCCCTAAATGCAATCGCAATTTAAGCAATAGCAAATTTTGCGATTACTTAAATAGCAATTTTTGCATTTGGGATGATGCATCTCAAATGCAAAAATTGCGGTCGCAAAGGGGCAGATTCTGTGAATCTGCCCCTTTGCGACCGCAAAAAACAATGATGCATGTGCCCCTAAGGCCCTTATTTTGATGTTGGGGGGACCACCACCGGCAGGCTGTCGGTGGCAGTTCACCCGACATCCAGGTCATTGGTGTAGGAAAGTGGGTTACTGTTGCTGTAACCCTCCCACTTTTTGCCTGACATTTGAATCAACTTGACTTGAGGTGCCCCTGCCAATCAGATTCCCAGAGCCTGTATTCTTTCCCAAAACTGTACCTTGTACCAGCAATTGGCCCATCTCTGGCCACAGGTAAGCCCCTTTTAAAAAGTACCATGGGTACCAAGAGCACTGTGACTGGAGAAGGCCTCTAAGGGCTGTGACACCCTTAGAGACCCTGCACCTTAACACCCACACACTGCTATTGCAGGCTGCGTGTTTTGGTGCAGAGAAAAGTGAACAGTCGACATGGCACACATCCCTGTGAACCATGCCTGCAACCCACTGCCTGGGACATGGGTAAGTTACCCCTCTAGCAGGGTACACTAGCCCCCAGGTGAGGGTACAGTTGAATGAGCACTGAACCCCTACAGTGTCTAAGTCAATTCTTAGACATCGTAAGTGCAGTAAAGCCATAAAGAGTATATGGTCTGTGAGTTGATAATTATGAACTCCACAGCTCCATAATGGCTTTAAACTTACCTGGGAAGTTTGGTAGCAAACTTCTCAGCACATTAAACCCGCACTGATGCCAGTTTGGGATTTAATATAAAATGCGCTCAGAGGGCATCTTAGAGATGCCCCCTTGTTAGACTTGGCATCTTTTGGCGTGTTTCCCTGACTTTTTGCTTTCTGACCTCTGGTTTTGATTCTTTTTTTGATGGTTTAGTGTCTCTGCGCACTTTCTCACTGCTGTTCAGTGTTAAAGTGCTCCTGTTGTAAATTGTTATTATGGATTGGTGTTTCCATAATTGGCTGATTAAATTTACTAGTCCGTCCCTAGTACAGTGCACCGTGTGTTCCCAGGGCCTGTAAATCAAATGCTGCTAGTGGGCTTGCAGCACAGATTGTGCCACCCACAGAAGCAGCCTGTAAATGTAACTCTTGCTTGCCATTGCAGAGCCTGTGTGCAGTCTGGTACTGCAATGGCGACTTGGCAAGTGCACCCACTTGCCAGGCCCTAACCTTCCCTTTTCTTACATGTCAGTCACCCCTAAGGTAGGCCCATGGTACCCCTGTGGGCAGGGTGCAGTGTATGGGAAAGGTAGGACAGGAAAACACACAAGATGATGGACGGAATGTTGCACATTGGCAAAACATTCACCCCCAGTCACAGATCTGGGTTTAATCCATCGTTATTTTGCTCACCACGCCACCCCAGTTCAGACATGGCCATATGCAAATCAGTCTTGACCCTGTGCCTCATGGGAACAGTCCAGCCCGAACTGCCATGCCATGTCTTCCCTGGACCGGAATTAAGCATCCTAGGACCGGTTTCTGTAGGACAGGCCCTAGTGTGTGTGGCATGTCCTGATAGTGAATTACTGCCAATTTCGTTTTTCACTATTGCAAGGCTACCTGTTCCCATAGGACAGAACGGGGAGTTTGTTTATAACATCCTATAAACATAACTGGCCCTGGGGACAAGGTAGAGAAATAAAGTTTAGTATGCCTGAACTCAGAATATAAAGATGCATCTTTTAGTGAAGGTGATTTTTACATTCTGTGTTTGAAAATACCACTTTTAGAAAGTAGGTATTTTCTTTCTCAGCCATCCAGTGTGTCACGATTCACTCCCTGTGTTCTCATTCCCATCACCAGGGGGCCGAATTAGGGGGCTTTCCGGTATTCTAATATGCTTCCAGACACTACCCTGTATGCATATCCTGACTTCCAGGCATTTGGACATCATTTAGGAATTAACAACCGTTCCCAATCCATGAGGGTTTTGTGGAAGCCAGTCTGCTCATGCTGGAAACTCCATTACCTATAATCCCCTGCTCACTGCTTTGTCTCCACCCCTGCAGGCCAAGGATGGGTAGAGGAATTCAGCTCACCTGTGGCTGGCTGCTGCTAGCCTGCTCACACCTGATGCGCATGAGTACTGTGAGCTCTTTTAAGCCCCAGCTCCCTTCAGCCCAGGGTTGGTCATTGTAGCTGTATACCGGTGAGGCCGATCCTTGTTTCCAGTGGTTCCTGAGCTTTTGATATTCCTTGATTCCTGAGCTATAGTTAATCTCTGTTCCTTGATTCCTGAGCTATAGCTATTCCTTGTGCCTGAATTAGCACTGCCTACAGTGCTACCTTGTTTCCTGAGTTCCTGAGCTATAGCTATTCCTTGTACCTGAATTAGCACTGCCTGCAGTGCTACCTTGTTTCCTGAGTTCCTGAGCTATAGTTATTCTTTGTTCCTGTTCCTGGGCTTCAGCTATTTCTTGTTCCTGATTTGCACTGCTTGCAGTGCTCTCTTGACTCCTTGTTTCCTGAGCTGTAGCCATTTCCTGTTTCCTTGAACCAGTACTGCCTGCAGTGCTACCTTGACTCCTGAGCCTTAGCATTCCTTGTTCCTGAACTGCAGCAGTTTCCCTTGTTCCTGAACTAGCACTGCCTGCAGTGCTACCTTGACTCCTGAGCCTTAGCATTCCTTGTTCCTGAACTGCAGCAGTTTCCCTTGTTCCTGAACTAGCACTACCTGCAGTGCTACTTTGACTCATGAGCTTTTGCTCAGTTCTTGTTCCTGCCCCAGCACTGCCTTCTATGCTACTTTGTTTTCTTGATTCCTGAACCTGCACTATTCTAGTATAGCCTTGTAGCCTCCCCTTCTGTATATCCTTTTCCAGTCCCTGCCTTTCTTCTCATTTCCTTGGTTCCAGTTCTAGTTTGCTGTCTTTCTATTTCTGCTGTCTTGCTTCTGTTACCTTGTATGTTTATTACCTGCTTTCTGCCAAGTGTGCCCTGTGATTTCCTTCCTTTCCTGTTAAGCACTCCTCCTTGCTAGCTCCTTGTCTATTGTGCTTGTGTTTAGTTCTACCCCTTTGCTGTTACTGCCTTGCGTGTTCCTGTTTGATCGCCAGGATCCATGGGCACAGCTGACTACCTAGGTGGCGTTTCTTGTTCACTGTGAGTATTGTCTTTGAGTTACTGTTATAACGTCATAATAGGTATAAGCTCCACAGACCCTGCCTTTGCATACATATCCTATATGTGGGTATTTTCAGTCAGTATCTGTAACAGCAATTGTGGGTGAGGAACTTACTGAGCTTCAGTCTTACCGTGTGGAGCTCCTGAGTGCTTTACCCCACATTCCCTTTATTGTTAATGTTGTATTATATATATGTCTTGCACGTCCGTCCTGGGTGTAGTTAGTCTGAATGCTAAATTGCCTTGTGAGTGCCCTTCCTTTCTGAGTCTTAGCTATCTTGTTCCTTTGTGCAGGCTTCCCCTTTGGATCCCTTTTCTCCTCTGACTTCCTGTGTGATCCTGGGCAGCGCTGTACTCCTCTCTCTGTGTACGTTTTCTACCCCATTCCCAGTCCTTGCCCAAGCCCCTGACTGTGTTCCCGACATAGTCCCGGACAGTCCCAGACAGAATGACCAACCTAAATTTCTAGGGTGACTTGTGAGGTTTCTTTGCATTCAGTTAGCTACCACTTTTTTTCTCAAAGCTCTCCCAGTCAGTTTTTGCCAAGATGTTTAGCATCAGAACCAGAAAGTCTGCGTATGATGGCAGACATCCATTGCCAAGGCAGCGCAGTTCTGTACAACCTATTAGAAAGTCCTTAGACTCTAGAGATCGATTCATGGAACAAAACAGACTCTTACGTGCTGAATGTTATTCCCTGTGGTTGGCTGATCTTTCTGTGTTAGATTTTCATTCCATCTGTAACCCTGATCCTCACCTGATGTCAGCCTGTGACCTACGGGATGAAAACGAATTTCTGCAAACCTTGTTAGCAGGAGAAAGACAAAATAGTAATTTAGAGAGTGGTACTATTAGGGGAAATTTTTCTGAAGTTTGTAACTCAGAGACCCCCTGTCAAGGCAATGTTTTCTTTGAAGACAATTTCCAGACACAGTATTTATCAGCATCTTACCAAACTGGCAGTTCAATGACCCCAGTTAAAGCATGTTTAACCACACAGCAGCCAAAGAAAGAGCAGATTCATTTCATAACGTCTGTTCTCCATTCAAATAATGTTACACAGTCTTGTAGTCCAGTAAAGATCACAGTCCCGGATACTAAAGGGACCTTGTTGGATACCACATTCAAAGTAAACAATAATCAGTTTAACAAAAGAGAGAAAAGACCTACTAGAATACAGGTGGCTAATAGCCACTTTGAACAAAATCCAAGGTATAGCTCTGTTGTTTGTTGTGAAGTTGCCAAGTCTACCACTGTCCTTGTAGAGAAAGATCTGCAGTCTTCACAGGATATAATTACAACTAAGATTCTTGAATTACAACAAGAGAATAAAATGTTTCAGACTGTTAACAAATTATAACCCAGAGTTCAAGTGGGAATCTAAAACCCCTGTAGAAAACAACTTTTCCACCTCTATATTAGCCTCCTTAAAAATGGAGAATGAAGCCTTGCGCTCTCTTTTGCATTCCCCTCAGAGCTGGTCCAGCGATTGTGTGAATAATACTGACGCTGATCCCTCAGATTCCATTCAGAAAAACCATAGTATCTTGTCTCACAGTCCAGTTAATGAAAGTATTTGTTTGAATTCTGAATTTTATGACTCCTCTGTTTTGTCTTCTAGTGCTAAATTACATCTAGGTGCTACATCTGAGATCTGTCCCTCCACTTTTGAGGAACCCCAAATTCCAGGCAAGACACAAAACATCTCCTTGCTTTCTTTTCCTGGTAGCGAGGTCAGTTCTATCTCAGAGATAACCCATAGACAGGTCATTAACATACAGACAAAGCCTGAACTAGTGCCCCACATAATCCCTGATGTGACAATTTCCTGTGACTCAGACCACGAACTTGGTCTAACTTCTGCGACTGAAGCCTCCTCACTGAGAAGGAACACAATCCTGACCCCTTGTTTGCTCTCTCGCCTTCAAGCACGCCATATATTGAAAAGTCAGGACATAATATTACACTATGCTCTGATGCATCTCATCTGTACCACCTTGTAATGCAGAAGGAATTGAACAAATCTCCCATGACCAAGAAGTCTCAGACCTATTTCCTCTGACTAAGACATGTGAACTGCCAAATGGTAAAGGGAGTCTGGTCATCAGAGACTCTAAGATAAGCAGTTTTCTTAGCCATCCCGAAGAAAGCCCTTCAGTGTGTTTTAATGAGCCAAGGAACTGTGAAGATTTCAATATTGACAATAGGGAATCTACTGTTCACGGGCTATTGCCATTCCCAGAATTTAAAGTCCATCATCCTTGTGCCTCTCTGTCACCAGCTTGTCTTTTTGCAGAGTCTCCAGAGTCCTCAGCCTGCCTGCTGCTCTCAGAGTCTCCAGAATCCTCAGCCGGCCTGCTGCTCTCAGAGTCTCCAGAATCCTCAGCCGGCCTGCTGCTCTCAGAGTCTCCAGAATCCTCAGCCGGCCTGCTGCTCTCAGAGTCTCCAGAGTCCTCAGCCGGCCTGCTGCCTTCTGAACTTCAGCCTACAGCCTGCCTGCCATGTGAGCTCAAGCCTGCAGCCTGCCTGACATGTGAGCCCGAGCCTGCAGCCTGCCTGCCATGTGAGCCCGAGCCTGCAGCCTGCCTGCCATCTGAGCCAGAGCCTGCAGCCTGCCTGCCATTAGTACCAGAGCCTCCTGACTGCTTGCATTCAGAGCACAAGCCCTCAGCTCACCTGCCCACTGAGTCAGAGTCTCCAGCCTGTCTGCCCTCAGCACCAGATCTTCCAGGCTCCCTGCCTTCAGCACCAGAGCTTCCAGGCTCCCTGCCTTCAGCACCAGAGCTTCCAGGCTCCCTGCCTTCAGCACCAGAGCTTCCAGGCTCCCTGCCTTTTGGCCTTGAGCCTCTATCTTGCCTACTTTTTGACCCTGTGCTTCTAGTTTGCCAGCCTTCAGAGGTCTCAGTACAAATACATTCAGAGACTGAATCTCCAGCATCAGAGATAAAACTCTCAACATGTAAGCCTCAAGGGCCTGGGTCTCCTGCATACCTGCTTCCAGAGTCTCCTGCATGTGAGTCTTCTGTGTGTTTTCATCCAGGGCCAGAGCCTCAGGTCTGCTTCTCGTTGTCTCCTTTGTCTTCAGCCAGTTTGCCGTTGACCTCTGTGCCTCCTGCCAATCCATTATATGCTTTTGACCCTACCGTAAATCTTCCTTTGTTTTCAGAGTGCTACTCTAGCCTACCATCATCAAGACTTCAAACACCTTTAATTTAGGCTTCTAAGCACCCGTTACTGGATTTGGACTCTTCAGGTTCTGCCTTCAATACTGCTGTTAATTTACAGCCTATTATCCTACCTTCCAGAACATCACATTTTTCCTGCAGTCCTCTGGTATCTTGCACTATATCTCTGAGAGAAATGGACTTATTTCATAGCAGCAAAGGCTTTAAACCGAGTCCCATATTCCGGGAGCCGGTCGTTGGAGGGGGTGTACTGTCACGATTCACTCCCTGTGCTCTCGTTCCCATCACCTGGGGGCCAAATTGTGGGGCTTTCCAGTATTCTAATATGCTTCCAGACACTCCCCTGTATGCATATCCTGACGTCCAGGCATTTGGACAACATTTAGGAATTGACAACAGTTCCCAATCCATGCCGGGTTTTGTGGAAGCCAGTCTGCTCATGCTGGAAACTCCATTACCTATAATCCCCTGCTCACTGCTTTGTCTCCACCCCTGCAGGCCAAGGATGGGTAGAGGAATTCAGCTCACCTGTGGCTGGCTGCTGCTAGCCTGCTCACACCTGATGCGCATGAGTACTGTGAGCTCTTTTAATCCCCAGCTCCCTTCAGCCCAGGGTTGGTCATTGTAGCTGTATACCGGTGAGGCCGATCCTTGTTTCCAGTGGTTCCTGAGCTTTTGATATTCCTTGATATTCCTTGATTCCTGAGCTATCGTTAATCCTTGTTCCTTTATTCCTGAGCTATAGCTATTCCTTGTGCCTGAATTAGCACTACCTACAGTGCTACCTTGTTTCCTGAGTTCCTGAGCTATAGCTATTCCTTGTACCTGAATTAGCACTGCCTACAGTGCTACCTTGTTTCCTGAGTTCCTGAGCTATAGTTATTCTTTGTTCCTGTTCCTGGGCTTCAGATATTTCTTGTTCCTGATTAGCACTGCTTGCAGTGCTCTCTTGACTCCTTGTTTCCTGAGCTGTAGCCATTTCCTGTTTCCTTGAACCAGTACTGCCTGCAGTGCCATCTTGACTCCTGAGCCTTAGCAATCCTTGTTCCTAACTGCAGCAATTTCCCTTGTTCCTGAACTAGCACTGCCTGCAGGGCTACCTTGACTCCTGAGCCTTAGCATTCCTTGTTCCTGAACTGCAGCAGTTTCCCTTGTTCCTGAACTAGCACTGCCTGCAGTGCTACCTTGACTCCTGAGCCTTAGAATTCCTTGTTCCTGACCTGCAGCAGTTTCCCTTCTCCTGAACTAGCACTGCCTGCAGTGCTACCTTGACTCCTGAGCCTTAGCATTCCTTGTTCCTGATTCCTTGTTTTCTTGATTCCTGAACCTGCACTATTCTGCACTATTCTAGTATACCCTTGTAGCCTCCCCTTCTGTATATCCTTTTCCAGTCCCTGCCTTTCTTCCCATTTCCTTGGTTCCAGTTCTAGTTTGCTGTCTTTCTATTTCTGCTGTCTTGCTTCTGTTACCTTGTATGTTTGTTTCCTGCTTTCTGTCAAGTGTGCCCTGTGATTTCCTTCCTTCCTTTCCTGTTAAGCACTCCTCCTTGCTAGCTCCTTGTCTATTGTGCTTGTGTTTAGTTCTACCCCTTTGCTGTTACTGCCTTGCGTGTTCCTGTTTGATCGCCAGGATCCGTGGGCACAGCTGACTACCTAGGTGGTGTTCTTGTTCACTGTGAGTATTGTCTTTGACTTACTGTTATAACATCACCATAGGTATAAGCTCCACAGACCCTGCCTTTGCATACATATCCTATATGTGGGTATTTTCAGTCAGTATCTGTAACAGCAATTGTGGGTAAGGAACTTACTGAGCTTCAGTCTTACCGTGTGGAGCTCCTGAGTGCTTTACCCCACATTCCCTTTATTGTTAATGTTGTATTATACATATGTCTTGCACGTCCGTCCTGGGTGTAGTTAGTCTGAATGCTAAATTGCCTTGTGAGTGCCCTTCCTTTCTTAGTCTTAGCCATCTTGTTCCTTTGTACAGGCTTCCCCTTTGGATCCCTTTTCTCCTCTGACTTCCTGTGTGATCCTGGGCAGCGCTGTACTCCTCTCTCTGTGTACGTTTTCTACCCCGTTCCCAGTCCTTGCCCAAGTCCCTGACTGTGTTCCCGACATAGTCCCGGACAGTCCCTGACACAGGGGGCCTCTGCTGGGTTTGTGGATTGACTGTCTGGCTTTGGGATGACAGGGGCTGGTGAGGAGCAGTGGCTCCAGAGAGTCTAGATGGGTCAGGGATGGGCTGAATAGACCTGGGTTGCATTTAGAGTAGGGGGGGGGAGATTTCCTTTGACCTGAATGGGCCTGGTCTGCCTCTGACAATGCTGTCTCCACCTCCTGCCAGGAAGCTGCACCAGAGAGGACAGAACTGGTTCTGGCTGGGCACAGAAACTCTCTGCCTGAGAGGACAAAGCATTTTGGGTTATAAAAAGTGGGCCCAAATCCCTAAACTTTAGAATTCTTTTGGACCAAGAAGACTGCCAAGAAGAAGAGCTGAAGAAGCTGTGAGGAGGGACTACCACTTTGCTGTGTGCTTTGCCGTGTTGGCCTGCAGTGACTGCTTCTGTCTTGGGCAGTGAAAGGACTGGACTTGAACTTTCTACAACTTCTTCATTGAGTTTCTCCAAGGGCTTGAGGTAGAGCTTGCCCCCTGTTCAAGAAGTCTCAGGAACAGCAAAGACTTCAAGCTCTTCTGCCATCAGCACTGGGGACTGTGTGTTTTGTGCTGCAACAGAAGAAAAGCAACCTGACGCTGTCTACGACGCCGCTGCCGACTCTATGTCCTGAAGGCAACTCAGAGGGCACCACCGCAATGCCGCACCACAACCCTGGTCTCACCGACGACGCCACCTGACGCTGCCACCAAGCCGCTGCTTGCACCGTGACCTGTGGGCTCCACACTTCCTTGCTTCACGACGTCGCCCTGGAACCCCTGACGACGGTGCTCCACACTAACATCAACGCCGCTGCTTGCACTGTGGTTCGAGGGCACCGCTCGTAAGTTACATGACGCAACATCCTCATCCCACACCTCAGTCTTGGCCTACCGACGCCGGCGCCATCGACTCCAGTTTGTCAGCTGACGACAGCACTTCAGCAACGATGATGCCGCTGCTTGCACCGTGACCTGCCAGCACCACGACGAGTGCCGCATCACGTCGCACTGCAGCCCTGGTCTCACGGTGCCGCTGGACGACCGTCACCGAGCCGCTGCCTGCACCGGGACCTGAGGACACTGCACGCCGCACCACTGCACTTTGCAGCGCAGCCCCGACGTCTGCCAACGCCGGCGCTCCCGACTTCAACCGCGATGGGAGTTCGATCTGCAACGCGTGTGACTTCAAGGGCCCGACGACTCCTGCACCGCTCTCCGGCACCGACTCCTGCGGATGCCGTGCTTTCGGAACTCAACGAGAGGTCACCGACGCCCTGCATTTCTTAAGGTACTGTTTTGCGGGTATTACCGACACCGTAGCTGGCCCGCGTTGCCGCGGTCAGCCAGAACTGTTTGGATTTGTTGTTCACGATGCCGTGATAGCCCCAGACGGAGCTATCGACTTCAAGGAACTTTATTTCAAGTCTATTTTATTATTGAAGATTTCTAAGTACTGTAATGTGGATTTTGATTGTTTTTGGTCTTGTCTTAAGTATATAAAAATATTGGATATTTTTCTAAACTGGTGTGGTGTCCTTTTGTAGTGCTTACACTGTATTACTGTTGGTTATGTGCAAATGCTTTACACACTGCCTCTAAGATAAGCCTGACTGCTCGTGCCAAGCTACCAAGGGGTTGAGCAGGGGTTATTTTAGGAGTGTAACTCTCTTATCCTGAATAGGAAGAAGGGTCCCTACTTGGACAAAGGTGCAAACCCTTGCCAACTTGAGACCCCCATTTCTAACACCCCTGAAAAAGAACCAGCCCTGGTGTGGTTCCTGAATGGTTGCCCGCAATTTTCTACCACCAGACAGTTTTCTGGACCTCTGTGTTGAGGGCCCCCATTCTCTAGGTCCAGAAACAAATTCCATCCTGGGCATAGGTGTAATGCTTCCTCCCCCAGGATGGGCTGGGTTCACAAAGGGAAGCTTCAGAGGCCTGCCGCCATTGTAATCTATCCCTGCCTTTTGCTGCCCCCAGCAACTGGCTCCCACTGGTTCGGCCCCCCCTTTTGGGTGGAAGAATCAGCGGGGAAACCATGTTAGGAGGCGAGGTGTGCCCACCTTTGCCAACCCCATCCCTCAGGTGGGGGATGTGAGGTGAAGCACACCTCTCAGCCCCCTCCATCTTGAAGATGAGGTGGACCCAGCCAATTAAAGAGAGGCTCATGCCCCTTCCTACTGGAGGGTGGCATAATAGGGGATGTACCCACCCCAAGGAAGGGACCTATTAGTCCTGACCTGCACACCACATGAAGCACCCCTAAATTTCGAATTAAGGGGCAACCCTGAACCTTGCTTTCTGAGATTCCTGCAAACTACGAAGAAGAAGGACGTAAGAAGTCGCACAGCAGAGGAGACTGTAGATAAGAACTGACTTGGCCCCAGCCCCAGCCCTACTGCGGTTTCCAGAGAGCCTGCGCCAAAATTCAACTTGTCCTGTAGCCAGTGTCCGCCAGAACACCTGGGAGGGCTGACTGCCTTCCAAAAAGAGTGTATCTCCTGCGAACAGCAGTCTCTGTTCAGAAGAAAACTCCAAAGATAGACTCTGAGCCTGCTGAGGATGAAGAAACGCGATGCCTGGAACCACCACTGCAAACCTTCGTCCCGAGTCCAAGTGGCCCACCGGTCCCAGCGAGGACCCCTAGCACTCCAGAGTCTGAGTCCACTGTGGGTTGACTCCTCCAGGACTCCCGGACATCGCCTGCAGCCCCTACAAGGAAACCCCACCAACTGTGAGTGGCACAGTAAGGTGAAATCTGACCTCAAAGGCACCTCTGCAGTCGGCCACACTGCACCCTGGAGAAGAGGACCTGAGGTGCACCTACACCCCCGAGCCCTCCAACTTACCTGCCCAGCTGTTGGTTCCTCCCAGAAGACTTCCTGGACCGAGCCTGCAGCCACAATCCAAAACTGGAAACCTCCATAGGTTTACATTAGGCTCCGGACACCTCCTAAGCACCCTCCACCCAGCCGTCCCTGCGCCTCTCATGGTGTGGACTTGGTGCCAACCTGAGACCCCTTTTGCCCTGACCTTATCCCTTGGAGGTTGGCTCCCAAGACCGAGTGGCCTGCTCGTGACAGCCCCTGACCGAAAGTACCCCCTAGCCCCATTGGCTAACATTGGGCCCCTCCACTCTGCGCCAGGCCGCCCACTGCTGCTGGTGGTGCGATTTGAGTGCCTAACTGAACCTTGAGGAACCCTGGTCCTCAAACCCAAAAACCTTTAACACTCTTTTCCTCCCTAGGAACCAATGTTCTGATTGTTGTCCAAATATGTTCTGTGTTGAACTGACTTTTTGTATGAGAAGCCAAAGTAACTGTCTTTGACCTAAAACTGTCATACTTACGTATGTTTTGTAACACCCACGGTGTGATATCTAGGCATATCACCCGTAGTAGCAAAAGAAACTAAAAAGTAATCTAAAAGTACTCTAAAGTAATTTCTATGTATTTTCAACAGTTTTAAAAGCCAATACAAACCTGTAACAATTATAATTTCAACCACAACTGCATTTCCTTGTAACGTTTTGCATTTGAAAGTATATTTCACTTCCCTGTGCCAACTCCTGCCGGGTTCTAGAAATAACTTTTTTATACTTACCTAATTGGTCTGGATTCTGTCTCTGAGTGTGTGCCATCAGTCTTGATTAAGTGAATACAATATATGCTTAACACACCCTCCTTATAAGCCTCACTGCTCGGCCACACTACCACAAAGAGAGCTGTTATTGATTATATAATTTAGCCTCTGCTATACCTCTGGGGATCCCCTGGACAGTGGCAGGGGGAGGAGCATTGCCGCACTGCTCCACAGGAAAAATACAATGATAATAACGCATTGTTATTATCATTGTATTTTTTCTATGGAAGTCAGTGGCTCGGGGGCAGGGCTGGGCAGCGCAGGGGGAGGAGTGGTTCGCACTCCCTAAGTGTGCATGACTGCTTGGCAGGCCCACCCATGAGCTTCCAACAGGAAGTGCCCTTGAGCCACATGACAAATTGACACAGTGACTGCTCTTTATGGATGTAGCTCCAGTTTCAGGAACAACAGCTCCTCCCTCGCAGGTGCTACCAATTACCTTCTGATGGTGAGTCTCTGCCAGCATAAAAACGCTCTCCCCACTCCACTCCACTAATATCGGGAGGAATGAGCAGACGCATCTAGGCTTGCCGTAAGGGACGCACCTTGACAAAGTAAGAGATTGAGTGATCAGAGGGACACAAAATCCCTGGATATGTATAAATATGGATGAAAGGTTTATGCTGCACACTAAAAGCTTTACCCGTCCTTTCATTACACTTTAGAGTGTGACTACAGGGTTCCATGTGCCCTTCTTCCAAGGGGCGTAGAAAACCCATCAGTAGGGTAAGATCGTGAGCTGGTCTTAGAACTATAATAGTGACATGATTTTACCTCATGCGTGACGTGCCACAAAACCATGAAGCATGCAAGTTTTGCATGCATTCATATATACAAGCATTATGATGCATTCCCTACATGTAGAATATTGAATGGTAAGGATATTCTTGTCTATCCACAGGTATTGGAAAGCGAGATTAGTTAAGAGGTAGACCCAGGTCACTCTGGTTTGGAGGCAAAGCACATTGCCTCATTGGGATTAAGGCTGGGCGTAGTTCCCGTAGTAGTGCTACGCAAAGCTACGCGAAGTGCACTTCGCACTACGCGAGCTACGCATAGCTACGCGAACTGCGTAGTGCACTGTGCAAAATGCTGTTCGCACTGATTGCACAGTGCCGGATGCTTGTCCGCACTGTGCAATCATTGCAAACGGCTTCTTGCACAGTGCAAGCGGTCGTTTTCTGCCGCTCGAGTAGATTTCTACTCGAGCGGCAGCTTTCTCAACGCAGACTGGTAGTTTCTCATTGCGAGCGGTCGCGAGCATACGCGACCACTCGCAATGAGAAACCTCACCTCCCCGCGTTGAGAATCTCGCCGGGAGGTTTATTTTCCACGCTCGCGATCGGCAACTTGATGTTGCTGATCGCGAACGAGGAAAAAGTCTCGCCGGGATGTCATTTTGCTTGCTCGCGGTCGCCAACTTGACGTTGAGGACCGCGAGCAAGCAAAAATGACCGCTACGCTACGCGTGTTTGCACTGTGCTACGTGCAATTCGCGTGGAGCGAAGTAGCGCAAACTTCGCAGACTACGCGAGCGTAGCGTAGTACTTCGCCCAGGCCTAATTGGGATTCCGTATGCCCGTCCTGATGAAAGCCATGGACTCAGTTGAGCCACAAGGCAGAAACATGTTTACAGTAAAAGTGGTGATGGGGTACTAATTCCCCTTATCTCCACTATTGATTTTAATCACCAAGTCATGTCTAGTGAATAAACTGTTTTAGGATGCCACATTGGTTTTTAACACACTTATATCACGGATCCATTCTTAATTATAAGTGGCTACCTAACTCCAGGTGTAGGCCCGCTCTCCATCAAATGGACATTTTGGAGAGCGAGGATTGTCCTATGATGAAGTATGACACCTGGTAGTTGTGTGAAGACAATCTGTTACATTTTTTTGTATGCCCAACACTGTTACTGAGTAGCGTAGGGAGGAATACATCACATATCTCTATAAATTTCAACATTCTCTGGGAGCTTATTTTACAGAGTACCTGTACTTCTATTTGTCCATTCCGAGCACTGCCTGCAGCTAGTAATAACATAACATAACATAACATAACATAACATAACACGTGTATTTGTAAAGCGCACGTTCACCCCATCAACGGGGCATCTTGGCGCTGAATAACAGATGTTTATTGTTACCCAACTCAATGGTACTCATTTTATCGACCTCAAATGGATGAAAGTGGACACCACAATCACAAATCAGGTCTAGTCAAGTCTCAATAAATTAATCCTTGCTCAACACTTGATAGTTTGGCTCACCGGCAGACAGGCTTAACTTAGGAGACAGGCATGTAATGCATTTAAAAACACCAATAACAGTAAATACGTAAGACACAACACACAATAAAAATTCCAACATGAATTTGTGAAAATAGGCAATATTTTTCTGCTTAAATGACACCAAAACAACAAAAATCGAATTCAGTGAACCAGAGATATGAATTTTTAAAGATTAAATGCTTTCGCCAGGATGAACCTGAATTTCAGGCTGGGTCACAGTTCGACATTGGCTCCTTGACTCTCAATGATGGATGAGTCAACATATTGAGCTTTTTCACAAAGTCTCCAAATGGTCCCAGACTTTTGAATCTTCTTCCAGAAGGCTCTTTTGGGCTCTTGAAATGTCCACAACACCAATTCAAGGTTCCATAAGCTCTGAGTTGCTCCTTTGGGAAGTTGGAATTACAAGACCCACAATGCCCCTGGTAAAATCCTTAAAAGTTTACTGGATGCTTTTCAGCTTCTTGGTGGAGATGATGCAGGTGGAGCTCTTTTAGCCTAATGCTTTCAAGGAGTCCATTCCTCAAACTTTAAAGCAAGGAAAGTCCTCTTTTGTGATGCCCAAAGTATGCAGCAGGTGCAGTTCTTATGCGTGCAGTCCTTTGTGGCGCAGACCAGTGGTTCAGCAGGGCAATCCCTCTTCTTCTTCTTGTTTCCAGACAGGGATCTGAGTTTCTGGGCCTTTCTACCATATGTATCCAGGTTTCTGGTCTGCAAGCAGGGGGGCACCCCTGACCAATGGGGTGTAGGGTGCCACCCTCAATGATGACCACTTCCCTTGAAGTGTGTCATATTCTTATCCCAGAAAGCACTGTTCCTTGAAAACCAAAATGGAGGAAATCTCTGCTGGAGCTTTGGTATTTCTGAGATCACATAGTGTTGATATTGCACACTGGCCTCAATTATGTTTTATACAACCTCTTTGGAATATTACATGTATTCAATGTGCACATTCTAAAATGGCTGCTGATGGGTTGCAGTCCATGAGATGATGGGAGGTTTGTGTCCTTTATTTGTGTTCATGCCTTTATGTACACCGACACTTGTTGGCATTCACAATGTGATCAAGACCGTGAGCCTGTGACATCATGTATGACATTTTCACTCTTCCGCATTCATTCCAACTCCCACTCTATCAGCAGCGGCACCTGGTGAGTCACTTTAATAATTCCATACAAAGAGTCACAGAGGAATCTCCTGTGGTATCAGTATTTTATTTTATTTCCATACAATTGTGTAGGTAGCCTTCGACCGGACCAACAACGCCCAACAATAGTGAAACTCATTTATATATAATCCTTCCTCCCTGTTCCTGTGAAGGTCTAGACTGTCAACCCTGTAACTATTTTTGTCCATCTGAAGGCAAGAAATTGATTACTCGTTTGATACAATATTGCAGATATATTGTTCTCAACAAAATGCAATGATGAAAATCTCACTTCATATATAATTATTGTTTTTTACATAGTCTTCGTGATCAAGGATGTCCATTACACATATCTGCTCATGTCATATACCCATCCATATTCCGAGTGAGAAAACAAAAAGTGATATGATTCTAATGGGCATTAAGGTGCTATGTGCTATAAAGTTCATATGTACTAAACTGCTCTCTCTTGAAGATAAAAGTGTGTTAGTGCATATGATGACCTTCCCAGATCTCCATAATGTTCTACCATATGAACTTGTTGGCTTAAGTCAGCATTTAGTTAATACATGAATTAATATGTAAACCTACTATGTTCCAACATAAGTGCCATCTTGTATGTTTCTATGCATAATCAGATTCTGCTATATGGTTATTTGGTCCTACTGCAGATGTTCATCATCTAATGACTAATGTATTACAATTAATGAGAAATTTCTGATTTTCTTAGTCAGTACTGTCGGTGTCATTCTACTATATAGGAGAGACAGGAATTATCACTATTATATTCCTTTGTCACGACACCCATGACTACCATTGGTGTCTACGTACACAATGTGTATCCATTCCATTCCACTAAAAGAAGTTCTTGTAAACAAATATTTATTTAAAAAACATAACTACCAAACTAAATTAAAACCAAGAAAAACGAAAAAAATCCAAATAAAACAAAAACAATACATTTGTATTAAATATACATTTATTTTAAATGTACGGTGCATAGATCTATATCTATATTTTATACACATATATCTATATGTGTCTCTCTACATTCGCAGAAAAAAACAAATGTTAAAGTAACATTATAGTTAGGTTTATATGTCAGTGACAACATTAAAGTTTTGAACTAAAAATAAACACAGAAATTTCCCAGTGATAGTTAGAAGAGCCATGCACTGCTTATAACCTCACATATTACTCATGACATGTTCTATGACATCATTTATGACACCACTGATGGCATTTCGAATGACATCGCCCGTGACATCATCCAATGAGTATATTTGTTTGTTTTATAGTTTAAATAGTGGTGGGTATCTACCATATTGCTTTTCTATCTAATTTTGTACAGACTGTCTCCAGCTAATCTGTGTAAGTGTTTACAGAATGTATGTGCTCCTAATGCACAATATCTGTGTAGAGGTATTGAACACTTTATAAATCTTTGTGTTGATGAATAACTCTGTATGCAGGTGGCAGTTGATGACTTGTGTCCCGCTTTGCCTGCTTTTCTACCGCCACCTGCCGTCATTGGTCCAAGGATGACCACAGGAGCCACACTGCCCTGCTTCACTGGCGCCCGCTAACAGCGTCAGCAGACAGCACCTGGAGGCGCTTTAAAATCGGACGCGGGATCCCGCAGTGCGGGTCCCCCGTTGCCTGCTTTTCTACCGTGACCTGCCGCCATTGGTCCAAGGAGGACCACAGGAGCCACACTGCCCTGCTTCACTGGCGCCCGCTAACAGCGTCAGCGCCTGGAGGTGCTTTAAAATCGGACGCAGGATCCCGCAGCGTGGGTCGCTCACGAGCGTGCCCGGACCAAGGGCGGGCCCGTCTGCGCCCATCAGTGACAGGAGGAGACAGGGCTGGGCCCCCCTCTTTGGCCCAAAGTCTACAACTCTGTTACTCTGGTAAGACTCTGCCATCTGCGCAATTGTTGCTGTCTGCAGTCACACACTGAATTCTAACAGCGCGCGCGAACTTAGTTTACTTTCCGGTCAACCTTGATGTAGAAATCCAACTACAAACTTTGATATAATTGACCAGCTGCCAAGAAAAGCGTACTTGCTGTTTCCTCACCTTTTCACGATCCTCTTGTATGCGCAGTTTCCGAAGCCAAGCATACAGCATTTCAATGTCCGAAATCATATGGGACTTTTGGGACTTTTGGGACTTTTGGGACTGTGCTGCAATCGTTCCCTGTGCTTAGTAACTGGTTCAGGTGTTGTCCCAATTTGAGGCATCAATTGGAAGGACTGTATTAATGGAATATTGTTTTTATTTAATGCTTTGACTGTCCATGATCGCCGTGATTCCAATACATGGTTATATCTGGGGGGATTAGTACTCGTAGATTAGTATTTATAATCTAGCTACTCTATGTTCTGCATCTTTACTACAAAGGTCGACTGATTAAGTAGCTCAGTCGGAAGCTGTAACGAACTGTGATCTTAGGGGCATACAGCAGCGATAATGGGTAAGAGGAAGGCCGTAGAGGCTGCGACGGGGAAGAAGAAGCTAGCAAAACTCAGTAGGCCAGCTAAGTCAGCAGCTGATAATTGCACTCTAGCAGCAATTGACGACTTAATAGAAGAAGTGGAAACAATCCTAGCTGGCGAAAGGGACCTAACATCCAATGGCACTAAAAAGATATCTTCATACTATAACAAACAGAGCAAGCCAAACGCTGTCAGGCCTCCCATTGATCCTATTATAGTCCATCATGCTAACAGTGAGAATGCTGCACATATTCCTTCATCCTCTCCGAAGCAAACCCAGAGCAAGCTTGTTTGCCCCACCCCCGCTATGTCGGGGCCAGTGGCACCTGACCAAGTTAGTTCATCGAACTATGAGGCTCCGACAATACCCTGTTACAATAGATACTCATTGCTAGAAATCCATTGAGAGGAAGATCAGGTAACGCAAATCCCAGTTACTCCCCATGTGAAAGCCAGTAGTAGGGAAATCGAGACCCAGACCGAGAGCACAGACATTTATGCACTCATGGTTACCCTACACCAAAGATTAGATATTATACAAGACGAGATAAAAACCCTCAAGGAAATAGTTGGACACCACACACTACGAACCAATTTTATCTCAAGCAAAACACAAGGGAATAGTAAACCTCCAAGGGGGAAAGCCACCTGTAATCAGAACTCAGGAACAGCCGGTAGGTGTTCACCTAGATCTCTCCCCATTCCTGCCCCTATGGAGGTTCCCTGTAATAAGAACTTTTCAAATGGTAATAACCTTTGTCAATATTTATCAGCCAATAACCATAATCTACATACTAGCTTGGAGGCTAGGCCCAGAATGCCCCCATTTTCGCGGCAAGGGGCACCTAATAATAACCCCTCTAACACTTATACACAAAACGGCCCAAACCGAAGGGACAGGAAGGGCTGCGCCAGAACTCCAGACCAGATCGGGGGGTTATAGGTAGCCAACACCTAAGGGGATCTTATCTATTACCCCAACACATAACTAGTCCTAGGGAAAACGTGTATCGTATTTTCCTTACCAATGTCCCAAGTTTAAACAACAAAACCAGAGAGGACGAAGAGTCTCTAATAAATAAAGTCACGCATTGGATCAGAAATAAACGTCAATGCCGTTCTATAATAAGATCTGACATTCTAAAAGCTGAACGCATTCGGCAAGAAACAGGGAACTTGGACGACATAAAATTAACTTTTCATGCCAAAACTATCGTAGATAACTTGATAACTATGAATTTGAGAACCCACTCACTCCTTCGAGTCAAAAATCAGTTTTAGATTAACAAAAAAAGAACGGCGGAGAGAAACAGTCTATCGTTAGCACCTGAGGGGACTCACAATCTAGAATCAGTTGATTGACTATATGCGTGGCCTAGAGGGACTCCATCCAAGGGAAGCTCACATAGTTATACAAATTTGAGGCCCCCGAGTCCTGAGCGGGAGCCTTATGTTTTACACGACGCCCATTTGCACAGAAACCATCCACAAGATCCACTAACAATACATATGAACACTGTCAATAATAGACATAGCCCCCTAAGTAAAACCCCCGATAGGTCTCCCTCCGATATAGCCCCAAAATGTTTAAAGATGTTGTCCTGGACTATAGCTGGGCTACATCATAAACTTTCTGACCCAGACTGGCAGGACTATGTTAATAACTTTGACCTGTGCCTCTTCCAGGAGACATGGGCGGTTGAGCCTTTGTATAAACTAGGCTATAGAACCTTTCATATAGGGGCCATTCCATCGAAGAGAGGAAGACCCTTGGGTGGGCTGATCATCTGGGTGAAAATTACTTTAAATACCACTATAGAGACAGTGAACTCTGGTTCCAAGGACATATTAGGGATAAAGTTTAAATCTGAGAATGGGTTACTCGCACACCTCTTTAACATATATCTAAGACCAAGGGGGTGTACAAAGGAAGCACTGGGTATCCGACATCTTGAGGAAGTGCTCAATAGCATTGAGCCACACGGAGCAGTCCTGGTGGGCGGCGATTTTAACTGCTGCTATGAACCGATGTCCGGAATGGACACGATCTTCCATGAGGAAGATTTGGCCAGGAAGATTTGGCCAGGGGAATTCCTCTACTTGCAACAAACAAAAAGGTGGCGTGTTCTACATCTGCAACTCAAATATTGCACTTTACCATTGAAAGAGGGCTAAGGGCATGCAATGGGCGGTTCCCTTCAGACAATGGGTGTTCGAATACTTTTACTTGAGGGAATGCCACTTCCCGCATTGATTATGTGATGGCAAGCATAGCATACTGGAATAAAATCCAAGACTTTAGAGTTGATAAAAGATGGGAGAGCGATCATTTCCCATTATGCCTAGATCTAGCAGGGAGTTGGTTTGCTAATCACCCATCAAATCCAACAAACCTAAGAGAAGAGATTCGGCTCCCACTAGTAAATAACAATCGGAGATCTGTTAAATGGCCAACAATATTAGATCAGGTTGAGCCTCTCACCAATATATATAACAGCTTCTGCGAATTACTGACGGGCTACGCAGAGTCAGGTCCGGGGTCCATACTGTTCACCCAAATCCATCAAAAAATGTCTGAGACTATAAAAATACAGTTAACCAAAACCCAGAGGAACACCAATAAACCAAGATCGCGACCAGAATCCTCGAACCCATGGTTCAATAAAGAATGTTCCAATGTTAAACGCAGACTCTTGGGGGCCCTAAAATCTAAAGATGTAAACCAGATCAGAACTGAAAGATCAAATTATAAAAAAGTACGAATTAATGCCCTGAGGGATTGGGAGGACACTAGCTGGAGTGACCTCATCGTAGCTGCAAAAACTAGAGACAAATCCAAATTTTGGAAATTACTAGCACAGGGGAATAAAGGGAGTAAGGTGACTACTGACCACTTTTCGGATCCTGGGACATGGCGCAGACATTTCTCCACGCTTTATGCTGCACCAGATGTACTCGCCTTAGATTTACGAACACTCACTGAGGCATCTCTGCCTGAAGCACATACTACACACCTTCAATTTAGCTTAGAGGGTACTGTGCTAGCTATAGATAGCATAAAGTCAGCAAAGGCGCCTGGCCCAGATAAAATTCCCAGGGACCTTTTGAAACACGCCCCAGATGTTTGGGCTCCGTATATGAATCAATTGTGCAATGCAATAGCCAGGGGAGAGCCTATCCCAGATACATGGAAGGGGGCTGAGATCGTCCCTATCCACAAATAGGGCAGTAGGGACGATCCAGCGAACTACAGGCCTATCAGCCTGATAGACATTACCCAAAAGGTGTATGCCAAAAAAATGTTGGCCAAGTTAAATGCTTGGATGGATGAGAAAGACATCCTCTCACCTTGTCAGGCCGGTTTTAGACAGAGAATAAGTACAATAGATCAAGTATTTCAGACTCTTTAGTATAGCTTGGAAGTACACAAAGATAAAACATGGACACTTACATGTTGCCTTCATAGATTTGAAGGCAGCTTTTGATTCCATTGCCAGAGATCTTTTATGGAAATCATTACAGAGTCAGGGAGTCCCAGAGAAGATTTTAGATCAGATCACAAGGCTTCACGACGGGAATTTTGCAAAGGTTCGTTGGGGCCCAGGAGGGGAGCTGACGGAAGAAATCCCAATTAGGAGAGGGGTGCGCCAGGGCTGCGTCCTGGCGCCAACCCTGTTCCTATTATACGTGAACGACATGGTAGAGCATCTACACTTAGCTTTACATGATTCCCCTAAGCTTGGAGACACCCACATTTGTGTCCTCACCTTTGCAGATGACACAATACTGTTGTCGCAAACACCTAGGGGTCTCCAAAACTTACTTGATAGCCTTGATAATTATTGCAAGACAAAAGGACTTGAGATAAACCCTAACAAAACTAAATACATGGCTATCAATCCACATAAAAACTTTCAGAAAAGATTAACATTGAATGGGGTGCTTTTGGAGTGTGCCCCCAATTTTGTATATCTAGGTGTTACACTAGACTCAAAACTTACATGGAAGTCTCAAATAATTAAGTCAAATACAATAATAATGTAGAACTCTATTCCTGTAGTGAAGAAACAGCACTCCACTTCATCAAAGGCCACTAGCCCCGCACTAGAAGTTTATAAAGCTAGAGCTCAATCAGCTACACTCTATGGATCTGAGCTATGTGGAGGAGAAAATCTTTAGCCTCTTATCATAGGGGAAAACAAAATCATGAGAATGCTTACACGTTTGCCCAAAAATACCCCGATGGTCCCTCTTACACATGATATTGGGATAAAAAGAATAGGATATCTTGCTGTATGGAGGCTATTGGCCTATTGATCAGAATTTGGACAACGGAGGAATTAGAGATCTACAGGCAGACTTTGAGGGAGCTACTGTAGTTGGATGTATTTGTCACTGTTCCCTGGTTGGGCCACATCCGCAAATGGCTCACCGATTTAGGTTTGAGCCGTTACTGGGCAACCCCGAGCTTGCTGACCCCTGACTCAAAGAGAGAGATCAAATCTATATACTGGGAATTCATAACGCACAAAGTCACTTTAAATCCTGAGTTGGGGAGACTGACTACTCAATTTTTGTCTTTTAAACTGACCCCGAGCTTTGAGCCCTTTTTAGATGAGATTGAACCACAACTGGCAAAGTCTCTCTATATGAAATTCAGGTACGAGACATTACAAGTCAACACTTTTACAGCTAAATGGGCAAAACCGCAATTGATGCCTAGTGATCCTAAATGCTCACTGTGTACACTAGGTGCTAATGAGGATATTGCGCATGTTTTATTCTTTTGCGCAGCATATGCTACCCCCAGACACAAGTGGATTAAGCCCCTGTGCAGAAGTTTGAACATCAGGAGCTACTTAGAGTCGCTTAGAATTCTAAAATCTGACAGTGGCCAACTTATTGTATTTGGCGTTAGTAAATTTTTGTTAGCTGCCAGTTATATAAGATATAGGAATGGGCTTAAGTTTTAAAAAGTTTTTAAAAAAAAATTAAAAAATGGATTTTTAGAATTTTGTATGTATTTTTAATTTTTTAATGGTTTTAGATTGAATCATCAAATAATTCCAGCAGTAGTGGAGCCCAAATTGGTCAGCTCGCGCTAATTGAATAGTTATCTTTGTACTGTATTGGCAAGAACTCTAATTAAATCATGTGCAATAGGGGTCGAGACTAAAAGGAGAACATTTAAATAGTATATATGTCTTGCATTTTAGACCCTTGTAAATATAACACGTTTTTATGTTTATATTTAGATGAATGTAAATTACAATATGTACAAAGATTTGTTTTATAAGCTTTGATGATTCTTTGAATCGACTAAAGATTTTTGATGATGATGATGATGATGACTTGTGTCCATTATGTTTTACGCATGTTTTTTGGTACTGCAGAAAAAGGTAGCAGCAGGGCAAAGTATCTACATACTGCATACCAGGGACCATATTGCAAGTTTGGTGATCCTAGAGCAGTGGCGGTCCTCCACCTTCTGCTGTAGGACTGCCAAATCCATGCTTCGACGGCCCGTCAGACCAGGAGTTAAATCCTGGTCTGGCTGGCGGTGTTGTGGCGATCGGACTGCGGTGGTCTGCAAAGCTCATAGAAGTGCCTATAATGCAGACTGCTGACTGCACCTTCCTACACAGTGTGGTATACATGCCACATCATGCAGGAAGTGGGGGTGCAGGTACAGCGGGGCACTACATCTGCCCTCCGCATGCACCCCCATGCCCAAATCCAACAGGGAGCCCTGTTAGGGCCCTCTTCGTTTCCTGTCTGCCATTCTATTCATGGCAGGATCACCGCCATGAAAAGGGCAAAGAAAATGCAACTCGTAAAATGTTTGCCAGTGCCGGCAGTGGCACCGCCAGCACATAACAGGCAGGTGCAGACTGCCGGCCCAGCGGGATCATTGATCCAAGCTGTGCTGCCGATCTCGCAGCAGTCTGACTGCCGAAGTCATAATATTGTGGCAGTGGTTGGACCAGTACAACGGGTTCAGCGGTTCAATGGACCTCAAACTCATAAATAGGCTCTAAGTATTGTAAGCAGTGTTGAGCTATTCGACAGATCCGTCTCAGCATGACAATTTCTACTTAACATGGAAGACTGTGTGCACCAGGTACTAACCTATATACATGTGCT
Source organism: Calotriton arnoldi (assembly GCA_963921515.1). Classification (NCBI taxonomy): domain Eukaryota; kingdom Metazoa; phylum Chordata; class Amphibia; order Caudata; family Salamandridae; genus Calotriton; species Calotriton arnoldi. The sequence goes on along the minus strand of CAWUFW010003005.1, from coordinate 297,987 downwards.
TGTTTTGCTTCAGAACATTGGCTATCTGTAGTATCTGTAAAGTTTTCACCACAGTATGAAGGCTGAAGGTAGTATAATCTTTAGCACCTTTAGACCGTGGTTATTTTAAGTGAATAGTGGCTCTTTAGACAGGTTTTGCATAGTGTGTACACTGTTCTTGGTAGATACTTTTTAATACTCTGGTGTATTTCTCATGAGAGTTTCACTGTCTGCAAATAGTGTGGCACAGAGTAAACTCTCTCCATAGAGCAAAGAGTGTTAACAGTAACCACTTTCCTACTTATATCCTCTTCATTTCTCAATTTAGGTTCAGTGACTGTCAGGGGTTTGATACAGGTAAAGAATGTCCATAGAAGGGCATTAGTTAACTAACAGGGCTTAAGTATCTGGAGGAACTTGGTTTTGCCTGAACAGTTGTACACAGATTGAACACTGTGTGCAGGATAGGTTAGCCTTTCATCTGTAGTTCATAGTGAATATGTACTCGGCTACCCATGAAGTGTATGTTATCAGGTCAATGTTGCACATAACACAATTGTGCTTTAACTACGGGAGTTGTATGTATGATAGCAGTAATTTTTTTTTGTTTTTTTGTTTTATATAGCGCGAACTAGACCCGAGACATCGGGTATCAGAGCGCTTTACATGAGCACCAGTTTCGTTACAGATGGACACATTCCTTTTTGTTCGGCACAGGGAGATTAAGTGATTTGCCCAGAATCACAGGATGTTGAGCGTCATTGCCGAGACTCAAACCCGGTTCCCCAGCTTCGAGGTCGACCGCTCTAGCTGTAAGGCTACATCCTCTCTCAAAATGATGCTTCATCTTATTCTGAGCTGTGTTGGACTTACTTTCATAGCTGTAATTCTGTACCCGTTTATAGATCAATGCGTACAAAAGAAACTTGGATGATGTCATCAGTGGCCCCCGGGGAGCCCAATTTGAGATATCATCAGTGATGTCATTAATTATGTCATAGAACATGTGAGGTCAAAAGCAGTGCATGGCGGGGGCGCAAGTTATAGTTAGCCCTGCTAAAACTGGTAAATTTAAGGGTTTTTTTCATTTCAGAATGTTAATGTTTTTTTTGTCCTCATTCCCCTCTGACTTCAATGTCCATTTCACCGGCCCATACCCTGGGTCCATAGGTCTGGGGTGGGGCTGGCCCACCTTCAGGTATGCATGCGGACATGTGGACATTGCCCCAAGTGGGTACGTCTCTCCCAGAATTATCCGGTAACCGGCAGCTGCACGAAGTGGAAGGCCATCGCAGCTTGGAGAGTAGCTTAGGTGTAATCATTCGGCAACAGACATATGCTCTTTTGCACCACTAAATTGTACCCCCAACTGTTCCCTAGACCATCTTAATAGGAAACTCCAGAATTTCTTTTTTTTATTTGACGCTTTCCTTATTAAATCCATTTCAGACACATAAAATAGAGATTCTAACCACTCCGAGTGTTGTGGAGAGATATCTCCTACTCACCTACAGCAGATTTCCCTTCTCGACAGTATTATAGCATAAAACAAAAGATCTCTGGCGGGGCCTGTGATACCCTCCACCACTCCAAAGATCATTAGTGAGAGGCATGCCTTAACCTGGAGCCCCAATATGCTTGATATGGTCTTACCCACTTCCTCCCAGAATTTCAGAGTACCCGGGCATTGTTGAAACATATGCACGTCCGATGCCTTTTCTAATCCACATTTCATGTACTTGGAAGATCTTTCTTTTGCCATCTTTGACAACCTTTCTGGTGTTATATATGCCCTCTGGAGTGAAAAAAAAGTGATTACTCCCTAACCAAGCAGGCTTAACATTTAGGTATAATGTGCACATCGATACTTGCCAAATGTTTTGTAACTGCTCCCTCGGCCAGCATTCTCCCCACAAGTCATCTACCAGAGTGAACTCTCCATCCATGGCCTCTTGTAGTGTCCAATACCAGACTGATACTTCCTTGCTTCAAGGAAGTTTCCCCACCAGCTATTCTTCTCAATAGTTTCCAATGCCCAAAGGGGACCTCCGACTTTGCTCCCAGCTTTTCAGTTGTGTGTATTTAAATTTCACCATTTTCCCCTCCATTATCTTACTCAGCTCTGCCCTCGATATAAGAATGCCGTCCTGGGTTAGTTTTCCTCGATAGCATATTCCTACATCTCTTATTTGCATGGCTAATTTGTCTTTTAAACACTCCTGGGTTCCTGGTGAGTCCCATATTGGAGCCATGTTCGAATAATAGCCTAAGCGTGTCAGCCGTCTAATACTAGACCTCATTCTTGCTATTGCTTGCAGCACTTTAAGTTTGATCTTTTTGAAGTATTTCGGGTCTCCAAACTTGAATAAGAAACGGTCTGTCCCAACATTAGCTCCGTTTAATTTAACCTTAAACAGGGTCCCCAAATCTGAACAGTCTGGTACATTTAGCAACATTCTGGAGTGTATCAGCTGGAAATCACATGCATAATATTGAATATCTGGGAGGGATGCCCCCCCCCCCCTTCCCCCTTTTCCGCCGCAATTTCTTCCATGAGATTCTTATGCCCAGATGTAGGCATTTATGGCCTGTTGAACTTTTTCGATCAGTGGCTTATTAAAGTGCAACAGGATTCTATTAAACAAGAAGGTGATTTTGGGCACTATGGCAATTTTCACCAGATTCACCATCCCAAAGATTGTCAAAGGGAGATGTGCCCATCCCTTCATTATCCGAGTACAGTCCCTTAAAGTACTATTCAGGTTTACTTCTGGGATTTTCTTAATACAGGGCCTGATTCACAGAACTAACTTACGTCAAAATCCTAAACTTACAACAATTTTGGTATTCACAGAATGAACTTACACATTTGGGCATTCATAGATTGAACTTACACATATGGGTATTCACAGAATGAACTTACACATATGGGTATTCACAGAATGAACTTACACATATGGGTGTTCACAGAATGAACTTACAAATCCTAACTTTATGTCCGCACTTGGGCCGGAATTTCCGGCCCACTGGCGGAGATTCCGGCACAATGGCGGAATCTCCGCCTCCGGCCCGGAATCTCCGCTCCCGGGCCGGAATATCCGCATATCGGCCGTTTTAGCATTACCTCAATGCCATACACCTGTCCAACTGCCTACCATCCCCCATGATGAATCATCTGACACACTGCAGCCAATCCCAGCCCTGCTGCACATATGAAAGCAGAGCAGACACACAGAAACACTTTCAACATGTCGCTGAATGTATTTGTTGCTCTGCCCCTTGCTATGCAGCAAGAAGACTTGAGGAGGAGGAGGAGGAGAGAGAGGATCTTCAGACAGAGGATCAACATATTTGGGATGTCCACTCAAGAAGTAAGGGCCAGATACCGCTTCCCTCCAGAAGTCATCTTGGAGATGGTATGTGATTGGGAGGAGGAACTTGACTCACCTACATGCTGCTCCCATGCCATCCCAGCCTATCTGAAGGTCCTTTCTGCCCTCCATTTTTTGCTACGGGGTCATTCCAAAGGGTCACCAGTGATGTTGTGGGCATCTCCCAGGCTAGCCAGTCCTGGTGCCTGCATCAGGTACTGCGCTGCATCAATTCTAGAGCCCACCTTCACATACAAATGCCCCATACACTGGCCAGCAGACAAAGGGCAGCTAGGGAATTTTTTGGCATCTCCGGCTTCCCACGTGTGCTGGGTGCAATTGACTGTACCCATGTGGCCCTTCAGCCACCCCGCCACATTGCACACATATACTGCAACAGACACCGATGGTATTCCATCAATGTGCAGGCTGTCTGTGATGCCAGTGGGAGATTCTCAGATGTGCATGCAGCGTTTCCAGGCAGTACCCATGACAGCTTCGTATTCCGTATGTCACCTCTTGCCGGGCGGTTGGCTGCGGGAGAATATGGCAACATGTGGTTACTGGGTAAGTACCAAGTACAAAAAAGAGTGATGTGTGCTTATGAAAGGGCTCAGTTACAATACCCTTGCGCTGCCAGTACGTCACTGTATCACATATGAAAAGTGACGCACTGGTGGCACAAGGGGCCTGTCAAGAAGCCCAGTAATGAATGAATGCCACCTTATATCAACAACCATTCTACAATAAGAATCACCAAGCCACATACATGGTCACAACAGACACTGCATGTACTAAGTAAAGATCATGTTCTGTTCAAATTTAATTTGGAAATGTAACCTATTGCCCTATCTTCCCTCCTTAGGCGATGCTGGCTATGCACTCTCCCTCAACTCCTCACACCGTACAGACATCCAACCACTGTACCTCAGCGTAGGTACAATCGGGCACACATACGAACTCGAGCCATCATAGAGCGCACTTTTGGTCTGTTGAAGTTGCGTTTCAGATGTCTCAGCCGTACAGGGGGTGTGCTGACGTACTCCCCTGAAGTTGTGTGCAAGATCATTATGGCCTGTTGTGTGTTGCACAATATTGCTGTAACACATGGCTTACAGATACCTCTTGAACCTCGGCTAGCTCTGAATCCGGGCAACTGGGCCATTGCACATAACCGAGGTCAGGGTTTGCAAGTCTGTGATCAGCTGGTTGCCACGTTTTTCACGTGAGCAACCTGATGTGTCATGGACAAAATGTGGTTTGCTGTCTGTTGTCAATGATGAAAAATGGATATTTACCACTCTGTCCAAAAATCCATCCTGAGACAACTTTGCAAACCACACTAACTGTATGTCAGCCACAACTGTTGACATGAGTCAAAAGATTGACCGTGCTTCAGGTCATGTGCCAATGTCAGCAATCAGTGTAGTGGATTTCACAAGGAGTCTATTGACTCTGAGGATGAGATGTACATGTTCTGAGAGACCCTCCTGTAACTTTTGACAATGGGAGTCTGTATGTAAAAAGTGCATGACTATAGGATTTTTGATAGTTGTCCCCCAAATGATTAGCATACACCAATTATGTTGGTCCCACAATGTGAGTGATGATGTTGTAGCTGAATATGCCACTATGTGTCTGGGTAGTACAGCACTGCTACCCCTAATACACTGTAACACAACAGACAACTCTTGTGTTGATCACTAAATATGGACTACATGTACCATAATGCAAAGCATTTGAGAAGTAAACTGGGGTGTGATGTTGTGCCAGCCCCTCCCCCTTGTCCCAGCCCAAATCTCATTACATGGTCGGTTCTCCCTTTTGTTTCATGTGTAAGAATTAATCTTACACAGTAATCAAATTTTTATCTGCAACAGAATAATAGGATGGCAGTGGATTTGTTCTGTGGTTGTGGATGACTCAGAATGAACACAAAATGGCTGACAACTACTTCCTGTGATGTATTTCCTGTCTCCCACTTCCTGTATGTGATTTCCTAAATGAAAATTTGGGTTCTGGGTAGTTTTCGGAGTTTACGGCCCGAAAACGCAATTTCCGGATGTGCAGCGTACGCTGCGCATGCGCAGCGTAATCTGCGATAGCGTAGTGTACTTTGCGCATGCGCAGAGTACTCTGCGATAGCGTTGCGTACTCTGCGCATGCGGAAAGTCCGTTTTCGGGCCGTAAACTCCGAAATTTAACCAGAAGCCTAATATTCATATAGGAAATCAGATACAGGAAGTGGGGGACAGGAAATACATCACAGGAAGTTGATGACAGACATTTAGTGTTCATTCTGAGTCATCCTCTCTCACCGATAAGATCCTGTGACATCCTGCTGCTCTCATCAACCTCATTTCCCCCAAAATGGCTGAGGGTTATGAAGAGAAAGCACCCCCTTTCAGTGAAAGGAATTGGACATGCTATCTTAGGGGGTGATAGAGAAATATCCTCAGCTATATGGGGGCCAGAGGAACAGCTGAGCAATGCAGCGCGGACCAGATTGTGGGCCAGAGTTGGTGAGCGCTGCAGTACAGTGGGTGTGCACACCAGGAACGCGAGGGCATGCCGCAAGCGCTGGGAGGACATGAAACGCGGGGCCCGGATCAAGGCTGAAGAGCTACTGGGCCAGTCTTCCCAGCACCATGTGCATCGTCCTCGCCTCTCGCCACTGTACAGGAGGGTCCTGCGTGCAGCTCTTCCGACTCTCCATGCTCAGCTGGAGGAGCAAGAGCAGCAGAGACATGGTAAGTGCATTATAGGCTAAATGTGTCTGGAAGTATGATGCAAGTGCAGACAGAGCTGTACCATTCTGAGTCCCATGCCTCCAGTTTCCTAATCTGTGTGTATGCAGCACTCATCATGCAGCAAAAGCTCAATGTAGCCCATTTTCTGGACTTGGCTGAGTGCATCCTGGGACTTGTGGTGTCATCATGACTATTGGGGATTTGAGACACACATTTGCATTACTGATGAAAGTTCCACTGCCAGCACCACTAACTGTGAAACAAGGGAATCATGACTGATGTGTGCATTGGATGATGTATGGTACAGACACTGTCCAGTGTGTGTTTGTGAGGCCAATGGGAATTGTATGCTGTGACTTACATTGCTGTTGCTGAGTTTGGGTTCTGATAGAGACAGATCATCATGTGCCATTGAGTCAAGACAGACTTTGAGAGCCTTGCCACACTCATAAGTGTTGCAAATCTAGACAAGTGTGTCCACAGACACACGTCGTACCCCCAGGAGCTTGAAAGCCATTTCCCATGTACAGGTCGCTGTAACAACGAGCCACTACTGTTCATCAGTGCACAGCACTACCTGCTCAACCTCCAAAGGCAATATGTGGCAGTGGATTGTCAGCTTGTGAGAGAGGATATCAAAAGCTCAGACTCACAACTTAACAAACATATTTGCCCAGACCCTAAATGGATGTGTTACCCCCAATCGGCCTTAGTGTTGTCCCATCCAATACTACACAGCAGATAACATATGTCCAGACGTGAAAGTGCAGACACTCCATATCACAGGCTTTTTCCAATTTCATCTGGACTCTCTCTGAGCTCCTTTAGTGGACAGTGTTGTAGAACCTGCACATGTCGCAGTGACAGGACACACAGGTCACAACAATGCCATAACTGAGGGTTGGCAGTACAGACGTGCTAACCACCAATGATCTTGTGAGGTGTCCATGTCAGACTCATATCAGGAGATGACAGTGAACATGCACGTAATCTAAGTTTGTAAACACACACAACTCGATAGTGTGATCAGAGGAGAACAAAGTCTGACCTTGGCTCATCTTGATATGTGTTTGAAGTTGAAGTTGATTTTATTGTACAGTTAATTAACACCTTTACAATCATGCATTACATTATTTGGCATTTTCTATGACTTAAAACAGATCAGTATTAAAACAACATAAAATGTCAATAATATGTGGCCCACAAGTGATGTAAAACAGCTGAAAAAGAACATTATAAAGTGAAGTGCAGAGTGCAAGGCAGCAGTTGTTGCCTCTGCTTGATTCTTGTTAAAGTCAATAGTGTTCTACTTGTCTAACGGCAAAAAGGAATACTGGTCACTTGCTTGCTGAGGTTTTACTGTGTAGTAAAGCGATGTACGCGTAGGGCTATGGGGTGCTTGGGGAGCTGAGAGCTGGGCGGCTATGGCTGTGAACTTGCTATGGAGAGAGACAGGGGAGCAGTGCATGCTTTAAAGGCAGCGTAGGTTGCCTGGCTACGTTGGTCTAGTGCCAGGCAGCGAGTTAGAGTGGAGGGGCGGAGATGGATAAGCTGCTTCGTGCAGATAGAAAGTGGAAAGTGCTAGGCATCTGCAATGTGTTGTTGAGGGACGTCAGTTTTCAGCCTAACTAGCAGCAGAGTAAAGTGCTGAGTGCTGGATGAGTGCTGAGAATACTGTTTTCCAGATATCTCACAGTAGGGTAGGAAACAGTGCGTTAATTGGAGATTGTTGGATAATAAATGCTATGATATATACAAGGACTTACAGTAGGATAATGGGACTTTGGGTGATGGAGGAGGGTGATTTGAGCATCATAAAAGGGAGTTGAAGAGGGCTTTCTGCCTGGTGCAAAACCCTGAAAGTGCATGGTGTGCCAGTCTTTGACATTAATCAAGGTTCCCATTTGCTGCGCCTGCTCAGTTCTTTAAGATGCGTGAAGTACCAATCTTGACATGCTAAAATTCCCGTATAGGGCAGCAGCACAGGCAGTGACTAATAAGAATTCCTTCAAAGAACCATAGTCCGTTCAGCTGTAGTGCAGTCTGCTAACTGGATGGCCTGCCTTTTTATGGTAGTTACTGCATCGGATAGGTATTTTACCAGCCGGCAGGTTAGTTGAACATCCTCGCCAGAAAAGGATGCTAACACTGCTTGTCTGCAAGTTCTAATGGATGTCGTATTGAAGAGGGGTCTTAGCAAGATCCGTCATTCCCCTTTTAGGGCCTTGCAAATAGTCAGCAGGTGCACTATATCCTCCTTCCCCTCCCCACAGAGTCTGCAGATTGCTGGCATCTGTGGGCGTAGCCAGGGCGGCATGTGATATGCAGATGGTAGTTTGACTAGGCGGAATCTCAGGAATTTCTCTTTTGTTGCACTGGAAAAGCTGGTAAGAAGATAGGCTTGCGGTGCTGCCTTGCTGTAAGTCTGCAAGGTGACCCAGCCATGAGCGCGCTCTGTCAGGGCAGCTTTGTCCTGTATGAGTGATTCTTTTGTGATCACATCATTTACAATTTTTTGTTAAGCTGAGGATGGTCACTGGTAGCTACCAAAGTTCCTGCAGTCCCAGTTGATTAAGTGAGTTGTCCAAGTAGGGTTGGGCTGGACATGCCACCTTACTGTTCAGTTCTTCACACAGATGCATGTTTAGTGTGTCAGGTGGACCCCTTTTGAATTTGATCCAACTTTTGATGAACGGCCCTTTGCTGGCAAGCTCTTGCCTTTGTATCCCGAGCTCCAGACTTCATTGTGTGGGGGATGTGTATCCTGGTAGGCCAAAATTGCATTTGAATTGCTCCAGATTTTCAGTTTCTCTCCCTTGCATAGTTTCGCTTACATAACTGATTGATGGTATAAGTTTTGCCTGATTCACTTTGCTTAAGGGGAGAAGATTTGGACCAGAGATATTAATCTTGAGGTTTCTGAGTGCCACAGCGGTCGTTACGCTTGATATGTGTCTTAACCTGATGTGTACACCAACTACATAATGATTTGTCTCACATTTCAGTGGACTCAGCTGGCCAAGAGGACCGGGTTCGGAGCAGGACATCTGTGGTGTGCCGGCGGCTACGACCTCTTTCCAGTACTGAGGAAGAGGACGATGAGGCGGGACCCCCAACATCAGCAGGCATGGGGATTGCGCCCACCCGGACTGACCATGAGGATAACTCTGGTGCCACAGACCGGGTGGAGGCTGAGGACAGTGAAGGGGGGGTGATGAACTGGACACCTCTGGCCAGGCTGGGGTGGAGAGCCACTCACCCACGGACCATGCAGAACATATTTATTCCGAGGTGTCCACAGGGCAGGCCACTATGCAACCTGGTCCTGCCTTCAGCCCCTCCCTAACGCCTGAGGCCCCCATTCGATGGGGGCCTCCAGCTGTATCCTCTGCAATCTGTCCCCCTCATCATAGCTGCCAGGTCAACACCCACATTGACTCCGAACCTGAGGCACCACACCCCCCACGTGCGACCCAAAACCCTCCCTCTGTTGTTCCGTCTGCGGCTGTACCAGAGGACTTGATATGGGCATGTGAGGGTCAGCCAGACATGTCCTCTCGCATCTTGCTGCAGTCATGTCTTCTGTTGTGTCCCAACTCTCCTCCCACACCACCGTCAATGTCTCCCCCTGTCCGTTGCCCCACACTCTTTCTCCCCCCTACTCCTCATGTATTCCGACCCCGTGTGGTGCCTGTCAATGCACCGGCCAGCCAGGAGCAGGCATGTGATTCACAGGATCTGGACATTGTGGTCCTAGAGGATGACCAGAAGGACAATTGAACAGTTTGACAGACACTCTGTTTTTGGACAATGATTTACTTTTCCCCTTGTAAATAGACTGGTTTCCTGACGCTCCCTGACGTGTTATATTTATGTTGCTCCATCCTAATCCAAGTTCCCTTCTCCTTCTGCAGTAAGGACATCATTTGTTTTCCTTTCTCCCTTCCAGACGGACTGTTGTTTTATTTCTATCCTTACATATTTTTTCTTTAAACACTTATTTTTATTCATACATTGTCTATCTTGTTTTGCTTCATTGTGAATGTCTTGTACAAAAAATGCCAAGGTATTTGGGTACTCATCTGCTCTGCACATGAGGGCTTGCTGCAATGATGGGGTTCAACTTGCAGATGTGTCACACACACACACATACATCCTCTCATCTCTACGCCAACTCACTTGGTGAACATTAGTCTATCAGGACATGATACACAACAGAGATTTTACTTGGGATCTGATATTTTTTTATGTAAACCTATTCACACTGGACAACAAGTTCCTGGGATGTGGTCACAGGGGATTGTGCTTTTGACTTCGCAATTTCCGGGGTGATGATCGCTGTGAGGGATTAAGTCTGGGTTGACGCTGAGGTGCAGGTTGGTCTCCGGCATGTGCCTGTACAGGGAGAAGTCCATGTGCAGGGGTGGATTGTGTCTGTACACTTGGTGTATGTGCATCGACAGGGTGTTGTTGTGCAGGTGGTGGTAGTGCCTGTTCAGGGGTGGTGGTGGATGTGCATGTGGGGGGGCTGGATGGGGGCGGTGGTGGATGTGTACCCATGCTGTGGTCCTGTACAGTTTGTGGTACAGGTGTGTGGGTGTGATGTGATGTAGGCATATGTGATGGCTCCCCTCCCTGCGTTGCCCGTGAAGGTAGACTTTGGAACACTGTCATCATGCCGTCCATCATCTTCATGGCCAAGGAATGGTGTCTTAAACTCTCTTCCCTTTGGAAAGATATCATGTCTCTGATATTCTTGGACATGTCTTGCAAGGTTCTATCCAACCTATCCAAAACATGGGTCTGTCGGTCCACCACCTGAGGGAATTGGCGCAGGGCCTCAGACATGTCTGACAGGGTGGCCCCTATGGCACGTATGTCCTGCCTCACATCTGCCTGCTGTTGGAAGAAGTCCTGCTGCCACTGGCCACCACGGACATGTGCAGGCAGGCCCTCCATGCAGGGCCCGGCCATGGATGAGTCCACCAGGTCCAAGAGCAGAGGGGATGTTGGCATGTGGAAGCCTGTGGACAGGTGAATGGTGCCCAGGGGATGCCTGCACCACAGCAGGGTGGGTACTTCCCTCAGATGGTGAAGATAATGCCTGGGATACACTGTCTGGGGAGGAGTGTGTAGGGTAACCACCATGTATGTCCCGGATGTGAGGGCTGTGAGGGAGTGAGGTCTGTGTTGGGGTGGGGCTGAACTGTGGCTGGTTATCTCTATGCTGGGGACAGGCAACCTTTTTCATTGCACGAGGCTGACACACTTTGCTGGGGGGAGGGTGTGAGACCTTGCTAAATATGGGCGATCGGTGCAAATTACTGTCCATGGCATCAGATTCTCCATCCCCTGAGTGGATGCGCAGACACTCACTATCGTCCGATACTTCATCCTCCTCAGGTTGTTCCTCCTCCTCCTCCTCCTCCTCTTGCACATGACTTGCAGCTGACATCACTACCTGGAGGAGCAGTGGATTCTCACCTCTAATTGCCCGTCGCCCAACACTGGTGGAAGGTCCTTCCTCCTCATCGTCATCATCACCTGGAACACAGAGGTAGCAACAGGATAAGTAATTGACCGAGTATGAGATATCGTGAAACACAAGGGTTGGTTCTACTGTACTTTGCATCAACAGATGATGCACATGTGACCTGGTTTTGGTACCCCTACAAGTGACAGCTCACACAATGGCACTGAGGTGTGAAACGTAGATGTACACTCAAAAGCATACTTACCAGCTCCATCCACAACTTTGTGTCCTTTTCTGCTCCCCCTGTTGTAGGTTTTGTTGACAAAGTGGTCCCCGATCCAGCAGCTGTAGTGGGAAGTGACACCAATGTCAATCATCTGCATTACCAATTTACAAAGAGGCACATGTGACACTTATGATATGGATTGAACTTTGTTAACAACAACTGCAGGTTATCTGCAGAAGGGGATTTTCATCTTTGTCATGGTTTACATAGGGTAACACTTCACACCACATTTACCTGATGTACATGTGCGAGCGGGTTTCACTGCTGCAGCCAGGATGTCATGCATTCCCCGGGATGATGTTGTACGCTGCACTGGCGTCATTCTCTCCAAAGTTGTGTTGAGACATACATATCCATATTTCAGTACACCAGATAATGGCTATGAGCTAACATGTATATGTCATTGTCAATGACCATTGATAGGATATTCCTGGACAATGTGCAGCATGTTTACCTCATGGACTTTACATGTGTGCCCCTGCTGACATGCAGCAGTTGCCAGCTGTTACATGCACACAGCACTGACATCAATGAGATGACACATCAACAGACAAACGTATATGAGAAGGTTACTGATATAGGAAGGGAGGGAAAAATGATCTGGACACCAGCATATTGCAATGCTTACACCTTCACCGTTAAGACTAATATGTCTCATGAGTATGATGTTGTGTGTTGACAAGTTGAAAGGAGTGTACATCCACAGGCTGAACAGTTTCACATTTGCACATCAGTTCAAACATTGCATAGCAGAGTTCATATGTGAGATGTGCAATAATCACGTACATTTTGTGTGTCATTTGTGCTTCCCTACCAATGGATTCACAAAGCTCATTTTGGCTTGAGAGATCACACATTTGTTATGTCCAGCATTTGAGTGTCATCTGTTCCCATAATCCATTTCCTACATCATGGTTGAACTAAGTTGACAACGGATGATGTTTTGTACAGCAGACATCCTTACCTCACATACCATACACTCAATTATATAGGTGGACACAGTAGAAGAGGAGGCAAGCAGAGTGCAACAATTGATTAGGATAACACATTGTGGTTAAGTTGTGAATCTTTCATGGTTGACGCCTACACTGGATTTGGTTTTGGCCTTTCAGCCACGAGATCTTGGACTGTGACTTCCTGATGATTCACCTTGGCAGCCCATACATCCATCACAAATGTACAGAACTGGCATCATTGCAAGCATCATCCACACCAATTTCAAAATGATTTTGTCCTTTGGAATTCTGCTACGGAGTTATCATATCATTGATTTACAATCCAGTTGTGTCTAGTACACTTCATGTGACACTATATACTATTTTTATGTCCATTCTACACTCACTTGTCATATGTTTTGTGACATCCTTTCACTAGCCACCATGGTGTGACCTGGTATATGTTTCAATGCCATATGGAGGCATATTGTGATGCAGGAAAACAGTTATGTGATACACATACAACATACAGCAGATATTAGAGGCACATTCATGGGCATGGGTATTCAGGTTCATTGTTCCTGAGTTTCCTTACCATGGCCCCACACCTGCCTAGTGTGTGGCCCCCGACCAGATGTCACAGGCAACCTTGTAGCAGAAGTCAATGTGTGTCTTGGACTCTGGGAGGACATTATTTGACCTACAATGCTAAGTGTGTTTGCAACTTTACATACCGGCTGCCACATGTGAAGCACTCAATTTGAGGCACAAAGGATGAGCACAAGCAGTGTGGGCACTACCGTTGCAGACGTGTCTACCACAAATTATAATGAGTGATCCCATATTTAACTTATTATAGCCCCACTGCCTAGTAGCAACGTCTATCAAATTGACACAACAACAGTTCCTGGCGTAAGGTCCACAATCATGTTTTGTTAATGGACCAGAAGACATACTCTACAATTATGACATCTATGACCAGCTGGTTGGACTTGACAGATTCATGTATGGAAAAGGAACTTTGTAAGTTGGACAGAGGACGCATACTCTATTACTGGTTTATGAATCTCACTTCTTGTTCATCATTGTCATATTTGTTCTCATTGGATTTTTTAAATTTAGTCTACTGATATTTTTGCAATTTAGAGGTGGATACATTCAGAGTTGGTCTGGCACTCAATTCCACAATCGAGTTCCCAGTCCTGGAGCAGTTGGTGGAATACATGTAATGTTCATAACACACAATGACATAAAGAGCCTAGATATGTTATAATTTTTATTTTGCTATTCCCAGATCTATTTTGCTGAAGGTAAATGTCCTTTGAGGATTCCTATAGTTGTAAGGCTAGTTTTACCTCTCCAGTTGCCTTTGAGATGCAGACCACCATGGTCACTCCTAGGAGACTCATCCCTCCTGGCTGGCCCCTGACCCACTGGTTCTTCCACTGGGGACTCTCTCCCCCTCTCACCCCTCAATCTGGACTTCTGCACCCTCCAATTAGGAGTGGCACTGCCAGACACCAGAACTGATGGAGGCCTGCTTACAGACACTCCACGTTCTCCTGACACTAGGAGATCCCCTCAAATGGACTACTAGTACAGCTTAGGCTCCCTACCTGGTGTTCCCTTAAGGAACCATCCAGGCCCTGAGACTGAGGTTGGGCACTATCGGGACGCATCCCAGTCTCACTCCCTCTCCTCGAAGACAGGACGTGAGGCCCTACAACCCTCCCACTACAACGGGATCTAGCTGGGCTACTCTGAACCTCTTCCACCACTCTGGGCTGGAAGATACCTGAGCCACTCCTCTTAGGGTCACTCCCCAATGCCTCTTCAGAACCTCTAGTTACCACCCAGAGGTCTGCCTCCTGTGCAAGCTCCCTGAGATCAGAGAACTCACACTCCAACAGGTGTTGGCTCAACCCCAGAAAACAATTACTGAACATGTGCTCTCTGACAACCAGATTGAACAGCCCTTCACAATCATTTGCCGTGCAACCCATCACCCAATCCTCCAGTGCATCACAACACATATCCACAAACTCCCCCCAAGACTGGTGAGACAGTTTTCTACTGCCCCTGAACCTCAACCTGTACCCCTCTTCCTGGGAACTAGGCACCATACTCTGGGATCTGGGAGTGGGACTTCCTGCACTGGACTCCATATTGCTGCCACCACTGGACCCCACCCTCACTGGTGAATCCAGACAACTAAAACTGTACTCAGGGGATAATCTACCCTCCAGAGCTAGTTTCTCCCTGACAAAGGCCCTCTCTGCCTCCGCCATCCTCTCCTGCGCTAAGACCCTCTCAGTCTCTAGCTTTTTCTCTTCAAGGCCCAACGCCTTGAGACTCAACTCCTGGGCCAACAAGGCCTTTTCCTCCTCTAAGGCTAACTTCCTATTCTCCAACTCCAATTTCTGAGCCTCCATGTTCTCATGGCTCTCCTTCTGGAGCTTCTCTAAAGCCAGCTGATGCTCCCCTTCTTCCCTCCTATCCACCCACTCCTCTGGGGACAGAGAAAGGGATGTGGCACTCCCCTGGCACCGGAGCCAGCAAGGGACTCCCTATCTATGGGGTCCTCACTCTCTACTGGCATCCCTGCCCTGTCATTTTCTTCCTCCTCTTCAGACTCTTCAGGCCCTATCTCAAAACCACCACTTTGGTATGCAGAGGGATAATCAGACAGGTCCCCGCCACACGCTAAGGGTTCTCCCCTAAGGAGTGCTTCATAAAGGAAAAGCTTTCTGAGGATGTTACCCACTATTGGTATCCCCTCTCTCTGCAGAATTCCTCTAACTCCTCCCGGGTGTACTCCCAAAGGTCATCCTCATTATAGATTACTCCCATCTTGGCAGCATACACAACCACAGTGCAACACAAGAGACCTAGGCGTCTGAGCTGAAGCAGGAATACACAATTCAAAAATGACACTTTTAAGAAGAAATAAAACTCAGGAAAAATAATCCCTAAACATGTGATTTCTCTAAATGCAGAGTTTGTAGTGCAACCAGTTGTCGCTGTGGTACTGCGTAAACGCAAGTCCTATCCTCACCGCTCACAACTAATGTTAGAAATGGGCTTTCTGGTTGGCTAGAGCTTGCGCCTAAGCCAGGCAGAAACCACCACTCTAGTCTGGGCAAGGGAGTTACACACTGAAGATAACCCCTGCCGACACCCTTGGTAGCTTGGCACGAGCAGTCAGGCTTATCCCAGAGGCAATGTGTAAATCGTTTGCGCAACACACACATACAGCAGCAACACACTAGGCACACCACAAAAGAAACTCCACACAAGGTTATATGAAAATAGCCTTTGTATTATCCAAAACACATTAGAATCATAATCACACATTTACACTGTGCCAACTGGCACTAGGCAATATTTACAGGGGATTATATACAGGACAGGGCCAATCAGGCCACTGTCATAACCTTTAGAAAGCACTAGTAGCACACATAAACACAACCAGTGACTACTGGTAAAATATTGTACTTGGCAATATCTCTAGCAACATAAACGCATTATGTCTGCATCACATTAGGCATCAAACTCATATGCATAATCACATTACGCAACCTCTGTAGGCATAAACACACTATGCAATAGGCATCATAAGCATAAACATATTATGCAATAACTCACAATTAGGAGGGCACCTTAGTGACACTCCCCAGGACCCTTGACCTTGCCAGGTAGGTCGCTCCCCCACCACACAGCTCCGCCTGTGTTGTCTGCCCGCTGCTCCTGCAGGTAAGATCGCCCTCCGCTTGTGATTTTGTCTCCCCTTTTTCCTTCTGTGCCCCTCGCTGCCCCATTGTCGTTGTGCCCGTGATTTTGTCTCCCCTTTTTCCTTCTGTGCCCCTCGCTGCCCCATTGTCATTGTGCCCGTGATTTTGTCTCCCCTTTTTCCTTCTGTGCCCCTCGCTGCCCCATTGTCATTGTGCCCGTGATTTTGTCTCCCCTTTTTCCTTCTGTGCCCTCGCTGCCCCACTGTCGTTGTGCCCGTGATTTTGTCTCCCCTTTTTCCTTCTGTGCCCCTCGCTGCCCCATTGTCATTGTGCCCGTGATTTTGTCTCCCCTTTTTCCTTCTGTGCCCCTCGCTGCCCCATTGTCATTGTGCCCGTGATTTTGTCTCCCCTTTTCCTTCTGTGCCCCTCGCTGCCCCATTGTCATTGTGCCCGTGATTTTGTCTCCCTTTTTCCTTCTGTGCCCCTCGCTGCCCCATTGTCATTGTGCCCGTGATTTTGTCTCCCTTTTTCCTTCTGTGCCCCTCGCTGCCCCATTGTCATTGTGCCCGTGATTTTGTCTCCCTTTTTCCTTCTGTGCCCCTCGCTGCCCCATTGTCGTTGTGCCCGTGATTTTGTCTCCCCTTTTTCCTTCTGTGCCCCTCGCTGCCCCATTGTTATTGTGCCCGTGATTTTGTCTCCCTTTTTCCTTCTGTGCCCCTCGCTGCCCCACTGTCGTTGTGCCCGTGATTTTGTCTCCCCTTTTTCCTTCTGTGCCCCTCGCTGCCCCATTGTCGTTGTGCCCGTGATTTTGTCTCCCCTTTTTCCTTCTGTGCCCCTCGCTGCCCCATTGTCATTGTGCCCATGATTTTGTCTCCCCTTTTTCCTTCTGTGCCCCTCGCTGCCCCACTGTCGTTGTGCCCGTGATTTTGTCTCCCCTTTTTCCTTCTGTGCCCCTCGCTGCCCCATTGTCATTGTGCCCGTGATTTTGTCTCCCCTTTTTCCTTTCTGTGCCCCCGCTACCTCTCGCCATTCCCGCCGCTGCATCCCTGCGGCCCCGCCCCCTGACTGCCCATTCGCTGCCCCTGCCTCCCGCCTCCCAGCTGCTCCTCCCTCCCACCTCCCCATAAATGGCGGCCGCTGCGCGCGCCGCGCCTAAGGCAAGCCCGCCTGCGCCCGTCCGCGACTGGACCGCGCCCAGCGCCAGAACCCCTGGATCCCACCGATGCAACACCACTCGACGGACCTACGACGCCCCCACACTCACCGCACTCAATGCCGGCCGGAACCCTGCCTGCTACCGAGCCTCACCGAGACGCACCCACGGACCCTTCACCTGCCAAACCTGCCGATTCACCTGCCCCCGGACGTGCACCACCTCCGCCAAGTCGAGCACCAGCAGCAACCACCTGAAATGCATCCTGCTGAACACCCGCTCCGTCCACAGGCACGCCGTGGAACTCTGGGACCTGCTCGACGCAACAGCACCGGACATCGCCTTCCTCACCGAAACCTGGATGAACGCCTCCTCAGCGCCCGACGTGCCGCCATAGCCATCCCGGACGGATACAAGATCACCCGGAGGGACCGCGTCAACCAGACGGGAGGAGGCATCGCCATCGTACACAAGAGCACCATCCGCATCTCGACTAACTCCGACGAGACCTTCACCGCCGCCGAACACCTACACTTCCAGATACACACTGACCCCAAGACCACCCTCCGAGGCACCCTCATCTACAGACCCCGGGACCACGCACACTATTCAGCGAAGACATCGCAGACTTCATCAGCCCGCGCGCCATGCCCTCCGCCGACTACATCCTCCTAGGGGACCTCAACTTCCACCTGGAGAACAACAACGACAGAAACACCACCGCCCTGCTGGACAACCTCGCCAACCTCGGACTCAAGCAACTGGTGAACACGCCCACCCACTACGCCGGCCACACGCTTGACCCCGTCTTCTCGTCCAGCAAGCACATCTCCTTCAGCCACGCCACCGGACTCCACTGGACCGACCACAGCTGCGTCCACTTCAGCTTCAGAAAGACTGCGACCCACCACCACCCGCAACAGGTTCCCCGCCGGAGCTGGAGCAAGATCACCGCCGAGCAGCTCACCGCCTCCCTCAGCCAGAACACACCCACCAACACAACGGACCCAAACGAAGCAGCCAGCAACCTCGCCAAGTGGCTGACCGCCTGCGCCGACGACCTCGCACCACTAAAAACCCTCCCAGCAGACCCGGAAGCAAGAAAACCCCTTGGTTCACCAACGAACTCAAGGAATCCAAGAAGAACTGCCGCACTCTCGAGAAAACCTGGCGACTCGACCAGACCACAGACAACAGGACCGCCCTCAAACACGCCACCCGCAAACACCACCAGCTGATCCGTGCCACCAAGAAGTCGGCACTCAAAGAACGACTGGACAACAACGCCCATGACAGCAAGGAACTTTTCAGCATCGTCAAAGAGTTCTCCAACTCCAGCGCCGAGACTAACGACATCACCCCTCGCAAGACCTCTGCAACTCACTCTCCGCGTTCTTCCACCGCAAGATCACCGACATACATAACAGCTTCGCCGCACAAACCACGCACCCTACCGCCGAACCAACGCCCGCCACCACCACCCTCTGCAACTGGACCCCGATCAGCACCGAAGACACCACCCGCACGATGAACTCCATCCACTCCGGATCACCAACTGACCCCTGCCCACACCACGTCTTCAACAAAGCCGACGCCACCATCGCACCCCATCTCCGGGACATCATCAACTCCTCCTTCCACACCGCCACCTTCCCGGAGAGCTGGAAGCACGCCGAGCTTACCGCCCTCCTGAAGAAACCAACGGCGGACCCCACCGACCTCAAGAACTACCGTCCCATCTCGCTCCTTCCGTTTCCGGCCAAAGTCATCGAGAAGACCGCCAACAGACAGCTTGCCACCTTCCTCGAGACGAATGGATCCCTCGACCCCTCGCAGTCCGGGTTTCGGGCCAACCACAGCACCGAGACCGCCCTTATCGCAGCCACCGACGACATCAGAACCCTAACCGACAACGGGGAAACAGCTGCCCTCATCCTCTTGGACCTCTCCACGGCGTTCGACACCGTCTGCCACCGCACCCTAGTGAAGCGCCTCAGCAACATCGGAATCCGAGAGAAAGCACTGGAATGGATCATCTCGTTCCTCGCCGGTAGAACCCAGAGAGTCCGCCTCCCCCGTTCAGTTCCGAAGCCACCGAAGTCATCTGCGGCGTTCCACAAGGATCTTCACTCAGCCCAACCCTCTTCAACGTCTACATGAGCCCCCTCGCAGCCATCGCACGCCAACACAACCTCAACATCATCTCCTACGCCGACGACACCCAGCTGATCCTCTCCCTCACCAACGACCCCACCACCGCCAGAGCCAACCTACACGACGGGATGAGAGATGTCGCCGACTGGATGAAGAACAGCCGCCTTAAACTGAACTCAGACAATACGGAAGTCCTCATCCTGGGCTCATCACCCTCCGCCTGGGACGACTCCTGGTGGCCCCCGGCCCTGGGCACCGCACCCAAGCCAACGGACCACGCACGCAACCTGGGCTTCATCCTGGACTCCTCCTGTCGATGACCAGACAAGTCAACGCCGTCTCATCTTCATGCTTCAACACCCTGCGCATGCTCCGCAAGATCTTCAGATGGATCCCCACTGAAACCAGGAAGACCGTCACCCAGGCACTCGTCACCAGCCGACTGGACTATGGGAACACCCTCTACGCCGGAACCACAGCCAAACTTCAAAAAGACTCCAGCGCATCCAGAACGCCTCCGCACGACTCATCCTGGACATCCCCCGACACAGCCACATCACCGGACACCTGAAAGACCTGCACTGGCTCCCCGTCAGCAAGAGAATCACGTTCAGACTCCTCACCCACGCACCAAGGCCCTCCACGACCTGGGCCCAAAGTACCTCAACGACCGCGTGACCTTCTACACGCCCACACGCCAGCTACGATCAACCAGCCACGCCCTCGCCACCGTACCACGCATCCGCAGAACCACCGCCGGAGGAAGATCCTTCTCCTACCTGGCAGCCAAGACCTGGAACTCCTCCCCACTCACCTTCGGCGAACCCAGGACCATCTCTCCTTCAGGAAGCAGCTCAAGACCTGGCTGTTCGAGCAGTAACTTACCCCCTCCCCCAGCGCCTTGAGACCCTCCCGGGTGAGTAGCGCGCTCTATAAATGCCGTGATTGATTGATTGATTGATACATCTCCTTAGGGCCTTGCGCCCTATCACCACCATAAAGCTGAACCCAGGCCAACTGCCCTTTCTAGGGGGCCCAATGCCCTTTGTCCATAATGTCAGGGCTTGTACTGGGGCCTTCCACTGGCCCTTTTGCTGCCAATGCAGCCAAAACCACAGTGGGAAATGCACTGGGGCAGGGGGTATGTATCTCACTCCCTCCTTGTTCCTCCAGAAAGGCTAGTTTTTCCTCTCCAGTTGCCTTTGAGATGCAGACACTATGTTTCGCCCTCTGTTCTCTGCTGCCTATGTATGCATTTTGACCATCTCCTGCCACGTTTGACTTACCAGTTAGTGAGGGTGGTCTGCGTTGCTCTGGATGAGGTCTCCTCCCAGAAGATGCTGGGACCTCTGCTACTGTGGCTGTCTGTACTCTGGCTGGAATGTGTGAATGGGTGAGAAGAGCTACACATCAACACATGGAAAATGTACATGTTGCACTTGTCAGACATTTCCTCGTATCTTCTGCATGCTAACAGTATTGTGAAGTACTGCCACGGCCGGTGCAGGTAGGAGCGGTGGGGTGTTGGTGATGTAATGGCATGGCAGGGTGGGAATTAAACAATGGATTCTGGGACTGACATTTTTAAATAAGGATTCTCTCACCTTCTGTTTTGGGATTTTGGAAGGGCCAGGGTGAGTTGTTTTTATGTTTATTTGGACTTATTTTCTCCATTCCGTTGTGTGTTGATTTGCCTCTGCACTGCACCCCCACCCCTTACGTTCTTGACTGACCCAGCCGTGTCTGGATTAGTGGAAGGGGCACTTTGACAATTGCTACTTACCACTGTTCGGTATATACGGCTTCAGGCCTGGGCCTTTGTATTTCATAGTGTGAAAGGTATTTGCCATTTCTAATACAAAGAATTCTGGGACTTGTGGTGCAACATACAGAGAGAAACACATGAGCCTCTGACTGACTATATTTGTATATGGAATTTGGACAACTTCCTTACTCACAATGGCAGTGCGACACAGACATACATTTTGTATACTTGTTCTTGTCATCCCACTTACCTGGTGCCATGTTGCGGACATCACTCACAGGCAGCCCATGGAGCATGTGGGGGTGGATTGTAGTGAGGATATCCTCCTCTTGTGGGGTGAGACGGAGGCGGGATCGAGAGTGTGAGGCAGGGAGAACTCTGTTCAGCTGGATCCTGGAGTACTTCTCCTTTGCACTCATCTTTTCATCGTGCCACTTCCTCTTTATTTCACGGACTGTATGCACATCCTCCCCCAATGCTGTGACAGCAGTGGCTAACTGCTGCCAGAGAGCTGCTTTCTGTGTGCCACTGGTGCAGTAAGGTGGGAGACCATATAGGCGTTTGTGGTGCCTCACAACAAACTCCACAATCATGGTGGTCTCCTCAGTTGTGAAGTTCTTCTTCCTCCTCACAATGTACATTTTGCAGTGGCGATGAACAGCAAAGCAAACAGGAACTCTCTGTGGCCAAAGCTGGGCCCTGAATGTGTGCTGCTTTTATGTGGTATTGGTTTTGCAGTTGGTCTTAATTGACTTCAGCTGGAGCATGGTGGGGGATGGTAGGCACTTGAAATGCTCAAAAGGGAGAAATTGCTGGCTTTCCGGGCCGGAGGCGGAGTTTCCGGCCCGGAGGCGGAGATTCCGAGCCGGAGGCGGAGATTCCGGGCCGGAAGAGGACATTCCGCCATTGTGCCGGAATCTCCACCAGTGGGCCGGAAATTCCGGCCCGAGTGCGGACATACAGTTAGGATGTGTAAGTTCATTCTGTGAATACCCATATGTGTAAGTTCATTCTGTGAATACCCATATGTGTAAGTTCATTCTGTGAATACCCATATGTGTAAGTTCAATCTGTGAATACCCAAATGTGTAAGTTCATTCTGTGAATACCAAAATTGTTGTAAGTTTAGGATTTTGACGTAAGTTAGTTCTGTGAATCAGGCCCGTCCTGTACAATCTTTAACCCCAAGTATCTCATTTCCTTTTTAATCAATGGGTTCCCTTCTTCCAGGTTCCATGCCATTACCATTGTTTTCCCAGCGTTAACTTCATACCCTGACACTTTATCAAATTCCAAAGCAATCTGAAATTTGACCGACAAGGCGGCCGAGAGGTCCGAGGTATAAACCATTAATTCGTCAGCATAGAGTGTTACCTTCTTCTCCCAACCTTCATAGCCAAAGAGTGGAATGTTAGCAGCATTTCTGATCTTTTGTGCCAGGGACTCTATATAGAATGAATAGGAGAGGAGATAGGGGGCAGCCTTGTCTAGTGCCTCTGGATATTTTAAAAGACTTGGGGCCGTATGTATCAAAGTTTGTGTTTGCGATTCTCAAATAGCGAATTTTTAAGAATCGCTATTTGAGAATCGCAAACGAGATGTATGTA
Organism: Calotriton arnoldi; assembly: GCA_963921515.1. Classification (NCBI taxonomy): domain Eukaryota; kingdom Metazoa; phylum Chordata; class Amphibia; order Caudata; family Salamandridae; genus Calotriton; species Calotriton arnoldi. The sequence continues at coordinate 274,783 of CAWUFW010003005.1, read as the reverse complement.
GGATTCGCAAGAAAAATTGCGAATCCTACATATTCCTTAATTGCGATTCGCAAATTGCGAATCGCAGTTAAGGAAACCCTCCCCATTCATTACTATGGGCCTAGAGGCCCATAGGAATGAATGGGAGGACATTCTCAATTTGCGATTAGCAATTAGAGAATCGCAAATTGAGAATGCAATTTCAAGGTTGCAAGGGTGTCCAAAGGACACCCTGTTGCACCCCTGAAATGAGCATGGGTGCACATGTGGCGCACATATATGCCCTAAGGGCATGTATGTGCGCCACATGCCACTTTGAAAAATGCAAAAATGCATTTCTCAAAGAAATCGCAAGTTACCACCAACCTGTAGTTGGTGGTAATTTGCGATTCCTTAAGCCATAATCGCACAACTTAGGTGCTTCATACATTTCATTTAAGGAATCGCAATTAGCGATTCCTTAATGCATTCAGAAATAGAGAATCGCAATTTTTGCGATTCTCTATTTTGCGAATGCCTTTTGGGATGATACATCCCAAAAGGCTTGTTCCCGTTCGCAAACGGGCCGATTCTGAGAATCGGCCCGTTTGCGAACGGGAAATGGGCTTGATACATATGGCCCTTGGTCAGGTTTCCATTTACTAATATTCTTGCTGATGGGTCCTGGTATATTAGCTGAATAACCTTACAGAATTTATCCAGCAGTTTATGTTTTTTAGAATGGCCACCAAATATGACAGTTTACTCTTTCAATGGCTTTGGTGGCATCTAAAGTCACCACTGTTAGAGGGATCGAAAGAGCCAAAGCCAAATCAATAGCCCCTATCAGGCTATATGTTAGTTCATGTAGGTATCTACCCTTGATGAACCCCTTCTGATCGCTGTATATTATTTTGCCTGCTACTTTACTTAGTCTTTCTGCTAAGATTTTTGCAAAGATTTTATAATCTGCATTAAGCAGTGATATTGGCCTACATGTATCACAGCTAGCAGGGTTTTTCCCTGGTTTCAATATCAGTGTGATTATCGCCTTGCCCCAAGATTTGGGCAGCTGTAGACCTTTCTCCAGAATCTCGTTGAACACCCCGGGTCATTGCAGTTTGCTATGGCTTGGGGATAAAGTTCACTTTACTTCTGAGGGACCTTGGGGGCCAAGAAGCCCACCTGATATCTCCTGTAAGTCCAACACAGCGGGATTACTGAGAGCTAATCGGAAGCCCAGCCCCCTTTCTCCACCACTCTACAAACATAACTACTTACTAAAAAACCATAGCAATTCACTGAAAAAACCAGTGGTTACAGGAACGTTATAGTTAGGAATTAGCATTCAAAAAACCTTAGCAATTCATTGAAAAAAACAAAGGTTACAGGGATGTTATATTCAGGGAATGGAATTTAAAAAAATGTAGTAATTCACTGAAAAAAACAAAGGTTACAGAGACGTTATAGTTAGGCTCAGGTTTCACTCGTACAAAACCAGAGAAATTCAGCAGTCATGGTAAGCTGAGCTAACTACAACTCGCGCCCCGGCAATGCACTGCTTAGGACCTCACATATGATTTTGAAAAGTAGGGGCCCCTGCATACAAGGTAAACAGCAACAAAGTGCCCCCATTCATGCATCATTCATGTGAGAAACTTTGGAGGAATTGTTGAATACGGCAAATGTTATGTTATGTTATGTTACAACAACTTTTATAGCGCGCTAATACCCATAGGTGTCTAGGCGCTAGAGATATTCCATTGAGCCCAAAAGGCATGTATAGAAGGGTGGACGTGCAGAAGGAAAGTGGCTAATCTAAGCGAGTTTACCTAACATAAGATGCATCATCAGCCTTGAAGAAATGTTGATTGGGATCCTGGATACAATGGAAGGTAAACAGGGAGGGAACATGATTAGCGAGGTTGCTGTTTAGACAGTTAGCCTGTTAGAATGATTGACTCAATAGTAAGTTCTACCTTTTAGCGTATGTGTAAGTTCACGCACCGGTAGAGTCCTGCCGTGTTAATAGTACTAGTCATTTAGTTTATTTTGGTTGTCGGGTGCCTCAAATTATGCAATATAGATGGTGGAGACTGTAAAAGAAGAGGACCGCAGGTTATGACATCGTCAATGGTCCAAAGAGCTGACCATAGTATCTTTATCAAAGTGGATATGTACCACAGATGGACATTAACTATAAAGATAGGTATCTAATGAGTAAAGACTGGGAAGAGCGATGATAAAATCATCCTGAATATATTGCCAATGGATAAGATGTCTATAGCTTAATGTGTAGCAGAAGACGGTTCTTCCAATAAAGGGGAAATAACAAGGCATCCGTTTAGTTTAGAGAAGCGTTATGAAGCAAAATCGTCAAACATACTTACAAGTAAATTATTCACTTGCACTGAAGCCGGAATAGTATGGAACTTCGGCAGCTCCTAGGACTTAAAGGAGAAGCTGCATGACGCTGTAAGAGAAGCACGCGTAAGAGAAGCACGTGCGTGACTAAACTGATCTCACATATTACATTACTCATGACATGGTCAGTGATATCACTGATTACATCACTGATGACATCTCAAATTACATCACTGGTGACATCAATGATGACATCATCCACAGAATCTCTGATGCACCCACTCACACCCCAATATAACCTTTCATACACACACTCCAACTTCCACACTACAATTCTCAAAACCATTGACACACTGTTGGACTTGGCCCTTTTTGGCCGGTTCACCCCTAAACTTTTTGCCTTGTATGTCAGTAGTTCTAAGTCTCTGGGCACTTTAGCACTGTGGGCCAGTGTAAAGTGCGTGCGCGCTGAGTGCGTGTGGTGAGATTGTCCTGCCCTCCCATAGGAATGCATGGGGGATATGTGTGTCCATGGTAATTCCTGGTGTGAGAGGAGTGCAGGGGCGAGTTTAGTATGTGCGAACTCGTGAGAATAAATGCTGCGCAATGGTGTGCGCAGATTTATTATGGCTGGTGTAGAAATGCCACTTTTAGAAGTTGGCATGTATGTGTGCTCTGTGCCTGCCTGCCTGATGTGAATTGCATGTCTGGATTGTGAGTGACAGGGGCTGGGAGGTGTGTGTGGCTCCAGGAGGGGCAGGATGAGTCAGCGCAGGGCTGAATAGGAGATCTGCATCTAGATGGGAGGGAGGAGTTGCACCTGGGACCTGAATAGGGCTGGGCCTTCCCTCCACAATGCTGGCTCCACCCCCTGTGGTGCGTCTGCTGTCCCTAGCCTGTCCTGTGAAAGGAGAGAGGAGCTGAGCAAAACAAAGTGCTCCAAAGCTCCCCCAAACCAGTTGCGTCTGGTTTTTCCCCAGCCCTGTGCTGTGACACAAAGGGAAATGTGTATAAAAGAAGGGGCTGTGACCCCATGAAAATGTTCAGTTCCTGATCCTGACTGGAGGGGGGGCTCGCTGCTGCTGGGGCCCAGGAGGGACCGCCATGGGGGCTGCCTCCCTGCTGGAGGGCCCTGTGTGCTGGCCCCTTCCTTGGACTTTGCCTGCTTCCTTATTTTCCTCCAGGACCTTCAGGACATTTTAGCTGTCCTCTGCGCCCTGTGAGCGCTTTATTTTTCTTTCCCCAGGGAAAGGGAGAGCGTGGGCTTCGCAGCGCGGCGCTGCAGCCCTTCGAGGGGAATCCCCAGTGTAGGGATTCCCCCGTGCTCCGTGATCGAGCGGGAGCCCACCCCGCTTATTTCTATATTTACGGGTGCCCACCCCGCTTGGTTGCCTTTTTAGCGGGTGCCCACCCCGCTTTATGTATTACTAAATGTGCGGGTGCCCACCCCGCATTGCCACCGAGAAATCACCGCCGCGGCCCGTGCGGCCAAACCGGAAGTCAGGCACCTCCTGCCCGTGACGTGGGCGGGGCCTGAAATCCAGCCGGAAGAGAAGGAGGCAGCCTGGAGCCTTTCTGGCTCTTTACTGAAGTCCCGGTCCCGAGATCGGGGACCGGGTGAAGTGTGGCGCCTGGTGACACGGGGCTCTCATGAATGGAGAGAGCCCCGTAAGCGCCGCAGCCTGTTTCCCGCGGAGGGGCGCGAGGCACATTGCCGGTGCCTGCCCCCGCCGCATTCAACGAGAGGAGTCCCGGGTCCCAGGAGGGGGCCCGGGTGAAGAGAGATGCAGCCGGATCCCCAGCGAGGCTCTCATGAGCGAGAGCGCCGCCTGCTGGCCGCGGTGTCCGGAATGAAGAGGAGCGCCTCCCCAGACCAGTCCGGTGAGTGGGGGCTCCAGGGTGCACAGTGTTGGTGCCGATCGCGGCACCACGACGGCAAAAGTACCGAGTCAGAGCGGCCCCGGATGGCAGCGGGCCGCTCCAACGTGAGGGCACGGAGGTGCCCAGGCCCCATAGCCGCATTTCTCCCAGCTGCCCCGTTCGCAGAGGGCAGCTGCACCCAGGGGGCACATTTTATTATTTAAGGGCCCCAGAGCAGGGCTCAGGCCACTTTCCCCGCGGCCCCGCCTGATAGAGGGCAGCGGCCACGGTTGGCGCAGATTGATTTAGGAGTCCCAGTGAGGGGCTCAGAGGGCACAGCAAGTGCCCCTACCTACAGCGAATTTCCCAGCTGCCCAGCAATTAGTGGGCAGCTGCAACGTTTAGGCTATCATTCTGTGGGGGCATTATCGAAAGATGAGGTAGGAGTGGAACGCACTCCTTGGCCCCCTACCTTTCCCAGCTGCCCAGCAAGTAGTGGGCAGCTGCTACGTTTAGGCCTGCGCAGATTGCGCACCCTTGACTTTCGCTGCCCTTGCAGCGTGCCCTGACATTTTGGACACAGGGCATTTGAGCCCCTTTAGAGATGGCCAGTTGGCCAGGGGGACAGTTAGGTTTATAGGGCGCCAGGCCCTAATCTGAGTTAGGTGCTAATGTGATTTTGGGTGCTAGGAAATGTGATTCCTATATTGTGGTTTACGCACCCTGGGTTATACCTCTAAATGTGTTTCATGATTATGAGGTTTTGCATAATATGTTTATGCTTGTGATTTTATTATTACCTAATGCGTTTAGGTTGTGAGTTATTCTCTACTGTGATTTACGCCCCTAATGTGAGTTATACTTAGGAGGTTAGGGTCTAATGTGTTTAGACTTATGAGAGGATTGCCTAACGTATTTACGCTTATGAGGTTGGCGCAGAATGTAATTCGCGCCTGATGTGATACTGTGCATAATTTAGTTTATGTTACAGGCTGATGCTAAGTACAGTGGTTACCAGTGATTACTGGTTGTACGTTCATGATGTGTTCTACATTTATTATAAGTACTACCTATACTAAGTTCGCTTTGTGCTGGTTCTGACAGTGGTCCAGTTGGCCCTGTCAGGTGTAAATAATTCCCTTGTAAATATGACCTAGTGCCAGGTGGCACGATGTATATTATGTGAGTACTATTCTAATGTGTTTTATGATAATACAAAGGCTATTTTTGATATAACCTTGTGTGGAGTTCCTTTTTGTGGTGTGCCTAGTATGTTGTTGCTGTGGGTGTGTTGCGCAGGCGCTTTACACATTGCCTCCGGGATAAGCCTGACTGCTCGTGCCAAGCTACCAAGGGGGTGAGCAGGGGTTATCGTCGGCGTGTAACTCCCTCGCCCTGACTAGAGTGGTGGTCTCTGCCTGGCTTTGGCGCAAGCCTTAGCCAACCAGAGATCCCATTTCTAACATTGGTTGTCAGCGGTGGGGATTAGGACTTGCGTTTGCGCAATACCACAGCGACAACTGGCTGCATTACAAAACTCTGCATTTTAGATAGTCACATGGAAAGGGATTATTGCTTCTGAGTTTGTTTTAAGTGTCATTTCTTTTTGAAATGTGTTGCTTGTGCACTATGAGTTGGGTGTCCTGCCAAGGAGAGAAACCAGAGAATCTGGAGGAGAGACTGCCCTTGAGCCATTGCGCTGGTTCTTGGGTTGGCCTACAGTGGGGACTTAATTGGTATGGTCACTAGCTCGGGAGGGTAGATTATCCCCTAAGTGCAGTGTGAGTTTTCTGGATTCCCCAGTAAGGGTGGGATCCAGTGGTGGCAGCAGAAGTGTGTCCAGTGCATGAATTCCCCGTCCCGGTCCCAGAGTATGGTACCTGGTGCTCAGTAAGAGGGGTGCAGGTTGAGATTCAGGGGCAGTAGATACTGTCTCACCGGTCTGGGGGGGTGTGTGTGGATAAATGGTGTGTTGCACTGGACGAGTGAGTGTGAGTTCTCGGAAATAATGAGCTTGCTGAATACTTGGGTGTGAGTTCTCTGAAATAAGGAGCTTGCTGAATACTTGGGTGTGAGTTCTCTGAAATAAGGAACTTGCATTGGGGAGTAACCTTGAGGGATGGTGCAGGTGTCTCCCAACCAGTGTGGCGGAGATGGTTCAGAGGAACCCAACTAGGAACCGTTATAGTGAGGAGGTTGCAAGGCCTCACATCATGTCCTGCGAGGAAGGTGTGAGACTGGGCCGTATTCCGAGCCTCAATCTCAAGTCTCCGGTACTGGATGGTTCTTAGAAGGAACACCAGGAAAGGAACCTAGTCTGTCCTGTTGGACTGTTCTGTATGGGGGACCTCCCGTGGTAGGTGAGCTGGAAGTGATTCCAATAAGAGTGGCTCAGGTGTCTTCCGTGGTGGAGGAGGTTCAGTGTAGCCCAGCTAGGTCCCGGTGTAGGGGCTCACATCTTGTCTCAAGAGGAGAAAGAGTGAGTGGTTCTGTCCCAAAGTGCCCGAAACCCAGTCTCAGGACCTGGATTGTTTCTTAAAGGGAACATCAGGTTGGGGGCCTAGGCTGTACTTGTAGGCCATTTGAGGAGGATCTCCCAGTGTCTAGAGGACGTGGAGCGTCTGTAATCAGAGCTCCAGCAGTCCTAGTGTCTGGTAGTACCACTCCCCTTGGGAGGGTGCAGAAGTCCAGAGTGAGGGGTGAGAGGGGGAAAAAGTACCCAGTGGAAGAGCCAGTGGGTCAGGGGCCAGCCAGCAGGGCTGAGTCGCCAATGAGTGACCATGGTGATGCCACTTCTGCCCTGGGTTTGCGCCGGGCAGACTGTCACACGACCCATTAGTTATGTGTCACCCTCGTGAAGTCCTGGTTCGCCGGGCATCTGACCAAAGGGTACGTCCCTGGGTTGGGAGCCAGTAGCCGGTGTTTCCGGATCTGGACGGCAGGGCGACTGTAATCAGTGTCCTGGCCGGTTTTGCCTTCTAGGGGGTACCACTTCAGTTGGGAGGGTATCGAACTCTGGAAGGGGGTGCAGAGGGAGGGAGTCCTCGCCTCTGACCCCGGTGCAGCCGGTGAATTTATTTCCCAGGTGGTAGACCAGTGATGGAGAGAGGTCCTGAACTGGTGGGAGAGTTGTGTTCTGGTAGGGTGCTTCTCCTGGGAGAGCGCGCGACGTCAGAAATAGAGGTAGGGGAGGAGGATGCTTCGCCCGTGACCTCTGGTCAGCCTGAGGGTGCGGACCCTAGGTTGAAGGATCAGTGGTAGTTTGGAACTACACTGAGAGGGAGAGTGGAGAATGGCTATTGGATGCCAGGGGTTACTGCCCCCACTCTGTGGATTGGCAAGGACCAGTGGTATCTGGGTGGCCTAGGGCCTGGTCCTGGCCGTGGACAACTAAGGAGTACCGGTGGGGTAGCCTAGTTGGTCCTGAGTTTTTTTCTCTTAGATGGATTCCATGGGTTCCAAGTGGCGTAGAACCGGAGGGTGTCCCTGCAGTGCGGGCCCGCGTCCGTGTTCTATCGCCCCAAGCAGGGAAGCCCATCACGGTGGTGATCGGTCTGCCCTGCGTTTTGGCTGGAAGGGGGTTGTGTTGGACTTGGCCCTTTTGGCCGGTTCACCCCTAAACTTTTTGCCTTGTATGTCAGTAGTTCTAAGTCTCTGGGCACTTTAGCACTGTGGGCCAGTGTAAAGTGCGTGCGCGCTGAGTGCGTGTGGTGAGATTGTCCTGCCCTCCCATAGGAATGCATGGGGGATATGTGTGTCCATGGTAATTCCTGGTGTGAGAGGAGTGCAGGGGCGAGTTTAGTATGTGCGAACTCGTGAGAATAAATGCTGCGCAATGGTGTGCGCAGATTTATTATGGCTGGTGTAGAAATGCCACTTTTAGAAGTTGGCATGTATGTGTGCTCTGTGCCTGCCTGCCTGATGTGAATTGCATGTCTGGATTGTGAGTGACAGGGGCTGGGAGGTGTGTGTGGCTCCAGGAGGGGCAGGATGAGTCAGCGCAGGGCTGAATAGGAGATCTGCATCTAGATGGGAGGGAGGAGTTGCACCTGGGACCTGAATAGGGCTGGGCCTTCCCTCCACAATGCTGGCTCCACCCCCTGTGGTGCGTCTGCTGTCCCTAGCCTGTCCTGTGAAAGGAGAGAGGAGCTGAGCAAAACAAAGTGCTCCAAAGCTCCCCCAAACCAGTTGCGTCTGGTTTTTCCCCAGCCCTGTGCTGTGACACAAAGGGAAATGTGTATAAAAGAAGGGGCTGTGACCCCATGAAAATGTTCAGTTCCTGATCCTGACTGGAGGGGGGGCTCGCTGCTGCTGGGGCCCAGGAGGGACCGCCATGGGGGCTGCCTCCCTGCTGGAGGGCCCTGTGTGCTGGCCCCTTCCTTGGACTTTGCCTGCTTCCTTATTTTCCTCCAGGACCTTCAGGACATTTTAGCTGTCCTCTGCGCCCTGTGAGCGCTTTATTTTTCTTTCCCCAGGGAAAGGGAGAGCGTGGGCTTCGCAGCGCGCGCTGCAGCCCTTCGAGGGGAATCCCCAGTGTAGGGATTCCCCGTGCTCCGTGATCGAGCGGGAGCCCACCCCGCTTATTTCTATATTTACGGGTGCCCACCCCGCTTGGTTGCCTTTTTAGCGGGTGCCCACCCCGCTTTATGTATTACTAAATGTGCGGGTGCCCACCCCGCATTGCCACCGAGAAATCACCGCCGCGGCCCGTGCGGCCAAACCGGAAGTCAGGCACCTCCTGCCCGTGACGTGGGCGGGGCCTGAAATCCAGCCGGAAGAGAAGGAGGCAGCCTGGAGCCTTTCTGGCTCTTTACTGAAGTCCCGGTCCCGAGATCGGGGACCGGGTGAAGTGTGGCGCCTGGTGACACGGGGCTCTCATGAATGGAGAGAGCCCCGTAAGCGCCGCAGCCTGTTTCCCGCGGAGGGCGCGAGGCACATTGCCGGTGCCTGCCCCCGCCGCATTCAACGAGAGGAGTCCCGGGTCCCAGGAGGGGCCCGGGTGAAGAGAGATGCAGCCGGATCCCCAGCGAGGCTCTCATGAGCGAGAGAGCGCCGCCTGCTGGCCGCGGTGTCCGGAATGAAGAGGAGCGCCTCCCCAGACCAGTCCGGTGAGTGGGGGCTCCAGGGTGCACAGTGTTGGTGCCGATCGCGGCACCACGACGGCAAAAGTACCGAGTCAGAGCGGCCCCGGATGGCAGCGGGCCGCTCCAACGTGAGGGCACGGAGGTGCCCAGGCCCCATAGCCGCATTTCTCCCAGCTGCCCCGTTCGCAGAGGGCAGCTGCACCCAGGGGGCACATTTTATTATTTAAGGGCCCCAGAGCAGGGCTCAGGCCACTTTCCCCGCGGCCCCGCCTGATAGAGGGCAGCGGCCACGGTTGGCGCAGATTGATTTAGGAGTCCCAGTGAGGGGCTCAGAGGGCACAGCAAGTGCCCCTACCTACAGCGAATTTCCCAGCTGCCCAGCAATTAGTGGGCAGCTGCAACGTTTAGGCTATCATTCTGTGGGGGCATTATCGAAAGATGAGGTAGGAGTGGAACGCACTCCTTGGCCCCCTACCTTTCCCAGCTGCCCAGCAAGTAGTGGGCAGCTGCTACGTTTAGGCCTGCGCAGATTGCGCACCCTTGACTTTCGCTGCCCTTGCAGCGTGCCCTGACATTTTGGACACAGGGCATTTGAGCCCCTTTAGAGATGGCCAGTTGGCCAGGGGGACAGTTAGGTTTATAGGGCGCCAGGCCCTAATCTGAGTTAGGTGCTAATGTGATTTTGGGTGCTAGGAAATGTGATTCCTATATTGTGGTTTACGCACCCTGGGTTATACCTCTAAATGTGTTTCATGATTATGAGGTTTTGCATAATATGTTTATGCTTGTGATTTTATTATTACCTAATGCGTTTAGGTTGTGAGTTATTCTCTACTGTGATTTACGCCCCTAATGTGAGTTATACTTAGGAGGTTAGGGTCTAATGTGTTTAGACTTATGAGAGGATTGCCCTAACGTATTTACGCTTATGAGGTTGGCGCAGAATGTAATTCGCGCCTGATGTGATACTGTGCATAATTTAGTTTATGTTACAGGCTGATGCTAAGTACAGTGGTTACCAGTGATTACTGGTTGTACGTTCATGATGTGTTCTACATTTATTATAAGTACTACCTATACTAAGTTCGCTTTGTGCTGGTTCTGACAGTGGTCCAGTTGGCCCTGTCAGGTGTAAATAATTCCCTTGTAAATATGACCTAGTGCCAGGTGGCACGATGTATATTATGTGAGTACTATTCTAATGTGTTTTATGATAATACAAAGGCTATTTTTGATATAACCTTGTGTGGAGTTCCTTTTTGTGGTGTGCCTAGTATGTTGTTGCTGTGGGTGTGTTGCGCAGACGCTTTACACATTGCCTCCGGGATAAGCCTGACTGCTCGTGCCAAGCTACCAAGGGGGTGAGCAGGGGTTATCGTCGGCGTGTAACTCCCTCGCCCTGACTAGAGTGGTGGTCTCTGCCTGGCTTTGGCGCAAGCCTTAGCCAACCAGAGATCCCATTTCTAACACACACCCATACCAGTACTTATACACCCACTCACTGATTCATAGGTCTACACACACATCCACTCAGTCACCCATACAGCTACTCATACACTAACTCACTCATGAATACAGCCACTAATATATCTGCTCATACACCCATACAGCCACTCACTCACTGTCAGTCACCCATAGAGCTATTCACACAACTATTCACTCACCCATAGACTCAATCACACAGCCACTTAATCACCTATACAGTTATACACACACCCACTCACTTATTCATACAGATACTAATACATACTCACTCACCTATACAGTCACTGGCACAAGCACACTCACCCATACAGCTACTCCCACAATCACTCAATCGCATACAGTCACGCATCTACTCCAACACTTACCTATACTGCCTATGCAGTTACTGACCCATATATCAATGACACACCCATTCAGTCACTGACACAGCCATACACAAACTCAGTCACCCATACAGCCCCTCACAGATGCACTAACTAACCCTCATAACCACTGACTCATCCACTCACTCATTAATGCAGGCAGGCACACAAACCCTCACCTACCCACACAGACACTCATGCAGCCATACAGATACTCAGACAACCAATCAATCATACCCTCTCACCAACCCACACAGCCACTTAGACACCAAATGACAGACTGATACAGACGTTCACACAACCTTGTCACTAACCCATACATTCACTGAGACACCTAATCACTCACCTATACAGTCAGTCACACACCCACTGAATCATCCATACAGGCACTCATACACCCACTGATTCACCAATACACCTTGGATTTAACACTCATAAACTTTTTAAAAACACTCACAGTCACTGGATGATGTCATCAGTGATGTCATTTTCCGTGATTTTTTTAATGCTTTTTTGGCCCTGGGGGTTCCCTGTGAGACCCCTGCCAAGAGGCCTAGGGGGTCAGGGTGTTTCTACCCTGCCCCCTTTTCTTTTTTTAATCTTTTTTATGTGACTCGTTTCAACCATGTCACAAGATGGCTGCCAACACTTCCTGCTTTGAAGTGTTGCCAGGCAATCAAATCTCAGCACGAGATTTGGAGGGGTCACGGATCCACCACATCCCTATAAAAACACCTGGAATTTTTTTTTATTTCTCCGCAACTACTGAATGGATTTACACAAAAAGGCACTTCCCTGAACCAACATCTACCTTCCTGCCAAATGTGGTGCAATTCCATTCAGCAGTTTGGGCTGACAGGGACGCCAGGGACATTATAATTTGGAAATAGAATAAAAAAAGACCTTAGAAATTCACTGAGTTGGGCTCAGATTTCACTCATACAAAACCATAGAAATTCACCATTTATAGTTACCTGAGCTAACTGTAGCTTACACCCCCACAATGCACTGCTTATGACCTCACATATTACATCACTCATGACATGGTGAGTGCCATCGCTGATGAAATCACTGATTAAATCTCAAATGACATCACTGATAACATCATCCAGTGAGTGTGTTTTGTAAATGTTTCCGAGACTCAAAGATATATGCTAAGCTACAAAAAAGTTAAATAACTATTCTCTCTGTACTACTAATGAGTAATACTATTTCTAACATATGTTATCTGAGTGGCTTTGTGACTGTCTGTATCCATGTGTGAGTGGATGTGTGAGGGCTGTATGGCTGTGTGAGTGGCTGTATGGGTAAATAAGTGGGTGTATGAGTAGCTGTATGGGTGATTGTATGGCTGTGTAAGTTGTTGTATGGGTGAGTAAGTGGTTATATAAGTAGCTGTATGAGTGAGTGAGGGGTTGTGTGAAGAGCTGTCTGGGTGAGTGAATGGGTATGTGAGTGATTTCATGGATAAGTGAGTAGGTGTGTGACAAGTTGTATGGATCTGTGAATAGGTATGTGCATGTTTCTGTGGGTGTGCGAGTGAGTGCATGAGAGACTGCTTGGGGGTGTAAGTGGGTATGTGAGTGATTATGTGGATGATGTCTTCAGTGATGTCACTATTGATGTTATTTGAGATGTCATCAGTGATGTCACTGACCACGTCATGAGTGATGTAATATGTGAGGTCATAAGCAGTGCATTGCATGAGCGTAGATTACAGTTAGCTTAGGTAACTATAACTGTTGAATTTCTATGGTTTTGTACAAGGGAAATCTGTGCCTAACTATAACGTCCCTGTAACCTTTGTTTTTTCAGTGAACTTCTAAGGGTTTTTTTACTTCTGTTTCCTAACTATAATGTCCCTGTAACCCTTGATTTTTTAGTGAATTTCTATGTTTTTTTAATTCTATTTCCTAACTAAAAGTCCTTGTACCTTCTGTTTTTTCAGTGAATTTCTAAGGTGTTTTTATTCTATTTCCTAACTATAACGTATCTGTAACCTTTGGTTCTTTTGGTGAATTTCTATGGTTTTTTATATTGCATTTCTAAAATATTATGTCCTTCCAATGTTTACGTTTTTAGCTAATATGTAGGGTTTATTTGTAATACTAAGAGGATTACAAATTGTTTTAATTTTTATAAAGTTTTTTTTATACTGTAGATATTCAATTGCATATGTACTAAATGTAAAGTAAATTACGTTTTTTTAATGTAATGAAACACATTTTCTTTATTTTGTAAAAATATTTTTGAGGTACCATGGTATTTTAGCAGGTCTGGAAATTTAGACAGGCTGGTACTCTATTCGGCAAACATTTTATAAATCACTGCACATATATATGCCCCTCCATTGTCATTCATAACATTAGTGTGAACGTATGTACAAGTGCATATAAACCACCTTCTATCTGTTTTTCAAAAAATTTACCAATTTTACCAGTTTTGTGAATTTACAGGGCCAGATTCACAAATTCATGTGGAAACACAGCCAAATCTTACCTTCTGATTGGATACATTAGGACCCCTCCCTTCCACATGGAAAACTACACCCAAAGGCAGTTACTTCTCCAGTGAAGTCTCTAGGAGGATTGAGAAGCAGCAGTACTGTGCTTTTATACAATGACTGAAGCTACATCGTTCATCCAAGATAAGGAGCCACAACTTCTTGAGGATGAAGAAGAAGACAAATCACCTCGCAGAAAAGAAAGTGATATATGGAAGCACTTTACTATACCTTCTGGGGAAAAGAATGCATAAGCAAAATATGTCAAGTGTACAATTTGTGGCAAGCAGTTATCAGATGCACTGCAAAGAAATATTCTCATGGGACAAGTTCTACGTGGAAGCACCTAAAAACAATTCAATCAATCAGGGGTTTATAAAGCGTGCTACTCACCCGTGAGGGTCTCAAGGCGCTCATCAGAGGGTCTACAACCATATGATGTGAGAAAAAGCAGGAGCAACAGGGCACTCAACCTCTACAGCAGCCTTGGGAGAACCATCTTTAGCTGCACTCCTTACAATACCAGCTGACTGTGAGGAATTGAGTGACATGGTTATTCAATGCACAAAATGCCACATGCCTGTCGCTGTAAAAATGTCTTTTGTGGATGCATTCTTGGGGACAGTGAAGAAGCATCGCTGTTAGGTTTTTTTTTTTGCATCCAAAGACTACATAATGTTTTTTGAAGAGTGAAGCGAGTTGCTTCTTTGCATTTCCCCATCCTTACCCTTTTTACCACCTTGTTCACTTTTTGTTAAAAAAAAGAGGAAAACAATTTAAAAAAGAACTGTTCTTGTTAGAACCACCATCTACTCAAACAAAGAGCTAACACACCCAGGCATACGTGTCACTGTATGCCTGGGTGTGTTATTGGATGCATTCATGTTTGTTGGCTGTGTCAGTGTCTGCATTGCTGTATGCCTGGGTGAGTCAGTGTCTCGTATTGCCATGTCCCTGGTGCGTCAGTGTATGCATCAGTGTATGCCTGGGTGTGTTATTGGATGCAGTAATGTTTGCTGTCTGTGTCAATGTATGCATTGCTGTATGCCTGGGTTTGTCAGTGTCTGCATTGGTAAATCTCTGGGTGCGTCAGTGTATGCATCAGTGCATGGCTGGGTAGCTTATTGAATGCATCAGTGCTTGGATGAGTTTGTGGGTATCTGCATTGTTGTATGCATTGATGGGACAGTGTCTGCATTGTTAAGTCTCTGGGTATGTCAGTGTCTGCATAAGAATGTGCCTGGGCGTGTTATTGGATACTTTACTTTTTGGCTGGGTGTGGCAGTGTTTGCATTGCTCTTGCCTGTGTATGTTAGTTTCTGCATTGAAAAGTCCCTGGGTCAGTCAGTGTGTGCATCAGTGTGTGCCTGGGTGTGTTATTGGATGTATTAGTGAGTGCCTGGGTGTGCTAGTGTATGAATCAATATGTGCCTCGGTGTGTTAGCATATGCATTGGTGTGTACCTGACCGTTTAATTGGATGCATTAATGTTTGGCTGGCTGTGTCAGTGTCTGCATTGCTGTATGCTTGGGTGTGTCTGTGTCTGCATTGGTAAGCCTCTGGGTGTTTCAGTGTATGCATGTGTATATGCCTGGGTATGTTATTGGATACAGTAGTGTTTGGATGGGTGTGTCGGTGCCTGCATTGTTGTATGCCTGGGTGTGAAAGTGTCTGCATTGGTTAGTCTCTGGGTGTGTCAGTGTGTGCTCAAGATTGTGCCTGAGTGTATCATTGGATACATTACTCTTTGGCTGCTTGTGTCAGTGTCTGCATTGCTGTATGACTGTGTTTGTCAGTGTCTGCGTTGGTAATTCACTGGGTGTGTCAGTGTATGCATGAGTGTATGCCTGGGTATGTTATTGGGTGCATTAATGTTTACCTGGCAGCATCAGTGTCTCCATTGCTATATCCCTGGATATGTCAGTGTATGCGTCAGTATATGCCTGGGTGTATCACTGGATGCATTAATTTTTGCCCGGCTCTGTCAGTGCCTGCATTGTTATATGCCTGGGTATGTCACTGTCTCCATTGGTTACTTGCTGGCGGTGTAAGTGTATGCCTTGTTGGATGCATTAGTGTTTGGATTGGTGTGTCACTGTCTGCAATATTGGAGGTGTGGGGGTGACAGTTTCTACATTGGTAAGTCTCTGAGTGTCTCAGTGTGTGCATCAGACTGTGCCTGGGTGTGTCATTGGATACATTACTGTTGGCTGTGTCCGTGTCTGCATTGTTGTATGCCTGTGCATGCTTGTGTCTGCATTGAAAAGTCCCTGGGAGTGTCAGAGTGTGCATAAGTTTGTATCTAGGTGCGTTATTGGATGCATTAGTGTTTGGCTGCCTGTGGTGTCAGTGTCTGCATTGCTGTATGCCTGGGTATGTGAGAGTCTGCATTGGTAAGTACCTGGGTGTGTCAGTGTGTGCCTGGGTGTGTTATTGGATGCATTAGTGTTTGGATGTGTCAGTGGCTGTATCAGTGTGTAGTTGGGTGCATTAGTGACTGCACCAATGTGTGTCAAGGTGTGTCAGTGGCTCTGTCTCTGTTAGTACCTCTGTCTGTGTGTAGCTGGGTGTATGAGTTGCTGTACTGATGTGAGCCAAGGTGTGTTAGTAACTGTAACAATGGTCGTTGGGTGTGCTTCCTCAAAAGTTTAAGTTATGGAACAACACTGAAAGAACTAATTAGTAAAGTACAATACACCAACAGATGGTGCCATTGATCTGCATAAAATGAAAAAAACTGAAATATTTATTAGTTTTACAATTAATATAATTGCAAAAGTAACTTACAATTTCAACAATGTATAAAGACATAATTCTAAGAAATAACTAGACATTTCTCATACAGAAAAGGTATGCATTTATATAAATAGGCATTTGCTTTTCCCTTTTTTACTGTTCTCTGCTTGTTTACTCATACACAGTAAATGGTGTACTTTTTAAGCACATCTCATTGAACAGTGTGGGAAAAACAATCATAAAGATTGCAGAAAAAAAACACACACATCTGCACATTATCTCCTTGCAATTAAGGAACACTGTGGATTGAACTCACTACAAACAAACAAATTAACATAGCACAACTTATTTAACTATTATTAACCATTATTAGCAATTTACAAATATCGGAGCATATTTACAAGCCCCTAGCACCACCAGAGCATCACTTTTTTTAACGCTCCAGTGGCGCTGTGTGCTGGCCCATATTTACAAAGCCACTTTGCATGGCTTTATACGGCCTTGTAAATATGGCCCTCTTTCATGCAATACTCAGTGTCAAAGGGGCATGTCATGGATGTTGCTGTGGGTGTTCCCACACAGCACCCATTGCTTTTTGACACTGCCTAAGATTTACAAGTATTCATAAATCTGAGGCAGCATCAAAAACTAACACCTTTCCATGCGAGGCATTAAAGTGGCGCAACAAGGAGAACTAAACGCAACAAGGAGAAATACTTTTATTTATCCTTGTTTGTGTTCTTTCTATGTGTGATGCATTCTGCAGCACACATAAAAGGAGCAAAACACCATGAATGATTGTTTTTGTGCAGGAATGCGAAATGCCACATGTCCCTGTAAAAATGTCTTATGTGGCTCCATTATCCCTACTATTGTACCTGTCTGAATGACTGTAAATGTGTGTGACTACATGTATGAGTACCTGTATGGGTGTGTTTGTGACCCTTACATTAACTTAATAATTAATATATTTATAACTTCACAAGTACATTTTTAAAACTTATTATAATACAACTTAAACCAAACAATTGACAAACAAACATAAAACTTATTTATCTATTTACAATTATAGAAACACGCTGAAGCTTGAACTTTTATAAAACAAAGTAGCACCATAGGAAAAGAGTAGATGATTCCTAGAACTGTAGAAGAAGAAATAGGTAAAGTGGTACGAGGGAAGTGTAGACATGCTCCTGTGTATAAATGGGAGTGTAGTAGAAATTGCATTATTTGCCAGGTTTAAATTGATACAGAAGTACCCTACCTATGTACGTGCAGTGCTGTTATTTACTTTACCTCTGCAAATATTGGGACAAATGGGTACTGGTATCATCGTTGTGTTGAGCTTAAGGACATGTGAAATTTAGGAACACTAACTTGGTTTATAACCCTGAGTTGTGCAGAATATCCATGGGATCACTTACATTACTTTGTGAGAGAAGTAAACTCTAACATTAAAGGTATTATCTACTGAGCTTCCGAAATGGCTAAAAGCTACAGTTGTGTACTTTCCTTTAGATGTGAAGCACTATATTGAAACTGTGGGTGTTGAGACAGATTTGGAATAGCCACTTGTTATTGTAGTGGATGGTGTGCCCACGAAAAACAACAAAATCTGGCAGGAACTAGTGGATGTACATAAGGTGACGAAAGTTACATTTTCTCTTAAACACAATAAGGTGTACTATAAAGATGCAGATGTTCTCTAACATGGAAGTGGCATGATGGAAGAAATGTGGGCAAAGATATTATGGGGATGCCATTTCTGCATTTCTGTCTCAATGTTCTGTGTACTCATCACTCTTTGTGCTTTGCAGCCTGACTCTAATCAACGTCTGGTTTAGATTGACAGCGACCGGTTTTGTGCATTCACTCGAGACAGTCACAGAGGGGGTGGAGGTGTGCCCCGCATATCCTGATGAGTCTTCTTGGGCTAGAGTGGTGGGAGGAGTTGTCACCTGCACCTGAATCGGGCTGTGTCTGTCTTTCACAATGCTGTGTTCGTCCTCCTGTAGTATGTCTGGAGCCAGGGCACGGAATTGAATGGGGATGTTGTGCACTTCTAAAGTTGTGTGAAGTTACCTCCAGATCAAAGACTTTTTGAGTATAAGTACAGGTGCTCTGACCCCATGCTTGTAGACACTGCATGGACTTGTAACCAGATGCTTATGGTTCTACAGGCTGCCCATAGCCAGGAGGAACAGTTATGCTGCCAGGAGGAACTGACAAGGACTTTTCTTTGTTTGCTGACCTGCTAAGAAGGACGCTATGTGCTGTACTACTACCAGCACTCTTGCTTTGGTGCCCCCCAGTGCTCTCACAGGATCTCAGCGCAAGGTGCTTCAATGGTGCACCTTCGTGGTACTGTGGTCAGTGCATGGTGAATGCTTTTGTTCTCCCCTCCAGGTTGAAGTGCTGGGGCTACCTTGGTGAGCATGTGGGGTGCGCTCCTCATCTGACGAGAAGGAGCACCCCATTGTAGCCCAGCTTCCTGGTTGCGTATCCCTGGGCCAGGGCCACAACTACGAACTTGCAGCTGGTGAGCTACCGATTGCCCGCTGCTTGCTGTGGAGACCAGAAGCAGCACTCGTGCCCCAGCCCGTGTCGCTCCTTCCCAGTGCATGGTTCTGGTTGCTGCATACAGGGTCCAGAGAGGGTTTGCAAGTTAGTGGGCCTTTCTAAAACAGCTGTCTAAAAGGCCCCAGAGGGTCCCGGACATGCTGCAATGCTGGCCTCAGCACCATGGGAAGCAGCTGACCCGCATGGTAACAAGAAGCTACCATTTGCTTTCCTTACATGTGGGAGAGACCAAGCAGGGTCTCACCATGGATTGCCCTGATTGAGCGCCCCCCCTCATGTTGGTTTATACCTTGTGGGGGAACCTGGCTGCCATGTTGGCAGTAGCACTGGGTAAAACTCAACGGAGGACCTCACTCATCAAATAACAATGTTGACAGATTACAGTATTGTCCCTAATAGGAGGGCAGGTGTTCCTGCACTGTACGTTATCAATCTGAGATTTTCATATACTACCTAATATGAGCACAGGAGAGGTGTGCCCTGTAGCTCAGTGGTGAGACTATTGGTATTTATGTGTCTCTGATGATGCTTTGGTGACTCAGTTATGCTCTGCATCTAACTACTGCATTTTCCTCTCCTGATGTAATGATGTATATGCGGAGGGTTGCATTTTTCAGGCATGCACCGTAGGGACGATTCATGATTCATTACATACTGCAATTTATGTTCACAGGGATATGTCATTTTATTCCTTGCATAGTCAGGACAACGAGTGACATATAATGTGATGGAATGACATGCACAGTAATGGTGTATTTCATGATGTGTTTTCATGATGTGTGCAACTTATAAGTCTTTACTTTATTGCACTTAATGTGATGTTATGTCAATTGCCTAGTTGGCAAAGTGATTTGTGACTTATGTGATTGTGGTCTATGTGTTATATACAATATATGAGATATTTTTATATAATCCTGTGTGGAGTCTCTTTTTTTCTGTATTTATTGTGTCACTGTTGTGTGTGTGTGTGTATTGCGCAAACGCTTTACGCATTGTCTCTGGGATAAGCCTGACTGGTTATGCCAAGCTACCAAGGGGCTGAGCAGAGATTATCTTGGGTGTGTAACTCCCTTACCCTGACTAGAGTGATGGGCTCTGCCTGGCTTAGGTGCCAACTCTAGCCAACCAGAAACACCATTTCTAACACTCAAGGAACTGGATTTGGAAGGAGAAGGTACTTCCTGCTTAGTATCCAATAGAGAAGATTGTCTCTGGAGGATCCCCTCTTTCCTCTAGATACTTTATCCATTCATTTCTCTACTCCTCTCCCACCTTCTGAAACCCACTACACTTTGGGGCTCTCAGTCTGAGGTCAACTTCAATCAGGGTTCTTTCTTTTCAAGAGTGTTGAAGTAGTACTCTTCAAACTCTTTTTGTGGTGCAGATTGCATTCTGTGCATGTCCTCCAAGGCTCTAAGAGTGAACTGGTACTCAAACTTGGATGTATAGGTGAGAAAATGGGTGTGTGAATGGTTTTATGGTTGTGTGACTTAGTGTTGCAGTCACTGTCTGGCTATATGAGTGGTGGGTACATAAGTGGTTTTATGGGAGTGTAACCGGATATGGAAGTGCCTGCCTGACTGTGTGAGCCTGTGCAAATTACTTACTATTAATTTACATACTGTAAGCAAACACCCAAATCTAATTTCAAACACATTCATTCATAATGGATTAATAAAATTGCCATACTTTTAGAATACCAATTTCTCTTTCTCCTTTCCTGCTCAATGTATTTTTAGTTAATGTTCTCATCTAAGCTCCCTTCTATTTTCCCTTCTAGTATAGTAAATAGAAGGTGCACATTTTTTTTCTGGTTACATACAATCACAATGTTTTATCTAAATGTACTTTTATATACTACAACCTAATTAAAATACCTGTAAAAGCTCTTTGCTGTTCTCCCAGTTTTATTTCTATCTCTGATCTGTTTTCATTCCAAATGTCCAGTCAGAACTTCTACATACCACCTCCTCTCTCAGTAGTAATGCAGGTAAAATGGCTTCCCCTCACCATATGCCCCTACCTATGCTGCTGTAGTTAACAAATCACAGCATTCCGATCATCTTTCCTTTTTGCTACATCACTTCTAAATGGTCAGTATTTCTTTAACCATTTCCATGCTTCCTGTAAAGAAGTACAATTCACGGCTCTATAGATTTTGCAAGTGACTGAGAAAAACGTTTTTGGACACCTTACTGCCCATTAAACATGCTTTCACCTCATTTACAACAAACCCATGGGGTCAGGGTCTATCTACCCTGACCCTTTCATCTGTTTTACATGCTTCTTTTCAGCCCTGGTGACCATTTCCCAACATATAAAATGGTGGCCACAACTCTTCTACGAGGTTGCGGCCAGCCAATCATGGCCCTGCTGTGGCGCGTAGGGCTGCAGATCCACCAGAGGTGGATCTGCAGTCTGTCATGCCACTATACAAATTTGGATTTCAGTTAATATTTCAAACTACTTTATGGATTTACACCAAATAACAAAAAGTACTCTTTCTTGAAAGTGCTAGCTTTCTACCAAATTTGGTGTAATTCCGTTAAGCAGTTCGGGCTGCAGTCGTGTTAAAAATCTCAATGGGAATTGACATGAGGGAAAACACGTTTTGGGACCTGTAAGATCACCCCAAAACTCTCAAGACAGCAACTGAAGTGAGCGTCAAATTTTTGGGGAACATTTTGTGAAGATTTGTCAAATTGCACTAAAAATATAGACAAGTCAAAAAATGCCTTTCCTATGGAAATTAGATCCTACTGTAACTACCTACTGGTGACCTCATTTGAGATGTCATCAGTGATGTAATAAATGATGTCATAGAACATCTCATGAGTGATGTAATATGTGAGGTCATAAGCAGTGCATGGTGGGAGTTCAAGTTATAGTTAGCTCTGCTAACTATTAGATTGTTTTTCTGTGTTTTTTTATTTTTTAATTAAAAACATTAATGTTGTCACTGACATATTCACCTAATTATAAAGTTACGTTAAACCTTCTTTGCTCAGTGAATTTTTAGGACTTTTTTAACATAAAGTAATATTTTATTTCCATACATAAAGCCAACCCCCCCCCCCATGTGCATGGCCTTCAGCTATGTGCGGCGGGGGTTTGTCTGCAGGGCAGGCAGCCAACCCCAACCTGAGCATGGCATTGCCCATGCACAGGAGGGGGTTGGTAACAGGGCCTGGTCTACGGCCTGGCCCTTTTGCCAACTCACATGGAGCCAGCAACGTTGAATACTACTATTGTGGAAGGGGCGGGGCCAAAATGGCAGAGCTTGTAGCTGACGTGGCACCTTTACATACTCAGCAGCAATTATAAGGGAGAACAGTGGACTCTGTTGTCAGACCAGAAGATGACAAGAATGAACCCACTCATCTTTGCCAGTCACTACAAAAGAGATTGCACTACAACAAATCAACAATGCATTCACCTCCATCAAAAATAGCACCAAAAAGCACAAAATGCTAAATTGGGATATCTGGTTGTGCTTACCTTCTCCAATCTGTGCCAGGAGTCCTGTTTATGATGGAGGGGACTGGAAGGAGCAGGTTGAGCATTGCGGGAGGCTGCCAGCATAATGCGAATATCCAGAAGTCATCACGGACAGGTGACATTGGAGCTTCATGGTGGCGGTCCCCACGAGCAGTCGATGCTATAGTGCGATGAGGTCTTGGTGCGAACGGGCTCATTTGTGGTCACGAAGAGCCCAAAAACGTAAATACACAGCTCTCTGAGCCACTCCAAGGTTCCAAGACTTGAGGGGCACCACTTGGGTGTCAGGAAATCACTTCAGCTGGGTTCAGGGGCTAGTGCAGGATGTTGGGGAGCCTTTTATGTCTATGAGGCTCAGATCAGGAGGTCAGTAGACTAGCCCTTGGAGTCACTTTGGTATACTAGGTGCAAGAGTGAAGTTGCAGGTCCAGTTCTCTTCTCACCCTGGCAAAGGGCAGAACAACAGTCCAGCAGAGTGGCAGTCCTTTCAACAGAACAGCAGTTGTTCTTCCTGGCAGAATATCTTAAATTGAAGGCATGGTTGTTTGACCAAGTCTAAACCGATTGGGCCTTATATGTGTGGGTAGAGGTGTAGAGCACCAGGGCACTCTGTGGAGTAACAGTGCACTTTACACATGCCATTCATTCAATCATATATTCAACATCCACAGGTCCAGAAGTGTACTAAAGAGTTGGTGTCTGAAGTACGATATGAATACCCAGTTCTGCCTTGGAGGTAGGGGAGAAGCTTCTAGAGGCTTTCCTCTGAAGTGCAAAGGTGCCCAGTCACCTCTGCCCTTGCTCCTTACTAATTAAAGAGGCTATGCAGCTGTTTGTGTGGAGGCAGCACACAGCCTATTCAAGTGTAAGAAGGGCTGTTTCCAGCTCCTCCTTCTCATCCTGCCAGCAATGGCCGATTCAGACACACCTTAGCCAGATATTGTGTGGTTGTCTAGGAGGAATGCAGAAAGCCTAACTGTCAGCTACATCCAGCCATGTGACCCAGAGACAGGCGTCAGGCACTAAATGGCTAAGGTAGAAAAATGCCAACTTTCTAAAAGTGGCATTTTCAAAATTGTAATTTAAAATCCAATTTCACCATAAGTTAGTATTTCTCATTACCATTCCAAAGACACAAAACATGAACTGGTTACCTATTCTCATTTGAAATTACACTAATAAAATGTAGTGAGATAAGTCGAATGTTATTCTATGGGAGAAGTAGGCCTTGGAGTAGTGACACATGAATTTAAGAGTTTTTCACTACCAGGACATGTTAAACTTAAATGTACATGTCTAATCCTTTAAATGCACTTCACCGTGCCCTCTGAGCTGCCCAGGGCCTACCCTAGGGGTGACTTATATGTAAAAAAGGGAAGGTTTTATCCTGGCAAAACGTTTATTTTGCCTGGTTGACATTACAGGTTAAAGCTGCACACACAAAGGCTGCATTAGCAGCCCTGAGATAAGTTTAAAGTGCTACTTGAATGGGTGGCATAATCAGTGTTGCACGCCCACTAGCATTTAATGTACAGTACTGTGACAAGCACCAAGAGGATGTTAGAGATACTAATCAAATATGCATGGTCAGACAGAGAAGAGATTCTAAAGTAAACTGCAGCCATCAAAGAAGAGCTAAAGAGATGAGAAAGAGATCATAGACTTATTCATGCTGGAAATGGAAGGGATACTAACCAAAAGAAGAGGAAGAAATCAAAGCAGGTAAACAAAGAACATTTCAAAGAGACTGTCAGGATTACAAAAATGGCTGTAGCTTCGGATTCAGTCAAAAATTAAAAACATACAGACACAGGATAGCTGCACAGTGGTTGGTCAAGTACAGTATGATACAACTGAGTATGAAACTGGTTCAGAGACATGGAATCACACAAATGTTTTGGAGACTGTGGAAAACAATATCTCTGGATCGGAGAAATATTCCAAATCAACCACTTTTTTAAGATGAAAACAGACTTTTGAGGAGAGGGAGGAAAGGGGATCAGCAGGTGTGTGTGGGCAGAGGTAGGGGCACAAGGCGACGGGGAAGAAGATTAAGAGGAATAGGACCCATCAATGGAAACTGAAGAGAAGGCGATGGATCACAGGCCAAGGTGGGAAGAGGCAAGAAGGGTCTACATACGGAGCAATAATGGCTGCTGAGATGGTAAATAATGCTATCATCAACCTCGCTGATAGGGAGTGAGAAAACTGCTCTGTTTTTTGGACTCTTTCTGCAACTCATTGGGTTATGTAGAAACATGCATTGACTTTACCAAATATATAAGGAAGTTGAAATTGAAAAAATGGCTTTGTCTCCAATGTATGGCAATGAATAATGATAATGATGTCAAGAGAAACATTGTAAATGATACTAGTGATCTAACCATTGGGGACACTGATATGCTGATGACGCTACATTTTTGGGAAATGACCGAGCATGGTGATGTGACTTTGCCCAATATTAAGCTTTGCTTGATGAATTGGGCATTGTATATGGTCACTGTTATCCCCATAGGCTTCAATCTAAATCTACATTCCTACTACCCCAGTTTTTTTGCAATAGATACCTTTCATGAAAAGATTACCAATGAACTCATGAGATTGAGAAGAACTAGTCAGGTTGCCAAATAGAATATGACCTAAGAGGCATGCTAGATTCCCTAGCCTGAGCTGATACAATCATTATCTGCCCTGCGGAGAAAGAGAGTAACATTGAACTTTCCAGCGAAATGTATATTGAAGCGGCAACAAGATAATTGGGTGACAACAGTTGTTATGAAGTGGTAGATGGAGAGACCTATAACAAAAGTATCATTCAGTATTGGTCCATTTTGGTAGAATGCAAGGAAAAGGGGCTATTGGAGTAAAAAGAATACAGATATTTGAGAAAACATTTCCCAGTCTACCTGCGTAATATCTGCTCCCTAAGAAACATAAAAGTAAGACTAGTCCCCCAGGTAGACATATAGTATCTTCAAGGGGCAGGGTGCTTGAGAATACCTACCGGGTCTGCTGGCTCAGTGGACTAATGCATCCACTGCAGGGCCCTGTGTTCGACCTCATGGTCACAGGTTCAAATCCTGGTGGGTCCACTCAGCCTTTCATCCATCTGAGATCGATAAAATGAGTACCATTGAGTTGGGTAATAATAAACATCTGTTATTCAGCGCCAAGAGACCGCTGGGTGAACGTGCGCTTTAAAAAATACACGTTATGTTGATTTGATTTTAAGGGACTTTGTAACTAGCCTTCCTTCATATATACGAGATACTAAAGATTTCCTATGTAGGCTTGAGGGTCTCAAGTGGGAAGATGAGTTTCTGTTTATGACACTGGGCGTGTGTTCTGTCTACACAATTACAGAACATGAAGTGGGCATACAAGCATGGGCATACAAGCATGTGGACATTTCTTTAGAGCCCAACTGATAAGATATTTGGCTCACACTGATATGGTGATTGAGATGATTAAATATTGTTTAAAACATAATATTATTCTTTTCAATGGTACTCTATACAGACAGTGACTTAGGTCTGCAATGGGCAACTGCTTCACCCCCAACTTTGTTAACATTTTTATGTGCTGGCGGGAGGAGCAGGTGTCCACCAATGAGGTGACTGTGGATAATATGAGGGACGTAGCTCTCTGGCACAGATACATCCTACATGCACGTAGCCACCACCCGAAGAGCTTGAAATGGAGTATCCCCTATGGGGAACTTTTAAGAGGTAGAATAAATTGTAGTACTAGTACATTTAGATGGTTCCCTATCCCGGTTAGATTACATATTCCTCTCCAAACCCTTGGCTCAGAACCTTATTTCCTCCTCGATCGAGCCCATTTTGATCTCGGATCATGCTCCGGTGGTTGTTGATTTTGACCTACTCCCTTCTCGCTCCAAATTTTAAGATGGAGATTTAATAATTCTCTTCTACAAGATCCAGTATTTTCCTCTTCCTTCATCTCTTTTGCTGAAGAATTCTTTTCTATCAATGAAGATCCTCTTGTCTCCCCTGTCTCGGTGTGGGATAGTTTTAAAGCCACTACTCGAGGCTTCATTATAGATTTTGTATCCACGAAAAAGAAGCAAACCCTCAATAAGCATAAAGCTTTGTTGTCTTCCATCAAACATTTAGAACATCAGTTTTACACTTCCTCATCCGATTCCAATTTGCAGAAACTTATTCGTGCAAAGATGGATTTCAATAAAATTTCTACTGACAATGCCTCCTTCACTTTACTTCGTAGTAGCGCCAGATATTATGGCGGTCGAAATAGAGTCGGCTCACTTCTTGCTAACTATCTCAAATCTAGAAAAGAGAGTGTACTAATTGATTCTATTCAATCAGCGGAAGGTAAACACCTTTTCAAGGATCAGGACATACTAGACGAATTTACAACATTTTATAGTGATTTATATACTCCAGAGTCGCCTCCATCTGCCTCACTTATTGATAATTATCTTAGCACTATTCCTCCTCCTTCCTCTTCGGATCTTGATTTTGTTTCTTTAGACACAGACCTTTCACTCCAGGAAATGTCTTCTTCCCTGAACTCTTTAAAGAAAAATAAATCCCCTGGCCCTGACGGTTTTTCGGTAGAATTTTATCTTCATTTCTCAAATCTGTTGCTCCCAAAACTCTTTAAACTCTTTCAATACTTTTGTACTACAGGTGCGGCGAGCAGTTGTTTTCTAGAGGCCTCTATTTGTCTTATTCATAAAGATGGCAAAGATCCCAAATTTTGCAAGAATTACCGCCCCATATCCTTGATAAATGTTGATTATAAAATTTTTGCCAAGCTTTTAGCATTATGACTTGAATTATTTCTCCCTCATTTAATAGGTCTAGAACAATGTGGCTTTGTCAAAGGTAGGTTAACCTCTGATAATTCTCGATTATTTTTTAATGTTCTGAATAAAGCGTCTACTCTTCCCTTCCCTCTTGCTGCGATTTCGATTGACGCAGAAAAACCTTTGATAGGGTTGATTTGTCCTTTCTGTTTAAATCTCTCCGATGGCATGGTTTTGGCCCTAAATTAACCTCTCTTATTTCCTTACTCTATTCTACACCCTCTGCCTCTACCATCGTTAAAGGTCAAATCTCACAACGTTTTTCACTTCATCGAGGTGTTAGGCAGGGCTGTCCATTATCTCCCCTTTTATTTGTTCTATCTCTCGAGCCTTTTCTTTCTCGTATTCGCCATAACTCCTCTATTTCCGGATTCACTTATGGAGATCATCACTTGAAGTTATCTGCTTATGCTGACAATATTTTACTTTTCATTTCTAACCCAGACTCCTCTATTCCCCCATTATTACAAGAAATCTCCGATTTCTCAGCTGTGTCCGGTTATAAAATCAACTCTGACAAGACGGAAGTCTTACCAATTACCAAATTTTGCCTTAAGCAACAATTTGATTCCACTGGTTTTCATTGGAACAGTTCTAAAATCAAATATCTTGGTATTTGGTTTTCCTATTCCATTTTGGAGTCGGTTAAAATAAATATGAGTGTCGCTCTTGATCGCATTTCCAAACTTTTTTCTTCCTGGAACCGTCTTTTTCTTTCCTGGTGGGGTCGCCTGGATTCCATCAAGATGATGATTACTCCAATGTTACTATATTTCTTCTCAATGATTCCAGTTCGTATTCCCTTTACCTTTTTTAAAAGAAATAGACTCTCTTTTTTCCAAATTTTTGTGGAAAAACAAAAAATCCAGAATCTCTTTATTTCATCTCAGAAAACCAAGAGATGTTGGTGGTGTAAATTTTCCTGACTTCCGGTTATATCATAAGGCTTTTTGCCTAAAACAAGCTTCTTTTTGGCTTCTTACGGACCTTCTCCCTTTACTCCTTTATGGGTCACTATCGAACCCTGTCTATTTGCCCCTTTTTCGACTAATGAACTTCTCACTTTCACTGCCAAGAATGCTCTCACATCTCTTCCACTATTTAAACACACCTGCTCGCTGTTAAGGCCTCATTATCAACCAAAAATAATATCCAGAAATGCTGTTATACATTCTCCTCTTTGGTATAATCGTCTCATTACCATTAATAACAGACCTTTGTTTTGGTCTTCATGGAGAACCAGGGGTATTATCTGGGTTAAAGATTTGTTTGATGGAACATCTCCTTGTTCCTTTCCTCTTTTTCAAGCTACTTTTAACTGTCCTCGTTCATTCTTATATAAATTTTCAATACTTATGGAGGCAATTCTGTGTGCTTTCTATTCCCTACCATCTGAAGACTCCTCAGCTACACAAGATCCTCTTCTTAAAATCTTGGTGTTACTTCCAAAAGCTTCCTTAATCTACAAATTCTTCTATTCCATTGATCCAGAGCGCGCTAAGACTAAGTTGGAACTTGCTTGGGAAACAGACGTAGTATGTCAGTAGAGCACTGATGTGTGGAACAAGATTTGGGCTCGATCGTTGAAAATTTTGAGATCTGCATCCACCACTCAATCCATGTTTTTTCTATATCACAGACTGTATTTTACTCCCCTTTCTATAGCTAATTTCGCACACACTAATGATAAGCATTGTTGGTCCTGCGTTTTCCCCACAGCAGACCTCTCACATCTCCTGTTCTGATGCCCCCTAGTAGCTTCTTTTTGGCTACAAATTTGGTCTCGCCTTTCCAATATTTTTAAGATACATACTCCCATGTCCAATCTCCTTCTCTTTTTGGGAAGCTTATCAGAATCCCTCTCTTTGCCATCTCACGAAAAAGGGTTGTTTGATCTGATTTTAGCTTTAGCATTTCAACAGATTACAATGAACTGGAAGTGTTTGACCAAACTCTCAACTAAGTCATGGTGGAATACTGTATGCTACTATCATAGACTGGATGTTGCTTATGCCTCCCAATGCAATCCACATGTAAACAGAGATGTATTTTGGTTGCCATTAACTACTTATTTGAATAAGGTTTCAATCAGTGCGGTTTCTCGCCATCGTTCTGAAAATTTCCAACCCCCATGATTTTTTCCTTTTTGTCCTCTTTTCTCTTCTTTTAATATTTGGCAGAGTTTTTATTCAGCTGTTAATTTGTTCAATATATCCTACTTGTTTTAGAGTGTATTATTGCTACTTGTTTACTGCTTGCAAATTGTATATTTTCTTTCCCCTTCCCTCCCTTTCCCCCCTTCCTCTTTCCTATATTGTCCCTAAAATGTAAACAGCTTTCTGCTATAATTTTCTTGCCTACTTCTATTTTTGCCTGCGAGTTATCTTCTACATTGTTATAATTTAGGCCTTTGTTGTATTGACATTCTATGATTCAATAAAGCTTATTAAACTTTAAAAAAAAAAACACCTTAAGCACTTTTTGCACTGCAAGCACTTTGTAACCTACCTGGCAACAGGCCGAATGTGAAGAGTCTGGTCCTTAACTGACAATGCTGCTTTTTTAATTACACTGAAGCAACAACAAAATGTTTTAGGATGTGTTACTTTTAGTAGTTTCTGTTTGCAAGGTGCTACTACCAGATATGCAAGTGTAGCACTGTATTTTATTGTGTGTATTAATGGTTTTATTGGTTGTTTTACTGTATTGCATTGGTTTTCAGTATCTATGCAAATAAATAAATAATAAACCCCCACTAGTGGGATTAGTCATATTTGAAAGATCATGTATTAGTGTTTATGTTTTCTATTGTTATTAGGAAATGTCATCATGTGTGATTTTGATAGCTGACAATATGTTACTTTGCATTTGATCTAGTACCAGGATAAGTACACCCTTGTGAGACAAACTTTGCTTGCAATATGAAGTGGAATACTTGACTTGTTAATTGTCTATTATTAATTGAAAGTTATAATTGCCATTGGTCCCGTTAGTATACTGGACAAAAAACGGAAAAATCCAAATATTCTTATTTGTGAAATCATGTGGTCTTGATAAACATGCAAAAGAAAGAATGCAAGAGCACACATGCACTAAGTCGTCTTACTATGTCTATTGGTAACCTGTGACATAGGTGACTGTGTTTTCATGGGAAATAGGGCACTGTTACAGAAGCCTTGCTGGCTTTGAGAAAGACCAGTTCAGTCGAAACGCGTTAGCCGCAATAAATTCCCGGAGTGCGGGCTTTACTTGCGCCGTTGCACGAGCAGTTTCTTTGTTTACACGGGGGCCTGTGTAACCCTGGGCGTAGTTTGCATAGTAGCGCTACGCATAGCTACGCGAAGTGCACTTCGCGAGCTACGCGTAGCACTACGCGAACTGCGTAGTGCAGTAGGAAATGCTGTTCGCAATGATTGCACAGTGCCGGATGCTTGTCCGCACTGTGCAATCATTGCAAACGGCATCTTGCACAGTGCAAGCGGTCGTTTTCTGCCGCTCGAGTAGATTTGTACTCGAGTGGCAGTTTTCTCAACGCGGACTGGTAGTTTCTCATCGCGAGCATACGTGACCACTCGCAATGAGAAACCTGACCTCCCCGCGTTGAGAATCTCACCCGGAGGTTTATTTTCCACACTCGCGATCGGCAACTTGATGTTGCTGATCGCGAACGAGGAAAAAGTCTCGCCGGGATATCATTTTGCTCGCTCGTGGCCGCCAACTTGACGTTGAGGACCGCGAGCAAGCAAAAAATGCCCGCTACGCTACGCATTTTTGCACTGTGCTATGTGCAATTCGTGTAGCGCATAGTTGCGCAAACTACGTGAGTGTAGCGTAGTTTTCCGCCCAGGCCTAGTCCTGTGCCCCACTTCCCTGCACCAACCTCGTCTGGTGGAAGCGACCAGGGGAGTACAAGAATCCAGGATTGCATATATATATATATATATATTCACTGAAAAAACCATAGGTTTTAGGGACAGTTTTAGTTACTTGGACATTGCACTCGTACAAAACCCGTGAAATTCCCCCGTTATAGTTAGTTCAGCTAACTATAACTCACGCCCTACAATGCACTGCTGATGACGTCACATATTACATCACTCATGACATGGTCAGTGACATCACTGATGACATCACTGATGACATCTCAAATGACATCACTGATGACATCACTGATGACATCATCCAGTGACTGTGTGTTTCTGTAAAGTTTAAATATGTTTAATATATATATGGGAAAGGCATATTGAAGAATGAGTGGGTGTATAAGTGTCTGAATGGATGATTTAGTAGGTGCGTGACTGACTCTATGAGTGAGTGATTAAACGTATCTTACTGAATGCATGGGTTAATGACTAAACTGTGTGAATGTCTGTATCTGTCTGTCTGTTGGTGTGTAAGCGGCTGCATGGGTTTGCGAATAGCTACATGAGTGTCTATATGGGTTATTGATTTGTTGTTTGAGTATCTGTATGGGTGCCTGAGTGTTTGTGTGGGTGGGGTGTGTGTGACTCTGTGCATAGATGTGTGAGTGGGTGATTCACTGGGTGCATGTTTTCAAGAGTGCATCTGTGATGGACTGTATGGGTGGGTGAGTGTGTGTATGGCTGTGTTAGTGAGTAAATGTATATCTCAGTGGTACATGTGTGAGTAACTACATATGTGAAAGGCAGTATATATGTGTGTTGGAGTATATAAATGGCTATAAGTGAGAGTGTGTGATTGTGAGAGTGGCTGTATGGATGAGTGTGTGCTTGTATCAGTGATTGTGTAAGAGCGTAAGAATGTGCTAGTATTTGTATGAGTAAGTGAGCTGGTGTGTGTATAACTGTATAGGTAAGTAAATGGGAGTGTGATTAATTATTTGCATGACTGACTAGGTGTGTGAGTACCTCTATGGATGAGTGGAGGTGTGTGAGTGTGTATATAGGTGTATGAGTGCATATGATAGTCCTGTACTGAGTGACCATAAGTATGAGTGATTGTACTGGTGAGAGAGTAAATGTGTGTGTAGACCTAATAATCAGTGAGTGGGTATGTAGTTTTTGGTGTTGGAGTGTCTATGGTTTTGAGAATGGCAGTCTGTAATTTAGAGTGGGTATATCAAAGGTTATATTAGGGTGTGAGAAGATGCATGAAATTATCACATGGATGATGTCATCAGTGATGTCATCAGTGATGTCATTTGAGATGTCATCAGTGATGTCATCAGTGATGTCACTGACCATGTCATGAGTGATGTAATATGTGACGTCATCAGCAGTGCATTGCAGGGCGCGAGTTATAGTTAGCTGAACTAACTATAACGGGGGAATTTCACGGGTTTTGTACGAGTGCAATGTCCAAGTAACTAAAACTGTCCCTAAAACCTAGTGGTTTTTTCAGTGAATTTCAAAGGTTTTTTAAATGCTAATTTGTAACTATAACGTGTCTGAAACCTATGGTTTTTTCAGTGAATTTCAAAGGTTTTTTAAATGCTAATTTGTAACTATAACGTGTGTGAAACCTATGGTTTTTTCAGTGAATTTCAAAGGTTTTTTATATGCTAATTTCTAACTATAACGTGCCTGAAACCTACGGTTTTTTCAGTGAATTTCAAAGGTTTTGTAAATGACAATTTTTAAATGTATTAATTGTTATATTAATTTTTTTCATACTGATTTACTACATTTTTAGAAACAATTTTTTTTTACATATTTTATTTTTTAAATTACATTGTAATTACATTATACATTACATTACAAAAAATACTTTCTCAGAATGAATTACTTTAGTTTAAATACTTTGCAGATAGGCAATAGACTTTTAAGTACAGTAGTTACAGTTGTTGCAATGGGCAACACATTTTCAAACACAATGCAACATTCAGCTCAATGTGAATTTCTAGTTAAATGCAATTAGTTACTTTATGGATTACTTTTGTAACCACAGGACTGGATCCTAGATTCAGTCCTGGTACATCTCCTGTAAACAGTTGAGTAAAAGCGTTTTGGTTACAGTCGTGATTTTTAAGGAATATTATTGTATTTTAAAAGTTGACACTTAGAAACTTTTTCTCATAGAATCACCAATGTTATCCTATGGAAGGAAATTCACTTAGCAGGTAACAACTGTTATCGTTACTTTTTCTTACTCAGTGTTGGATCCTGGATCCAGCACTGGTGCACCTCCTGTAAACAGTTGAAAAAATGCGTTTAAGTCATACAGGCGATTTTTAAGGAATATTTGTAGTTTGTGAAAATCAACACTTTGAAACTTTTTTGCTGAAAACCAGTCAATCTTAGCCTATGAAGGAAATTCAAGTTACCGGTAAGTACGGTTAAAATTACTTTTGAGGATCAGTACTGGGCTGAAAGATGCAGCACTGAGGTCTCTCCTGATAACAGGTGAGTAAATCGGAATTCGTATTTCGGCTGATTTTAGAGGAATATTTTAAAGTTCCAAAACTCCACACTTAGAAGAATTTCCAAGTGAAACCAGTCAATGTTAGCCTATGGAAGGAAATTCAAGTTACTGGTAAGTACGGTTAAAATTACTTTTCAGGACCAGTACTGGGCTGAAAGATGCAGCACTGAGGTCTCTCCTGATAACAGGTGAGTAAATCAGAATTTGGATTTCGGCTGATTTTAGAGGAATATTTGTATGTTTCAAAAATCAACACTTAGAAACTTTTTCAGCAAAAAGCAGGCAATGATATCCTATGGAAGGAAATTCAAGTTACTGGTAAGTACGGTTAAAATTACTTTTGAGGATCAGTACTGGGCTGAAAGATGCAGCACTGAGGTCTCTCCTGATAACAGGTGAGTAAATCGGAATTCGTATTTCGGCTGATTTTAGAGGAATATTTTAAAGTTCCAAAACTCCACACTTAGAAGAATTTCCAAGTGAAACCAGTCAATGTTAGCCTATGAAGGAAATTCAAGTTACCGGTAAGTACGGTTAAAATTACTTTTCAGGACCAGTACTGGGCTGAAAGATGCAGCACTGAGGTCTCTCCTGATAACAGGTGAGTAAATCGGAATGCGTATTTCGGCTGATTTTAGAGGAATATTTTAAAGTTCCAAAACTCCACACTTAGAAGAATTTCCAAGTGAAACCAGTCAATGTTAGCCTATGGAAGGAAATTCAAGTTACTGGTAAGTACGGTTAAAATTACTTTTCAGGACCAGTACTGGGCTGAAAGATACAGCACTGAGGTCTCTCCTTATAACAGGTGAGTAAATCGGAATTCCTATTTCGGCTGATTTTAGAGGAATATTTTAAAGTTCCAAAACTCCACACTTAGAAGAATTTCCAAGTGAAACTAGTCAATGTTAGCCTATGAAGGAATTTCAAGTTACCGGTAAGTACGGCTAAAATTACTTTTCAGGACCAGTACTGGGCTGAAAGATGCAGCACTGAGGTCTCTCCTGATAACAGGTGAGTAAATCGGAATTCGTATTTCGGCTGATTTTAGAGGAATATTTTAAAGTTCCAAAACTCCACACTTAGAAGAATTTCCAAGTGAAACCAGTCAATGTTAGCCTATGGAAGGAAATTCAAGTTACTGGTAAGTATGGTTAGAATTACTTTTCAGGACCAGTACTGGGCTGAAAGATACAGCACTGAGGTCTCTCCTGATAACAGGTGAGTAAATCGGAATTCGTATTTCGGCTGATTTTAGAGGAATATTTGCACAATGGTGAAGGGAGGGGCGGGGCCTGAGGTTACATCTGTGTAAACGCGCCCCGTGGCGCGTTTTAAGTTGGGGGATTAAGTCCCCTTGAATCCTGAGGGTCCCTAGGGGCCAACTAGCCCACCAGGAACCTCCAATATGCGCCAGGGGCTGCGTTGCAGAGACGTGTAGAGAGGCCACACCCCTTTTACACCTCTCTGCAACACAGCTCTGTGGCGCTTTCTGGATGTACCTGTTGGGCTAGTTGGCCCCGAGGGACCCTCAGAATTGAAGGGGATTTAATTCCCCATCTTAAAACGCGCCACGGGGCCTGTTTGCACACATGTCACCTGAAGCCCCGCCCCCTCCCTTCACCACTGTGCAAACGCGCCCCGTGGCGCGTTTTAAGTTGGGGGATTAAGTCCCCTTGAATCCTGAGGGTCCCCGGAGTCCAACTAGCCCACCATATACCTCCAAAAGCGCCACAGAGCTGCGTTGCAGAGAGGTGTAAAAGGGGCGTGGCCTCTGTACACCTCTCTGCAAGGCAGCCCCCTGGCGCATACTGGAGGTTCCTGGTGGGCTAGTTGGCCCCAGGGACCCCCAGTATTCAAGGGGAATCGTTCCCCTCTGCAAACGCGCCAGGGGCGCGTTTGCAGAGTGGTGAAGGAAGGGGCGGGGCCTGCGGGCCCGATCGTTTTTTTTTTTTTTTTGTCCCCTGAAGGGGGGCTGTGTGGCCCCCATTCCTTTTTTTCTGTTTTTGGGCCCTGGGGACCCCATCCCCCAGGGCCTTACCCCTTTTTTAAATTTAAAAAAAAAAAAAAACAGGGAAGGGGGCCGCGTGGCCCCCTTCCCCGGGCCTGTATTGGCCCCGGGGACCCCATCTCCCGGGGCATGGCCTCTATTTTTATTTTTAATATTTTGAGGGGGCTGCGTGGCCCCCCTCCTCTGGCCATTTTAAGGCCCGGGGACCCCATCCCCGGGCCGGCCATACCCTTTTTTTTATTTTTTATAATTTTTCAAAACTTTGGGGAGGGGGGCCGCGTGGCCCCCTCCCGGGCCACTACTTGCCCCGGGGACCCCATCCCCGGGGCTGGCCCTCTCGTTGGGGACTGTGGGGGGTCCCCAAACCCCCACAGTCCCGCCGGCTCCCCGTGTCCTACGGGAGCCGGCATTGCTTACACATGGGGAGCAGCTAACATGCTGCTCCCCATGTGGAAAGCAATCAGCTTTGGATATTGGAAGAGAGAGCAGGAATCCTGCTCTCTCTTCCAATATCCAAAGCAAGTTTGCAATGACAGGACGGGAGCCGCGAGGCTCCCGTCCTGTCATTGCAAACAGCAGTGTCCCGGGGGTAGGCACCCCGGGACACTGCAGGAGCCGGCCCTGGGGGTGGCGGTCCCCAGGGCCACCACAGGCTCCAGGAGGGGGCCGCGCGGCCCCCCTCCCATCGTGTGCATAGCCCCGGGGAGGTGGTGATCCCCGGGGCTCTGGAGGTCCGTAACGGACCCCCATATTTAAATGTTTAGTGCCCCGGGGAGGTGGC
The DNA here is from genome assembly GCA_963921515.1 of Calotriton arnoldi. NCBI lineage: Eukaryota > Metazoa > Chordata > Amphibia > Caudata > Salamandridae > Calotriton > Calotriton arnoldi. Next base: position 238,307 of record CAWUFW010003005.1, on the reverse strand, counting down.
GGTCCCGGGGCGTGTGGGGGGCTGGAGCCCCCCCACACAGGTTTTTCATTTAAAAAAAAGAAGCCCCGGGGAGGTGGTGGTGGTGGTGGTGGCTCAGAGCCCTCCCGCACCATTATGCATAAAGCCCCGGGGGTGGCGGTCCCCGGGGCTTGGGGGGCCCTTAGAGGCCCCCACACATAAAATTAACCCCCCCAGCATGCCCCCGGGACTTGGCCCACCCGGGGGCCAGTGTATCATCGAAGCGCGGGAGACCGCGCTTCGATTTTTTTTTCGGCAGGATTCGCACACCCTGAGCGCATCCTGCCGATTTTTTTTTAAAAAAAAAAATGCTTTTTTTTGCCCAGGGGGTCCTTGTGGGACCCCCTGAGCAGGCCTAGGGGGTTAGGGTGTTTCTACCCTGCCCCCTTTGTGCGTTTTGCGCACTTGTTTCTTTTTTTTCTCGGCGGGATACGCGCACCCTAAGCGCATCCCGCCGATTTTTAAAAAAATAAATCTTTTTCTGCCCAGGGGGTCCTTGTGGGACCCCTGAGCAGACCTAGGGGTCAGGGTGTTTCTACCCTGCCCCCTTTTGCGCTTTGCGCACTTGTTTCTGTCCCTCTGTTCTACCGAGGGACAAAATGGCTGCCAATACTTCCTGAATCGGAATGTTGACAGCCAGCTGACAGCCAATTAGCATGCAGCTCGTGATCGGGACGGTGCGCGCAGGGTGCGCTGAGGGTACACGTATCCGACGCGCCCATAGATATATATGTACTTTTACTTTTGATTTTCTCAGGAACTACTGAACGGATTTACACCATTTAAGCAAAAGGCACCAGTCTGAACCAAGGACTACCTCTTTGCCAAATTTGGTGTAATTCCGTTCAGCAGTTCGGGCTGTAGCTGCGACTAAAGGTTCCTATGGAAAAATGAATGGGGAAAACTCGTTTTGGGACCCCCTTTTTCTCGGCCCCCGCTTCACGTATCACCCCGAGACTTTCAGGGTAGGAGCGGAGCGGAGCGCCCCAACAAGTTGGAAACTTTCACGAAGATTCGTCAACCGGCGCCAACGTTATTTCAAATAGAATGTCGCGGATTTCCTATGGATAATAGGTTGTAACTATAACTATCTACTGGCGACCGCCAGTAGATAATATATATATATATATATATATATATATATATTCACTGAAAAAACCATAGGTTTTAGGGACAGTTATAGCTAGTTGGACATTGCAATCGTACAAAACCCGTGAAATTCCCCCGTTATAGTTAGTTCAGCTAACTATAACTCGCGCCCCCGCAATGCACTGCTGATGACGTCACATATTACATCACTCATGACATGGTCAGTGACATCACTGATGACATCACTGATGACATCTCAAATGACATCACTGATGACATCATCTAGTGACTGTGTGTTTCTGTAAAGTTTAAATATTTTTAATATATATAGGGAAAGGCATATTGAAGAATGAGTGGGTGTATAAGTGTCTGTATGGATGATTTAGTAGGTGCGTGACTAACTCTATAAGTGAGTGATTAAACGTATCTTACTGAATGCATGGGTTAGTGACTAACCTGGGTGAATGTCTGTATCCGTCTGTCTGTTGCTGTGTAAGTGGCTGCATGGGTTTGTGAATAGCTACATGAGTGTCTATATGAGTTATTGATTGGTTGTCTGAGTATCTGTATGGGTGCCTGAGTGTTTGTGTGGGTGGGGTGTGTGCGACTCTGTGCAAAGATGTGTGAGTGGGTGATTCACTGGGTGGATGTTTTCAAGAGTGCATCTGTGATAGACTGTATGGGTGGGTAAGTGTGTGTAAGAGTGTGTTAGTGAGTGAATGTATGTCCCAGTGGTACATGTGTGAGTAACTACATATGTGAAAGGCAGTATATATGTGTGTTGGAGTATATAAATAGTTATAAGCGAGAGTGTGTGATTGTGTTAGTGACTGTATGGATGAGTGTGTGCTTGTATCAGTGATTGTATAAGAGAGTAAGAATGTGCTAGTAGTTGCATGAGTAAGTGAGCTGGTGTGTGTATAACTGTATAGGTGAGTAAATGGCAGTGTGTTTAATTATTTGCATGACTGACTAGGTGTGTGAGTACCTCTATGGATGAGTGGCGGTGTTTGAGTGTCTATATAGGAGTATGAGTGCATATGATAGTCCTGTACTGAGTGACCGTAAGTATGAGTGACTGTACGGGTGAGTGAGTGGATGTGTGTGTAGACCTAAGAATCAGTGAGTGGGTATGTAGTTATTGGTGTTGGAGTGTCTATGGTTTTGCGAATGGCAGTCTGTAATTTAGAGTGGGTGTATCAAAGGTTATTTTAGGGTGTGAGGAGGTGCATCAGATTATCACGTGGATGATGTCATCAGTGATGTCATCAGTGATGTCACTGACCATGTCATGAGTGATGTAATATGTGACGTCATCAGCAGTGCATTGCGGGGGCGTGAGTTATAGTTAGCTGAACTAACTTTAACGGGGAATTTCAGGGGTTTTGTACGAGTGCAATGTCCAACTAACTATAACTGTCCCTAAAACCTATGGTTTTTTCAGTGAATTTGTAAGGTTTTTTAAATGCTAATTTCTAACTATAACGTGCCTGAAACCTATGGTTTTTTCAGTGAATTTCAAAGGTTTTTTAAATGCTAATTCCTAACTATAACATATCTGAAACCTATGGTTTTTTTCAGTAAATTTCAAAGGTTTTGTAAATGACAATTTTTAAATGTATTAATTGTTATATTTATTTTTTTGATACTGATTTACTACATTTTTTAAAACTATTTATTTTTAGATATTTTATTTTTTAAATTACATTGTAATTACATTATAGATTACATTACAAAATATACTTTCTCAGAATGAATTACTTTAGTTTAAATACTTTGCAAATAGGCAATAGACTTTTAAGTACAGTAGTTACAGTTGTTGCAATGGGCAACACAATTTCAAACACAATGCAACATTGAGCTCAATGTGAATTTCTAGTTAAATGCAATTAGTTACTTTATGGATTACTTTTCTAATCACAGGACTGGATCCTAGATTCAGTCCTGGGACATCTCCTGTAAACAGTTGAGTAAAAGCGTTTTGGTTACATTAGTCATTTTTAAGGAATATTATTGTATTTTAAAAGTTGACACTTAGAAACTTCTTCACATAGAATCACCAATGTTATCCTATGGGAGGAAATTCACTTAGCCGGTAAGTAGTGTTATCTTTACTTTTTCTTACTCAGTGGTGGATCCTGGATCCAGCACTGGTGCATCTCCTGTAAACAGTTGAAAGAATGCGTTTAAGTCATACAGGCGATTTTTAAGGAATATTTGTAGTTTGTGAAAATCGACACTTTGAAACTTTTCTGCTGAAAACCAGACAATGGATTCCTATGGAAGGAAATACAAGTTACTGGTAAGTACGGTTAGAATTACTTTTCAGGGTCAGTGCTGGGCTAAAAGATGCAGCACTGGGTTCTCTCCTGATAACAGGTGAGTAAATCGGAATTCGTAGTTCAGCTGATTTTAGAGGAATATTATAAAGTTCCAAAACTCCACACACAAGAATTTCCAAGTGAAACCAGTCAATGTTAGCCTATGGAAGGAAATTCAAGTTACTGGTAAGTACGGTTAGAATTACTTTTCAGGGTCAGTGCTGGGCTAAAAGATGCAGCACTGGGTTCTCTCCTGATAACAGGTGAGTAAATCGGAATTCGTAGTTTGGCTGATTTTAGAGGAATATTATAAAGTTCCAAAACTCCACACAGAAGAATTTCCAAGTGAAACCAGTCAATGTTAGCCTATGGAAGGAAATTCAAGTTACTGGTAAGTACGGTTAGAATAACTTTTCAGGGTCAGTGCTGGGCTAAAAGATGCAGCACTGGGTTCTCTCCTGATAACAGGTGAGTAAATCGGAATTCGTAGTTCAGCTGATTTTAGAGGAATATTATAAAGTTCCAAAACTCCACACACAGAAGAATTTCCAAGTGAAACCAGTCAATGTTAGCCTATGGAAGGAAATTCAAGTTACTGGTAAGTACGGTTAGAATTACCTTTCAGGATCTGTACTGGGCTCAAAGATGCAGCACTGAGGTCTCTCCTGATAACAGGTGAGTAAATCGGAATTCGTAGTTCTGCTGATTTTAGAGGAATATTTGTATGTTTCAAAAATCGACACTTAGAAACTTTTTCAGCAAAAAAGCAGGCAATGATATCCTATGGAAGGAAATTCAAGTTACTGGTAAGTACGGTTAAAATTACTTTTCAGGATCAGTACTGGGCTCAAAGATGCAGCACTGAGGTCTCTCCTGATAACAGGTGAGTAAATCGGAATTCGTAGTTCGGCTGATTTTAGAGGAATATTATAAAGTTCCACAACTCCACACTTAGAAGAATTTCCAAGTGAAACCAGTCAATGTTAGCCTATGGAAGGAAATTCAAGTTACTGGTAAGTACGGTTAAAATTACTTTTCAGGATCAGTACTGGGCTCAAAGATGCAACACTGAGGTCTCTCCTGATAACAGGTGAGTAAATCGGAATTCGTAGCTCGGCTGATTTTAGAGGAATATTTGCACTATGGTGAAGGAAGGGGGTGGGGCCTGAGGTGACATGTCTGCAAACACGCCCTGTGGCGCGTTTTAAGTTGGAGAATTAATTCCTCCTCAATCCCGAGGGTCCCTAGGGGCCAACTAGCCCACCAGATACCTCCAGTATGCGCCAGAGAGCTGCGTTGTAGAGAGGTGTTCAGAGGCCACGCCCCTTTTCACAACACTCTGCAACGCAGCTCCCTGGTGCTTACTGGAGGTACCTGGTGGGCTAGTTGGCCCCCAGGGACCCTCAGGATTGAAGGGGATTTAATTCCCATCTTAAAACGCGCCACGGGGCCTGTTTGCACACATGTCACCTGAAGCCCCGCCCCCTCCCTTCACCACTGTGCAATCACGCCCCGTGGCGTGTTTTAAGTTGGGGGATTAAGTCCCCTTGAATCGTGAGGGTCCCTGGAGTCCAACTAGCCCACCATGTACCTCCAAAAAGCGCCACAGAGCTGCGTTGCAGAGAGGTGTAAAAGGGCGTGGCCTCTGTACACCTCTCTGCAACGCAGCCCCTGGCGCATACTGGAGGTTCCTGGTGGGCTAGTTGGCCCCAAGGGACCCCCAGTATTCAAGGGGAGTTGTTTCCCTCTGCAAACGCGCCAGGGGGCGCGTTTGCAGAGTGGTAAAGGAAGGGGGCGGGGCCTGCGCCACAATCGTTTGTTTTTTTTTCCGAAGGGGGGCTGTGTGGCCCCCCTTCCTTTTTCCTTTTTTTGGGCCCTGGGGACCCCATCCCCCAGGGCCTTACCCCTTTTTTTTAAAAACGAAACGGGAAGGGGGCCGCGTGGCCCCCCTCTCGTGGCCGATTCCGCCCCGGGGACCCCATCCCCCGGGGCATGGCCACACTTTTTATGATTTTTAAAGGAGGGGGGCTGCGTGGCCCCCCCCCTCAGGCCTCCTTTTGCCCCGGGGACCCCATCCCCGGGGCAGGCCTTTATTTATTTATTTATTTTTTATTATTATTTTTTTTTGGGGAGGGGGGCCGCGTGGCCCCCCTCCCGGGCCACTACTTGCCCCAGGGACCCCATCCCCTGGGGCTGGCCCTATCCTTTGGGGACCGTGGGGGGACCCCAACTCCCCCACGGTCCCGCCGGCTCCCCGCGTCCTGCGGGAGCCGGCATTGCTTTTCCACATGGGGAGCTGCTAACATGCAGCTCCCCATGTGGAAAAGCAATCTGCTTTGAATTTTGGAAGAGAGAGCCGCGAGGCTCCCGTCCTGTCATACCAAACAGCAGTGTCCCGGGGGTAGGCACACCGGGACACTGCAGAAGCCGGCCCTGGGGGGTGGCGGTCCCCAGGGCCATCAAGGGCTCCAGCAGGGGGGCCACGCGGCCCCCCTCCCAACATCGTGAAAGCCCCGGGGAGGTGGTGGTCCCCGGGGCTTCGGGGGTCCGAAACGGACCCCCACATTTGTTTAATTAGTGCCCCGGGGAGGTGGCGGTCCCCGGGGCGTGTGGGGGGGCTCGAGCCCCCCCACACAGGTAATTTTTTTTTTTTTTAAAAGAAGCCCCGGGGGGGGGGGGGATGGCGGTCCCCCCCGGGGGAATTTAAAATTCAAAGCCCCGGGGCCCCCCAAACCATTTTTTATTAACCCCCCGCATGCCCCCGGGACTTGGCCCACCCGGGGGCCAAATAACAAAGAAGCGCGGGAGCCCGCGCTTCATTTTTTTTTTATCGGCAGGATCCGCTCACCCAGCGCGTTTTTTGCCGATTTTTAAAAAAAAAAGAAAAACAAATTTTGGGCCCTGAGCAGGCCTAGGGGGTCAGGGTGTTTCTACCCTGCCCCCTTTTTGCGTTTTACACAGTTGTTTTACTGCTTTCTTGTTCCTCGATTCTACCGAGGAACAAGATGGCTGCCAACACTTCCTGGTTTGGAGTGTTGACAGCCAATTAGCATGCAGTTCGTGATCGGGAGGGTGCGCGGATCCACCGCGGCCATAGATATCGAAACTTTTATTTTGGATTTTCTCAGCAACTACTGAACGGATTTACACCATTTTTAAAAAGGGTGCTTTCTGAACCAAGCACTACCAAATTTGATGTAATTCCGTTCAGCAGTTTTTGCTGTAGCCTTGCATAAAGTTCCCTATGGATAATTGATTTTTTCACTCTTATTTTTTGAATTTATCCGCAACTACTGAACGGATTTACACCATTTAAAAAAAAGGTCGCTTTCTGAACCAAGCGATACCTTTTTGCAAAATTTGGTGTAATTCCGTTCAACAGTTCGGGCTGTAGCCGTGTCTAAAATTTCCTATGGGAATTAACATGGAGAAAACACGTTTTGGAACACCCCTTTTTTCTCGGCCCCCGCTTGATGAATCACCCTGAAACTTTCAGGACAGGAGCGGACCGGAGCGCATCACTAGTTTTGAACATTTCGTGATGATTCGTCAAACGACGCCAAAGGTATTGGGAATAGAATGTTACGAATTTCCAATGGATAATAGGTCCTAACTATAACTATCTACTGGCGACTGCCAGTAGATAATATATATATATATATATATATATATATATATATATATATATATATATTACCTACTGGCAGTCACCAGCAGGTAGTTATAGTTAGGACCTCGTTTCTATTCAAAAAGCGTTTTTCTTTTGCCAATATCTTTGGCGCCGTTTGACGAATCTTCCCGAAATTTTCAGAACTAATGGTTCACTCAGGTCAGCTGCTGTCTTGAAAGTTTCGGGGTGATTCGTCAAGCGGGGGCCAAGAAAAAGAGGGTCCCAAAACGTGTTTTCCCCATGGTAATTTCCATAGGAACTTTAGACAACGCTACAGCCCGAACTGCTGAACGGAATTGTACCAAATTTGGCAAAAAGGTAGGTCTTGGTCCAGAAAGCATTAAATGGTGTAAATCCGTTCAGTAGTTGCTGAGAAATTCTAAAAATAAAAATATCGATATCTGAGCACCGAGGAGGATTTGCGAACCCTCCCGAGCTTCATTCTGATTGGCTGCCAACACTCCAAACCAGGAAGTGTTGGTAGCCATCATGTGACTCGGTAGAACTGAGTCACAAGAAAAAGGAAAAAAAAGTTAAAAATTAAGAAAAGGGAGCAGGGTAGAAACACCACAGGGACCCCCAGGCCCAAAAAAGCTTTTTTTAAAAAAAAAAAATCGCCCAGAGTCGCGCTGGGTGCACGAATCCAGAAGGAAAAAAAAACAAAAAACACAGTGAGGTCTCCCGCACTTCGTTTTCTTAAAGCCCCAGGGTGGGCCAGGTCCCTGGGGGCAATATGTAAAAATGGTGCGGGGGATGTCATCAGTGATGTCACTGACCATGTCATGAATGATGTAATATGTGACGTCATCAGAAGTGCATTGTGGGGGCGCGAGTTATAGTTAGCTCAACTAACTATAACGGCCGAATTTCTCTGGTTTTGTACGAGTGAAATGTCCAACTAACTATAACGTTTTTTTCAGTGAATTTCTAAGGTTTTTTAAATGCTAATTTCTAACTATAACATCTCTGAAACCTATGTTTTTTTTCAGTGAATATATATATATATATTTATATATATATATACAATGCATGTTATAATTAGGCTGACATTTCACTTGTACTAAACCATGGAAATTCAGCAGTTATAGTAAGCTGAGCTAACTACAACTCGTGCCCCGCAATGCACTGCTTATCACCTCACATATTACATCACTCATGACATGATCAGTGACATCACTCATGAAATCACTCATGACATCTCAAATGATATCACTGATGACATCATCAGGTGACTGTGAGTGTTTTTAAAATGTCTATGAATGTTAAATATATATACACCAAGGTGTATTGATGAATCAGTGGGTGTATGAATGCCTGTATGGATGATTTAGTAGGTCAGTGACTGACTGTACAAGTGAGCAATTATACATGTCTCAGTGAATGTATGGGTGAGTGAATAATTTGTGTAAATGTCTGTATCAGTCTGTCCGTTGGTGTGTAAGTGGGTGTTAGGGTTGGTGAGTAGGTACGTGAGTGGCTGTATGGGTTATTGATTGGTTGTCTGAGTATGTATATGGGTGTATGAGTGTCTGTCTGGGTGGATGAGGGTGTGTGTGACTCCCAGCATGGATGAGTTAATGGGGCAATCAGTGGCTGTATGGGTTAGTGATTGTGTAAGTGAAAGGCTGTATAAGTGACTGAGTGTGGATATGGCTGTGTCGGTGAGTGAATGGATGTGTCAGTGGTATATGGGCGAGTAACTGGCTATGTGAAAGGCAGTATAGCTGAGTGTTGGAGTATATGAGTGACTATATGTGAGAGTGAGAGATTGTGATAGTGGATGTATGGGTTAGTTAGTGCCTGTGTGAGGGGCTGTATGGATGAGTGAGTATATGTTAGTATCTGTATAAATAAGTGAGTGAGTGTGTGTATACCTGTATAGGTGAGTAAATGGCTGTGGGATTGACTCTAAAGATGAGTGAGTAGGTGTGTGAGTAGGTGTATGAGTGACTGGCAGTGTGTGAGTGGTTGTATGGGAGTATGAGTGGATATATCATTGGCTGTATAAGTGAGTGATATGGTGCGTGAGTGGCTGTATGGGTAACTGAGTGGATATGTGTGTAGACCTATGAATCAGTGAGTGGGTGTGTAAGTAGTGGTATGGGAGCGTCAATGGGTTTGAGAATGTTAGTTTGGAATTTGGAGTGGGTGTATGAAAGGTTATATTAGGGTGTGAGTGGGTGTGTCAGAGATTTGGTGGATGATGTCATCAGTGATGTTATCAGTGATGTAATTTGAGAAGTCATGAGTGATATCACTCACCATGTCATGAGTGATGTAATATGTGAGGTCATAAGCAATGCAGTATGGTGGTGCGAGTTATAGTTAGCTCAGCTACCTATAACTGCTGAATTTTTCTAGTTTTATATGAGTGAAATGTCAGCCTAACTATAAAGTCCCTGTTACCTTTGTTTTTTGATGGTGAATTTCTAAGGTTTTTAAAATTATATTTCCTAACTATAACGTCCGTGTAACCTTTGTTTTTTTCAGTGAATTTCTAAGGTTTTTATAATGCTAATTCTTAACTATAACGTATCTGTTTTTTTCAGTTTCTACATTTTTTAATTCAATTTCTTAATTGTAACATCCTTTTTTTTAAGTGAACCTCTAAGATTGTTGTATTTTCTTTCTATAATTGGATATTGTGTATTATATTTATATTATATACCACTCATTTTTTGATTTTGTATGTGTTTATCAGAAAGTACATTAATAACTGGTTTTATTTTTAACAATTTTGTGAGTCAGCACAACATTGTCGCATTTACAGTGGAGAATCTGTGATCAGTAAATGTATTTCACATACTGAAAAATGCACATAAGGACATTTAAAAAAAAGTTTAATTCTAAATATTTAGTAAAATATTGTTTCAACTTTTCTTTATGTGATCAATTTAGGAGAAAACCACCTTTACAAAAAAAATTATATTTGGGATTACCAACATCATCGCGGTGACGTCGGTAGTCGCTAAGAGCATGTGTTTTGTGCAAAGTGTAAAACATATATATAGACATATTCTACAGTATTAATACAGTAGAGCTTTCTTAGTGTACTTTAAAACTTATATTTTTGTAGGGAGTTTCCAGAATAATTGTCTTCAAAACTATTTTCCCTTTCCGTGAAGACATCAGAAGTCGCGATGACTTCGGTAATCACAGATAGCACGTGTTTTTCAACAACTCTGAAATATATATGTAGAGGTATTGTGAACAAGTTTAGTATGTCTGTTCACTATTATAGTATTGAAAGTTCTGCTTTTCTTTCCATTTTAAAAGAAAACTACTTTAAACTTGTATTTTGAATTTCCGCTTCACCGCAGTAACTGCCAATATATCAGTCACCCCGAATATCACATGACCGAGAAACCAAGGAATATCATTGGATAATATACTTTTCAGCAAAATCAATAGGAAGTACATACCCACTCCTCCTTCTTGAATTTTCTTTCATAGAACTTCATTCTGAGCAGTCCTTTTTTTCTATCAAAAATGGCAACACAGTAAGAAGATGGAGGTCAGTAGGAACAACAGCTGGACCAGGATGTGGAGGAGGTGGAGAATGAAGATTTGGAAGAAGAGGAACCTCCACAAAAGAGAGTCAGTGTGGCATGAGATTTTTTCAAAATCCCATCAGGAAAATCGAAAACTGCTGCCAGTGCGATGGATACTGCCTGAGTGAATGGGTGAGTGCATGGATAATGGCTGGGTGAATGAATGAGTTCCTGAGTAGTGCCTGGGTGATTGGATGAGTGCATGGGTAGTACCTGGGTGAATAGATAAGTGCACGGGTAGTGCTTGGGTGGTTGGATGAGTAGAAGCGAAGCACATGGGTGATGTACAAGGGTAGTGCCTGGGTGAATGGATGAGTGCAACAGTAGTGCCTGTGTCATTGGATGAGTGCATGGGTAGTGCCTGAGTGAGTGAATGAGTGCATGGGTACAGCCTGAGTGAATGGATGAGTGCAAAGGTAGGATTGGGTGATTGCACGTGTGCATGGGTAGTGCCTGGGTGAATGGATGAGTACATGGGTAGTACCTGAGTGAATGGAGGAGTACATGGGTAGTGCCTTGGTGAAAGGATGAGTGCAAGGGTAGTGCCTGAGTGGATGGATGAGTACATGGATAATGGCTGGATGAATGAATGAGTGCAAGGGTAGTGCCTGGGTGATTGGATGAATTCATGGGTAGTGCCAAAGTGAATGGGTGAGCGCAAGCATAGTGCCTGAGTGAATGGATGAGTGTAAGAGTAGTGCCTTGGTGATTGGATGTGTGCATGGGTAGTGCCTGGGTGAATGATGAGTGCATGGGTAGTGCCTGAGTGAATGTATGAAAGCATGGCTAGTGCCTGAGTGAATGGATGAGTGCATGGATAGTGCCTGAGTGATTGGATATGTGCATGGTAAGTGTCTGGGTGACTGCATAGTACATGGGGAGTAGCTGAGTGCATGGATCAGTGCAAGAGTAGCACCTGGGTGATTGGATGAGTGTATGGGTGGTATCTGAGTGATTCAATATAGTCATGCTTAGCGCCTGGGTGAATGGATGAGTGCATGGTAGTGTGTGAGTGAATGGATGAGTGCAAGCAAACTGCCTGGGTGAATGGATGAAATCATGGATGATGTCTGAGTGAATGAATGACTGCATGGGTAGTGCCTGGGTCATTGGATGAGTGTATGGGTAGTGCCTGAGTGAATGGAACAGCACATGCATACTGCCTGAGTGAATGGATGAATGCAAGGGTAGTGATTGAATGTGTGCATGGGTAGTGCCTTGGTGATTGGAAGAATGTATGAGTAATGATTGTGTGAATGGATTGAGTCATGGGTACTGCCTGTGTGAATGGATGAGTGCATGAGTAGTGCCTGAGTGAGTGGATGAGTGCATGGGTAGTGCCTCAATGAATGGATGAGTGCAAGGGTAGTGTCTGGATGGTTGGATGAGTGCATTCATAGTGCCTAGGTGATTGGGAGAGTGCATAGATAGTGTCTGAGTGAATGGATGAGTGCATGGGTACTGCTCGGGTGATTGCATCAGTTCATGGGTAGTACCTGGTTGATTGAATGAGTCGGTGGGTAGCACATAGGTGACTGGATGAGTGCAAGGGTAGTGCCTGGGTCATTGGATGAGTGCATGGGTAGTGCCTGAGTGAATGGATGAGCACATGCATAGTGCCTGAGTGAATGGATGAGTGCAAGGGTAGTGCCTGGGTGATTGGATATGTGCATGGGTAGTTCCTGGGTGAATGGATGAGTGCATGGATAGTGCCTGGGTAAATTAATGAGTGCATGGGTAGATCCTGAGTGATTGTATGAGTGCAAGGGTAGTGCCTGGGTGATTTCATGGGCACATGGATAGTGCCTGCGTGATTGGATGACTGTATGGGTAGGGCCTTACTGATTGGATTAGTGCATGGGTAGTGCCTGGGTGACTGGATGAGTGGAAGAGTAGCACCTGGGTGATTGAATGAGTGCATGGATAGCACCTCACTGAATGGATGAGTGCATGGGCAGTGCCTGGTTGATTGCATGACTGCATGGGTAGTGCCTGAGTGAATGGATGAGTGCAAGGGTAGTGCCTGGGTGATTTGATATGTGCATGGGTAGTGCCTGGGTGAATGGATGAGTGTATGGGTAGTGCCTGGGTGAATGGATGAGTGCATGGGTAGAGCCTGAGTGATTGTATGAGTGCAACGGCAGTGCCTGGGTGATTTCATGGGCACATGGATTGTGCATGGGCGATTGAATGACTGTATGGGTAGGGCCTTAGTGATTGGATTAGTGCATGGGTAGTGTCTGGGTGACTAGATGAGTGGAAGAGTCACGCCTGGGTGATTGGATGAGTGCATGGATATCACCTCACTGAATGGATGAGTGCATGGGTAGTGCCTGGTTGATTGCATGACTGCATGGGTAGTGCCTGAGTGAATGGATGAGTGCAAGGGTAGTGCCTGGGTGATTGGATATGTGCATAGGTAGTGCCTGGGTGATTGGATAAGTGTATGGGTAGTGCCTGGGTGAATGGATGAGTGCATGGGTAGAACCTGAGTGATTGTATGAGTGCAAGGGTATTGCCTGGGTGATTTCATGGGCACATGGATAGTGCCTGGGCAATTGGATGACTGTATGGGTAGGGCCTTAGTGATTGGATTAGAGCAAGGGTAGTGCCTGGGTGACTGGATGAGTGGAAGAGTAGCGCCTGGGCGATTGGATGAGTTCATGGATAGCACCTCACTGAATGGATGAGTGCATGGGTAGTGCCTGGTTGATTGCATGACTGCTTGGGTAGTGCCTGAGTGAATGGGTGAATGTATGGGTACTGCTTCGGTGATTGGATTAGTGCATGGGTAATGACTGGATGATTGTATGAGTGAGAGGGTGGCACTTGAGTGACTGGATGAGTGCAAAAGTACCACCTGGGTGATTGGATGAGTCCATAAATAGCACCTCATTGAATGGATGACTGCAAGCATAGTGCCTGGGCAATTAGATTAGTGCATGGGAACCGCTTGTGTGAATGGATGAGTGCATGGGTAGTGACTGTGAGAATGAATAAGTGCAAAGTTAGTGCCTGGGTGATTGGATATGTGCATGGTTAGTTCCTGGGTGAATAGATGAGAGAATGGGTAGTGCATGAGTGAATCGATCAGTACAAGGGTAGTGCCTGAGTATATGAATGAGGGAAAGGGTAATGCCTGAGTGATTGGATGAATGCAAGGTAGTGCCTGGGTTATTGCATGAGTCCATGGGTAGTGTTTGGGTGATTGGGTGTATGCATGCATAGTGCCTGCGCGATTGGGTGAGTGCATGGATAGTGCCTGGGTGATTGGATGAGTGCATGGGTAGTGCCTGGGTGATTGGATGAGTGCATGGGTAGTGCCTCAATAAATGGATGAGTGCAAGGATAGTGCCTGACTGAATGTATGAGTGCATGGATAATGGCTGGGTGAATGAATGAGTGTATGAGTAGTGCCTGGGTGAATGGATGAGTGCATGGGTAGCACATGAGTGAATGGATGAGTGCAAGTATATTGCCTGGGTCACTGGATGAGTGGATGGTTAGTGCCTCAGTGAATGGATGAGTGCATGGGTAGTACCTAAGTGAATGAATGCATGCAAGGGTATTGCCTGGGCGATTGTGTGAGTGCATGGATAGTGCCTGGGTGATTTGAAGAATGTATGAGTGGCGTCTGGGTGAATAGATGAGTGCAAGGGTAGTATCTGGGTCATTGGATGAGTGCAAGGGTAGTGCCTTAGTGATTGGGTGAGTGCACGTATAGTGCCTGGGTGTTTGGATGAATGCATGGGTACTGTCTGGGTGATTGGATGAGTCCATGATTAGTGCTTGGGTGAGTGGATGACTGCATGGGTAATACCTCAGTGAATGGATGAGTGCACACATAGTGTCTGGGTGATTGCATAGTGCATGGGTAGCATCTGGGTGATTGGATGAGGGCCTGAGCAGGGGCTGGGAGATTAGATGAATTCAAGTGCAGTACCTGACAGATTGGATGACTGCTTAGGTAGTGGCTGGATGATTAGACAAGTGCAACTGTTCAGCCTGGGAGATGGGATGAGTACATCAGAAGTAACTCGATGAATCCATCACTAGTTTAGTGATTTGGCAGACATAATATATCTTGACCTCCAACCACTGTGAAAAAATAGAAACAGACACAAAATGTATCAGAATTTCATTTTGAAAATTAGGCAAGCAAACAACATACAATATTGTTTAACCAAAACTTTAATTCAACATAGGCAAATGTTTTACTGTTTTTTTCCTGTTTTCAGCTCTCATGCTTGCTCACTTTCAACAGTGCTTTTTATGAAGACTCATCATTAAACAGTGGGAAAAAACAATCAATGGATTCCAAAAAAAGAACCCAATGTGCACAGTAGATCATTACAGCTAAGTCATACTGTTCACTGCACTGACTACAATTTTATTTTTTAACACTGGCTTGCTGATAGGTTACTACCTTAATGAAAGAAACTATATGTTAAAACTCTTTCTGATATCTTTATATCTGGTATAAAATGTCCAACAATTATGAAACAGTCTTCTTTTTTGCATATCCTTTGCAAACATCATCCCTGCTAGGCCAATTGATGTCTAAAATGTTCTTAGTCCATGTATGAAAAATATAACTCTTAGTACTACATAGACGTTGCTGTAGCAGAAACAAAAGGTGAGTGCTTTTTAATGGTGAAGAGACTTTTCATATTCAACTTAAGGCTACTGGTATTATAGTACCTCTATTTACCTCTCTATCTGTAGTAACACAATGTAGTCCTCAAATGTTTAAAAATTCCTTTCCCTTCATTTCTAACAGCTTGCTGTAGACAGTACCCCCAATGGGCCGAATAATGTCTCAGAAACACATAATCCATATATATGTCAACTCAATACCACATTTTCTTATCCTAGATTCTTCTTAGAACTTCAGTTCTAGAAATAGCAGATATAAGTTTGGTAACTTTTTGGGTAGTCTTGATTTTAATGTCATTTGTATGCATTGCACTCTGTCTATCATGTTTGACATCTTAAATATATTATGTAGAGTCCAGAGGTTATATTAACTCCTTCATGAAGTATGATTGCTATAGTTGTGAAAGTTCTTTTTGAGATGGAAATTTGTGCAGCTTTAAAGTTTGTAATTCCAGTTCCTAATTTAGTACCATCCACTCTGCATCATTGTAGCATAACTATGATAGATTTTCCATACCTTTGTAGAAACAACGTTGACCTAAGTTCTGATCTGCAGTTTGGACAGGCCATATTTTAATGGGCGTTTGTAGTTAAATCTTTAAAGGGCACAGCTTTGCAATCTGGTAATGTCAAGTAGAGGAATCGTTCTGAATTGATTTCAGTGTTAGACATAAATTCACAATCTTCACAGTTATGGGTCGATTACTAAGTAAAACCAAATAATTCATTGATATTCACATCTTCTTCATCTAATAGTCCTAGCATTACCATTAGAAATTCTTGACCATCCTGCTGAAGATTTTGAGAGCACACAACTGATCCAGTACAGTCACCGGTGAGTTTTTTTTATATTGAAGTAGCAGAATTTATAATACTTTTATCACTTCTTAATTCTTCAAGTAAACTACACAGTTTTGATGTTTTTCATAGAATTTGTAAACTGAGGCAAATGATATAGTCCATTTAATACTACATTTGTATAACAGTTCACTCCAGATTTATTATCAAAGTGATAGCCTTATATTTCCTCATTGTGCTCTAGTTTTCTTTGCTTTCCTCCTTGTTGATTTTCTTTTTGTTCAATTTTCTGTTCAAATCTGATAGACTGTTTTGATATTTTCTGCTTTGGACACAGTATTGCTTTTTGAACCACAGGGTACTGGCCTAAATGAGGAGCATATTGAGCCCTTAACCGATTATACTCCGTTACAAAGCTCACATCAGCACTTACTTTCTTCTCATTAAAAATAAACCAGACAATGTTCTAATTCACGACAAAGCAACATATGACATTCCTTCTTCAAATACACTACTACTAATATTAACAAGACCTGTATCTACACTTAAACCTTGCGATTTGTGAATAGTTACTTCATACGCTAAAGACACTGGGAACTGCCTTCACTGGACATACAAGTCTTTCACAAGTAGGAAACACATATACCAATCTGCTCAACTTCAGCAATATCATCAACTTTTATGGCTAAGTATTCCACATCATTTCTGTTTGGATAATTAACAGATTTCACAACGTTACCCATTGCACCATTCACTAGCCATTCCTCAACATTCAAATTACGACGTAAGATTACATGACAATTTTTACAGATGCCTGTTTTTCTAATCCTGCAGTTTTCGACACAGACTGTTCTAAACTATCCAATTTCAATTGCAGTTTTTCTGTTAGTAGCACTGTAACTCCTTGATGTTTCATTTTATCATTTGCCCTAATTTCAACAATCTCTTCTTTTTCCAGTTGCAATAATTGTTCATTGAATTTACTGCTCTCCTCAAGAGTTGGCATGAAACAAACAATAGACTTCTCTTCCTTAGAAACATTATACATTACTTCAGCAGCTGAAACATTACTTGGAAACAAATCTTTGGTGAGACAAGTTTGTAGTACTGTCTTTCCCTCTTTTGTGAGGACTCCCACTCTTATATCCTTTAGTATATCTGCACAATGCATATCTGATGCTTGGCGCATATTTTGGATTAACTCTTTGTATTGAAAGTTTTCCCAAATGTTTACATTTCCAATACTTCCTAGTGAATTCTTTGTTTCAGTATTTAGTAGTTTCTTGAATACAGGTTGTCCTTTTACGGGAGTTAGTTGTAGCAGGTCTCCAAAGACTATTAAGTGTTTTCCTCCAAAAAGTACATTGTAGTCAGCTTTTAGTATTTGCTGCATTCTTAAATGTGCAAAAGCTAGCATTAGATTAGACACCATGCTGACTTTATCAATAATTAGTAGCTTTAATTTCTTTAATACTCTTTCCACTTCATGACAAGCATCACCAGATAATTTGATGTATTGTAATTTGTTGTCATGTTCAACAGGCAGCACTAATAATCGATGAAGGGTAACTTCTTTAACATTTTGAGCAGTTAAGTCTGTTGGTGCAGTGACTACACAAGAAAAATTGGAATATTTTGT
This sequence comes from Calotriton arnoldi, assembly GCA_963921515.1. Taxonomy (NCBI): domain Eukaryota; kingdom Metazoa; phylum Chordata; class Amphibia; order Caudata; family Salamandridae; genus Calotriton; species Calotriton arnoldi. The sequence goes on along the minus strand of CAWUFW010003005.1, from coordinate 220,565 downwards.
CTTCTGTAGGTAACTTGTCAGTACTTTAATCAAGACGCTTTTTCCAGTTCCAGCTTGACCACTTATGTACAATAGAACTAGTTTATATGTAGCAAATGCACACTTTTTATTCTCATGGAGAAATCCATGTTCTACTTTTCTGATCTGCATTCAATTGTTGTATTAGTAGTTCTAGATCTAAAGTTTCACATCTTACTTGCTGCATTGCATTCTCCACTTCATTCACAGCTATTGCAGCTTCATTTTCAATGATTGTCTGTCCAAAGGGGATCTTGACTTCCAGGTGCTGAACTTTGACTGCTCTGAGAACTCTCTCTTGCTATCTCAGCAGCAATGTTTTCTTCTTGTTAAATCTCTTCTCTCAACATTTGAAGATTCCCTGGAAATGCACAGCACTCAATGCTGTCTTTCACAGTGTTGAATGAGTCTTCTTCACAGTCGAATTCTCCAAGTAGCTCACTTTCAGTGCACCATGGATTAAACAACTGTAACAAAGCTAAATAGAAAAACTCTCTTTTGTCTGGAGTTTGGCAACTGAGCATTCGATGGTTGATTAAATTTCCTTTGTTCTGTACCACTAAACATCCTTCACATCTAGCCACAGCACATTTACCTTCATCTATGTTTTATTGACAATACTTCTGAAAGTATAATGTTGAAGTATTTCATAAAGACACATTCTCTCCAGATGACAATGTCTTCTTGGATAGTATGTATCCAGCATGTTACTCTTCGGAATATCTGTACTGTATGGCTCAAATTCTGCAAGATATTGAATGTCAGGAAAAGACTTCAATTCTCTGTTACGAGTATTAGAAAGCCCTAAACTCACCCATAGAACTCCTCTAGATTTAGAAAACAAACTAGCTGAGCTTAACCTGTCTACACATTCATAAGAGCCTAGCTCCCTGTGAGAAAGCGTTTTTAAACTAAAACTGTACAATTTCTTTGTAAGACTCTTTTCTGCTGAAATCTTCCCCCACATCTCTTTCGTCTAAGTTTTCTTTGACTTTGTTATATAAGATGTAACGTACCAAGCAACAGCAATTCATTTGCATGCAAAAAACTGTACATCCATGTTTGCATTCCACATCTTCAGAATCACAGGGTTCTAGTCATTAATGTACTTGGAGGCCTCTGTTCTTCTTAAGTTGTATGTATTTTTCGGTGATTTCCTTGTAAGTGTATGTCTGACTGCAGACAAAAAGCAGTTGACTCTTCCTTGTGAGATGACAGGTCAAGGGAATCCGAAACGACATCTTGTATAAAATTTCCCTTTTGCTCTGCATTTTTGGTGACAGTATTTTCTGCATCTATGTTTTTGGAATAGTAGAACTTCTTCTCTTGTTATGCTGTCACTACTCTCCTTTGGCATGGAGCAAGTTACATACGACTCAATAAAAGACAAAACAGACTCATCACTGTCTGTTCTAAACTTTTGGGCATCTTTTACCCACAACAGCATGTGAATATGGGGAGCACCTCCGGCTTAGAACTTTTTACGTCAAAAGAAATCAATCACTTCATCAAAAGGAGGTTGTATTATGTTCAAGATGAAAGCCATCATTGCTTGAAATCTGTGATTAAAATATCTACAAACATTTACAGGGTCTAGTGAGCACAGTTCTCCTGGCATCTTTAGATGAATATCTTTTACATTTTAATTTGCCTCCTGCAAGAATTCTAGCAGGTCATCCCATGCATATTCAGCACACCAAGTAGGTGCTCAAAGTTTCCTCAACATGCACTTTAGTTCACTGTGACACCGATACCAATATTCATTTGTCCCACGCTGGCATGCCATTAGGTTTATCAAATTGTATTCCAAATGCTCATCCTTTCTTTGAACTTTCTCCAAAGTTCTCTTGCTGATATATTATGAAAATTAACTCCTATTTTTAGAATATGATTCACGGCATATGAGAGGCCAGACAAGTCACTCTCAAATAATAGATGAAATATATATGGACTACACTGACGAAATCTAGGATCTTCTGAATAAAGACTACTACATCTATACTCAGCTGCAGGTATTTACACAGGCAGCTCATCATACCTGCCTCCTACTCCAGTAGGAAAAAGATGTGGGAAATACCGAGCTTCTAAACATTTTCCCACACACCTAATGGAGCTCGTTTTGCTTCCTTCATTTGAAAGATCTCAATGGCATCACCAATAAGAATGCAAAGGGTGGATGCTATAATGTTCATAAATTTATTCTGCTCTGGACTGATCCACCTTCTCAATCTGACCTGTTGATGGAAATGTCTGGTCCTCCATATGTGCGATATCTTGCAGACTTTCCACATTTCTATAGTAAACATTGTTTTGTACCAGATCTAAAGTTGCTTTTTTAAATTTTGATAACATCTACTAACTCCTGCCATATCTTCTTGTTCTTGGTAAGCATACCATTTATAGAATTACCAATCCTTCCTCTAAATCTCTATCTACCCCTATTGTTTAAATGTTTTTCTTGACATCTAATGGCAAATACACTTCTCTACCTTTTAGACCTTTCTGCAGCTCTGTTGGGGGTAACTTGCCTGTCTTTGTCTCCATAAGTATTGTAGCCTGAAATGGATGTAGAGTTTGGATGAGAATGGACTCATAAATATTTAAACCCTGAAGCACTTCTGGAATTGGGACCAGTTCTAACTTGTCATGTACAGCTTTAACAGGCATTTTATTATCCTCTAATTCATTATAGCAGTACTTATATATAACTTGTTGCGTGGACAAGTCCAATCTTCCTCCTACAAAAAATTACAGTGCAGACGTTTGCCAGTTATCATTATTCTCTATTTCACTTTTTAAATATAAGTCAACAGTCCACATTTGATTCTTGTAGTGAGTGAGTCAACAGCATATACAAACATACTCTGGTTTTTCAGCACATACTGTCTTAAATTTTATAATCTCTTCTTCAAACCTATCAACTGTATAACCTGTGTCCTGTTCTACAACTTCTCCAGTTATCAACTCTTCAATTTCCCTACAGCCCTGTTATGGACCAAAGAAACGAAACTGCACATCATCACAAACCTTTTCTACCTCTGCCACAGTACCATGCAAATGTGCCATATTCATTTCTCCTAAACATAAAGCAGGAGTTTTAACATAGAACAGCCCCATAACTAAAGTTTGCATGGTTGATTGATGTACAGCTAACATCCTAAAATGATGAAAGGTGCTTCGGCACACTTTCTTTGATAAACAAGCTAGTGAGTGTCCCTGCAAACTTATATGCTTTCTCAGCTTCCAAGAATCCAAACCTTATAAAGTACTTATTTTGTGTTTTAAACTTCTCCTGGAAAATATACGTAGGAATTTCCTTACTATATCAATAGATTGCTAATACTACAAACAATACTACAATTCCATTTGTATACAGGGGACTGACTACGCCTCCCTTTTACCTCTTCTTCATTTCTAGGTATCATCACCTATTTGCTATAGGACTGCCATTCTTCATTTCATAACATTGTTTGCTTTCATCAACAGAATGAACTAATCTGTTATCCTGAAAATAGCTTTCTTCATTAAAGAAAGGCTCTGTACTAGAAGTATGTATTCATTCTCCACAAAAAACCGTACAAAAGTTACTTCTATTCACTAATCTTTTCTTCTGGTTTTGTCTCCTCATGCACAACACTATTTTGTCAAGAGTCTTCATTCGATTTAGAATCAAAATGAAAAGCTTTCTCTTCAAAGCAAAGGCATAATCAACTACTCTCTCAACTTGCTCTTTCTGCTTCATTGCATCTCTCCTTCTTCTATACTTTTTCAAATTTCTCAGTATGTTTGCAACCACTCTACTACAAAACATTCTAGCTCTTATTTCCTTACACTGCTTCTGTCTCCTGGTTAAGGTGCGTCCATGCTTTTTACAATCTTTCCTCTTCTTGCAAATTACACTTTGTCCACTCTTATTGTTTCTCATAGTCCTAATTTCATTTTCTTTATTTTGTAATCTGTGCAAATGTCCACATATATTTTTAAGAAATGACTTCGTCTTACCAGTTGCTCTTTCTTTCTTTCACCACTTTTTCTGCATTTTTCCCCTTTTGTAACTCATTTCTGCAAATATACTGTAGTGGCTTCTGTTGCTTTTTTGCCCGAGCTTTTGTATGCATTGTAACTGTGTGTAGTTATGTAGATATTGTTCTGTAAAAAAACAAGTATATTTTAATTTTTACCCTAGCCAATCTACCAACTACTTTACTACTGACTTACAGATAATAAAAAAACAGTTTTCATGTTTTGTTGCAGTTTTAAATCTACAGATGAACCTAGATATATTACCACATGCACTTACTTCAATATAACAAACCCTGAGCAAAACACAAAAATGTATTTATTAGTTACCTTTTAACATTTTAGCACCCTGTCGTACAACACAGCTACAGCATATCTCACTTCTCACTTATACATGGTGAAAGAACAGTTTATACCTTCTGTAGTAAATTTTAAAATGAACATCAAGGCAAGGAGGCGCATTTACAACACCTATGCACTTTCTGGAGCGTCACTTTTTTTGACACACCGGCACAATAAAGTGGTGCTTCATATTTACAAAGCCACATAAAGCCACTCACTGTAGCTTTTCATGGCCTTATAAACACGGGCGCTTTTCAGGCAGCACTTTGCGTGAAAGAAGCATGCCATGGGTGTTTACTGTGGGCGTTCCCACGCATCAGCCATGGATTCTGCCACATACCCAAATTTAAAACAATTTGTAACCCTGGGAATGCGTCAGAATCCTATACCTCCCTTGGGGAGGTGTAGGGAGATGTAACAAGGAGAATTACGTTTCTTTCTCCTTCTTTTTTCCTGTTTCTATGCCTGCTGCAAAAGGAACTAATGGTGGATGGAATGCTGAACAATGCAACCATTCACGTCCAGTTACAAGGATCTTGGTTTAATCTATCATTCTTTTGCTCACCACACAACCCCAGTTTGGACCCAGCCATTTGCAAATCAGTCTTGACCTTGACCCTCATGGGAACAGTCCAGCCCGGATTGCCAAGCCAGGCCTGGACCAGAAACAAGCATCCTAAAACTGGTTTTGGGGCATCACCCCTCATCAGCCAGGTTAGCTTGAATCCAGTGGCGCAGTGAGCACGGGACCCATGTCTGGGCATACCCTTCCCACTTAGGGCGGCAAAAGCAAAAGGTACAAATGATGGACGGAATGCTGAACAATGGAAACATTTCACCCCCATTCGCAAGGATCTGTGTTTAATCCATTGTTCTTTTGCTTGCCACGCCACCCCAGTTTGGACCCAGCCATATGCAAATCACCCCTCATGGAAACAGTCCAGCCCGAACTGCCAAGCCATGTTCTCCCTGGACCACAAACAAGCGTCCTCCAGCACACTTTTGTAATTGTTTTTCTACAGGAAAGCATCCCTTCCTGCACAAAAACAATCATCCTCACTACACGGGCACCCTCCATTGGCGCATGATAGCCAGTTGTGCGCCAGCACAGAGGAGAGCATAGGGATCCATCATATTGTTGTAAATATGATGCATCCCTGTGCTTTGGAACTAATGCAGCATAGCGCAGCCAAATGGCTTGCCGCTCTGCACTGCATGACTTTCTTGTAAATTTAGCCACAAGTGTAAAAGTACATACAGTGCCTCAATACTGTACATACAATAACACAACATAAGAGCTATTGGATGCTTCTCTACCACAATGTTAGTGGTGTATTTAGTATCTCAGTACTGTTCTACTTAAATATATCAGATTTAAATTTTGGGAAACGGTGCAATCTGCATGTTAGTCTCTATCAAATCATTTTGCTCACTAATTCTTCCAACTACATGCAAATAGCGTGTCACAGCTTGCATATATAATTCACCAGATGGTTCTAAAAGACTCAGTAAAACTTGTAAAAAAATGTGTTTTTGGTTGAATACATGAATTCTCCCTGGATGATTGAATTGGTGCATAGATAGTACCTAGGTGATTCTTGAGGATACAGGTAGTGCTTAGGTGATTCCCTGAGTATATCAGAACTCCATGGGTCATTCCATAGCTGAATAGTTACTGCCTGCATGTTTGCATGAGTATATCACTACTATCTGGGTGTTTGGATGAGTGCATGAGTAGTACATGAATAATTAGATTTTTCACATTTCACATTTCTGACTTTCTTGTAAATTTAGCCACAAGTGTTAAAGTACATACAGTGTCTTAATAATGCACATATAAAAACACAACATAAGAGCTATTGGATACTTCTCTACCACTGTGTTAGTGGTGTATTTAGTATCTCAGTACTGTTCTACTCAAATATATCAGATTTAAATTTTGGGAAACGGTGCAATCTGCATGTTAGTCTCTATCAAAGCATATTCCCCACTAATTCTTCCAACTACATGCAAAGAGTGTGTCACAGCTTGCATACATATTTCACCAGATGGTTCTAAAAGACTCAGTAAAACTTGTAAAAAAATGTGTTTTTGGTTGAATACATGAATTCTCCCTGGATGATTGAATTGGTGCATAGATAGTACCTAGGTGATTCTTGAGGATACAGGTAGTGCTTAGGTGATTCCCTGAGTATATCAGAACTCCATGGGTCATTCCATAGCTGCATAGTTACTGCCTGCATGTTTGCATGAGTATATCCCTACTATCTGGGTGTTTGGATGAGTGCATGAGTAGTACATGAATAATTAGATTTTTCACATTTCACATTTCTGACTTTCTTGTAAATTTAGCCACAAGTGTTAAAGTACATACAGTGTCTTAATAATGTACATATAAAAACACAACATAAGAGCTATTGGATACTTCTCTACCACTATGTTAGTGGTGTATTTAGTATTTCAGTACTGTTCTACTCAAATATATCAGATTTAAATTTTGGGAAACAGTGCAATCTGCATGTTAGTCTCTATCAAAGTATATTCCTCACTAATTCTTCCAACTACATGCAAAGAGTGTGTCACAGCTTGCATATATATTTCACCAGATGGTTCTAAAAGACTCAGTAAAACTTGTAAAAAAATGAGTTTTTGGTTGAATACATGAATTCTCCCTGGATGATTGAATTGGTGCATAGATAGTACCTAGGTGATTCTTGAGGATACAGGTAGTGCTTAGGTGATTCCCTGAGTATATCAGAACTCCATGGGTAATTCCATAGCTGCATAGTTAATGCCTGCATGTTTGCATGAGTATATCACTACTATCTTGGTCTTTGGATGAGTGCATGAGTAGTACATGAATAATTAGATAAGTGCATGACTAATGGCTCAATAATTCAAAACATGCATACATAGCGGTTGGATGGTTAAATGAAGGCAACTTTAGTACCTGGATGAATGCAGGAGTGCATAGATAGTATATCAGTGATTTATAGAGAGCATGGATAGTGCATACATGATTGTTTAAATATATGCATTGCACCTAGCTGATTGGATTAGTGCATGAGTAGTGTTTCAGTGATTGCATGACTACATGGCTGCTGTCCATGTGTTTTTGGTTCAGTGAACAGGTACTGCCTGGGTGTTTACATAACTACATGGGTAGTGCCTGGATAATTGAATATGTGTATTAGTAGTGCCTGGATGATTGGATGAGTGCATGACTAGTGTCTGAGTGATTGCATGACTCCATTCTTAAAGCTTGAGAGATTGGATGAAAGTAAGTGTAGTGCTTGGGGAATTGTATTAGCGCAAAAGTATTGCCTCAGTAATTAAATGAGCGCATAGCTACCGGATGGATGATAGGTTTACTACAATGGTACTCTCTATGTAATTAGATGAGATCATGAGTAGTGCCTGAGTGTTTGCATGAGTGCACACGTATGCCTCGGTATTTCAATGAGTGCATGGGTTGTAAGTGGGTGTTTACATGACTGCATAGGTTCTGCACAACTGTTATAATGATTGCATAGTTACAGCTTTGTTAATTGCATAAGTAAATGGTTAGTGTTTGGGTGATTAGATGAATGTATAGGAAGAGCCTTCATAGTAGAATTACTACATCATTTCTACTTGTCTGATTGCAAGAGTACATGTGTAGTGTCTAGGTAATGAATAACTACATGGATGGTGAATCACTGATTTGATGACTGCCTGACCAGTGGCTGGGTGATTACATAAGTGCCTGAATACTGCCTGACTGACTGTGAAAGTACTTTCATTGCTGTTATACACCTAACAGTTGTGACTATATCTCTGACTCATTGGTTATCTCCTTCTCTCTGTATCAAACTACCTGTATTACTGTATATATGCTTTTCTACTAAGCTATATGTCAGTGAAGTCTAGATATCACACTTAATATATTTATTTTTTATTTATTTATTTGATAGTTTTATAGAGCGCGAACCAGACCTGTGAGGGTATCAGAGCGCTTTACAGGATTAGGGGTGGTATACAAAGCGTTAGGAAGGGAGGGTTCAATTGGGTACAATAGGGGATACATTATACAAGGGAAGCACACAGTCTAAAGTCCCAGCTACATGTGGGATAAAAATTAAAACAAGTAGATACATTATACAAGAAGGCACGCAGTCTCAACTCTTGGGGGGATACCCAAGGAGTTCAGGAATAGGTATCGTCCGTAGAAGCCGTGGATAATGCCGAGGTGGAGGGAGGAACATGTCACTGAGGTGATTGTGATGTATTCATTAGACGAGGTATTTGCCCATTAAGAAGGTTTTGGTCTCCTTCTTAAAGTGTGCCAAGGACGGAAGTCTTCTGATGGCGGGTGGGAGAGAGTTCCAAATTCTTGGAGCGGCCCCAGAGAAGGCCCGATTGTAGGTTTGTTTCTTCCGGAAGCATGCTGGTTGCAGCAACAGGTCTTTGGCAGATCGGGAGTTTCTGGCTTCTCCGGATATCACGAGTTTTTGGGCGAGAAATGTAGGGGAATTGGAGTAAAGAGCTTTGTGAGTAATGCAGGCCAGTTTAAATTGGATTCTGGCCTCTAGGGGAAGCCAGTTCAGAACTTTGAGGTGGGGAGAGATGTGGTCGAATTTCTTTGAGCCAGTTAGGAGTCTGGCGGCGGTGTTAAGGCAGGCTTTCAATGGGGCCAGAGAGTTCCTGGGTAGCCCTGCGAGAGTAGAGCATCAATATTCTAGTCTGGAAATGACTAGTGCCTGGATTGCCGTTTTAAGGTTGGAAACTTCGAGGAAAGGTTTTAGGTTTCTTAGGTAACTCAGGTGGAATCTGGCCGTTTTGGCCATCGAGTTTATATGGCCACGCATGTTTAGGCTGCCGTCAAGGGTTATTCCAAGGGATTTCGCCGAGTCAACAATGGTAGGAGGGCAGTTTAGTGCTGTGATGGTCTTGATCCATTCCTGGATGTCTGGATTGGGTTTGGGTGGGGAGATCAGAAGAAATTCAGTTTTGTTTGCGTTGAGTTTAAGCTGGTTGGCGGTGAGCCAATGGACTGTCAGCTTCAGGGCCTCGTTCAGGGAGAAGATGTTCTCCGGGGAAGAGATTTTTATGTAGATCTGTGTATCGTCGGCGTACATAAGGTAGGAGATATTGGCGGCACGTAGCACCTCGGTGAGAGGTTCAAGGTAAAGATTGAAGAGGGTAGGGGAGAGGGTTGATCCTTGGGGGACTCCAACCGTGACCGGAGAGGGGGCGGATAGATTACCGTTGATGAGGACTCTCTGTGAGCGGTTTTGGGGGAAGGATCTAAACCATTCAAGGACGGTGCCATCCAACCCCATCCTGAGTTTGAGGCGTTCAAGGAGAATTTCGTGGTTAACTGTATCTAAGGCAGAAGAAAGGCCTAGGAGGATTAGGAGACAGGTTTTGCCTTGGTCGAGGGCTTGGAGGGCGTCATCCACAATGTGGAGGAGGGTGGTTTCCGTGCTGTGTCCAGGTCTGAACCCAGATTGGAAGTCATCTAGCAGGTGAAAGTTGTTGATGTGTAGGCTCAGCTGCTGTTGCACACATTTTTCAAGAACTTTGGCTAGGAGTGGGATGTTGGATATGGGTCTATAGTTCTCAGCGGAAGCAGGGTCCAGCGAGGGTTTTTTTAGGATAGGGATAACTTGGCCAGCCTTGAGCGAAACAGGAATTGAGCCCTGTAGGAGGGAGGCGTTGATTATTGAGGTCCAGGAAGGGATGAAAGCCTGAGAGGCGGCAGCTAGGCAGTTAGAAGGGAGAGGATCATTGAAGTGATTGTTCGGGTTTAAGGAGGCAAGAATTCTCGAGATAGAGTGTTCGTCATAGATTTTAAAGTTGGACCAGTGCGCTAGGTTTTTGGCTGAGGTTTGGGAGGACAACGCGGAGAGAAGAGGTAGAGCTGGCAGATTTTGATTTTGGTGGTGAGTTGCGGATTTAAGTTCATTTCCTAGGGCAGAGATTTTGTCGCAGAAGAAGGAAGAAAATTCCTCGCTTGATATTAAGGGTTTAGGTGTTTCTTTGGAGGTTTTCGCTAGTTTGTTGGATTGGTGTTTGACCAAGTCGAACAGCTTGCGAGGTCGATTTTTGGCGTTCTCAAGTTCAGTTCTGAAAAATTCTTTTTTAGAGTTGAGGATTTTCTTATTGTAGGCATTTCTGGCCTGGCGGAGAAGTTTTAGATGTGCTGCTGATGGGTGTTGTTTCCAGTTTCGTTCTGTCTGTCGAAGGGATCTCCTTTCCTTGTTGAGGGATCCACTGAACCAGGGATTTCTGTCTTTGATCTGGGTTCTTTTTAATTTTAGTGGTGCCAGGTCATCGAGAATGTCAGATATGGTTGAGGAGTAATGATCCGCTAGGTTATCGACCGAGGTGCACTGAGGGGGGGGGGAGGTCGGTCTCACAACGCGCTGCCAGTTTCTCATGATCAAGGTTCTTGGTGTCTCTAACCCATCGTTTGGGAATCACAGGTTGAGGTGTCCATGACTTGTGGGTGCTGGGCAGGAGGAAGGTGACGGCGTGGTGGTCAGACCAATCACAAGGGTCAATAGAGATAAGTTTGACCGCTGATTCCTTAGCAATGATCCAGTCTAGAGTGGCGCCTTTCAAATGAGTAGGGAGGGAGCAGGCTTGGGTAAGGGCTTGGTCGGCCAAGAAATCTCTGATGGCATTGACCTGAGGGTCCTTAGGATCGTTCCAATGCAAGTTGAAGTCGCCCAGGAAAATGTCATTAGAGTTTGGAGAAACCTTGGCTGTGATGATTTCCATGAGGAGGTCCGTAAAGGTGTCATTCTTGCCTGGGGGGTGGTAAAAGATATGAAGTTTGCACAGTTGTGAGGTGTTGTTGGAGATGGAGAGTGCGAGGTATTCGCAGGAGTCTGTAGGGTCCACCGGCAGTTCCGTAACAAGGAGGTTACAGCGGTAGATGCAGGCAATGCCACCCCCTTTTTTCTTTGAGTGCCTGTCCATCCTTACGATGTTGTAATTGGGCGGGACTAAGAGGTCTAGGTAGGGCGATGAGGATTCCTTGAGCCAAGATTCAGTCAAGATCGCTAGGTTCGATTTATGTCTTAGGATGAGGTCGGCAACGTCAGATGCATGCTTTACAGCTGACCCGCAGTTTATTAGGAGGCCGGCTAGGGAGGGGTAGGAGTGAATGTCAAGGGTAGAAGCAGAGATGGGAACTCTAGCTAGGTTGCTATTGACCACCCCTCTGATGCGGAGGGTAGCAGGTCTGTTAGGGTTGGTTGCAACCGTGCAGATAGGGTGTTCTTCCCTCAGGTCTGAGGGGCATGGGGTTGTCCAGGCAGAATCGTAGCTACTGAGGAGGTCAGCCACTTCTTCCTCCGTGAGTTCTGAGGGGTTAAGTGTGCCAGGGGTGGGTTTGTAGGTATGGAGGAGAGCAAGAATTTCCTCCTCCGAGAGGTGGCAGGGTTGTTTGCGGGGGCGCAAGTGTCTCAGGGATAGTGGGAGTGGGTGAAGGAGGGGCTTCGTGAAGGGGATGTGGGACACGTTCTGCGAGAGCCAGAGATTCGAGAAGGAGAGTTCGGTGATGTGAAGGAGGTGTTTTAGGTCCAGAATGGACTTGTGGATACTCCGTGTTAATTCGGTGGCTCTGCGGTGGAGATTATCAATATCTCTAAGAGAGGTAGGTTCTGGCAGGCAGGGGGCCAGTTGCACGGGAGTGGTTCTGATAGAATGTGCTGGTAGCCTAGAGGAGGGTTCGGGCTGGCAGAGGGCCGGTTGCATGCGAGCTATATGGATGGAGTGAGGGGGGCTAGGTCGATCATTGTCCCTATGAGAGGGAAGATCTTGCGGGCAGGGGGCCGAAAGGGTGGGAGCGATTTCATCGGACTGAGTTTGCAGCCTAGTGGTGGGGGCTAAATCTACCAGAGCTCTCTAGGAGGATACATTGCTTTGTTACTAAGCTTGCACATGCATCACTAAGTTTCTAAAATGGAAAACAACATTTTGAAATTTTTCAAACCAGAAAACCTTTTGTAAATTGCATACCTACATCATTTCTCAAATAGTTAATCTGCTTCTAAAGCATTTCTCAAGCAAAAGTTAAACTCCAAATGAAGCTAGCACAAGAGCTCTTGAGGCATTCTGAACTATTAATCCTCCTCAATTTTAAACAAGCCTTGTTTAAGGAAAAAACACCACCCTCACCATATACATGAAGTTTTCATCAGCCTCACTGAACATAGTTAATCTTGTAAACATATATGAGATGTCTTAATAGAAGTACACTTTCAAGTCATCTTTCCAAAAATATATACTGCAATGCATCTTTAAGTAAACTCAAAAATCCTACCATATATTTGGCTGTGTGCAACCACAAGAATCATATCTCACCATCTAAGCATATGCAATGCTGTCATAGAAGTTAAAAACCACATTGGCAAACACTTCCTAATACATACTTAACAAGTATTACTTCTTTCTAATTCATATACAAGCGAACAGTATGTTCTCATCTTTCATTTGTGACTACACTACTCCTGTTTAATAATGTTACTAAAAATACTACAACTCTCAGAATGCAAATGACAGATGTATCTCTTCTGCACATGATGTTTAGACATTTAAAACATTCTTAGTTCCTCATTGCAACTTTCCTCGAAACTATACTATTATTTTTCAATAAAGTGCACAATGTAATAAAGAGGCACTAATTCATGTTTCTCTTTCTTCCCAAAACATTCACCACTAACCTCTTAAAGACATACCCTCTAATAGATACAGTTCATCTGATATATTTTTTCGTATCACTGTGTTTTTTTTAATCAAACTCCCATATATATCTTCATTTCTTTTTTTTTTTTTTTACTTTGTTTATTGGGTTTTTAAACATTTGTTAACAAACATAACAGCATTTGCAGCTCTCGACAATATCAATTGTGTTACAATCGTTATCGCAGTACATAGTTACACTTATCCGCCTTCTGACATACAACATCTTTTTTTGTTCTGGTTAGGTTACAAACACATGTTCCACAATGAGGCAGTGCCCCGCACCAACTCAAATAGCATCTTCTAATCAGTGATAGCAGGAGACTGGCTGATTTGGTATCAGTGGTTTATTGTGCGCCCTATATTTCGGTTAAAAGGAGTAGCTACTAGAGTGCAGCCCCATCTATGGAGCCAATCCAATGTGTGAACAAAGACCATATATCCTTGGGGCGGGAGCGGGCCGGCATCAGCTCCCAATAGCATTCCAGCCGGTCTTGCCAGTAAGTGACCTCTTCTACCTAGGCTTTAATTGTTGGTGGTGTTGGCTTCCCCCAGTGTAGTGCCACCCGCCGCTTTGCCAATAAGAGCAGAAGCGATGCAGCCGTCTCCCAGTGGTTGGTACGCCACACACATAACCCAACAAGGCCACCAGGGGAGTGCACGGTAGGCTATGCTCTGTTATGTCCTTTATGTGTCTAAAAATCTCTCCCCAGTAGGTGGCAAAAGTACAGCATTCCCAGGCCAAGTGAATAAAGTTGGCCTGCGTCACTCCGCATCTCCAGCACCTTGTATTAGATCGCAATCCCATGTGGTGTAATTGTGTTGGGGTGCGATATAAACGATGTAAGTATTTAAAATGTATGAGGCGAAGGCGATAGTTTGGCGACAGATTTTCTAGTTGCCCGCAACAGAATGCCCACTGTTCGTCAGTGACATCTTCCCCTATGTCAATATCCCAGGCAGCGCGCACACTTGGTGTAGTGATAGGTGATTCCCGTTGTGTGATAGTATATATGCGAGTGACTAGCTTCCGCGCTGAAGGTTCCTTTAGCACGTGTTCTAGCGCTGCCAGCGATGGAGGGGCATCGGGGAAAGTGACAAACCGTGTGTGGCAAGTGGCTCTGAGTTAAAAATATAATAGAGTATCTAGTGGTAAGGGCCATGGCGCAGGACTTAATTGTTGCATTGTAATGAATTGGCCATTGAGGTATAGGTCGTTAAATGTAGTTAGCTCCTTCTGTAGAGCTCGTTTCCATACGCTGCTTTCCAGTAATGGAGGGATCAAAGGGTTGTTAGCTAGTGGCATAGTTGGTGCATATAGGATGTCTAGTTTAGCCCTTTTGCGAATACCCTTCCAGGCCCAGCGTAATGTTTCTGTTGTATCGAACTCCTGCTTGGGATGTTTGTATTCCTGGTACAGAGCGGTTGACAGGGGTAAGGGGGCCACTCTGTCCGTTTCAATAGCTACATGTGGTTGGAATGGTGTGGGATGCTGCCAGAAATGGAGATACTGTGCCTGGGCACAGTATGCGTACAATACAAAATAAGGAGCTGCCAGCCCTCCCTGCGTCAGGGGCAGTGTGAGGAGGTCCCAAGACGCGCTTGGTTGTTTGCCCGCCCAGACCAATTCGATCATGCAGGATTTGAGACGTTTAAAGATGTCTGAAGTGAGGGGTATCAGTAGGTTTACAAAAAGATATAGTAGTTCAGGGAGGAATATCATTTTCGTGATGGCTATGCGACCTGTTAGTGATAGCGGCAGGTGTTTCCACCTTTGGATCCTCTCTTCTATCCAGGTCAACAGCCTGCCATAGTTAGCTGTCCAAAGCTCCTGTAGGTTCCTACTCATCCAGACTCCCAGATATTGCACCGGGCCTTCCACCCAAGCAACCGGGAACACAGTGTCAAATGGTATTGTGGTGTCTGTCAGTGGAAGAATAGTGGATTCAGCCCAATTAATGTGAATACGAGATAGTCCTCCATAGCGGACCAGTTCTCTGGTTAGTGGGTCAAAGTTAGACGCTGGGTCTATAACATAAAGAGTTAGGTCATCCGCGTACATGGATAATATCAAGCCTCTAGTTGTAAAGCCCAGGCCCCTTTGCACGTGGTGTTGCCTTAGCCGTGCCGCCAGAGGTTCAGTGGCAATGGCAAATAGTAGGGGGACAACGGACATCCCTGGTGGGTTCCTCAGGAAATCGGGATTGACTCCGACGTTATCCCATTCACTTTTAGCCTGGCAGTGGGTGCGGTGTATAGGAGTCCGACAAGCTGTATGAAGAAGGGGCTGAAAACCAGCCGTTCAAGTAGCGTGAAGAGAATTTTCCACTCCAGCGAATCAAACGCTTTTGTGGCATCCTGCATTGCAGCGACTGCCGAAACCTGGGGGGCGAGATAATGTAGCAGTGTGAAAATCATCCTGAGGTTGTGCGAGGTGGAACGGCCCGGCACAAAACCGGACTGGTCCAGTCTCACAATAAGGGGGAGTAGCGGCTGCACCGTATTAGCTAGTAATTTGGCGAAGATTTTATTATCTATATTTATTAGGGATAATGGGCGGTATGAATCGCATGAGGTTGGGTCTTTGCCTGGCTTAAGTATTGTTATGATAATGGCTTCCCGCATTGAAGGCGGGAGTGACCCTACCTGTAGTGCCTCGTTGTATACTTCCAACAGCCGTGGTGCCAGCAGATCAGCATATTCTTTATAAAAGGCAGGGGTTAGACCATCTGACTCGGGGGCCTTATCGCCAGGCATGCTCTGGATGACTTTTTGAATGTCCTCCGCTGAGAACAGCTCATTTAGGTACTCACGGTTTGCGTTGCTAAGCCACAATAGTTCCATTGAGTCCAAGTAGTTATTTATTTCCGAGTCTGATGGGGTGGCCCTCGATGTGTATAGGTGGGCATAATAGTTCTTCATTGTGTCAAGAATGTCAGTGGGCAAGTGTACCGGTGAGTTCTCTGGTGTGTGCAGCTTAGTGATGTATCCAGAGCCTCTTGGCGGTTTAAGTAGATTTGCCAACGTCCTCCCAGGCCTATCACCCGCCCCATATTTACGGGCCTGTGCATGCTTGTGTAAGAATTGTGTTTCCCGTACAGCTTCTTCCTGGTGCGCCGTTAGTTTACTACGAATGTCCGCCAATATGTCTGGTGTTTGAGATTGAAAATATCGCTGTTCCAAGCCTCGGATTTCGCTTTCTAGTTTCGCGAGGCAGTTGCGAATGTCCTTTAGGACCCCGGTCTGCAGGGCTATACACTCACCGCGGATTACAACTTTGAATGCCTCACACACTACACCCACTGAGTCTACTGATCCCGTGTTGCGTTCAAAGTAGTCTTATATTTTATTACGGATTTCTTCTTTGAATACGGAATCCATCAATGCTTGGTGTGGTAGGCGCCATGTGAAGGGCTGTATGTACGGCCTAGGGATTTGAATATGCAGTGCCACAGGTGCGTGGTCTGACAGTGTGAGTGGGTGGTGTGATATCGCTATCGTCCATGAGTGTATGTCTCGAGACATAAGCCAGAAGTCCAGTCTAGAACAGGCTCTAAATTGTTGAGATACACATGTGCCCTCTCTGGTGTTAGGGTGTAGGGCGCGCCAGGTGTCAACCAGGTAATTGTCGTTTATTATGTGGTTGAGTGTGGCAGCCGACCATGGGTGGTGTGGCCTAGGTGCACCCACCCTGTCGTCACGTTCTGAGAGAACCACATTAAAATCGCCTCCCCACAGTATGGCATTATATCCCATAGTCTGAACTCCTTGCCACAACTGATTAAAAAAGACAGGATCGTCAGTATTTGGTCCGTAAGTATTAGCTAGTGTAATGCGCTGACCAAATAACTCGCCACTTAAGAAGATATATCTGCCCTCTGGGTCTATATTTGCTTTGTCAGTTGTCCACAGGAGTCCCTTTCTGATTAGGATTGCTACTCCTCCTGAGTAGTTGGAGTATTCCAAGGCATGTATTTCTCCCCATCTGTTGGCTTTTAGTTTAGACAGGGATGCGTCAGTTATGTGCGTCTCTTGTATGAGACAGATATCGGCCTTGTGCCTGGCCAAGTAGGAGTGTATCAGTCTCGCTTTTCTGTGATCATTCAGGCCACGCACATTCCACGTAATACAGGTTAGACTATTCTTACCTGCCATCACAGATTTTTAGCAGGGCGCAATATCGGGTGCGTGAATCTGCATGTAGCAAGTGGAAACACATGTCTGCGGGTATGTGTCTGAGGCATGCGCGACCCTGAGCATACAGTGCATGTCTACAAATTTTGGGAAAGTGCGTAGTGGCAGTGCTTTTGTTAGTACAGTCTGCAACATTAAACAACAATGGTTAAAACATTTCCCCCCTCCTCCCACACCAACCCCCCTAATCAGGTTGAGTAAGTACCCCCCCCAACTCTTTTTGAATAAGGAGATAGCACAAATGTTATACGGGAATTATCCCATGGGGAACGAGGTTTCGCCGGCGAACACCCCTGCCATTTATGGCTGGGTGGCCAAGCCAGTTTTGTTCAGAACATGTGGATAGGTTGGCACCTCCTTATAAGCGGTACATCACATATCTAACAGCCCGATTTCAGGGTATAGTTTGTGGTTAGTGTGAATACAGAAGAGTTCTTTAGTTGTAGTTGAAAGATCCCCCCTAGGGTAGGTTTAGTACAACATTGGGTAAAGAAAATATAAAACTAGCCCCAGCTTATCTGAGTTTGGAATTTACGCATTCAGTCATTGTCGCTCAGACGATCTTCTGCGGTATCTCCAGTGTTGTGCTTTGGGCTTGGGCATGGGCCCGCATTCTTCTTGGTGAATTTCATCGCAGCATGAGCATCTGTGAAAATCAAAGGTTTGCCATCAGTTTGCACTTTGAGTTTGACAGGGTAAAGGAGGGAATATTTTATTACGCCTTGCTGAAGCAGTTTTTTCACTGGTGTAAATTCACGGTGCGCAGCTTGTACCAATTGAGTAAAATCTGGGTATAAGGATATATTATTGCCTTGGTATTGAACTGTGCCCTGCTCGCGAGCCATTTGCAGCACAGTGTCTCTATCTCTGTAGTTCAATAGGTGAGCGAGAATCGGGGGGGGGGGCGGTGCCCCAGTCGGTGGTTTAGGGCCCAAAGTACTGTATGCCCGTTCTACCAGGAACATGCTGGAGAGGTCATTACCGAATAAGTCTTTCAGCATTGACTCCACGTATTTCTCCATGTTTGAAATGTTCGTCGTCTCTGGTATTCCAGTAATTCGTACCTTGTTGCGACGAGATCTGGCTTCAAGGTCCTCGTTCTTGGCCTTTATCAGGTTGAGGACCTTGTCCATATACCGTAACTGTTTGTGGGACTCAGCTTGACGATCATCCGAGTCGGATATTCTTGTTTCGATAGCGTCAAGTCGGGTCTCGTGTTTCTCGACCCTCTGTGACATCTGGACCATGTGCGCAGCCATGGTATCAAGTTTAGAGTCTATAGCTTTGAGGCTTGCCTTCACGTCCTTCAACATGGATTTTAGTTCGTCGTCGTGCTTGGGAGCCGTTTCAGATTCGCCAGTCTCAGTGATAGGCGCAGTTCCCCCTTCCATTTGGCGCGTTGTACGTTTATCAAACGTTAATTTGGGCTGCTTAATGTCCGTTTTGCCCATGGCTGGTGGAGTCTCTGTTGGTGGACAGTGCGCGTTGTTGCGTTTTCATGCTGCCAGAGGGCTTGCTTGTTATTGGTGGGCTCCGCAGTTCAGCTTGCACACAGGCACGGGCCCTTTGCACTCTCTGCACCAGCCGGCCGCCCCTCACAGGCCCCCTCAGTCCACCCTCAGGCTGTGCCTCCTAGCACCGGGCCAGGCGCACCTCCGACAGATATGGCCCTCCCACAGCCGTGTTTCAAGGCGCCCAGCCACGCGGCCCGCTGGAGCCCCCCCTTGGTCTTTTTGGAGGGTTTACGCCATAAGCGTGTTTCAGAAATCGCAGCAGCTCTGCGCAGTCTGTTTTGAGGCAGATCCCACTTATCAGTGAGCCAGCACATTGTGAGCTTACGGTCTCGGCATGTTATTACTGACAGCGCGCTTGTCGCTTCGTCATGGCAACATATGGCGTCTTGCAACTTTCAGGATCAATGTGTCCCCCAGCAGGGCCTCGCCCTCTCCACGCACCAGCCCAGTACGCCTCAGCCCACCACGGTCCGCTGCCCCTGCGCGCGACCCGCTACCAGGCCAGACGCACACCGGGTGGGCACTCACGAGCGATCGCCCGCAGTCCGGGGAAAACAACAGTGCGGCCAGCAGGGGCCTATAGGTATTGCTTCACTCGATGTAGTCCGTTATGGCAGGCAAACTTCTACAGTTTATGGGGGAACCAGAGAGGCCACGATTGCAGGCCCTGTCGTCCTAGATTTCTTTGGCTCCCGGTGCGCCCCGCCCGGGCGCGCAATGTCGCGACGTGGGCCTTGGGGACCCCCCCGGGCCACCTCTTCTTGGGGTTCGACACCGCAGCACAGTCCCGGACCTCCTGGCCAGGCCCACCGGAGCTCTGGTTCTTCCGGAACCCACTCGCTCAGCGCTGCCTGCACTGGCTTACCGCCACACAGATTTCCAGTCCCCAGAAGTATACTGCCGGTGTCGCCGACGCAGCGTGATCTCGTTTGCTGCCACTGTCTGTTAATTCTACATGTCAGCCCGGGGCCGCGTGCATCTGGCAGCGCCACGCCAGAGACCCCCACGCCGCCGACAAAGGGTGGCTTGGTTCTTCCTCGGCCACCGGGCTGGCAGATTATTATTGCCGCAGGTCTCAGATGGGTGGATCAAGCGGATTTCCCTTGATTGTTCCGGGATTAGACAGGATAATTATCATATAAATGGGCTCGGCCAGCAGAGCCCTCTCAGTGAGCGGTCATCTTGCTGCTCGGCATAGCCACGCCCCCTTCATTTCTAATGCATTTGGCCCGCACCTCGAAACATTGACTTGACGGCTGGCCCCCCCTGGGGAAATAATTCTGCATCGTGAAATTCGTTTTACCTGTGCCGCTCCTAAGGGTCAGGTGCGGCTGGAGAGGGAGGGGCCCGCGGGCCCGACCTGCGTCATCCCCCTTCGACCGGGCCTACATCGGGGACTGAGCCCGTGGCTGGGAGGCACGTTGACATTTGCAGCAGCTGCGCACCGTCCCTCTGCTTGCAAAACACCCCTCTGAACGAGATGACCCCATACCATCCACCACCACCAGGGAACGTTTCCTATGCTGCCACCAGCTCCTGGTGGAGGCAAGGAGGCTTTAACGACGGCCTACCACTTTCCAGGTAGCGGCATCACTATTTGACCCTGAGGCACCCAGGGTCCTCCTACCACTAGGATCCTGCTCAAATGCCCAACACGCACTACTGCTGCTGGGAATGGGGTAAAATCTGCTGACTTTGGAACTGTCCCTTCCACCTCTCCTCTCACCACTCTTGTCCTGGGGGAGAGCTGGAGGATGAGGTGGATGGCGCTTCCCAGCATCACCGTGACCGGTGCTCTCGATGGAACTATGACACTGCCCCCTGGGCGGAAACCATAACTGTCTGTACCTACAGCGGTGCCCAAGCAACCTTGGCCGAAGCCCGGTAGAGCTGTACTATGCAGCTATAGAGGAGTTTGGCTCTGGTTCACCCCTCGGCCGTCACCTACCCAGCCGGACATCGGACATTGTTTTCCTCGCCTCCCCGTTGTGTTTCCTACCTGCATTCCCTACCCCTGTTTACCATTCCCCCTCTACCTTTCACTCCCCATAAGACGTGTGTACGCGCTAATAACTCACATTATTGTGTAATGTCATGTTTTTCTCCTATGTCTATATTTGGCTATGTAATTATGTAACCTGTAACTCGCTGATCCTCATGTAAAGCGCTCTGATACCTCCGGGTCTAGCCAGCGCTATATAAAACTTTGCAAATAAATAAATAAATAAATAATGTAATTTTTATAAAGGATTAAAAAGTTATGTACATACCAGTGAATTCAGTTTTTAGATTATATTGCTGTTTTAGCTCTTTGTGGATAGTTGTGACAAAGTTAGAATTTGTAAAAACTAAGCACAAGAATGGTACACAACTCTCATACAAAGCAACCATGAAATGGCAACCTCTTAAACTTTGCACTCTGTGATCATGAGAAAGGCAGCAAATGAAATCATGTCTTTCATTTTAGACTTCACTATCTCCACTTGTGAATGGTTAGTATCTGTTAACCCTTTCCCTCCCTTTTAAAAAGAGTTCAAACCTATAGCTAGCTTCATTAAAAAAAAAAAAAGAAAATGTAAATACTACGCAACAGGTTATTATACAGTCCTGAGTTGGAAATTAAAGCTTGCCATACTTAAATTGTGTCATCACTCCTCAACTTTAAAAAAAAATGTTCTGTCTCCTTAACACCCCCATACACTCTTAGCTCCGTGAACCTAACAACCCAGTGGGACCAGTAGGTCACAAGTTCACAGCACAATCTAGAAGGAACACGCCACTTCCAAATAAGATACAGCAGGTTTGGTTTATTCCACAGATTCAAAAGCATATACATGCCTGTATTAAATTTCTTTTTTTAAACAAAGGCCAATAATACGACTTTTTCCAAGGCATACAAACACACTACCTAATTTTATTCACTTGCATGCTGACAGCATCCAATGAAATATATATATATTTTTTAAAACACCTCCATTTTAACTGCTTTTCCTTTGGTAAACTCATTCAGCTCCAGCCTTCTCCTGACTACTATTGATCCTTCACTTCACAATCCTTAGGGTATGTATTGTGGGCCGCAGCTTTATCTATTGGGCTAAAGAGGCTGCAAAAAGAAAGGTATTGACAGGGACTTGGGTTTGCCAAATGTGCAGATTACTTAGTTTGGCCAGAGAGGGCTAAAGTTTCATCAGTTGCTGGCTTTGGTTAAATCCATTGTGGAATCCCAAGCTCCTCAACTCAGATTGTGCACTGTGGTGGCAATGACCTAGGCACATTGACTGGGGTAGGACTGGAAATCCAAAGAAAGAAACCATTGCAAAACTGATGTTGCTTTTCCCTCACACTGTCTTGGTGTACTCTAATATATGCCAAAGACAGAAATGGAAGTGGTCAAATCAGTTCTGTCCACAGATTGACAAAGTCAGGAAACATGTTAATAAAACTGTTTCTGCATTCCTCAGAGATCAGCACATGGGCTGTTTCTATAACAACAATCTGCGTTTTGACATGCATGTAATTTATAGAAATGATGGAGTGCACTTCACAGATGAAGGCATAAAGCTATTTCTAAGTAACCTAAAACTCTGCATCCGGTCTTATGTATAGCAACCGTATACACAAAAACAATGCATTTTCGATAAAGTCTAAAACACATATATCCACACATATTACAGTATTTTACACACTAGGGGTTTCTTACAGTATTCTCAAATGTCATTTTTTTGTAGAGAGTTTCTATAACAATCAACCTTAAAACCTATTCTATCTTTTTTGCGGTATTACTGTACACTTCAAACTCATGTTTTTCTAGTGCAGTGGTTCCCAAACTTTTGACTCCTGAGGACCCCCACTGAATCACTACTGGAAGCCTGGGACCCCCAAGCAATTTGTACAATTTAAATTTCAAAAAATTAAAACAGTAATTCGCAAAAAATACACAAACAAGTACACACCAAATAAATACTTGCATTACTAAAACTTTTATTATTTTATATTGAAAAATATGCAAAAATCAAAACATTTTAATGGGAAGGATGGTGCTGCATCTCGGCGACTAACTTTTCAATGTTTGGTTTTATTTCGGAAAGTTGAATCCTTAGGTCAGATTCAACATTCTGCAAGCGATTTCTGTACTTATTTTTAAGGTACATAAGATTTGAGAAAGCCTTCTCACATAAGTATGTGGTGGGGAAAGGAAATAAAACCTTAAGTGCCTTGTACGATAATTCAGGATAATCTGTTCGTACACGCTTGCTTTTAGCAAATCCACAGCAAGCGCAGCAACGGGTTTGAATCCTTTCAATTGAGCAGAAAGGACAAGCAGGTTTGCACGCAGACATGAAAAGAAGGAAAGGCCTCTGTTTTTACTGTGCATTTCTTTAAAAGTGTCCTGCTCAATTGAAATGTAAAGAAAGAAAGTGTCACATTTTCTTTGAAGTCTTGCTGTGGTTCGGGCAGACTCTAAACACAAAGACAAAACATGCCTCTTTCTCAGGTGCTTCTATGCCTCCTACTATGCTTTTCTTATTTATACCAACCCTTCTGTCTGATTTCTGGACACTGGTATGTCAGTGTCAAAGTGCTCTGTGTTGTGCTGCTGGGGGAGAGGGGGTTGAGCTGCAGCCTGGTGCTCAAAAGGCACACAGGGACACATTGTAAAGGCACATTCTTTCAGAAGGCATTTGAGCTCTCCCGGCAGAGTCCACATGAGTGTGTGCACCAGAGGCGCAACTACAGCCAAATTTCGGGGGGTCTAAGAAAAAATTTCGGGGGGGGGGCTAATTCTTCCAACCATAGGCAGAGTGGAGATGCAGGGGCTCTAAGAAGGGGTGAAAAACAACAAAGCCTCATTAACAAGCAAGTGGTCTTTTAAAGAAGCCCTTTGATCCCAATGGGGGTTGCGCGCCTGGTGTGCACTGCAGAAGGTATGGCCCGAGCCCAGCGCCAGGAACTCACACTGTTGCAGTTTAAAGTAGGTAAGTGCTTGTGATAATCTATGAATGCTTGAAGTGTCACTCATAGTATTTGAATGTCACTCAAAATTACACTGAAATTCGGCCGCGCTTGTTCGTCATTATCTTCTTCTGTTCACCCTTCGTCCCTTTCTGTCCTAGTTTCCCTTCTCCCCAGACACTACTCGCCCACCTTTCCGTCTCTTGACAAAGTCGACCTTCTTTCATAATACCTACTTACCTCTCACTTTTCTCTCCACCACCCCCTTTCTTGCAGTCTTTCATGCCTTCTAGGTCTCGGGTTTACAAAGATTTTGGTTGTAGTAATACTTTGTTGGACGGTTGCGCCATTCACAAGTCAGTGTGCCAGCCCACTTTAGCTAATCTCACTCTGTAATTAGCACATAGTACTTATTTCCAGGGACTGTAATAAATGTGTATTTATTGACATAAAAGCTTCCAACCAAAGATTTTTTTTTTATATCGACTTGTCCCCCGGTAGCCCCTTAACAAAATTTTACAGAGAACAAAATAAGCATTGACAAAGTCTGTCGCTTGTCTTTGAAGTAACCAGATTCCCATCAGGCCGATTAGGAGGCTGGAATACCTCGGTACAGAGAGCTGGATGATTGAATGATAACGTGACCTGCTAGGCCACGCTGCAGCTGCCATTACTAAACCTGAAGACATCAGTACGTTATCAAAAGTGCATTAATCTCATCTAACGTAGCGTAACTTGATAATGTGCTGCATGACTAACCCTGCCTTATAAGCGAGCGTGCGTTTTTACTGTAAATGTGTACACACACAAATTAAACACTTACATGAAGTTCCAGACGGAGAAGAGTCCTCCTGCCCGTTCGAGGTGCTCCAGCCTCCAATGCTCTTCAATCTCGACACACGAGGCTGCACAGCTGTACCCTGCTTTTAGGGCAAATGGGGACATATGGTAGCAAAATGCCCAGGCCACAAACAGAAGAGGAAACGCACGCACTGCAGTGCGAGCGTGACGTTTGGTGACGTGCAGAAGCGAATAGTTAAATAAGGCCAATCACCCTTCAGCTTGCACCTAAAGCTGAATGGTGACTGGCCAGTGTGGTGTTGCTGCAATTGTATTGTAGTCTTGCCGCCCTGGCGCCAACAACATTCACACCTCTTATGTGCTGTGAGGGCGCATGGGCGTTTCGTTTTTTACAACGACGGTAGACACTCAAGTCCTGCGGACCCCCTGGGAATGTGTCACGGACCCCTGGGGGTCCGCAGACCATAGTTTGGGAAATGCTGTTCTAGTGTATTTCTAGATCAACCATCTCTAAAACCTATTTTCTGCTTTCACAGTGAGGCCAGAGATCGCAATGATGTTGGTCATCATGATCCCCGCGGTTGCTTTGTGAAAGAGGAAAGAAAAAGCAGGAATTCAATAGCCACCACCACATTCAAAAATTATAAATATATAATTAATTCTAACCACCACAGTAGATAACTCACTATATAAATAACTATAAAAACATTTATCAAAATCTCAATATCTCTAAAACAATGTGGATTAATGATTCGCTAATATATATTTTTTTATATTACCGCCAATGGCGGTCGCAGCACTGTCATGAACATTGCATGCGATTAAAAAAAATTATTTTGGACACATAACTTGTGTCACTAACACCCCCATTCCTCAAACATGGGGTCAGAGTACCTCTACTCTTACACCTTATGTTAGCTTTTTGAGAAATTTTCAGCCACGGGAACCGTTCCCAAACAATAAAATGGCAGCTACAACTTTCTGTTTAGGTTGCGTCCAGCCAATCAGAGCATTCCCGGTGGCGCGTGCATTCATTATAGTTTTTGGCTTAAATTTCTCAAAAACTACTGAACAGATTTACACCAAATAGGCAAAAGGCACTTCCTTGAACTAACATCTACCTCCCTTCCAAAATTTGGTGTAAGTCCGGTCAGCGGGTCGGGCTGTAGGTGTGGCTAAAGGTTCCTATCGGAATTGACATCACAAAGCACCCTTATTTCGCACTCCAAATTCTCGATCCCCACTGCGCGGATCACCCCCAAACATTCCATGACAACCTACCTTGACACTTTTTGGGGAAAATTTCATGAAGTTTGGTCTAACAATGCCAAAGTTATAGACAAGTCAAAAAATGCTTTTCCTATGGAAACATGGTCTTAACTATAACTACCTACTGGCAACCGCCAATAGGTACTATATATATATATATATATATAAATGCGTAAATATTTCAAAAATCTAAAAACAATCAATTTACATAAATGCTATTGAATAGTTATCCATTGATAAATAATTGTTTTTTCAATTATTAATTAACTTCCCACCCTGTACCCCTACAAACCTAGCAACGGGCACCTAAAATATAACTAAAATAAATAAGTATTCCCCAATTTATATATATTTAAAATAATTTAAATAATGAATTAATCATTAATGATTACGTGTCTATTATTAGTCCCATCAGCCCCCTACTAACCTAGCAGCCTGCAACTAAAATATAATTAACATAAATAAGTATTCCTTAATTTACATATGTTAAATTCAATGAAAAACTCAATTTGCAAATATTAATAGTTCATTTTTACTTAATTAACTGCCCATACTCCTAAAAACCTAGCATCCTGCAAATAAAATATAAGTATAATAAATCCATATTGTACATAATTTAAAATCAAATAAATAATGAATCAGCAATTAATAATATTTCTTAATTAACTTGTCACTCTATACACCTATAAACCTAGCATCCCGCAACTAAAATATAAATGAAATAAATCAGTATTCCTTATTTTACATAATTAAAAATAGTTACAATTTCCTTCTAGTCATCCACTATAAATTAGTCAACTTCTGCTGACTCGGACAGCTTCAAACTATTGTTGACTGCCAATAGAGACTGACGATTTGTGCTGTGGCTTCGAGAAAATGAGTAAGAACTTGCCAACACCTTAAGCCATTTTCAAGTGTTTGTTTTAATAACTCCACACCAATAAGTCCAGTTTGGTTTACTTGCACAACATAATGAGTGCGTCTGTTAACAACGTATTTGTAAAGCAGATATAACTGCTCTCTACAGCGAATGCAGCGTTATGTGCACGCCTCCATAACAATATGAATGTGATTTGAATAACATGTTTTTAAAAATACCGGCATGGCCTTTCTCTTTAAAACATTTACAGTGTAAAGTGCCTGACAGTGCTAATATAGTACCCGGTTACATTACTTTTCTCAAGCTGCTCGATAACTATGAAGACGACATATATATACAATATTAATTTGTGATCTTTTTTGCTTTTAGCTTGGGCCACTATACACACAGTGATTCCTCACTGGGTAAGCCTCTTTAAACATAGCAAGTGCATCTGCAGCAGCGATTTTGCAAAATATAGTTACGTGGTTAAGCTGGTTTCCATTCAAGTTTCAAGTGTTCTACTATAGGCAGCATCACTTTTGGAATCCATTCTGCTATCTTACTTACTATAGGTCATTCTACATCTATGAGTTGGCTACGGGTTGCGCCATTAAATATGGCTGTTGTGATGGTTTATGACTCCTGTGCAGTAACATTGAACATCATTGTGACATTAAATAGGCACTAAGGGCCTCATTTACAATATTTTGACACACAGCAGCACAGCAAGTATACCTGCTGCGCTGCCTTGCATCAAAAGAAAAGGGCAGGAATGCCCAGTACCTACAAGATACATTTTATTCCCGTCCTTTTCCCCTGCGCTGGTACACAATGGGCTGCCATGCGCCAACGCAAGCACCCTTGTGCCATGGTGCAAGGGTGTCTGCGTTTTAGGGGTGATTGTTTTTGTGGAGGAAGGGACACTTTCCTGCACAAAAATGAGAGATGTTTCCTCTTCTGCAGCACACATAGAAAAAGCAAAGACGAGGACAAATAAAGGTATTTATTCTCGTTGCACCTCCCTTTCACCTCCCCTGGAGAGGCGTAGGAATCTGATGCAATCCTAGGTTTTCGAAACCTTGTAAATCTGGAAATGCATCAGGTTCTATGGATGTTGCATGGGAATGCCCACACCAACACACATGGAACGCTCCTTTCACACAGATTAATGCATGAAAGAGGGCCATATTTACAAGGCCATGAAAAGCCACGCAGGGTGGCTTTATGTGGCCTTGTAAATATGGGCAGGCACACTGCTTTTTTAAAAATAAGTCCCTAAGATGCCTTCCTTTTTACCTTAGGGTAATTTTGGAGAACTGAATCTATCTCATAAATAGATGGAGGACCACATAATGATTACATGGTGTAAGTACTACGCCCTCTACTTACTATAACATTATCTGAATTTTCCTTATAATTTTCTTTTTTTGGTCAATTTGTAGATCCTTACTTTGCTCTGATCCCTTGACAAATGGAAATTGATAAAGTGGAGTCACCATTTAACTGAACAACCAGTAACCCAATAACACTTTGTCTCTATAATTAGACTAATATACATAATTAGGTGAAGGCCTTTAACATTATCCTTCTGCCTTTTAAAAATGTCTTCAACAAATTCTATATCCTTCACTGTCACCTTGACATATTATTTTCTCTGATGTTACTAACCTATGAATGGGTGATGGTGTTCTATCCACTCAACTCTTGGAGAAGATTTTTCTTACTCCACTACAGGTGTATGCTTGAGAATATTGTTTTTATTAGTTACCGTTCTTTCTTTAAATGTTTGTAGCAGTTCTTGAATCTTCATACAAACTTATAGTCCTGAAAATGGTCCCACAGATACATAACAGCCGAGCCCAAAACGTAGCTGCCTAACCCCATTGTCTTTTAAGTCAATTTTAAATTTATGTTCAGAGTCTAGTTCTTCTGTGAGAGGCAGACTTATATGTTATATATTTGAAAGTGGGCTTTATATGCAGCGATGAATACCATATTAATGCAGGAAGGCATTGCAGTGTTTATTGTCAATGTGTGGAGATTGTTTTGTGCACCCCATTTTCTATGAGTAGGCCTCACAGTAGTGAAAAATTAATTTGGGTTTTTGTCACTACCAGGACATGCACAACTTAAAAGTACATGTCTTACTTTTTAGTTACACACCATTCTGCCCATGTGTGGGTGGCACAATCAGTGCTGCAGGCCCACTGGTAGTGTTTAATTTATAGGCCCAGGGTATCTGGTACACCACTTTACAAGGAACTTCCAAGTAAATTAAATATGTCAATTGTGTATACACCAGATTTTGCATATTTTAGGGGAGAAGCACATGCACTTCATCAATGGTCAGTAGTGGTAAACTGCTCAGAGTCCTAAACCCAACAAACAAAATCAGCAAAAAGAGGAGGTAAGCAGGCAAAATAGTTGGGGGAAGACCACCCTAAGGATGACAGGTCTAACACCCATTTTCCGGATGCACCACTAACAGTCAGCACATCAGCAAGTCATGAACCACAGAAAAAAACTCAATATCTCTTACACCATGGACCTAACACAACATAGTGAATGGAGGTAATAAAGGTCATGTCTACTGGTAGAAAAACATTTCAGAATGGTATCACCTTTCAATGGATTTCAACAATATGTGCAAAGATTCACCGTTAATACTGCACTGAATATTTCAGTTATTAATATTATACAACGTATGAGATTTTATCTACTTTTATATGTGTGCGAAAAGGCCACAGTACCTAAAACAAAAGTTCCTATTTCCAGGAACAATAAAACAAAAGACCCAACCTCCAGCTGTGTTTAAAGCAAGGAAGTCCTCTCCCACAGTCATAATTCCACTTACTGGGAGACATCGGGTGATCACATGAAACACAGTTGTGGGGGCTCACTGTCACTCCTGGTGGCCCCCTGCAGCAGAACTTTCCTGCTTGCATCCCTTGCTCCTCGGATACCACAAATCTTCAATATGAACATTTTTACAGGATCTTACTAGTGTCTTGTAGTTCCTACTCATCAGTAGGATCTGCACATTGTTTGGACAACATAAACTAAGGGCTTGGTGTCAAGTCTGATTCTGGACACCCCTGCAGGATATGTTGGCCTATAGACTAGCTAGCTCACAGGGCCACCTTAAGCCCCGCAACCTTACCAGGGAGCAAATGGACACTGGCAACCACTGAACTGGACAGCCCTGATCACTAAGGGATCATGGAAAGAGTACAGAATCTTTCGCTCAGTCACTCGTGCTTACTTTCTCTAAGAGAAATATACAGAATACACAGTGGGACGTTTTCAATATGTTTATTGAACCAATGTTATTCTTGTATAAAATACATGTGCTGCAATGATTAGGAGACAGAAGCAAATAAAGGAGATTTCAGGCACCAAAAGATTGAACTCTAGATAAATTTCTACCATGGTGCTGAAGCAATGAATATATGCAGGCATCTATGCACAATATGGTAATCTAACGTACTCCTATGATGCCGACCCTACTCTGAGTGTACCTAGAGTGTGCATGGGTTTAGAGCCAAGAATCCCCCCAAGGGATGATCCAACCTCATTACCTTGTAGGAGAGAGTGAAGGACCCAGTCTTGGTCTCAAGTTGGACACCCCTCACGGAATGTCAGAACGGTGTGTGCTGATTTCTCAGCATGCAGAAGCCTTCTATGTCAGCAGAGGTGCCTCCTCTACCAATCAGTCGGGATACCTGTTATTTATAATAAAAAGCAGCCTTTGCGATGTGTGCATAAGATTAGCGATGCAATGGATATGTAGATAGCGCTGTCGCCCGTGGATGAAGATAAGGCTTTTGTACCTAGTGCGTAGAGAGGCCTAGTACATGATGTTCAAGGCATCATAATAATGTTGTGTTAAGCTGGAGGTGTATACAAAGTAGTTCCAGAGAAACTAATCCAACATTGTCGTGCATGCACATGTGTGCAAAAGTTCAACGCTGAAATGGTATTTTCTAGTACAATGTAAGATATGGGCTGCTTCGCTGCATGGGCCTAACTCAGGAATATAACACTAGGGCTACATCTTATTCCTTCCTTTTAAAAAAAATGGCACTCCTTGTTGTGTGTTCCCAACATTTGGTCTGTGTGACCAGTCCCAAGTGGAGCACCTGTAGCCTTCACATTGTAGGTCACAGGGAACTTCTCAGCCATCTCAGTCTGTACTGGTACCCATGCCTTGCACATCATTTGAGCTAGTGCTGGGAACTCAAATCCGGACATGTATGTGCAAGGATTGTTTTGCAGTGGGGGCACCATTATCCCCTAATATTAGATGGGGGAATCAGGGGATCACACCACAATACTCACAGGAAACTGGCCCTTCCCATGAGCCTTAATTAAGGGACTGTGGCACACTCTGTGATTCCCTGGGGTTCTGGCCATCCCTAGGGATAGAACATTTCCCCATGGCACTAGTCATTCCTGTGGGCCAAAAAGGGAAACAACAAGTGGGAGTGCCATGGTCTTCCTCTTTAGAAGGGCCCTGGAGGGACAAACATGGCCACAGACTCCCCGGGGTTAATTTGAGGAGACCATTCAATGAGATGAAGTCTATTTTTAGACCGACATTCTAGGGGACATACCAGGCAGGCACCAGCACAAAGGGACTGAACAAATGCATATCTCTCCAACCCCCTTTGGGTGTTTTTAAATTGAGTTTTTGCCTTTTGCTTCAGGTGGCACACTCCACCCACCAGGTGTGTTGATTTCTATCCTGCTCCTCTCTAAATTTGTACAACCTTTTTGCAGCTGATTTTTCAACTGCTCTCCCTCCAATGAGGGATACCTCAAGGCTTGCTCTTCCGCCTTTTAGGTTCTCATGGCTACTTTTCAAACCTCTGCTGCAGATCCATTGCCTAGCTGTATCTTTTCAGCACAGGAATCTTGTAAAGAGCTCAGGAATTGTGCTTTTGTTTGTGTTCCTGGTGATTTCCTTGTCTCTGGATCTTCCTCACCAGCACTCGGTGGTCCTCAAGGCAGGTTACACCCTCTGCCTGTACTCCCAGGGCCACACGGCCTTCTAGCCAGATGCAGGGCACCTATGTACCCAGTAGGATTCAGGGGATGCCCCTTTGGGGTAGCCCCCACAACAACAGTGCACAGAAGCTCCAGGGAAACTCTTTCCTGCAGGATCCTCAGCATTTCCACTCGAGATATTTAAGGGCATGGGCAATGTGGCCAATGGCCCAGGGCCCCCACCTTCCAAATAGCCCCCAAGGGAGTGAATATTCTGTGCATTTGACCTCTGTCTACTGTTTATGCCATTATCCATACAACTCTCCCTCTCTCTGCCTGCCTACACCTCTTATTCTGTCTCTGATTACCCAGTGTCATTTAAAGCTTTTTGTAGTCACAGGCAAGAAATATTTACATTTTTGTGTGATCCAGTTACTGAAACTTTTACATATAATTTAGTATAGATTTCGATTACACAGGTTTGAATTAGCAGGAGGTGAGTAATACATTTTGATGGTGTTCTGAACTGAGGCCCCCAACATATGTCTTTCCCGAAGCCCCATAAATCCTTAAGCCGCCACTGTGTCCACCCTTTACTGTCCCCACAGAGAGAGTGAGAAAGTAAGTGCCACTGGCTAAGGAGACACAGCGGTATATTTACAAGAGCTGCAGCAAAGCAGTGTTCATGCTGATTAGCGGCAATTTTTTTACTGCTGCCGATCACCAAATCCTAACGCTATGTTTGCAACGTTGTTACAATACGTCACTACATGGTGTAAGGATCAGCTAGCGACCAGGAAAAATGTTGCTAACACTAGCTTCAAGGTGAC
Source organism: Calotriton arnoldi (assembly GCA_963921515.1). NCBI lineage: Eukaryota > Metazoa > Chordata > Amphibia > Caudata > Salamandridae > Calotriton > Calotriton arnoldi. The sequence goes on along the minus strand of CAWUFW010003005.1, from coordinate 188,043 downwards.
AGAAAAATACACACTAACGTGAGAAAAGTGACGGCCGCCCAATTAGCAGCAAAAAAATTCATGCTAGTCAGCCCAACGTCACTTTTCAGTGTCTAGCGGCAAAAAGAACTTACAAATACGCCTCAAAGGAAAAATAAAAAATCAAAACACCAGAATGCAGAATGGAGCAGCCAGGACCAAGTTCATCACAGGTCAACAACCCTCTCACCCTCCCCCCAACAGCCAGGATGACCAGCCAGAGTCTCAGGGGAAGAGGAAATGCAGATTCATGGCCTCATTTATGAAAAGTGGCGCATCACTAGGGAAAAACAGTGATGCGTGACTTTTCATGGCGTCATCCTTCAAAACATCATGGATGCACCGTATTTACAATAATACGGAGCAGCCCTGTGTTTCCCCCTGTCCTGGCGCTAATTTCCGCTGCCTAGCACCAATGCAGGCACCTGTGACCCATAGTGCAAGGGTGCCTGCATTGTGGGGAATGATTGTTTATGTGCAGGAAGGTGCCCCTTCCTGGTCTACAGGTCCCCCAGCTTCTGCCCACCCTTCACCGAAGCCATTGTAGACCTCATCGACCCCCAGGGTCTTACATCCACCAATTACATCCTACTCAGAGACCTCAATTTTCACCTGGACAACCCCAATGACCAGAACACCACATCCCTACTGAAGAACCTCGACAAAATCGGACTCAAGCAGCTAGTCAGTGCACCGACCCACACAGCCGGACACACGCTCAACCCCGTTTTCTCCACCAGAGGGAACTTCACCTATAGCCACACCACAGAACTCTTCTAGACTGACCACCACTGCGTATATCTTGCTTTCACCATGCCCACCGCACACCACCACCCTCATCACCACCCCATCGGTGCTGGAACAAGGCCACTGAAGAACGTCTTGTTGGCTTCATCAGCACGACCACCATCAGACGCCAACACAACAGCGCGCAACCTTCACCAATGGATCCCAAATGCGCCGACACTCTGCCACCCTTCAAGAAGACACCAGGCAAGCAACACTCCAAGAAAGCCAGCTGGTACACTCCCACCCTCCACAAGTCCAGACACAACTGCAGATGACTCGAGAAGAGATGGAGGAACAATAAAACTCCAGAAACCCACGCAACCTTCAAATCCGCCATCAATGCACACCACCTTCTCCTCAAAACCACAAAGAAAACAGCATTCCAAGACAGAATCAATGCCAACCCACACAACAGGAAAGAACACTTTGCCATCATCAAGGAGTTCGCCAGGCCCAACAGCGAGACCACAGACATCCCACCTTCTCAAGACATCTGCAACAAACTCACCATCACAAGAACAGGCATATCTGCGACAGCTTTGACACCCAAGACCCTGCCACTAGGCCCGCCACCACCGCACACAACCACGCCACACCCCAACAGATCGTGCTCAACTGGACTCTGCTCACACAGATGACAAAATCAAGACTATAAAGAACATCCACTCAGGATCCCCATCAGATCCCTGCCCGTACCCCATCTTCCATAGAGCAGCTGCCTCCATCTCTCCCCAGCTTCGCCACACCATCAACTGCTCCATCAAAACCACCACCTTCCCCGATGACTAGAAACTCACTGAGATCAACCCCCTGCTGAAGAAACCGTCTGCTGACCCGACAGACCTCAAGAACTTCAGACCCATCTCCCTCCTTCCCTTCTCAGTCAAGGTCATCAAGAAGGCTATCAGCTCCCAACTCTCCGAGTTCATCGAAGAGAACCATGTCCTAGACACCTCCCAATCAGGCTTCCAAAGCAACCACAGCACTGAGACCGCACTCCTCACTGCCACTGATGACATCAAACCCTCCTAAACCGGGGCAAAACCACAGCCCTTATCCCACTGGAACTCCCGGCACCTTCGACACCGTCTCTCACCACACCCTAATCATGAGACTACATGATGCTGGCATCTGCGACAAGGCACTGGACTGGATCCACTCCTTCCTGACCGGTGGAACACAGCGAGTCAGACTACCCCCGTTCCTGTCAGAGCCTACAAAGATCAGCTGGGGAGTGCCCAAGGGTCCCTCCCTGAGCCCAACCCTCTTCAATATCTACATGGACCCCCTCGCAGCCATCGTCAGAAGCCACAGACTCAACTTTGTCTCCTACGCAGATGACACCCAGCTGACCATCTCCCTCACCAACAAACCCACAGCTGTCAGAATCAACTTTCACAACGGAATGGAGGCTGTTGCTACCTGGATAAAAGACAGCTGCCTCAAGCTCAACTTGGACAAGACTGAAGTACTCATCCTGGGATCCACCGCTTCAGCCTGGGATGACTCCTGGTGGCCTGCCGCACTTGGAAAAAATCCCACCCCTATGGACCACGCACGCAACCTCAGCATCATACTGGACTCCACGCTCACAATGAACCACCAAATCAATGCAGTATCCTCATCCTGTTTCCACACACTCTGCCTTCTTCAGAAGAAATTCAGATGGCTCCCCACAGAATCCAGAAAGACGGTCACCCATGCACTCATACCCAGTATAAAGTCCAAAAAGCTGCAGCCAGACTGGCCCTCGAAATCCCCCACCACAACAACAGGACACAAAACTTCCGACAACTCCACTGGCTAACATTCAACAAGAGAATCATCTTCAAGGTCCTCACACACACCTACAAGGCTCTCCATGATGCAGGACCAGTATATCTGACCCACTGCCTTGCTATCCACACACCCGCCAGACAACTCTGCTCCACCCAACTCATCCTGGCATCAGTGCCACAGAGCCACAAGACCAGAACAAGAGGAAGATCCTTCTCCTACCTCACCGCCAAGTCCTGGAACACCCTGACCATCCACCTCAAGCAATCTGCGTTGTTGACCCGATTCAGGAAGGACGTCAAGACCTGGCTCTTCGACTGAAACCTCCACACCCAGACGGAGCAGCAGCCAACCCCTCTCGGAGACTTTAGACCATTATGGATGAGTAGCAAAATCAATCAGCCCGCAACGCAGGCACCAGCATTGGCGCATGGCAGCCCAATGTGCACCAGCGCTGGGGAAAAGATCTGGAATGCACCATATCTTATAGATACAGTGCATTCCTGTCCTTTTCATTTGATGCAGGGCAGCGCAACAAGATTCCTTGCGGTGCTGCCCTGTGCCAAAACCTCACAAATGAGGCCCCTATAATACAAGTGTGTTAGCATCATTTTTAAGACCAGGTAATTCCTAGCAGTAAGAAACTGCCGCTAATGTGACTAAGCGGCATTTTTTCATTTTAGCTAAGTATAAGGAAATCCTTGTAAATATCGTGTTGTGTGTTTTGCTGGAGGTTTTCGCGGGAACACCTACCTTGCATCTCTTGTTTGGTAAGTCACGCTAAACAAAGTGGCGCTGTGAAAAATTCATTTTAACACTGAAAAAATGCCCTAACTAGAGTGTGAGGCAACTTGTAAATTTGGCAATAAAAAAACAGCTGCCGTAACGTCAAAAAATTGACGCTACAGCAGCATTAACTCCTTGTAAATATGCCCCACAGTCCTACAAAGTGCAACTCAGTACAAATCCAGAAGGCCCACCAGTTGGGTTACATCCACGAGGCCTTCTCCAGCTATCTACCTATGATCTGGAAAAACAGCCTGTATCCATCAGGATTGCCCTAACCCTGCTCCCATTTAGGTTAATGATGAAGATGTACTTCTTTAAATAACACCCTATCATGATGTGGTAATACCCCATTTCAGCTACGAAATATCTGCTTACTTCCTGAAAGTAGGTATGATTATGACTTTAGAGGGTTGTAGTCGGGCCGTCTCTGTAACTATACTAATGGCCTAACCAGCGGTGGCACTGCTGTCAGAAAAAAGATGGTCTGCTCGACTTTAAATAGAGCAGGCATATGGTCAGTGTGGTAGACAAGATACTCCGCCTTATTTGTGATGGAGAACACTGTCCGCCAAACTCTGAGGGCCTTATATATGAGGCCTTGCAACACTTTTGCGCCGCCATTGTGTCACTTTTCGTGATGCACCAGCGGCGTAAGAAATGTGCCATGCTGCGCCCTATCTACAAAGTGACGCATCTAAACAGATGCGTCACTTTGTAAACCCCTGCGCCACATGATACCTGCGCCAAGTAGACTTTATGCAGGGTGGGCGTTGCCCCCGCAAAAGCCTCATAGAAGTGGCGCATTGAAATCTATAAGATTTCAGTGCGCCACTTCTAGGACACTACTGTGTCAATATCTTACGCCTGCCTCACAGCAGTGTCCATGTGAAAGGACACATTGCTGGAGTTGCGTCTGTTTTCAGACACACCCCAGCAATGCACCACTTTTGTGCCTACAGATACGTTAGAAATACTGACGTATCTGTAACTCCTTGCAACATGGAGCGCTGTACATTAAATATGGCGCATTCATTCCTGTCGCAAGGCAGGTGCAGTGAAGACTGTTGCATCGCATGTTTTCACGCAGCGATGCAACAGTTTTCCCAAATGAGGTCCTAAATCTGGCCCCATAGATTTGCTATTAACCCTGTACAGTACTCCGCTGCCTTTTGACTAGGCTTGTGCTATACAAATACCACATGCAGACATACATAGATCCAATTCCACATCAAGAATTAAATATCACTGCTTAACTTTTGCCCAATGCGAGGCTACACTCACCATCTGTCTATTGTGAACATTAAGTCTAGTAATTTCAGACTGAATATTTTTTATCTTTCTATATTTAGTGTCTTTATCTGCAAGTTAAATGCATATTTTCCTTCTGTTCTTTATTTAGCTTAATGTGGTCCTCGTATGCTTCCCACTTGTCTAGATTTTTCTTTAAATTTGTTTATCAAAACTCCACTTTGCTGCATCACTATGAGGCAACCATCCATGTTTCACCATAATTTTAATTGTTCCATCAAGTATTGATTTAATTGAAGTAATAATTCAATAATCTTATTATTTGGCATCAAAAAGAGAATTTTGCTATGCAAATATATTTATTTCATCTATCAGCCCATAATGAAAGCATTCAAGTTGAGCATTGAGTACCAAAGAGCCAATTAGAATTCTGGCACCATGTATGATGGAAATGTTTTTTCTAACACTTGACTGCAACGTGAACATCTGACAAATTATCACTGATGAGGCCTTATGTACTAAAAGACAGAACACAAAAATTGGTTGCAAATTGCACACCTACTTTTTGTGACCTTTTTCTGGTTTTGTAATGTGACCTATATAGTAGTACATGTCGCAAAATATAAAGTATAGGAAGAACTTGTGCACACACACACACACACACAGTAATACAGTGCAAATACCCCAAAAGTACTCTACACCAGCTTAGAAAAATAGCCAATATTTATCTGAGTAAAATAAGACCAAAACAACAAAACTCCAACGTACACAAGTCAAGATATGAAGTTTGCAGGATTAAATCAAAATGCACTGCTTAGAACTCAATTGCTCCAACTGTGGCTATCTGGTCGTGCTTGACCGAGGCAAATCCAAAAGTCCAGTCCGACCACAATGAAGAATGGGCCGGATACAGGAGTCAAGCAGACCCGATGACACTGCATTGGATGCATCGATGCTCGGGACAATGTGTCGAAATACGGACGTGATGCGTTGCTGTCGCAGGCGATGCGTTGGTTCCAAAATCAGGCAAAGGCATTGATGAGTCGATGTGAAGAGCACTGTGCGTCGGTTCCAAAGTGTCGATGTCGAACTGCTGGGCAGAAGTGTTGTTTAGAAGCCAGGCTGGGGATGCCTAAGAATCGGGGACGGAGCGATGTGTTACCCGAGACTCATACATCAGCGGTGATTCGACGATGCTGCATCAGCAAAGTCGGGGCTGCATTGTAAGTCAAGGTTATTGCGTTGCGTACTCAGCGAGCAGTGTCCATGGTTTCGGTGCAGGCAGCATCAATGTGTCAATTTTGCAGGGAATGCGCAGGTTCAGAATGAGGCTTCAGTGCTGATACATTGGCTTCTTGTGTTGCAGCACCAAACACTCACTTCCCAGGACCCAGGACTGGATTTGGCACCGAATGGCAGAGCAGGACTCACAGCAGAGGAGCCCTGGTGCTGGTAGTAAGATGCAAGTGAAGTCTTTGATATCCTTCAGACTTCAGTAACAGGAGACAAGCCCAAATATGCCCTGGGTGAACCTTTAGACATGCAGGATGTAGAGAGTAAAGTCCAGTTCTCTCACTTCCAGGGAAGAAGCAGCAGGCAGCAGGCCAACACAGCAAATCAAGTATCAAAGTGGCAGTCCCTCCTGTCAGTACAACAGCTCCTCTTCCTGGCAGAATGTCCTCAGTCCTGAAGTGTTCTGAGTATATGGTGTCAGAGGTCCAGTAATGATACACATGTTATCCTTTGAAGTAGGGAGACTTCAAAGAAAGTTCTTTGTAGTGCACAAGACCCTGCCCTTCTTGGCCCTGGCTCCAGACACACTACAGGGGTGTATGCAGCTCTTTGTTTGGGGACAGGCATCCTCCTATTTAGGTGCAAGTGTCAGCTTCTCCCTCTAACTCTAGCTCAGAAAGACCCATCAGCCTGGTGATGGGCCATCAGGATATACAGGGCATACCTTAGCTCCCTTAGTGGGTGACTGTCTAGAGGGAATGCACAAAGCCCAGCTGTCATCCAACCCAGACGTGCATTCTAGGATAGGTAATGTTCTACAGAGCAACATAATGACCTGCGCAATTTTACAATCAAAGTACGAATTATTTATTCAAACAAACAATCCAAAAAACAATTAACGAAGTGCAGTGGGTTAAAAATTGGGATGGAAATCACCAGACCTCAGGCATGTAAGTACAGTTGAAGTGACTTGGCAACAGTTACTTATTTACAGTAGTATTCTTGCACCAGCCCCGTGGGCAGGGGCCAAGTGCGGGTATCAACACTGATCCAGCATAAGGAATCGCAGGAGATGGTGAGCAATGAGAAACGTTTTCCTCAGCATACTGCTTTTGATTGGCAATAAGGACTCTGCCCTGCGGGTACTGAGGTCTGGAAAGCTGGTGATTTCCAACCCCTTTTTTAACCCACAGCACTTCATTAATTGTTTTTTTTGATTGTTCGTTTGAATAAATAATTTGTACTTTGATAGTAAAATTGCACAGATCATTATGTTGTTCTGTAGAACATTACCTATACTTATTGGATAGGGACCACTGTTGCTTACAATAAACTTTCTAAAAGTGGCATTTTCAGACCTGCAATTTAAAAACCAAATTCACTTCAAGATGTGTTTTTAAATTGTGAATCCACCAAACTTACTCTTCCTATTCTTTCCCAATTGGAAGTTGCACTCGTAAAGTGTTAAAAGGCAGCTTCAATGCTAATCTATGGAGGAGATAGGCCTTGCTGTAGTGAAAAATGAATTTAGCAAGTTTTTCACTACCTGGACATGTTAAACTCCAAAGTGCATGTCTTACCTTTTAAATACACTGCACCCTGCCCATGGGTCTACCTAAGGCATACCTTAGGGGTGACTTACATGTAATAAAAGAGAAGGTTTGGGCCAGGCAACTTGCCAGGTCGAAATAGCAGTTTAAAACTGCACAAACAGGTTCTGCAGTGACAGGTCTGAGACAAGTCTGAAGTGCTACTCATGTGGGTGGCACAAACAGGGCTGCAAGCCCACTAGTAGCATTTGATTTACAGGCCCTGGGTACATGTAGGGCACCATACATGGGACTTGTTAGTATGTCAAATTTGCCAATGACAGAGAAACCAAATGACATTACATGTTAGACACAGAGCTCATGCATTTTAGCACTGGTCAGCAGTGAAAAGGTGCCCAGAGTTCTAAAACCAGCAAAAATTAAGTCAAAAACATAGGATGGAAGATAGCAAAATATTTGGGGTAACCCTGCAAAAAGGCCCATTTCCAACAGCACAATTGATGATCTCCCTGTAACTCTGCCTCCTACAACTACCTATTCCCTGATATAGGTAACACAACTGTAATGACGGCATCAGTGTGAAAGTTGCTAAGATTACCAGGATTTGAGCGGTAGCATTCAGGTGACCTGTGATGGTATAAACCACACTTTCTCATTCTCTAGTATTTATATACTAAAGCCTTAGTAATAATCAGTGGCAGCTCGCATAGGGCGTGCTGCGGGCGGTGGGCTGGGGCGTGGGAGGGGCAGGGTGGGGGGTAGTAAACTAGGACATGCGACGGAACGGAGGAATGTAATTATTACGTTCCTCCGTTCTGTCGTATGTCCGAGTTTACTACACCCCCACCCTGCCCCTCCCCCGCCCCGCCCTACCACACGGCAGCACGCCCTGTGCGAGCCGCCACTGGAAATAATGTTTCTGAAGCTTGCTTCAATTAATTGTGCAGTGTTTCAAAATGCACTCCCTCCAAGCTAATTTTAGTTAAGCAGTAAATTTGCTTCTGGGAATTTTTAGTGAGGTCCTAATGAGTGGAAACTCATTTAAATCGGTTTATGTCTATTTCGGACCAAAATTCACGGTATGTTTGTGATTTTAAAAAAAGCCAGGCACACTGTCAGAGGACAAAGCCACAGAGAAGGCTCAAGTATATAACCAATAAGATTTCTGACTATCTGTCTTGTTTTAATGATGACAAGATCCATGTTTGAAAACGATTCTCACTATTATGATACAAAACACAGTTGATTATTATGCACAGAAGACACAAACTAGGTGTTACATCCAATAAAAAGGATTAACTTATTTGGTTCAGGTTGTTGAAGTGAAAGTTCTTGACCTGTTAAAACAGTGCTAGGTTAAATGTCTGCATTCAGCCAACTAAGCTACTCTGCAGGCCCAACTGCCCTATTTGAACGTAGTCGTTGAGACTTAACAGGTAAATATACAGAGGAACAAAGGAAAAATCTCTGATGGGACTTCAGACTAGCATGATTATCTCAAGAGAAAATGTATTTTACTAAGAATTGTTCTCTGATTTAGAACATAAGATGTATTGCAAGATCATAGTCAATGTCTCAATTGTTCTCTTGTTAGGGCACACATAGACACACACATAGATTATTACATAGCCTCATAAAGCAAATCATGCACTAACTTCCAATCTCATTGGGAAGTAGAAGAAAAGCCCAATAAGAGATCTATTTTGCTCATCATATGGCAATCAACGGCCATGCTGGAGATTTACTCACTGTTTAATCCCGGCCCCCAGATACACCTCCGTTAAAAAATTGTTGTTCTTAGATTTTCATTTTTGATTTGTGCTTTTAGATCATTAGAGAAGTAATTTAGCTTGGGCAGACATTGCTGATCCGGGCGCAAGTTTTCTGGACACATTTTTAAAAATGGTGGCTGTGTTGCAGTGATGATGTAATATTTCAGGAAGCATGAGCACAATATACTTCATTTGGTGTGAAAACATAGGTTTTGGGGGTCAAGTAGTCGTATAGAGACAGAAAATAACTACCCAGAGCAAACCTTTTGCCATATTCTGAAATGGCAACTATAGTAGACAAAGTAGAAACATTAGAATGAAATAAGTAATAATGGTTTTTAATACTTTTATGCATACACCAAATAACGTTTATGACCAGAATATGAAAGAAAATATTGTTTAACACTCCTTTTTTAGACACATTTTCATAGTGCACTTTATTGATTTATTTTGGCAATTGTTCATGATACATTTGCAGAATATTGAATATTTGAGAAAGCAAAAGACACACACTTGATGGAAAGAATGCAGAACAAATCAAAACATTCACCCCCAGTCAAGAGATATGGGTTAAATCTATCATACTTTTGCTGACCATGCCACCCCAGTTTATACCTGGCAATATGCAAATCAGTCTTGAGCCTGTGACTCATTGGAACAGTCCAGCCCGAACTGCCAAGCCAGGTCCTCCCTGGATCCGAAACAAGCATCCAAGGACTGGTTTCAGGGTTTCACCCCTCATCAGCCAGGATAGCTTGAATCCAGTGGCACAGTGAGCCCAGGACCCAGGTCTGGGCGTACCCGGCGCACATAGGGCGAGAATGCAAAAGGCACACACTTGATGGACAGAATGCTGAACAAATCTAGTCATTCACCCCCAGTCAAGAGATCTGGATTGAATCCATCATTCTTTTGCTCACCATGCCACCCCAGTTTAGACCTGACAATATGCAAATCAGTCTTGACCCTGTGCCTCATTGGAACAGTCCAGCCCGAAATGCCACGCCACGTCCTTCCTGGATCAGAAACAAACATCCTAGGACTGGTTTCAGGGTTTCACCCCTCATCAGTCAGGATAGCCTGAATCCAGTAGCACAGTGAGCACGGGACCCACATCTGGGCATACCCAGCACAATAAGGGCGAGAAAGAAAATGTCACACCTGATGGACAGAATGCAGAACAAATCAAAACATTCACCCCCAGTCAAGAGATCTGGGTTAAATCCATGATTCTTTTGCTCACCATGCCACCACAGTTTAGACATGGCAATATGCAAATCAATCTTGACCCTGTGCCTCATGGGAAAAGTCCAGCCCGAACTGCCAAGCCAGGTCCTCCCTGGATCAGAAACAAGCATCCTAGGACCAGTTTCAGGGTTTCACCCCTCATCAGCCAGGATAGCCTGAATCCAGAGGTACAGTGAGCCCGGGACCCACGTCTGGGCACACCCAGATCACTTAGGGCGAGAACGCAAAAGACACACACTTGATGGACAGAATGCTAAACAAATCAAAACATTCACCCCCAGTCAAGAGATCTGGGTTAAATCCATCATTCTTTTGCTCACCATCTAACCCCAGTTTAGACCTGGCAATATGCAAATCAGTCTTGACCCTGTACCTCATGGGAACAGTCCTGTCCGAACTGCCAAGCCAGGTCCTCCCTGGATCGGAAACAAGCATTTCTGGACCAGTTTCAGGGTTTTACCCCTCATCAGCCAGGATAGCTTGAATCCAGTGGCACTGTGAGCCCGGGACCCAAGTCTGGGCACACCCAGATCACTTAGGGCGAGAAAGCAAAAGACACACACTTGATGGACAGAATGCAAAACAAATCAAAACATTCACCCCCAGTCAAGAGATCTGGGTTAAATCCATCATACTTTTGCTCACCATGCCACCCCAGTTTAGACGTGGCAATATGCAAATCAGTCTGTGACCCTGTGCCTCATGGGAACAGTCCAGCCCGAATGGGCAAGCCAGGTCCTCCCTGGATTGGAAACAAGCATCATAGGACTGGTTTCAGGGTTTCATCCCTCATCAGTCAGGATATCCTGAATCCAGTAGCAAAGTGAGCACGGGACCCACATCTGGGCATATCCGGCGCACTTAGGGCGAGAAAGCAAATGACACACACTTGATGGACAGAATGCAGAACAAATCAAAACATTCACCCAAGTCAAGAGATCTGGGTTAAATCCATCATTCTTTTGCTCACCATGCCACCACAGTTTAGACCTGGCAATATGCAAATCAGTCTTGACCCTGTGCCTCATGGGAACAGTCCAGCCCGAACTGGCAAGCAAGGTCCTCCCTGGATCAGATACAAGCATCCTAGGACCAGTTTCAGGGTTTCACCCCTCATCAGCCAGGATAGCTTGATTATAGTGGCACAGTGAGCCCGGGACCCACGTCTGGGCATACCCAGTGCACTTAGGGCGAGAAAGTAAAAGACACACACTTGCTGGACAGAATGCAGAACAAATCAAAACATTCACCCTCAGTCAAGAGATCTGGGTTAAATCCATCATTCTTTTGTTCACCATGCCACCCCAGTTTAGACCTGGCAATATGCAAATCAGTCTTGACCCTGTGCCTCATGGGAACAGTCCAGCCCGAAATGCCAGGCCAGGTCCTTCCTGGATCGGAAACAAACATCCAAGGACTGGTTTCAGGGTTTCACCCCTCATCAGTCAGGATGGCCTGAATCCAGTAGCACAGTGAGCACAGGACCCACATCTGGGCATACCCGGCACACTTAGGGCGAGAAAGGAAATGACACACACTTGATGGACAGAATGCAGAACAAATCAAAACATTCACCCCCAGTCAAGAGATCTGGGTTAAATCCAGGATTCTTTTGCTCACCATGCCACCCCAGTTTAGACCTGGCAATAGGCAAATCAGTCTTGAAACTGTGCCTCATGGGAACAGTCCAGGCCGAACTGCCAAACCAGGTCCTTCCTGGATTGGAAACAAGTATCCTAGGATCGGTTTCAGGGTTTCACCCCTCATCAGCCAGGATAGCTTGAATCCAGTGGCATAGTGAGCCCGGGACCCACTTCTGGAGATACCCGGCGCACTTAGGGCGAGAAAGCAAAAGACACACATTTGATGGACAGAATGCAGAACAAATCAAAACATTCAACTCCAGTCAAGAGATCTGGGTTAAATCCATCATTCTTTTGCTCACCATGCCACCCCAGTTTAGACCTGGCAATATGCAAATCGGTCTTGACCCTGTGCCTCATGGGAACAGTCCAGCCCGAACTGCCAAGCCAGGTCCTTCCTGGATCGGAAGCAAGCATCCTAGGACCATTTTCAGTGTTTCACCCCTCATCAGCCAGGATAGCTTTAATCCAGTGGCACAGTGAGCCCGGGACCCACGTCTGGGCATACCTGGCACACTTAGTGTGAGAAAGCAAAAAACACACACTTGATAGACAGAATGCAGAACAAATCAAAAAATTCACCCCCAGTCAAGTGATCTGGGTTAAATCCATCATTCTTTTGCTCACCATGCCACCCCAGTTTAGACCTGGCAATATGCAAATTAGTCTGTGACCCTGTGCCTCATGGGAATATCCAGCCCGAACTGCCATGCCAGCTCCTCCCCGGATCGGAAACAAGCATCCTAGGACTAGTTTCAGGGTTTCACCCCTGATCAGCCAGAATAGCTTGAATCCAGTGGCACAGTGAGCCTGGGACCCACGTCAGGGCATACCCGGCGCATTTAGGGCGAGAAAGCAAAAGACACACACTTGATGGACAGAATGCAGAACAAACCAAAACATTCACCCCCAGTCAAGAGATGTGGGTTCAATCTTCATTCTTTGGCTTACCATGCGACCCCAGTTTAGAACTGACAATATGCAAATAAGTTTTGACACTGTGCCTCATGGGAACAGTCCAGTCGGAACTGCCAAGCCAGGTCCTCCCTGTATTGGACACAAGCATCCTAGGACCGGTTTCAGGGTTTCACCTCTCCTCAGCCAGGATAACTTGAATCCAGTGGCACAGTGAGCCCGGGGCTAAAGTACGGGCATACCCGGCACACTTAGGGCGAGAAAGCAAAAGACACACACTTGATGGACAGAATGCAGAACAAACCAAAACATTCACCCCCAGTCAAGAGATGTGGGTTCAATCTTCATTCTTTGGCTCACCATGCGACCCCAGTTTAGAACTGACAATATGCAAATCAGTTTTGACACTGTGCCTCATGGGAACAGTCCAGTCGGAACTGCCAAGCCAGGTCCTCCCTGTATTGGACACAAGCATCCTAGGACCGGTTTCAGGGTTTCACCTCTCCTCAGCCAGGATAACTTGAATCCAGTGGCACACTGAGCCCGGGGCTAACGTACGGGCATACCCGGCACACTTAGGGCGAGAAAGCAAAAGACACACACTTGATGGACAGAATGCAGAACAAATCAAAACGTTCACCCCCAGTCAAGAGATATGGTTTAAATCCATCATTCTTTTGCTCACCATGCCACCCCAGTTTAGACCCTGTGACCCTGTGCCTCATGGGAACAGTCCAGCACGAACTGTAAAGCCAGGTCATCCCTGGAATGGAAACAAACATCCTAGGACCGTTTTCAGGTTTCACCCTTCATCAGCCAAGATAGCTTGAGTCCAGTTGCACAGTGAGCCCGGGACCCACGTCTGGGCATACCTGGCGCACTTAGGGTGAGAAAGCATCATTCTTTTACTCACCATACCACCCCAGTTTAGACCTGGCAATATGCAAATTAGACTTGGCCCTGTGCCTCATGGGAACAGTCCAGCCCGAACTACCAAGCCAGGTCCTCCCTGGATCGGAAACAAGCATCCTAGGACCGGTTTCAGGGTTTTACCCCTCATCAGCCAGGATAGCTTGAATCCAGTGGCACAGTGAGCCCGGGACCCACGTCAGGGCATACCCGGCGCACTTAGGGTGAGAAAGCAAAAGACACACACTTGATGGACAGAATGCATAACAAATCAAAACATTCACCCCAGTCAAGAGGTCTGGGTTAAATCCATCATTCTTTTGCTCACCATGCCACCCCAGTTTAGAACTGACAATATGCAAATCAGTCTTGACACTGTGCCTCATGGGAACAGTCCAGTCCGAACTGCCAAGCCAGGTCCTCCCTGGATTGGACACAAGCATCCTAGGACCGGTTTCAGGGTTTTACCTCTCCTCAGCCAGGATAGCTTGAATCCAGTGGCACAGTGAGCCCGGGACCCACGTCTGGGCATACCCTGCACACTAAGGGCGAGAAAGCAAAAGACACACACTTGATGGACAGAATGCAGAACAAATCAAAACATTCGTCCCCAGTCAAAAGATCTGGGTTAAATCCATCATTCTTTTGCTCACCATGCCACCCCAGTTTAGACCTGGCAATATGCAAATCAGTCTTGACCCTGTGTCTCATGGGAACAGTGCACCCCGAACTGGCAAGCCAGGTCCTCCCTGGATTGGAAACAAGCATCCTAGGACCAGTTTCAGGGTTTCACCACTCATCAGCCAGAATAGCTTGAATCCAGTGGCACAGTAAGCCCGGGACCCATGTCTGGGCATACCTGGCGCACTTAGGGTGAGAAAGCAAAAGACACACACTTGATGGACAGAATGCAGAACAAATGAAATCATTCACGCCCAGTCAAGAGGTCTGGGTGGGTAAATCAATCATTCTTTTGCTCACCATGCCACCCCAGTTTAGACCTGGCAATATGCAAATAAGTCTTGACCATGTGCCTCATGTGAACAGTCCAGCCCGAACTGCCAAGCCAGGTACTCCCTGGATCGGAAACGAACATCCTAGGACTGGTTTCAGGGTTTCACCCCTCATCAGTCAGGATATCCTGAATCCAGTGGCACAGTGAGCACGGGACCCACGTCTGGGCATACACAGCGCACTTAGGGCGAGAAAGCAAATGACACACACTTGATGGACAGAATACAGAACAAATCAAAACATTCACCCTCAGTCAAGAGATCTGGGTTAAATCCATCATTCTTTTGCTCACCATGCCACCCCAGTTTAGACCTGGCAATATGCAAATCAGTATTGACCGTGTGCCTCATGGGAACAGTCCAGCCCGAACTGCCAAGCCATGTCCTCCCTGGATCAGAAACAAGCATCCTAGGACCAGTTTCAGGGTTTCACCCACCATCAGCCAGGATTGCTTGAATCCAGTGGCACAGTGAGCCCGGGACCCACGTCTGGGCATTCCCAGCGCACTTAGGGTGAGAAAGCAAAAGACACACACTTCATGGACAGAATGCAAAACAAATGAAAACATTCACCCCAGTCAAAAGATCTGAGTTAAATCCATCATTCTTTTGCTCACCATGCCACCCCAATTTAGACCTGACAATATGCAAATCAGTAATGACCCTGTACCTCATGGGAACAGTCCAGTCCGAAATGCCAAGCCAGGTCCTCCCTGGATCGGAAACAGGCATGCTAGGACCAGTTTCAGGGTTTCACCCCTCATCAGCCAGGATAGCTTGATTCCAGTGGCACAGTGAGCCGGGACCCACGTCTGGGCATACCCGGCGCACTTAGGGCGAGAAAGCAAAAGACACACACTTGATGGACAGAATGCAGAACATAATCAATACATTCACCCCCAGTCAAGAGATCTGGGTTAAATCTATAATTCTTTTGCTCACCATGCCACCCCAGTTTAGACCTGGCAATATGCAAATCAGTCTGTGACCCTGTGCCTCATGGGAACAGTCCAGCCCGAACTGCCAAGCCAGGTCCTCACTGGATCGGAAACAAGCATCCTAGGACCTGTTTCAGTGTTTCACCCCTGATCAGCCAGGCTAGCTTGAATACAGTGGCACAGTGAGCCTGGGACACACGTCTGGGCATACCCGGCACACTTAAGGTGAGAAAGCAAAGACACACATTTGATGGATAGAATGCAGAACAAATAAACTCATTCACCCCCAGTCAAGAGATCTAGGTTAAATCCATCATTCGTTTGCTCACTATCCCACCCTAGTTTAGACCTGGCAATATGCAAATCAGTCTTGATCATGTGCCTCATGGGAACAGTCCGGCCCGAACTGCCAAGCCAGGTCCTCCCTGGAACGGAAACAAGCATCCAAGGACTTGTTTCAGGGATTCACCCCTGATCAGCCAGAATAGCTTGAATCCAGTGGCACAGTGAGCCTGAGACCCACGTCAGGGCATACCCGGCGCATTTAGGGTGAGAAAGCAAAAGACACACACTTGATGGACAGAATGCAGAACAAATCAAAACATTCACCCCCAGTCAAGAGATGTGGGTAAAATCTTCATTCTTTTGCTCACCATGCAATCCCAGTTTAGAACTGACAATATGAAAATCAGTTTTGACACTGTGCCTCAAGGGAACAGTCCAGTCCGAACTGCCAAGCCAGGTCCTCCCTGGATTGGACACAAGCATGCTAGGACCGGTTTCAGGGTTTCACCTCTCCTCAGCCAGGATAGCTTGAATCCAGTGGCACAGTGAGCCCGGGACTAACGTATGGGCATACCCGGCACACTTAGGGCGAGAAAGCAAAGACACACACTTGATGGACAGAATGCAGAACAAATCAAAATATTCATCCCCAGTCAAGAGATCTGGGTTAAATCCATCATTCTTTTCCTCACCATGCCACCCCAGTTTAGACCTTGCAATATGCAAATCAGTCTGTGACCCTGTACCTCATGGGAACAGTCCAGCCCGAACTGCCAAGCCAGGTCCTCCCTGGATCAGAAACAAGCATCCTAGGACCGGTTTCAGGGTTTCACCCCTCATCAGCAAAGATAGCTTGAATCCAGTTGCACAGTGAGCCCGGGACCCACATCTGGGCATACCCGGCGCACTTAAGGTGAGAAAGCAAAAGACACACACTTGATGGACAGAATGCAGAACAAATCAAAACATTCACCCCCAGTCAAGAGGTCTGGGTTAAATCCATCATTCTTTTGCTCACCATGCCACCCCAGTTTAGTACTGACACAATGCAAATCAGTCTTGACACTGTGCCTCATGGGAACAGTCCACTCCGAACTGCCAAGCCAGGTCCTCACTGGATTGGACAGAAGCATCCTAGGACCGGTTTCAGGGTTTCACCTCTCCTCAGCCAGGATAGCTTGAATCCAGTGGCACAGTGAGTCCGGGACCCACGTCTGGGCATACCTGGTGCACTTAGGGCGAGAAAGCAAAAGACACACACTTGATGGACAGAATGCAGAACAAATCAAAACATTCGTCCCCTGTCAAAAGATCTGGGTTAAATCCATCATTCTTTTGCTCACCATGCCACCCCAGTTTAGACCTGGCAATATGCAAATCAGTCTTGACCCTGTGTCTCATGGGAACAGTGCAGCCCGAACTGGCAAGCCAGGTCCTCCCTGGATTGGAAACAAGCATCCTAGGACCAGTTTCAGGGTTTCACCACTCATCAGCCAGAATAGCTTGAATCCAGTGGCACAGTAAGCCCGGGACCCATGTCTGGGCATACCTGGCGCACTTAGGGTGATAAAGCAAAAGACACACACTTGATGGACAGAATGCAGAACAAATTAAATCATTCACGCCCAGTCAAGAGGTCTGGGTGGGTAAATCAATCATTCTTTTGCTCACCATGCCACCAGTTTAGACCTGGCAATATGCAAATAAGTCTTGACCGAGTTCCTCATGTGAACAGTCCAGCCCGAACTGCCAAGCCAGGTACTCCCTGGATCAGAAACAAGCATCCTAGGACCAGTTTCAGGGTTTCACCCATCATCAGCCAGGATAGCTTGAATCCAGTGGCACAGTGAGCCCGGGACCCACGTCTGGGCATTCCCAGCGCACTTAGGGTGAGAAAGCAAAAGACACACACTTCATGGACAGAATGCAAAACAAATGAAAACATTCACCCCAGTCAAAAGATCTGAGTTAAATCCATCATTCTTTTGCTCACCATGCCACCCCAGTTTAGACCTGACAATATGCAAATCAGTAATGACCCTGTACCTCATGGGAACAGTCCAGTCCGAAATGCCAAGCCAAGTCCTCCCTGGATCGGAAACAGGCATGCTAGGACCAGTTTCAGGGTTTCACCCCTCATCAGCCAGGATAGCTTGATTCCAGTGGCACAGTGAGCCGGGACCCACGTCTGGGCATACCCGGCGCACTTAGGGCGAGAAAGCAAAAGACACACACTTGATGGACAGAATGCAGAACAGAATCAATTCATTCACCCCCAGTCAAGAGATCTGGGTGAAATCTATAATTCTTTTGCTCACCAAGCCACCCCAGTTTAGACCTGGCAATATGCAAATCAGTCTGTGACCCTGTGCCTCATGGGAACAGTCCAGCCCGAACTGCCAAGCCAGGTCCTCACTGGATCGGAAACAAGCATCCTAGGACCGATTTCAGTGTTTCACCCCTGATCAGCCAGGCTAGCTTAAAAACAGTGGCACAGTGAGCCCGGGACACACGTCTGGGCATACCCGGCACACTTAAGGTGAGAAAGCAAAGACACACATTTGATGGATAGAATGCAGAACAAATAAACTCATTCACCCCCAGTCAAGAGATCTAGGTTAAATCCATCATTCGTTTGCTCACTATCCCACCCTAGTTTAGACCTGGCAATATGCAAATCAGTCTTGATCATGTGCCTCATGGGAACAGTCCGGCCCGAATTGCCAAGCCAGGTCCTCCCTGGAACGGAAACAAGCATTCAAGGACTTGTTTCAGGGATTCACCCCTGATCAGCCAGAATAGCTTGAATCCAGTGGCACAGTGAGCCTGAGACCCACGTCAGGGCATACCCGGAGCATTTAGGGTGATAAAGCAAAAGACACACACTTGATGGACAGAATGCAGAACAAATAAACTCATTCACCCCCAGTCAAGAGATCTAGGTTAAATCCATCATTCGTTTGCTCACTATCCCACCCTAGTTTAGACCTGGCAATATGCAAATCAGTCTTGATCATGTGCCTCATGTGAACAGTCCAGTCTGAACTGCCAAGCCAGGTCCTCCCTGGATTGGACATAAGCATCCTAGGACCGGTTTCAGGGTTTCACCTCTCCTCAGCCAGGATAGCTTGAATCCAGTGGCACAGTGAGCCCGGGACTAACGTATGGGCATACCCGGCACACTTAGGGCGAGAAAGCAAAAGACACACACTTGATGGACAGAATGCAGAACAAATCAAAATATTCACCCCCAGTCAAGAGATCTGGGTTAAATCCATCATTCTTTTGCTCACCATGCCACCCCAGTTTAGACCTTGCAATATGCAAATCAGTCTGTGACCCTGTACCTCATGGGAACAGTCCAGCCCGAACTGCCAAGCCAGGTCCTCCATGGATCGGAAACAAGCATCCTTGGACCGGTTTCAGGGTTTCACCCCTCATCAGCCAAGATAGCTTGAATCCAGTGGCACAGTGAGCCCGGGACCCACGTCTGGGCATACCCGGCGCACTTAGGGTGAGAAAGCAAAAGACACACACTTGATGGACAGAATGCAGAACAAATCAAAACATTCACCCCCATTCAAGAGGTCTGGGTTAAATCCATCATTCTTTTGCTCACCATGCCACCCCAGTTTAGTACTGACACAATGCAAATCAGTCTTGACAATGTGCCTCATGGGAACAGTCCACTCCGAACTGCCAAGCCAGGTCCTCCCTGGATTGGACAGAAGCATCCTAGGACCGGTTTCAGGGTTTCACCTCTCCTCAGCCAGGATAGCTTGAATCCAGTGGCACAGTGAGTCCGGGACCCACGTCTGGGCATACCCGGTGCACTTAGGGCGAGAAAGCAAAAGGCACACACTTGATGGACAGAATGCAGAACAAATCCAAACATTCACCCCAGTCAAGAGATGAGGGTTAAATCCATCATTCTTTTTCTCACAATGCCAACCCAGTTTAGACTAACCCTGGGCAAAGCACTACGCTACGCTCGCGTAGTTTGCGAAGTTTGCGCTACTTCGCACAACGCGAATTGCACGTAGCACAGTGCAAACACGCGTAGCGCAGCGTAGCGTAGTGCAGCGGTCATTTTTTGCTTGCTCGCGGTCCTCAACGTCAAGTTGGCGACCGCGAGCGAGCAAAATGACATCCCGGCGAGACTTTTTCCTCGTTCGCGATCAGTAACATCAAGTTGCCGATCGCGAGCGTGGAAAATAAACCTCCCGGCGAGATTCTCAACGCGGGGAGGTCAGGTTTCTCATTGCGAGTGGTCGCGTATGCTCGCGACCGCTCGCGATGAGAAACTACCAGTCCGCGTTGAGAAAGCTGCCGCTCGAGTAAAAATCTACTCGAGCGGCAGTAAAAGACAGCTTGCACTGTGCAAGATGCCGTTTTCAATGATTGCACAGTGCGGACAAGCATCCGGCACTGTGCAATCATTGCGAACAGTGCACTACGCAGTTCGCGTAGTGCTATGCGCAAGCTCGCGTAGTGCAAACTGCACTTTGCGTAGCTTCGCGTAGCGCTACTTCGCGAACTACGCCCAGGCTTAGTATAGACCTTGCAATATGCAAATCAGTCTTGACCCTGTGCCTCATGGGAACAGTCCAGCCCGAAATGCCTAGCCAGGTCCTCCCTGGATCGGAAACAAGCATCCTAGGACCAGTTTCAGGGTTTCACCCCTCATGAGCCAAGATAGCTCGAATCCAGCGGCACAGTGAGCCCGAGACCCACGTCTGGGCATACCTGGCGCACCTAGGGTGAGAAAGCAAAAGACACACACTTGATAGACAGAATGAAGAACAAATCAAAACATTCACCCTCAGTCAAGAGATCTTGGTTAAATCCATCATTTTTTTGCTCACCATGCCACCCCAGTTTAGACCTTGCAATATGCAAATCAGACTGTGACCCTGTGCCTCATGAGAACAGTCCAGCCTGAACAGTAAAGCCAGGTCATCCCTGGATCGGAAACAAGCATCCTAGGACCGTTTTCAGGTTTCAGGCCTCATCAGCCAAGATAGCTTGAATCCAGTGGCACAGGGAGCCTGGGGCCCACGTCTGGGCATACCTGGCGCACTTAGGTTGAGAAAGCAAAAGACACACACTTGATGGACAGAATGCAGAACAAATCAAAACATTCACCCACAGTCAAGAGATCTGGGTGAAATCCATCATTCTTTTACTCACCATACCACCCCAGTTTAGACCTGGCAATATGCAAATTAGACTTGGCCCTGTGCCTCATGGGAACAGTCCATCACGAACTACCAAGCCAGGTCCTCCCTGGATCGGAAACAAGCATCCTAGGACTGGTTTCAGGGTTTCACCCCTCATCAGCCAGGATAGCTTGAATCCAGTGGCACAGGGAGCCTGGGGCCCACGTCTGGGCATACCTGGCGCACTTAGGTTGAGAAAGCAAAAGACACACACTTGATGGACAGAATGCAGAACAAATCAAAACATTCACCCCCAGTCAAGAGGTCTGGGTTAAATCCATCATTCTTTTGCTCACCATGCCACACCAGTTTAGAACTGACAATATGCAAATCAGTCTTGACACTGTGCCTCATGGGAACAGTCCAGTCCGTACTGCCAAGCCAGGTCCTCCCTGGATTGGACACAAGCATCCTAGGACCGGTTTCAGGGTTTTACCTCTCCTCAGCCAGGATAGCTTGAATCCAGTGGCACAGTGAGCCCGGGACCCACGTATGGGCATACCCTGCACACTTAGGGCGAGAAAGCAAAAGACACACACTTGATGGACAGAATGCAGAACAAATCAAAACATTCGACCCCAGTCAAAAGATCTGGGTTAAATCCATCATTCTTTTGCTCACCATGCCACCCTAGTTTAGACCTGGCAATATGCAATTCAGTCTTGACCCTGTGTCTCATGGAAACAGTGCAGCCCGAACTGCCAAGCCAGGTCCTCCCTGGATTGGAAACAAGCATCCTAGGACCAGTTTCAGAGTTTTACCACTCATCAGCCAGGATAGCTTGAATCCAGTGGCACAGTGAGCCCGGGACCCATGTCTGGGCATACCTGGTGCACTTAGGGTGAGAAAGCAAAAGACACACACTTGATGGACAGAATGCAAAACAAATGAAAACATTCACCCCAGTCAAAAGATCTGGGTTAAATCCATCATTCTTTTTCTCACCATGCCACCCCAGTTTAGACCTGGCAATATGCAAATCATTCTTGACCCTGTACCTCATGGGAACAGTCCAGCCCGAACTACCAAGCCAGGTCCTCCCTGGATTGGAAACAAGCATCCTAGGACCGGTTTCAGGGTTTCACCACTCATCAGCCAGGATAGCTTGAATCCAGTGGCACAGTGAGCCCGGATCCCATGTCTGGGCATACCTGGCGCACTTAGGTTGAGAAAGCAAAAGACACACACTTGATGGACAGAATGCAGAACAAATCAAAACATTCACCCCCAGTCAAGAGGTCTGGGTGGGTAAATCCATCATTCTTATGCTCACCATGCCACCCCAGTTTAGACCTGGCAATATGCAAATAAGTCTTGACCATGTGCCTCATGTGAACAGACCAGCCCGAACTGCCAAGCCAGGTACTTCCTGGATCGGAAACAAACATACTAGGACTGGTTTCAGGGTTTCACCTTCATCAGTCAGGATATCCTGAATCATGTGGCACAGTGAGCACGGGACCCACGTCTGGGCATACACGGCGCACTTAGGGCGAGAAAGCAAATGACACACACTTGATGGACAGAATGCAGAACAAATCAAAACATTCACCCCCAGTCAAGAGATCTAGGTTAAATGCATCATTCTTTTGCTCACCATGCCACCCCAGTTTAGACCTGGGAATATTCAAAAGTCTTGAACGTGTGCCTCATGGGAACAGTCCAGCCCGAACTGCCAAGCCAGGTCCTCCCTGGATCAGAAACAACCATCCTAGGACCAGTTTCAGGGTTTCACCCCTCATCAGCCAGGATAGCTTGAATCCAGTGGCACAGTGAGCCCGGGACCCACGTCAGGCATTCCCGGCACACTTAGGGTGAGAAAGCAAAAGACACACACTTGATGGACAGAATGCAAAATAAATGAAAACATTCACCCCAGTCAAAAGATCTGGGTTAAATCCATTATTCTTTTGCTCACCATGCCACCCCAGTTTAGACCTGGCAATATGCAAATCAGTCTTGACACTGTACCTCATGGGAACAGTCCAGCCCGAACTGCCAAGCCAGGTCCTCACTGGATCGGAAACAAGCACCCTAGGACCGGTTTCAGGGTTTCACCCCTCATCAGCCAGGCTAGCTTGAATCCAGTGGCAAAGTGAGCCTGGCAAACACGTCTGGGCATACCCGGAACACTTAAAGCGAGAAAGCATAGACAGACATTTGATGGACAGAATGCAGAACAAATAAAAACATTCACCCCCAGTCAAGAGATCTAGGTTAAATCCATCATTCGTTTGCTCACTATCCAACCCCAGTTTAGACCTGGCAATATGCAAATCAGTCTCGATCATTTGCTTCATGGGAACAGTCCGGCCCGAACTGCCAAGCCAGGACCTCCCTGGAACGGAAACAAGCATCCTAGGACCGGTTTCAGGGTTTCACCCCTCATCAGCCAAGATAGATTGAATCCAGTGGCACAGTGAGCCAGGGACCCACGTCAGGGCATACCCGGCGCACTTAGGGTGAGAAAGGAAAAGACACACACTTGATGGACAGAATGCAGAACAAATCAAAACATTCACCCCCAGTCAAGAGGTCTGGGTTAAATCCATCATTCTTTTGCTCACCATGCCACCCCAGTTTAGAACTGACAATATGCAAATCAGTCTTGACACTGTGCCTCATGGGAACAGTCCAGTCCGTACTGCCAAGCCAGGTCCTCCCTGGATTGGACACAAGCATCCTAGGACCGGTTTCAGGGTTTTACCTCTCCTCAGCCAGTATAGCTTGAATCCAGTGGCACAGTGAGCCCGGGACCCATGTCTGGGCATACCTGGTGCACTTAGGGTGAGAAAGCAAAAGACACACACTTGATGGACAGAATGCAAAACAAATGAAAACATTCACCCCAGTCAAAAGATCTGGGTTAAATCCATCATTCTTTTTCTCACCATGCCACCCCAGTTTAGACCTGGCAATATGCAAATCATTCTTGACCCTGTACCTCATGGGAACAGTCCAGCCCGAACTACCAAGCCAGGTCCTCCCTGGATTGGAAACAAGCATCCTAGGACCGGTTTCAGGGTTTCACCACTCATCAGCCAGGATAGCTTGAATCCAGTGGCACAGTGAGCCCGGATCCCATGTCTGGGCATACCTGGCGCACTTAGGTTGAGAAAGCAAAAGACACACACTTGATGGACAGAATGCAGAACAAATCAAAACATTCACCCCCAGTCAAGAGGTCTGGGTGGGTAAATCCATCATTCTTATGCTCACCATGCCACCCCAGTTTAGACCTGGCAATATGCAAATAAGTCTTGACCATGTGCCTCATGTGAACAGACCAGCCCGAACTGCCAAGCCAGGTACTTCCTGGATCGGAAACAAACATACTAGGACTGGTTTCAGGGTTTCACCTTCATCAGTCAGGATATCCTGAATCATGTGGCACAGTGAGCACGGGACCCACGTCTGGGCATACACGGCGCACTTAGGGCGAGAAAGCAAATGACACACACTTGATGGACAGAATGCAGAACAAATCAAAACATTCACCCCCAGTCAAGAGATCTAGGTTAAATGCATAATTCTTTTGCTCACCATGCCACCCCAGTTTAGACCTGGGAATATTCAAAAGTCTTGAACGTGTGCCTCATGGGAACAGTCCAGCCCGAACTGCCAAGCCAGGTCCTCCCTGGATCAGAAACAACCATCCTAGGACCAGTTTCAGGGTTTCACCCCTCATCAGCCAGGATAGCTTGAATCCAGTGGCACAGTGAGCCCGGGACCCACGTCAGGCATTCCTGGCACACTTAGGGTGAGAAAGCAAAAGACACACACTTGATGGACAGAATGCAAAATAAATGAAAACATTCACCCCAGTCAAAAGATCTGGGTTAAATCCATTATTCTTTTGCTCACCATGCCACCCCAGTTTAGACCTGGCAATATGCAAATCAGTCTTGACACTGTACCTCATGGGAACAGTCCAGCCCGAACTGCCAAGCCAGGTCCTCACTGGATCGGAAACAAGCACCCTAGGACCGGTTTCAGGGTTTCACCCCTCATCAGCCAGGCTAGCTTGAATCCAGTGGCAAAGTGAGCCTGGCAAACACGTCTGGGCATACCCGGAACACTTAAAGCGAGAAAGCATAGACAGACATTTGATGGACAGAATGCAGAACAAATAAAAACATTCACCCCCAGTCAAGAGATCTAGGTTAAATCCATCATTCGTTTGCTCACTATCCAACCCCAGTTTAGACCTGGCAATATGCAAATCAGTCTCGATCATTTGCTTCATGGGAACAGTCCGGCCCGAACTGCCAAGCCAGGACCTCCTGGAACGGAAACAAGCATCCTAGGACCGGTTTAAGGGTTTCACCCCTCATCAGCCAAGATAGATTGAATCCAGTGGCACAGTGAGCCAGGGACCCACGTCAGGGCATACCCGGCGCACTTAGGGTGAGAAAGGAAAAGACACACACTTGATGGACAGAATGCAGAACAAATCAAAACATTCACCCCCAGTCAAGAGGTCTGGGTTAAATCCATCATTCTTTTGCTCACCATGCCACCCCAGTTTAGAACTGACAATATGCAAATCAGTCTTGACACTGTGCCTCATGGGAACAGTCCAGTCCGTACTGCCAAGCCAGGTCCTCCCTGGATTGGACACAAGCATCCTAGGACCGGTTTCAGGGTTTTACCTCTCCTCAGCCAGGATAGCTTGAATCCAGTGGCACAGTGAGTCCGGGACCCACGTATGGGCATACCCTGCAGACTTAGGGCGAGAAAGCAAAAGACACACACTTGATGGACAGAATGCAGAACAAATCAAAACATTTGTCCCCAGTCAAAAGATCTGGGTTAAATCCATCATTCTTTTGCTCACCATGCCACCCCAGTTTAGACCTGGCAATATGCAAATCAGTCTTGACCCTGTGTCTCATGGAAACAGTGCAGCCCGAACTGCCAAGCCAGGTCCTCCTTGGATTGGAAACAAGCATCCTAGGACCAGTTTCAGAGGTTTACCACTCATCAGCCAGGATAGCTTGAATCCAGTGGCACAGTGAGCCCGGGACCCATATCTGGGCATACCTGGCGCACTTAGGGTGAGAAAGCAAAAGACACACACTTGATGGACAGAATGCAAAACAAATGAAAACATTCACCCCAGTCAAAAGATCTGGGTTAAATCCATCATTCTTTTTCTCACCATGCCACCCCAGTTTAGACCTGGCAATATGCAAATCAGTCTTGACGCTGTACCTAATGGGAACAGTCCAGCCCGAACTAACAAGCCAGGTCCTCCCTGGATCGGAAACAAGCATCCTAGGACCGGTTTCAGGGTTTCACCCCTCATCAGCCAGGATAGCTTGAATCCAGTGGCACAGTGAGCCGGGACCCACGTATGGGCATACCCTGCACACTTAGGGCGAGAAAGCAAAAAACACACACTTGATGGACAGAATGCAGAACAAATCAAAACATTCGTCCCCAGTCAAAAGATCTGGGTTAAATCCATCATTCTTTTGCTCACCATGCCACCCCAGTTTAGACCAGGCAATATGCAAATCAGTCTTGACCCTGTGTCTCATGGAAACAGTGCAGCCCGAACTGCCAAGCCAGGTCCTCCCTGGATTGGAAACAAGCATCCTAGGACCAGTTTCAGGGTTTCACCACTCATCAGCCAGGATAGCTTGAATCCAGTGGCACAGTGAGCCCGGAACCCATGTCTGGGCATACCTGGCGCACTTAGGGTGAGAAAGCAAAAGACACACACTTGATGGACAGAATGCAGAACAAATCAAAACATTCACCCCCAGTCAAGAGGTCTGGGTGGGTAAATCCATCATTCTTTTGCTCACCATGCCACCCCAGTTTAGACATGGCAATATGCAAATAAGTCTTGACCATGTGCCTCATGTGAACAGTCCAGCCCGAACTGCCAAGCCAGGTACTTCTTGGATCGGAAACAAACATCCTAGGACTGGTTTCAGAGTTTTACCACTCATCAGCCAGGATAGCTTGAATCCAGTGGCACAGTGAGCCCGGGACCCATGTCTGGGCATACCTGGCGCACTTAGGGTGAGAAAGCAAAAGACACACACTTGATGGACAGAATGCAAAACAAATGAAAACATTCACCCCAGTCAAAAGATCTGGGTTAAATCCATCATTCTTTTTCTCACCATGCCACCCCAGTTTAGACCTGGCAATATGCAAATCAGTCTTGACCCTGTACCTCATGGGAACAGTCCAGCCCGAACTGCCAAGCCAGGTCCTCCCTGGATCGGAACCAAGCATCCTAGGACCAGTTTCAGGGTTTCACCCCTCATCAGCCAGGATAGCTTGAATCCAGTGGCACAGTGAGCCCGGGACCCACGTCAGGGCATACCCGGCGCACTTAGGGTGAGAAAGGAAAAGACACACACTTGATGGACAGAATGCAGAACAAATCAAAACATTCACCCCCAGTCAAGAGGTCTGGGTTCAATCCATCATTCTTTTGCTCACCATGCCACCCCAGTTTAGAACTGACAATATGCAAATCAGTCTTGACACTGTGCGTCATGGGAACAGTCCAGTCCGTACTGCCAAGCCAGGTCCTTCCTAGATTGGACACAAGCATCCTAGGACCGGTTTCAGGTTTTACCTCTCCTTAGCCAGTATAGCTTGAATCGAGTGGCACAGTGAGCCCGGGACCCACGTATGGGCATACCCTGCACACTTAGGGCGAGAAAGCAAAAAACACACACCTGATGGACAGAATGCAGAACAAATCAAAACATTCGTCCCCAGTCAAAAGATCTGGGTTAAATCCATCATTCTTTTGCTCACCATGCCACCCCAGTTTAGACCTGGCAATATGCAAATCAGTCTTGACCCTGTGTCTCATGGAAACAGTGCAGCCCGAACTGCCAAGCCAGGTCCTCCCTGGATTGGAAACAAGCATCCTAGGACCAGTTTTAGGGTTTCACCACTCATCAGCCAGGATAGCTTGAATCCAGTGGCACAGTGAGCCCGGAACCCATGTCTGGGCATACCTGGCGCACTTAGGGTGAGAAAGCAAAAGACACACACTTGATGGACAGAATGCAGAACAAATCAAAATATTCACCCCCAGTCAAGAGGTCTGGGTGGGTAAATCCATCATTCTTTTGCTCACCATGCCACCCCAGTTTAGACCTGGCAATATGCAAATAAGTCTTGACCATGTGCCTCATGTGAACAGTCCAGCCCGAACTGCCAAGCCAGGTCCTCCCTGGATTGGACACAAGCATCCTAGGACCGGTTTCAGGGTTTTACCTCTCCTCAGCCAGTATAGCTTGAATCCAGTGGCACAGTGAGCCCGGGACCCATGTATGGGCATACCCTGCACACTTAGGGCGAGAAAGCAAAAAAAAAACACTTGATGGACAGAATGCAGAACAAATCAAAACATTTGTCCCCAGTCAAAAGATCTGGGATAAATCCATCATTCTTTTGCTCACCATGCCACCCCAGTTTAGACCAGGCAATATGCAAATCAGTCTTGACCCTATGTCTCATGGAAACAGTGCAGCCCGAACTGCCAAGCCAGGTCCTCCCTGGATCGGAAACAAGCATCCTAGGACCAGTTTCAGGGTTTCACCCACTCATCAGCCAGGATAGCTTGAATCCAGTGGCACAGTGAGCCCAGGACCCATTTCTGGGCATACCTGGCGCACTTAGGGTGAGAAAGCAAAAGACACACAATTGATGGACAGAATGCAGAACAAATCAAAATATTCACCCCCAGTCAAGAGGTCTGGGTGGGTAAATCCATCATTCTTTTGCTCACCATGCCACCCCAGTTTAGACCTGGCAATATGCAAATCAGGTCTTGACCATGTGCCTCATGGGAACAGTCCAGCCCGAACTGCCAAGCCAGGTACTTCCTGGATCGGAAACAAACATCCTAGGACTGGTTTCAGGGTTTCACCACTCATCAGCCAGGATAGCTTGAATCCAGTGGCACAGTGAGCCCGGGACCCATGTCTGGGCATACCTGGCGCACTTAGGGTGAGAAAGCAAAAGACACACACTTGATGGACGGAATGCAAAACAAATGAAAACATTCACCCCCAGTCAAGAGATCTGGGTTAAATCCATCATTCTTTTGCTCACCATGCCACCCCAGTTTAGACCTGGCAATATGCAAATCAGTCTTGACCCTGTGCCTCATGGGAACAGTCCAGCCCGAACTGCCAAGCCAGGTCCTCCCTGGATCAGAAACAAGCATCCTAGGACCGGTTTCAGGGTTTCACCCCTCATCAGCCAGGATAGCTTGATTCCAGTGGCACAGTGAGCCCAGGACCCACGTCAGGGCATACCCGGCGCACTTAGGGTGAGAAAGCAAAAGACACACAATTGATGGACGGAATGCAGAACAAATCAAAACATTCACCCCCAGTCAAGAGGTCTGGGTTAAATCCATCATTCTTTTGCTCACCATGCCACCCCAGTTTAGAACTGACAATATGCAAATCAGTCTTGACACTGTGCATCATGGGAACAGTCCAGTCCGTACTGGCAAGCCAGGTCCTCCCTGGATTGGACACAAGCATCCTAGGACCGGTTTCAGGGTTTTACCTCTCCTCAACCAGGATAGCTTGAATCCAGTGGCACAGTGAGCCCGGGACCCACGTATGGGCATACCCTGGCGCACTTAGGGCGAGAAAGCAAAAGACACACACTTGATGGACGGAATGCAGAACAAATCAAAACATTCATCCCCAGTCAAGAGATCTGGGTTAAATCCATCATTCTTTTGCTCACCATGCCACCCCAGTTTAGACCTGGCCATATGCAAATCAGTCTTGACCCTGTGCCTCATGGAAACAGTGCAGCCCGAACTGCCAAGCCAGGTCCTCCCTGGATTGGAAACAAGCATCCAAGGACCAGTTTCAGGGTTTCACCACTCATCAGCCAGGATAGCTTGAATCCAGTGGCACAGTGAGCCCGGAACCCATGTCTGGGCATACCTGGCGCACTTAGGGTGAAAAAGCAAAAGACACACACTTGATGGACAGAATGCAGAACAAATCAAAATATTCACCCCCAGTCAAGAGGTCTGGGTGGGTAAATCCATCATTCTTTTGCTCACCATGCCACCCCAGTTTAGACCTGGCAATATGCAAATCAGGTCTTGACCATGTGCCTCATGGGAACAGTCCAGCCCGAACTGCCAAGCCAGGTCCTTCCTGGACCGGAAACAAACATCCTAGGACTGGTTTCGGAGTTTTACCCCTCATCAGCCAGGATAGTTTGAATCCAGTGGCACAGTGAGCCCAGGACCCACGTCTGGGCATACCTGGCGCACTTAGGGCGAGAAAGCAAAAGACACACAATTGATGGACGGAATGCAGAACAAATCAAAACATTCACCCCAGTCAAGAGATCTGGGTTAAATCCATCATTCTTTTGCTCACCATGCCACCCCAGTTTAGACCTGGCAATATGCAAATCAGTCTTGACCCTGTGCCTCATGGGAACAGTGCAGCCCGAACTGCCAAGCCAGGTCCTCCCTGGATTGGAAACAAGCATCCTAGTACCGGTTTCGGGGTTTCACCACTCATCAGCCAGGATAGCTTGAATCCAGTGGCACAGTGAGCCCAGGACCCACGTCTGGGCATACCTGGCGCACTTAGGGTGAGAAAGCAAAAGACACACAATTGATGGACGGAATGCAGAACAAATCAAAATATTCACCCCCAGTCAAGAGGTCTGGGTGGTAAATCCATCATTCTTTTGCTCACCATGCCACCCCAGTTTAGACCTGGCAATATGCAAATCAGGTCTTGACCCTGTGCCTCATGTGAACAGTCCAGCCCGAACTGCCAAGCCAGGTCACTCCCTGGACCGGAAACAAGCATCCTAGGACTGGTTTCAGAGTTTCACCCCTCATCAGCCAGGATAGCTTGAATCCAGTGGCACAGTGAGCCCGGGACCCACGTCTGGGCATACCTGGCGCACTTAGGGCGAGAAAGCAAAAGACACACAATTGATGGACGGAATGCAGAACAAATCAAAACATTCACCCCCAGTCAAGAGATCTGGGTGGTAAATCCATCATTCTTTTGCTCACCATGCCACCCCAGTTTACACCTGGCAATATGCAAATCAGTCTTGACCATGTGCCTCATTGGAACAGTCCAGCCCGAACTGACAAGCCAGGTCCTTCCTGGACTGGAAACAAACATCCTAGGACTGGTTTCAGGGTTTCACCCCTCATCAGTCAGGATAGCCTGAATCCAGTGGCACAGTGAGCCCAGGACCCACGTCTGGGCATACCTGGCGCACTTAGGGTGAGAAAGCAAATGACACACACTTGATGGACAGAATGCAGAACAAATCAAAACATTCACCCCCAGTCAAGAGATCTAGGTTAAATCCATCATTCTTTTGCTCACCATGCCACCCCAGTTTAGACCTGGCCATATGCAAATCAGTCTTGACCGTGTGCCTCATGGGAACAGTCCAGCCCGAACTGCCAAGCCAGGTCCTCCCTGGATCGGAAACAAGCATCCTAGGATCCGGTTTCAGGGTTTCACCCCTCATCAGCCAGGATAGCTTGATTCCAGTGGCACAGTGAGCCCAGGACCCACGTCTGGGCATTACCTGGCGCACTTAGGGTGAGAAAGCAAAAGACACACACTTGATGGACGGAATGCAGAACAAATCAAAACATTCACCCCAGTCAAGAGATCTGGGTTAAATCCATCATTCTTTTGCTCACCATGCCACCCCAGTTTAGACCTGGCAATATGCAAATCAGTCTTGACCCTGTGCCTCATGGGAACAGTCCAGTCCGAACTGCCAAGCCAGGTCCTCCCTGGACCAGAAACAAGCATGCTAGGACCAGTTTCAGGGTTTCACCCCTCATCAGCCAGGATAGCTTGATTCCAGTGGCACAGTGAGCCCAGGACCCACGTCTGGGCATACCTGGCACACTTAGGGTGAGAAAGCAAAAGACACACACTTGATGGACGGAATGCAGAACAAATCAAAACATTCACCCCCAGTCAAGAGATCTGGGTTAAAGCCATCATTCTTTTGCTCACCATGCCACCCCAGTTTAGACCTGGCCATATGCAAATCAGTCTTGACCCTGTGCCTCATGGGAACAGTCCAGTCCGAACTGCCAAGCCAGGTCCTCCCTGGATCGGAAACAAGCATCCTAGGACCGGTTTCAGGGTTTCACCCCTCATCAGCCAGGATAGCTTGATTCCAGTGGCACAGTGAGCCCAGGACCCACGTCTGGGCATACCCGGCGCACTTAGGGCGAGAAAGCAAAAGACACACAATTGATGGACAGAATGCAGAACAAATCAAAACATTCACCCCCAGTCAAGAGATCTGGGTTAAATCCATCATTCTTTTGCTCACCATGCCACCCCAGTTTAGACCTGGCAATATGCAAATCAGTCTGTGACCCTGTGCCTCATGGGAACAGTCCAGCCCGAACTGCCAAGCCAGGTCCTCCCTGGACCGGAAACAAGCATCCTAGGACCGGTTTCAGGGTTTCACCCCTCATCAGCCAGGACTAGCTTGAATCCAGTGGCACAGTGAGCCCAGGCACACACGTCTGGGCATACCCGGCACACTTAGGGCGAGAGAGCAAAAGACACACAATTGATGGACAGAATGCAGAACAAATCAAAACATTCACCCCAGTCAAGAGATCTGGGTTAAATCCATCGTTCGTTTGCTCACCATGCCAACCCCAGTTTAGACCTGGCCATATGCAAATCAGTCTTGACCCTGTGCCTCATGGGAACAGTCCAGCCCGAACTGCCAAGCCAGGTCCTCCCTGGATCGGAAACAAGCATCATAGGACCGGTTTCAGGGTTTCACCCCTCATCAGCCAGGATAGCTTGAATCCAGTGGCACAGTGAGCCCAGGACCCACGTCTGGGCATACCCGGCGCACTTAGGGTGAGAAAGCAAAAGACACACACTTGATGGACAGAATGCAGAACAAATCAAAACATTCACCCCCAGTCAAGAGGTCTGGGTTAAATCCATCATTCTTTTGCTCACCATGCCACCCCAGTTTAGACCTGGCCATATGCAAATCAGTCTTGACACTGTGCCTCATGGGAACAGTCCAGCCCGAACTGCCAAGCCAGGTCCTCCCTGGATCCGGAAACAAGCATCCTAGGACCGGTTTCAGGGTTTCACCCCTCATCAGCCAGGATAGCTTGAATCCAGTGGCACAGTGAGCCCAGGACCCACGTCTGGGCATACCTGGCGCACTTAGGGCGAGAAAGCAAAAGACACACAATTGATGGACGGAATGCAGAACAAATCAAAACATTCACCCCCAGTCAAGAGATCTGGGTTAAATCCATCATTCTTTTGCTCACCATGCCACCCCAGTTTAGACCTGGCCATATGCAAATCAGTCTTGACCCTGTGCCTCATGGGAACAGTCCAGCCCGAATTGCCAAGCCAGGTCCTCCTTGGACCGGAAACAAGCATCCTAGGACCGGTTTCAGGGTTTCACCCCTCATCAGCCAGGATAGCTTGAATCCAGTGGCACAGTGAGCCCAGAGACCCACGTCTGGGCATACCTGGCGCACTTAGGGCGAGAAAGCAAAAGACACACAATTGATGGACGGAATGCAGAACAAATCAAAACATTCACCCCCAGTCAAGAGATCTGGGTTAAATCCATCATTCTTTTGCTCACCATGCCACCCCAGTTTAGACCTGGCCATATGCAAATCAGTCTTGACCCTGTGCCTCATGGGAACAGTCCAGCCCGAACTGCCAAGCCAGGTCCTCCCTGGATCGGAAACAAGCATCCTAGGACCGGTTTCAGGGTTTCACCTCTCATCAGCCAGGATAGCTTGAATCCAGTGGCACAGTGAGCCCGGGACCCACGTCTGGGCATACCTGGCGCACTTAGGGCGAGAAAGCAAAAGACACACAATTGATGGACGGAATGCAGAACAAATCAAAACATTCACCCCCAGTCAAGAGATCTGGGTTAAATCCATCATTCTTTTGCTCACCATGCCACCCCAGTTTAGACCTGGCCATATGCAAATCAGTCTTGACCCTGTGCCTCATGGGAACAGTCCAGCCCGAACTGCCAAGCCAGGTCCTCCCTGGATCGGAAACAAGCATCCTAGGACCGGTTTCAGGGTTTCACCCCTCATCAGCCAGGATAGCTTGAATCCAGTGGCACAGTGAGCCCAGGAACCCACGTCTGGGCATACCTGGCGCACTTAGGGTGAGAAAGCAAAAGACACACAATTGATGGACGGAATGCAGAACAAATCAAAACATTCACCCCCAGTCAAGAGGTCTGGGTGTAAATCCATCATTCTTTTGCTCACCATGCCACCCCAGTTTAGACCTGGCCATATGCAAATCAGTCTTGACCCTGTGCCTCATGGGAACAGTCCAGCCCGAACTGCCAAGCCAGGTACTTCCTGGACCGGAAACAAGCATCCTAGGACTGGTTTCGGAGTTTCACCACTCATCAGCCAGGATAGCTTGATTCCAGTGGCACAGTGAGCCCAGGACCCACGTCTGGGCATACCTGGCGCACTTAGGGTGAGAAAGCAAAAGACACACAATTGATGGACGGAATGCAGAACAAATCAAAACATTCACCCCAGTCAAGAGATCTGGGTTAAATCCATCATTCTTTTGCTCACCATGCCACCCCAGTTTAGACCTGGCAATATGCAAATCAGTCTTGACCCTGTGCCTCATGGGAACAGTCCAGCCCGAACTGCCAAGCCAGGTCCTCCCTGGATCGGAAACAAGCATCCTAGGACCGGTTTCAGGGTTTCACCCCTCATCAGCCAGGATAGCTTGAATCCAGTGGCACAGTGAGCCCGGGACCCACGTCTGGGCATACCTGGCGCACTTAGGGCGAGAAAGCAAAAGACACACAATTGATGGACGGAATGCAGAACAAATCAAAACATTCACCCCCAGTCAAGAGGTCTGGGTTAAATCCATCATTCTTTTGCTCACCATGCCACCCCAGTTTAGACCTGACAATATGCAAATCAGTCTTGACCCTGTGCCTCATGGGAACAGTCCAGCCCGAACTGCCAAGCCAGGTCCTCCCTGGATCGGAAACAAGCATCCTAGGACCGGTTTCAGGGTTTCACCTCTCCTCAGCCAGGATAGCTTGATTCCAGTGGCACAGTGAGCCCAGGACCCACGTCTGGGCATACCCTGGCGCACTTAGGGCGAGAAAGCAAAAGACACACAATTGATGGACGGAATGCAGAACAAATCAAAACATTCACCCCCAGTCAAGAGATCTGGGTTAAATCCATCATTCTTTTGCTCACCATGCCACCCCAGTTTAGACCTGGCAATATGCAAATCAGTCTTGACCCTGTGCCTCATGGGAACAGTCCAGCCCGAACTGCCAAGCCAGGTCCTCCCTGGACTGGAAACAAGCATCCTAGGACCGGTTTCAGGGTTTCACCACTCATCAGCCAGGATAGCTTGATTCCAGTGGCACAGTGAGCCCAGGACCCACGTCTGGGCATACCTGGCGCACTTAGGGCGAGAAAGCAAAAGACACACAATTGATGGACAGAATGCAGAACAAATCAAAACATTCACCCCCAGTCAAGAGATCTGGGTGGGTAAATCCATCATTCTTTTGCTCACCATGCCACCCCAGTTTAGACCTGGCCATATGCAAATCAGTCTTGACCCTGTGCCTCATGGGAACAGTCCAGCCCGAACTGCCAAGCCAGGTCCTCCCTGGACCGGAAACAAGCATCCTAGGACCGGTTTCAGGGTTTCACCTCTCCTCAGCCAGGATAGCTTGAATCCAGTGGCACAGTGAGCCCAGGACCCACGTCTGGGCATACCCTGGCACACTTAGGGCGAGAAAGCAAAAGACACACAATTGATGGACAGAATGCAGAACAAATCAAAACATTCATCCCCAGTCAAGAGATCTGGGA
Organism: Calotriton arnoldi; assembly: GCA_963921515.1. NCBI lineage: Eukaryota > Metazoa > Chordata > Amphibia > Caudata > Salamandridae > Calotriton > Calotriton arnoldi. The sequence continues at coordinate 151,781 of CAWUFW010003005.1, read as the reverse complement.
TAAATCCATCATTCTTTTGCTCACCATGCCACCCCAGTTTAGACCTGGCCATATGCAAATCAGTCTTGACCCTGTGCCTCATGGAAACAGTCCAGCCCGAACTGCCAAGCCAGGTCCTCCCTGGACTGGAAACAAGCATCCTAGGACCAGTTTCAGGGTTTCACCACTCATCAGCCAGGATAGCTTGAATCCAGTGGCACAGTGAGCCCAGGAACCCACGTCTGGGCATACCTGGCGCACTTAGGGTGAGAAAGCAAAAGACACACAATTGATGGACAGAATGCAGAACAAATCAAAACATTCACCCCCAGTCAAGAGGTCTGGGTGGGTAAATCCATCATTCTTTTGCTCACCATGCCACCCCAGTTTAGACCTGGCAATATGCAAATCAGGTCTTGACCATGTGCCTCATGTGAACAGTCCAGCCCGAACTGCCAAGCCAGGTCCTTCCTGGACCGGAAACAAGCATCCTAGGACCGGTTTCAGAGTTTCACCACTCATCAGCCAGGATAGCTTGAATCCAGTGGCACAATGAGCCCAGGACCCATGTCTGGGCATACCTGGCGCACTTAGGGTGAGAAAGCAAAAGACACACACTTGATGGACGGAATGCAGAACAAATGAAAACATTCACCCCCAGTCAAAAGATCTGGGTTAAATCCATCATTCTTTTGCTCACCATGCCACCCCAGTTTAGACCTGGCCATATGCAAATCAGTCTTGACCCTGTGCCTCATGGGTACAGTCCAGCCCGAACTACGAAAGCCAGGTCCTCCCTGGATCAGAAACAAGCATCCTAGGACCGGTTTCAGGGTTTCACCCCTCATCAGCCAGGATAGCTTGAATCCAGTGGCACAGTGAGCCCAGGGACCCACGTCTGGGCATACCCGGCGCACTTAGGGTGAGAAAGCAAAAGACACACACTTGATGGACGGAATGCAGAACAAATCAAAACATTCACCCCCAGTCAAGAGGTCTGGGTTAAATCCATCATTCTTTTGCTCACCATACCACCCCAGTTTAGACCTGGCAATATGCAAATCAGTCTTGACCCTGTGCATCATGGGAACAGTCCAGCCCGTACTGGCAAGCCAGGTCCTCCCTGGATCGGACACAAGCATCCTAGGACCGGTTTCAGGGTTTTACCTCTCCTCAGCCAGGATAGCTTGAATCCAGTGGCACAGTGAGCCCGGGACCCACGTCTGGGCATACCCTGGCACACTTAGGGCGAGAAAGCAAAAGACACACAATTGATGGACAGAATGCAGAACAAATCAAAACATTCATCCCCAGTCAAGAGATCTGGGTTAAATCCATCATTCTTTTGCTCACCATGCCACCCCAGTTTAGACCTGGCCATATGCAAATCAGTCTTGACCCTGTGTCTCATGGAAACAGTGCAGCCCGAACTGCCAAGCCAGGTCCTCCCTGGATTGGAAACAAGCATCCAAGGACCAGTTTCAGGGTTTCACCACTCATCAGCCAGGATAGCTTGAATCCAGTGGCACAGTGAGCCCAGGACCCATGGCTGGGCATACCCAGCGCGCTTAGGGTGAGAAAGCAAAAGACACACAATTGATGGACGGAATGCAGAACAAATCAAAACATTCACCCCCAGTCAAGAGGTCTGGGTGGTAAATCCATCATTCTTTTGCTCACCATGCCACGCCAGTTTAGACCTGGCAATATGCAAATCAGGTCTTGACCCTGTGCCTCATGGGAACAGTCCAGCCCGAACTGCCAAGCCAGGTCCTTCCTGGATCGGAAACAAGCATCCTAGGACTGGTTTCAGGGTTTCACCACTCATCAGCCAGGATAGCTTGAATCCAGTGGCACAGTGAGCCCAGGACCCACGTCTGGGCATACCTGGCGCACTTAGGGTGAGAAAGCAAAAGACACACAATTGATGGACAGAATGCAGAACAAATCAAAACATTCACCCCAGTCAAGAGATCTGGGTTAAATCCATCATTCTTTTGCTCACCATGCCACCCCAGTTTAGACCTGGCAATATGCAAATCAGTCTTGACCCTGTGTCTCATGGGAACAGTGCAGCCCGAACTGCCAAGCCAGGTCCTCCCTGGATCGGAAACAAGCATCCTAGGACCAGTTTCAGGGTTTCACCACTCATCAGCCAGGATAGCTTGAATCCAGTGGCACAGTGAGCCCGGAACCCACGTCTGGGCATACCTGGCGCACTTAGGGTGAGAAAGCAAAAGACACACAATTGATGGACGGAATGCAGAACAAATCAAAATATTCACCCCCAGTCAAGAGATCTGGGTGGGTAAATCCATCATTCTTTTGCTCACCATGCCACGCCAGTTTAGACCTGGCAATATGCAAATCAGGTCTTGACCCTGTGCCTCATGGGAACAGTCCAGCCCGAACTGCCAAGCCAGGTCCTTCCTGGATCGGAAACAAGCATCCTAGGACTGGTTTCAGGGTTTTACCACTCATCAGCCAGGATAGTTTGAATCCAGTGGCACAGTGAGCCCGGGACCCATGTCTGGGCATACCTGGCGCACTTAGGGTGAGAAAGCAAAAGACACACACTTGATGGACAGAATGCAGAACAAATCAAAACATTCACCCCCAGTCAAGAGGTCTGGGTGGGTAAATCCATCATTCTTTTTCTCACCATGCCACCCCAGTTTACACCTGGCAATATGCAAATAAGTCTTGACCATGTGCCTCATTTGAACAGTCCAGCCCGAACTGACAAGCCAGGTACTTCCTGGATTGGAAACAAACATCCTAGGACTGGTTTCAGGGTTTCACCACTCATCAGTCAGGATATCCTGAAACCAGTGGCACAGTGAGCACGGGACCCACGTCTGGGCATACATGGCGCACTTAGGGTGAGAAAGCAAATGACACACACTTGATGGACAGAATGCGGAACAAATCAAAACATTCACCCCCAGTCAAGAGATCTAGGTTAAATCCATCATTCTTTTGCTCACCATGCCACCCCAGTTTAGACCTGGCAATATGCAAATCAGTCTTGACCGTGTGCCTCATGGGAACAGTCCAGCCCGAACTGCCAAGCCAGGTCCTCCCTGGATCAGAAACAAGCATCCTAGGTCCAGTTTCAGGGTTTCACCCCTCATCAGCCAGGATAGCTTGAATCCAGTGGCACAGTGAGCCCGGGACCCACGTCTGGGCATTCCCGGCGCACTTAGGGTGAGAAAGCAAAAGACACACACTTGATGGACGGAATGCAGAACAAATGAAAACATTCACCCCAATCAAGAGATCTGGGTTAAATCCATCATTCTTTTGCTCACCATGCCACCCCAGTTTAGACCTGGCAATATGCAAATCAGTCTTGACCCTGTACCTCATGGGAACAGTCCAGTCCGAAATGCCAAGCCAGGTCCTCCCTGGATCAGAAACAGGCATGCTAGGACCAGTTTCAGGGTTTCACCCCTCATCAACCAGGATAGCTTGATTCCAGTGGCACAGTGAGCCCAGGAACCCACGTCTGGGCATTCCCGGCACACTTAGGGTGAGAAAGCAAAAGACACACACTTGATGGACGGAATGCAGAACAAATCAAAACATTCACCCCCAGTCAAAAGATCTGGGTTAAAGCCATCATTCTTTTGCTCACCATGCCACCCCAGTTTTGACCTGGCAATATGCAAATCAGTCTTGACCCTGTGCCTCATGGGAACAGTCCAGTCCGAACTGCCAAGCCAGGTCCTCCCTGGATCGGAAACAGGCATCCTAGGACCGGTTTCAGGGTTTCACCCCTCATCAGCCAGGATAGCTTGATTCCAGTGGCACAGTGAGCCCGGGACCCACGTCTGGGCATACCCGGCGCACTTAGGGCGAGAAAGCAAAAGACACACATTTGATGGACAGAATGCAGAACAAATCAATACATTCACCCCCAGTCAAGAGATCTGGGTTAAATCCATCATTCTTTTGCTCACCATGCCACCCCAGTTTAGACCTGGCCATATGCAAATCAGTCTGTGACCCTGTGCCTCATGGGAACAGTCCAGCCCGAACTGCCAAGCCAGGTCCTCACTGGATCGGAAACAAGCATCCTAGGACCGGTTTCAGGGTTTCACCCCTCATCAGCCAGGCTAGCTTGAATCCAGAGGCACAGTGAGCCTGGCACACACGTCTGGGCATACCCGGCACACTTAGGGCGAGAGAGCAAAAGACACACATTTGATGGACAGAATGCAGAACAAATCAAAACATTCACCCCAGTCAAGAGATCTGGGTTAAATCCATCATTCGTTTGCTCACTATGCCAACCCCAGTTTAGACCTGGCCATATGCAAATCAGTATTGATCCTTTGCCTCATGGGAACAGTCCGGCCCGAACTGCCAAGCCAGGTCCTCCCTGGATCGGAAACAAGCATCCTAGGACCGGTTTCAGGGTTTCACCCCTCATCAGCCAGGATAGCTTGAATCCAGTGGCACAGTGAGCCCGGGACCCACGTCAGGGCATACCCGGCGCACTTAGGGTGAGAAAGGAAAAGACACACACTTGATGGACAGAATGCAGAACAAATCAAAACTTTCACCCCCAGTCAAGAGGTCTGGGTTAAATCCATCATACTTTTGCTCACCATGCCACCCCAGTATAGAACTGACAATATGCAAATCAGTCTTGACACTGTGCCTCATGGGAACAGTCCAGTCCGTACTGCCAAGCCAGGTCCTCCCTGTATCCGAAACAAGCATCCTAGTACCGGTTTCAGGGTTTCACTCCTCATCAGCCAGGATAGCTTGAATCCAGTGGCACAGTGAGCCCAGGACCCACGTCTGGGCATACCTGGCGCACTTAGGGTGAGAAAGCAAAAGACACACACTTGATGGACAGAATGCAGAACAAATCAAAACATTCACCTCCAGTCAAGAGATGTGGGTTAAATCTTCATTCTTTTGCTCACCATGCCACCCCAGATTAGACGTGGCAATATGCAAATCAGTCTTGCCACTGTGCCTCACGCAAACAGTCCAGCCCGAGCTGCCAAGCCAGGTCCTCCTTGGATCAGAAACAAGCATTCAAGGACTGATTTCAGGGATTCACCCCTGATCAGCCAAGATAGCTTGAATCCAGTGGCACAGTGAGCCTGAGACCCACGTCAGGGCATACCCGGCGCACTTAGGGCGAGAAAGTAAAAGACACACACTTGATGGACGGAATGCAGAACAAATCAAAACATTCACCCCCAGTCAAGAGATCTGGGTTAAATCCATCATTCTTTTGCTCACCATGCCACCCCAGTTTAGACCTGACACATATGCAAATCAGTCTTGACCCTGTGCCTCATGGGAACAGTCCAGCCCGAACTGCCAAGCCAGGTCCTCCCTGGACTGGAAACAAGCATCCTAGAACCGGTTTCAGGGTTTCACCTCTCCTCAGCCAGGATAGCTTGAATCCAGTGGCACAGTGAGCCCGGGACCCACGTCTGGGCATACCAGGCGCACTTAGGGCGAGAAAGCAAAAGACACACAATTGATGGACAGAATGCAGAACAAATCAAAACATTCACCCCAGTCAAGAGATGTGGGTTAAATCCATCATTCTTTTGCTCACCATGCCACCCCAGTTTAGACCTGGCCATATGCAAATCAGTCTTGACCCTGTGCGTCATGGGAACAGTCCAGCCCGAACTGCCAAGCCAGGTCCTCCCTGGATCGGAAACAAGCATCCTAGGACCAGTTTCAGGGTTTCACCCCTCATCAGCCAGGATAGCTTGAATCCAGTGGCACAGTGAGCCCAGGACCCACGTCTGGGCATACCTGGCACACTTAGGGTGAGAAAGCAAAAGACACACAATTGATGGACGGAATGCAGAACAAATCAAAACATTCACCCCCAGTCAAGAGATCTGGGTTAAATCCATCATTCTTTTGCTCACCATGCCACCCCAGTTTAGACCTGGCAATATGCAAATCAGTCTTGACCCTGTGTCTCATGGAAACAGTGCAGCCCGAACTGCCAAGCCAGGTCCTCCCTGAATTGGAAACAAGCATCCTAGGACCAGTTTCAGGGTTTCACCACTCATCAGCCAGGATAGCTTGAATCCAGTGGCACAGTGAGCCCAGGAACCCATGTCTGGGCATACCTGGCGCACTTAGGGCGAGAAAGCAAAAGACACACAATTGATGGACGGAATGCAGAACAAATCAAAACATTCACCCCCAGTCAAGAGATCTGGGTGTAAATCCATCATTCTTTTGCTCACCATGCCACCCCAGTTTAGACCTGGCCATATGCAAATAAGTCTTGACCCTGTGCCTCATTGGAACAGTCCAGCCCGAACTGCCAAGCCAGGTCCTCCATGGACTGGAAACAAACATCCTAGGACTGGTTTCAGGGTTTCACCCCTCATCAGCCAGGATAGCCTGAATCCAGTGGCACAGTGAGCACAGGACCCACGTCTGGGCATACACTGGCGCACTTAGGGCGAGAAAGCAAATGACACACACTTGATGGACAGAATGCGGAACAAATCAAAACATTCACCCCCAGTCAAGAGATCTAGGTTAAATCCATCATTCTTTTGCTCACCATGCCACCCCAGTTTAGACCTGGCAATATGCAAATCAGTCTTGACCGTGTGCCTCATGGGAACAGTCCAACCCGAACTACTAAGCCAGGTCCTCCCTGGATCAGAAACAAGCATCCTAGGACGAGTTTCAGGGTTTCACCCCTCATCAGCCAGGATAGCTTGAATCCAGTGGCACAGTGAACCCGGGACCCACGTCTGGGATTCCCGGCACACATAGGGTGAGAAAGCAAAAGACACACACTTGATGGACAGAATGCAGAACAAATCCAAACATTCACCCCAATCAAGAGATCTGGGTTAAATCCATCATTCTTTTGCTCACCATGCCACCCCAGTTTAGACCTGGCCATATGCAAATCAGTCTTGACCCTGTGCCTCATGGGAACAGTCCAGCCCGAACTGCCAAGCCAGGTCCTCCCTGGATCGGAATCAAGCATCCTAGGACCGGTTTCAGGGTTTCACCCTCATCAGCCAGGATAGCTTGATTCCAGTGGCACAGTGAGCCCAGGACCCACGTCTGGGCATACCTGGCGCACTTAGGGCGAGAAAGCAAAAGACACACATTTGATGGACAGAATGCAGAACAAATCAAAACATTCACCCCCAGTCAAGAGATCTGGGTTAAATCCATCATTCTTTTGCTCACCATGCCACCCCAGTTTAGACCTGGCCATATGCAAATCAGTCTGTGACCCTGTGCCTCATGGGAACAGTCCAGCCCTAACTGCCAAGCCAGGGCCTCACTGTATCGGAAACAAGCATCCTAGGACCGGTTTCAGGCTTTCACCCCTCATCAGCCAGGCTAGCTTGAATCCAGTGGCACAGTGAGCCTGTCACACACGTCTGGGCATACCCGGCACACTTAGGGCGAGAGAGCAAAGACAGATATTTGATGGACAGAATGCAGAACAAATCAAAACATTCACCCCAGTCAAGAGATCTGGGTTAAATCCGTCATTCGTTTGCTCACTATGCCAACCCCAGTTTAGACCTGGCCATATGCAAATCAGTCTTGACCCTGTGCTTCATGGGAACAGTCCAGCCCAAACTGCCAAGCCAGGTCCTCCCTGGACCGGAAACAAGCATCCTAGGACCGGTTTCAGGGTTTCACCCCTCATCAGCCAGGATAGCTTGAATCCAGTGGCACAGTGAGCCCAGGACCCACGTCTGGGCATACCCGGTGCACTTAGGGCGAGAAAGCAAAAGACACACACTTGATGGACAGAATGCAGAACAAATCAAAACATTCACCCCCAGTCAAGAGATGAGGGTTAAATCCATCATTCTTTTGCTCACAATGTCAACCCAGTTTAGACCTTGCAATATGCAAATCAGTCTTGACCCTGTGCGTCATGGGAACAGTCCAGCCCGAAATGCCTAGCCAGGTCCTCCCTGGATCGGAAACAAGCATCATAGGACCAGTTTCAGGGTTTCACCCCTCATCAGCCAGGATAGCTTGAATCCAGTGGCACAGTGAGCCCGGGACCCACGTCTGGGCATTCCCGGCACACCTAGGGTGAGAAAGCAAAAGACACACAATTGATGGACAGAATGCAGAACAAATCAAAACATTCACCCTCAGTCAAGAGATCTGGGTTAAATCCATCATTCTTTTGCTCACCATGCCACCCCAGTTTAGACCTGGCAATATGCAAATCAGTCTTGACCCTGTGCCTCACGGGAACAGTCCAGTCCGAACTGCAAGCCAGGTCCTCCTTGGATCAGAAACAAGCATCCTAGGACCAGTTTCAGGGTTTCACCCCTCATCAGCCAAGATAGCTTGAATATAGTGGCACAGTGAGCCCGGGACCCATGTCTGGGCATACCCGGCACACTTAGGGTGAGAAAGCAAAAGATACACAATTGATGGACAGAATGCAGAACAAATCAAAACATACACCCCCAGTCAAGAGATCTGGGTGGAATACATCATTCTTTTGCTCACCATGCCACCCCAGTTTAGTCCTGGAAAAATGCAAATCAGTCTTGACCCTGTGTCTCATGGGAACAGTCCAGCGTAAACTGCCAAGCCAGGTCCTCCCCGGATCAGAAACAAACATCCTACGACCAGTTTCAGGGCTTCACCCCTCATCAGCCAGGATAGCTTGAATCCAGTGGCACAGTGAGCCCGGGACCCACGTATGGGCATACCCTGCACACTTAGGGCGAGAAAGCAAAAGACACACACTTGATGGACAGAATGCAGAACAAATCAAAACATTCATCCCCAGTCAAGAGATCTGGGTTAAATCCATCATTCTTTTGCTCACCATGCCACCCCAGTTTAGACCTGGCAATATGCAAATCAGTCTTGACCCTGTGTCTCATGGAAACAGTGCAGCCCGAACTGCCAAGCCAGGTCCTCCCTGGATTGGAAACAAGCATCCTAGGACCAGTTTCAGGGTTTCACCACTCATCAGCCAGGATAGCTTGAATCCAGTGGCACAGTGAGCCCAGGAACCCATGTCTGGGCATACCTGGCGCACTTAGGGTGAGAAAGCAAAAGACACACACTTGATGGACAGAATGCAGAACAAATCAAAACATTCACCCCCAGTCAAGAGGTCTGGGTGGGTAAATCCATCATTCTTTTGCTCACCATGCCACCCCAGTTTAGACCTGGCAATATGCAAATAAGTCTTGACCATGTGCCTCATTTGAACAGTCCAGCCCGAACTGCCAAGCCAGGTACTTCCTGGATCGGAAACAAACATCCTAGGACTGGTTTCAGGGTTTCACCCCTCATCAGCCAGGATAGCTTGAATCCAGTGGCACAGTGAGCCCGGGACCCACGTCTGGGCATTCCCGGCACACTTAGGGTGAGAAAGCAAAAGACACACACTTGATGGACAGAATGCAAAACAAATGAAAACATTCACCCCAATCAAAAGATCTGGGTTAAATCCATCATTCTTTTGCTCACCATGCCACCCCAGTTTAGACCTGGCAATATGCAAATCAGTCTTGACCCTGTACCTCATGGGAACAGTCCAGTCCGAAATGCCAAGCCAGGTCCTCCCTGGATCGGAAACAGGCATGCTAGGACCAATTTCAGGGTTTCACCCCTCATCAACCAGGATAACTTGATTCCAGTGGCACAGTGAGCCGGGACCCACGTCTGGGCATACCCGGCGCACTTAGGGCGAGAAAGCAAACGACACACATTTGATGGACAGAATGCACAACAAATCAATACATTCACCCCCAGTCAAGAAATCTGGGTTAAATCTATCATTCTTTTGCTCACCAAGCCACTCCAGTTTAGACCTGGCAATATGCAAATCAGTCTGTGACCCTGTGCCTCATGGGAACAGTCCAGCCCGAACTGCCAAGCCAGGTCCTCACTGGATCGGAAACAAGCATCCTAGGACCGGTTTCAGGGTTTCACCCCTCATCAGCCAGGCTAGCTTGAATCCAGAGGCACAGTGAGCCTGGCACACACGTCTGGGCATACCCGGCACACTTAGGGCGAGAGAGCAAAGACAGACATTTGATGGACAGAATGCAGAACAAATCAAAACATTCACCCCAGTCAAGAGATCTAGGTTAAATCCATCGTTCGTTTGCTCACTATCCAACCCCAGTTTAGACCTGGCAATATGCAAATCAGTATTGATCATTTGCTTCTTGGGAACAGTCCGGCCCGAACTGCCAAGCCAGGTCCTCCCTGGAACGGAAACAAGCATCCTAGGACCAGTTTCAGGGTTTCACCCCTCATCAGCCAAGATAGCTTGAATCCAGTGGCACAGTGAGCCTGGGACCCACGTCTGGGCATACCTGGCACACTTAGGGTGAGAAAGCAAAAGACGCACACTTGATGGACAGAATGCAGAACAAATCAAAACATTCAACCTCAGTCAAGAGATCTGGGTGAAATCCATCATTCTTTTACTCACCATGCCACCCCAGTTTAAACCTGGCAATATGCAAATTAGACTTGGCCCTGTGCCTCATGGGGACAGTCCAGCCCGAACTACCAAGCCAGGTCCTCCCTGGATCGGAAACAAGCATCCTAGGACCGGTTTCAGGGTTTCACCCCTCATCAGCCAGGATAGCTTGAATCCAGTGGCACAGTGAGCCCGGGACCCACGTCAGGGCATACCCGGCGCACTTAGGGTGAGAAAGGAAAAGACACACACTTGATGGACAGAATGCAGAACAAATCAAAACATTCACCCCCAGTCAAGAGGTCTGGGTTAAATCCATCATTCTTTTGCTCACCATGCCACCCCAGTTTAGAACTGACAATATGCAAATCAGTCTTGACACTGTGCCTCATGGGAACAGTCCAGTCCGTACTGCCAAGCCAGGTCCTCCCTGGATCAGAAACAAGCATCCTAGGACCAGTTTCAGGGTTTCACCCCTCATCAGCCAGGATAGCTTGAATATAGTGGCACAGTCAGCCCGGGACCCACGTCTGGGCATACCCGGTGCACTTAGGGTGAGAATCAAAAAACACACACTTGATGGACAGAATGGAGACCAAATCAAAACATTCACCGCCAGTCAAGAGATTAGGGTTAAATCCATCATTCTTTTGCTCACAATGCCACCCCAGTTTAGACCGTGCAATATGCAAATTAGTCTTGACCCTGTGCCTCATGGGAACAGTCCAGCCCGAAATGGCAAGCCAGGTCCTCCCTGTATCGGAAACAAGCATCCTAGTACCGGTTTCAGGGTTTCACTCCTCATCAGCCAGGATAGCTTGAATCCAGTGGCACAGTCAGCCCGGGACCCACGTCTGGGCATACCCGGCGCACTTAGGGTGAAAAAGCAAAAGACACACACTTAATGGACAGAATGCAGAACAAATAAAAACATTCACCCCCAGTCAAGAGATGTGGGTTAAATCTTCATTCTTTTGCTCACCATGCTACCCCAGATTAGACCTGGCAATATGCAAATCAGTCTTGACCACTGTGCCTCATGGGAACAGTCCAGCCCGAGCTGCCAAGCCAGGTCCTCCCTGGATCAGAAACAAGCATTCAAGGACTGGTTTCAGGGATTCACCCCTGATCAGCCAGAATAGCTTGAATCCAGTGGCACAGTGAGCCTGAGACCCACGTCAGGGCATACCTGGCGCATTTAGGGTGAGAAAGCAAAAGACACACACTTGATGGACAGAATGCAGAACAAATCAAAACATTCACCCCCAGTCAAGAGATCTGGGTTAAATCCATCATTCTTTTGCTCACCATGCCACCCCAGTTTAGAACTGACACAATGCAAATCAGTCTTGACACTGTGCCTCATGGGAACAGTCCAGCTCAGAACTGCCAAGCCAGGTCCTCCCTGGATTGGACAGCAAGCATCCTAGGACCGGTTTCAGGGTTTCACCTCTCCTCAGCCAGGATAGCTTGAATCCAGTGGCACAGTGAGTCCGGGACCCACGTCTGGGCATACCCGGTGCACTTAGGGCGAGAAAGCAAAAGACACACACTTGATGGACAGAATGCAGAACAAATCAAAACATTCACCCCAGTCAAGAGATGAGGGTTAAATCCATCATTCTTTTGCTCACAATGTCAACCCAGTTTAGACCTTGCAATATGCAAATCAGTCTTGACCCTGTGCCTCATGGGAACAGTCCAGCCCGAAATGCCTAGCCAGGTCCTCCCTGGATCGGAAACAAGCATCATAGGACCAGTTTCAGGGTTTCACCCTCATCAGCCAAGATAGCTCAAATTCAGTGGCACAGTGAGCCCGAGACCCAGGTCTGGGCATACCTGGCGCACCTAGGGTGAGAAAGCAAAAGACACACACTTGATAGACAGAATGAAGAACAAATCAAAACATTCACCCTCAGTCAAGAGATCTGTGTGAAATCCATCATTCTTTTGCTCACCATGCCACCCCAGTTTAAACCTGGCAATATGCAAATCAGTCTTGACCCTGTGCCTCATGGGAACAGTCCAGCCCGAACTGCAAGCCAGGACCTCCTTGGATCAGATACAAGCATCTTAGGGCCAGTTTCAGGGTTTCACCCCTCATCAGCCAAAATAGCTTGAATATAGTGGCACAGTGAGCCTGGGACCCATGTCTGGGCATACCCGGCACACTTAGGGCGAGAAAGCAAAAGACACACGCTTGATGGACAGAATGCAGAACAAATCAAAACATACACCCCCAGTCAAGAGATCTGGGTGGAATACATCATTCTTTTGCTCACCATGCCACCCCAGTTTAGTCCTGGCAAAATGCAAATCAGTCTTGACCCTGTGTCTCATGGGAACAGTCCAGTGCAAACTGCCAAGCCAGGTCCTCCCCGGATCAGAAACAAACATCCTACGACCAGTTTCAGGGCTTCACCCCTCATCAGCCAGGATAGCTTGAATCCAGTGGTACAGTGAGCCCGGGACCAACGTCTGGGCATACCCTGCATACTTAGGGTGAGAAAGCAAAAGACACACACTTGATGGACCGAATGCCTAACAAATCAAAACATTCACCCCCAGTCAAGAGATCTTGGTTAAATCCATCATTCTTTTGCTCACCATGCCATCCCAGTTTCGACCTGGCAATATGAAAGTCAGTCTTGACCCTGTGCCTCATGGGAACAGTCCAGGCCGAACTGCCAAGCCACGTCATCCCTGGATTCTAAACAAGCATCCTAGGACCAGTTTCAGGTTTTCACCCCTCATCAGCCAGGATGGCTTGAATCCAGTGGTACAGTGAGCCTGGGACCCACGTCTGGGAATAACCGGCACACTTAGGGCGAGAAAGCAAAAGACACACACTTGATGGACAGAATGCAGAACAAATCAAAACATTTATCCCCAGTCAAGAGATCTGGGTTAAAACCATCATTCTTTTGCTCACTATATCACCCCAGTTTAGACCTGGCAATATGCAAATCAGTCTTGACACTGTGCCTCATGGGAACAGTCCAGTCCGAACTGCCAAGCCAGGTCCTCCCTGGATTGGAAACAAGCATCCTAGGACCAGTTTCAGCGTTTCACCCCTCATCAGCCAGGATAGCTTGAATCCAGTGGCACATTGAGCCCGGGACCCACGTCTGGGCATACCCGGCAGACTTAGGGCGAGAAAGCAAAAGACACTCACTTGATGGATAGAATTCAGAACAAATCAAAACATTCATCCCCAGTCAAGAGATCTGGGTTAAATCCATCATTCTTTTGCTCACCATGCCTCCCAAGTTTAGACCTGGCAATATGCAAATCAGTCTTGACCCTGTTCCTCATGGGAACAGTCCAGCCCGAACTGCCAAGCCAGGTCCTCCCTGGATCAGAAACAAGCATCCTAGGACCGGTTTCAGGGTTTCACCCCTCATCAGCCAGGATAGCTTGATTCCAGTGGAAAAGTGAGCTCGGGACCCACGTCTTGGCATACCCGGCGCACCAAGGGTGAGAAAGCAAAAGACACACACTTGATGGACAGAAGGCAGAACAAATCAAAATTCATCCCCAGTCAAAAGATCTGGGTTAAAGCCATCATTCTTTTGCTCACCAAGCTACTCCAACTTAGACCTGGGAATATGCAAATCAGTCTTGACCCTGTACCTCATGGGAACAGTCCAGTCCGAAATGCCAAGCCAGGTCCTCCCTGGATCGGAAACAGGCATGCTAGGACCAGTTTCAGGGTTTCACCCCTCATCAACCAGGATAGCTTGATTCCAGTGGCACAGTGAGCCGGGACCCACGTCTGGGCATACCCGGCGCACTTAGGGCGAGAAAGCAAAAGACACACATTTGATGGACAGAATGCACAACAAATCAATACATTCACCCCCAGTCAAGAAATCTGGGTTAAATCTATCATTCTTTTGCTCACCAAGCCACCCCAGTTTAGACCTGGCAATATGCAAATCAGTCTGTGACCCTGTGCCTCATGGGAACAGTCCATCCCGAACTGCCAAGCCAGGTCCTCACTGGATCGGAAACAAGCATCCTAGGACCGGTTTCAGGGTTTCACCCCTCATCAGCCAGGCTAGCTTGAATCCAGTGGCACAGTGAGCCTGGCACACACGACTGGGCATACCCGGCACACTTAGGGCGAGAGAGCAAAGACAGACATTTGATGGACAGAATGCAGAACAAATAAAAACTTTCACCCCAGTCAAGAGATCTAGGTTAAATCCGTCATTCGTTTGCTCACTATCCAACCCCAGTTTAGACCTGGCTATATGCAAATCAGTATTGATCATTTGCTTCATGGGAACAGTCCGGCCCGAACTGCCAAGCCAGGTCCTCCCTGGAACGGAAACAAGCATCCTAGGACCAGTTTCAGGGTTTCACCCCTCATCAGCCAAGATAGCTTGAATCCAGTGGCACAGTGAGCCTGGGACCCACGTCTGGGCATACCTGGCACACTTAGGGTGAGAAAGCAAAGACGCACACTTGATGGACAGAATGCAGAACAAATCAAAACATTCAACCTCAGTCAAGAGATCTGGGTGAAATCCATCATTCTTTTACTCACCATGCCACCCCAGTTTAAACCTGGCAATATGCAAATTAGACTTGGCCCTGTGCCTCATGGGACAGTCCAGCCCGAACTGCCAAGACAGGTCCTCCCTGGATCAGAAACAAGCATCCTAGGACCAGTTTCAGGGTTTCACCCCTCATCAGCCAGGATAGCTTGAATATAGTGGCACAGTCAGCCCGGGACCCACTCTGGGCATACCCGGTGCACTTAGGTTGAGAATCAAAAAACACACACTTGATGGACAGAATGGAGACCAAATCAAAACATTCACCGCCAGTCAAGAGATTAGGGTTAAATCCATCATTCTTTTCTCACAATGCCACCCCAGTTTAGACCGTGCAATATGCAAATTAGTCTTGACCCTGTGCCTCATGGGAACAGTCCAGCCCGAAATGGCAAGCCAGGTCCTCCCTGTATCAGAAACAAGCATCCTAGTACCGGTTTCAGGGTTTCACTCCTCATCAGCCAGGATAGCTTGAATCCAGTGGCACAGTCAGCCCGGGACCCACGTCTGGGCATACCCGGCGCACTTAGGGTGAAAAAGCAAAAGACACACACTTAATGGACAGAATGCAGAACAAATAAAAACATTCACCCCCAGTCAAGAGATGTGGGTTAAATCTTCATTCTTTTGCTCACCATGCCACCCCAGATTAGACGTGGCAATATGCAAATCAGTCTTGCCACTGTGCCTCATGGGAACAGTCCAGCCCGAGCTGCCAAGCCAGGTCCTCCTTGGATCAGAAACAAGCATTCAAGGACTGGTTTCAGGGATTCACCCCTGATCAGCCAGAATAGCTTGAATCCAGTGGCACAGTGAGCCTGAGACCCACGTCAGGGCATACCTGGCGCATTTAGGGTGAGAAAGCAAAAGACACACACTTGATGGACAGAATGCAGAACAAATCAAAACATTCACCCCCAGTCAAGAGATGTGGGTTAAATCTTCATTCTTTTGCTCACCATGCGACCCCAGTTTAGAACTGGCAATATGCAAATCAGTTTTGACACTGTGCCTCATGGGAACAGTCCAGTCCGAACTGCCAAGCCAGTTCCTCCCTGGATTGGACACAAGCATCCTAGGACCGGTTTCAGGGTTTCACCTCTCCTCAGCCAGGATAGCTTGAATCCAGTGGCGCAGTGAGCCCGGGACTAACGTATGGGCATACCCATCACACTTAGGGCGAGAAAGCAAAAGACACACACTTGATGGACAGAATGCAGAACAAATCAAAACATTCACCCCCAGTCAAGAGATCTGGGTTAAATCCATCATTCTTTTGCTCACCATGCCACCCCAGTTTAGAACTGACACAATGCAAATCAGTCTTGACACTGTGCCTCATGGGAACAGTCCACTCAGAACTGCCAAGCCAGGTCCTCCCTGGATTGGACAGAAGCATCCTAGGACCGGTTTCAGGGTTTCACCTCTCCTCAGCCAGGATAGCTTGAATCCAGTGGCACAGTGAGTCCGGGACCCACGTCTGGGCATACCCGGTGCACTTAGGGCGAGAAAGCAAAAGACACACACTTGATGGACAGAATGCAGAACAAATCAAAACATTCACCCCAGTCAAGAGATGAGGGTTAAATCCATCATTCTTTTGCTCAAAATGTCAACCCAGTTTAGACCTTGCAATATGCAAATCAGTCTTGACCCTGTGCCTCATGGGAACAGTCCAGCCCGAAATGCCTAGCCAGGTCCTCCCTGGATCGGAAACAAGCATCATAGGACCAGTTTCAGGGTTTCACCCCTCATCAGCCAAGATAGCTCAAATTCAGTGGCACAGTGAGCCCGAGACCCACGTCTGGGCATACCTGGCGCACCTAGGGTGAGAAAGCAAAAGACACACACTTGATAGACAGAATGAAGAACAAATCAAAACATTCACCCTCAGTCAAGAGATCTGGGTGAAATCCATCATTCTTTTGCTCACCATGCCACCCCAGTTTAAACCTGGCAATATGCAAATCAGTCTTGACCCTGTGCCTCATGGGAACAGTCCAGCCCGAACTGCAAGCCAGGACCTCCTTGGATCAGATACAAGCATCTTAGGGCCAGTTTCAGGGTTTCACCCCTCATCAGCCAAAATAGCTTGAATATAGTGGCACAGTGAGCCTGGGACCCATGTCTGGGCATACCCGGCACACTTAGGGCGAGAAAGCAAAAGACACACGCTTGATGGACAGAATGCAGAACAAATCAAAACATACACCCCCAGTCAAGAGATCTGGGTGGAATACATCATTCTTTTGCTCACCATGCCACCCCAGTTTAGTCCTGGCAAAATGCAAATCAGTCTTGACCCTGTGTCTCATGGGAACAGTCCAGTGCAAACTGCCAAGCCAGGTCCTCCCCGGATCAGAAACAAACATCCTACGACCAGTTTCAGGGCTTCACCCCTCATCAGCCAGGATAGCTTGAATCCAGTGGTACAGTGAGCCCGGGACCAACGTCTGGGCATACCCTGCATACTTAGGGTGAGAAAGCAAAAGACACACACTTGATGGACAGAATGCAGAACAAATCAAAACATTCACCCCCAGTCAAGAGATCTTGGTTAAATCCATCATTCTTTTGCTCACCATGCCATCCCAGTTTAGACCTGGCAATATGAAAGTCAGTCTTGACCCTGTGCCTCATGGGAACAGTCCAGGCCGAACTGCCAAGCCACGTCTTCCCTGGATTCTAAACAAGCATCCTAGGACCAGTTTCAGGTTTTCACCCCTCATCAGCCAGGATGGCTTGAATCCAGTGGTACAGTGAGCCTGGGACCCACGTCTGGGAATAACCGGCACACTTACGGCGAGAAAGCAAAAGACACACACTTGATGGACAGAATGCAGAACAAATCAAAACATTTATCCCCAGTCAAGAGATCTGGGTTAAAGCCATCATTCTTTTGCTCACTATGTCACCCCAGTTTAGACCTGGCAATATGCAAATCAGTCTTGACACTGTGCCTCATGGGAACAGTCCAGTCCGAACTGCCAAGCCAGGTCCTCCCTGGATTGGAAACAAGCATCCTAGGACTAGTTTCAGCGTTTCACCCCTCATCAGCCAGGATAGCTTGAATCCAGTGGCACATTGAGCCCGGGACCCACGTCTGGGCATACCCGGCAGACTTAGGGCGAGAAAGCAAAAGACACTCACTTGATGGATAGAATTCAGAACAAATCAAAACATTCATCCCCAGTCAAGAGATCTGGGTTAAATCCATCATTCTTTTGCTCACCATGCCTCCCAAGTTTAGACCTGGCAATATGCAAATCAGTCTTGACCCTGTTCCTCATGGGAACAGTCCAGCCCGAACTGCCAAGCCAGGTCCTCCCTGGATCAGAAACAAGCATCCTAGGACCGGTTTCAGGGTTTCACCCCTCATCAGCCAGGATAGCTTGATTCCAGTGGTAAAGTGAGCTCGGGACCCACGTCTGGGCATACCCGGCGCACCAAGGGTGAGAAAGCAAAAGACACACACTTGATGGACAGAAGGCAGAACAAATCAAAATTCATCCCCAGTCAAAAGATCTGGGTTAAAGCCATCATTCTTTTGCTCACCAAGCTACTCCAACTTAGACCTGGGAATATGCAAATCAGTCTTGACCCTGTGCCTCATGGGAACAGTCTAGCCCAAACTGCCAAGCCAAGTCCTCCCTGGATCAGAAACAAGCATCCTATGACTGGTTTCAGGGTTTCACCCCTTATCAGCCAGGAAAGCTTGAATCCAGTGGCACAGGGAGCCCGGTACCCACGTCTGCATTCTGCATTCTGTCCATCAATTGTTCTTTTTGCATTTGTCACCCCGAGTGGGACGGGTATGCCCAGACGTGGGTCCCATGCTCTCCAAGCCACTGGAGTCAAGCTATCCTGGCTGATGAGGGGTGAAACCCCGACACCTGTCCTAGGCACTGTTCCCAATAACGTGCGCGCATGGGCACGCGCGCACCTCTGTTACATGAAGCGCGCAGTGCTGTGTGTGGAGCGCGCACACACACAGCACATCAAACAAGAACATTCGCGCCGCAGCTTTTAAAAAGCGAGCGGCGCGAAAACCGGGTGTTTCTTTCATATAGAGCCCGGCTGCGGTGCATACTGTGTGCTTTTGTTTAAGTATTCATATTAATTGCAGCACCGTCACGAGCTGCAATTGACATGAATACTTTAAACAAAAGCACACAATCTGCCCATCACCCTGAAGCTGCGCTCTATTATGAAAGAAATTCAGCAAGTCTACAAACAGGGCGTGAAAAGCACACGTCGTGTTTGTATACTTGCTGAATTTCTCTTCTTAACAGAGCTGGGTTGCGGGGTGATTGTGTGACTTTGTTAAAGTTTTCAGGATAATTGCAGCTCCAGACGGGCGCTGTGATTAACCTGAAATCTTTAACAAAGGCCCACAATCACCCCGCAGTCCAGCTCTGTTAAGAAAGAAATGCAGCAACTCTACAAACACGGCGTGAAAAGCACACGTCGTGTTTGTAGACTTGCTGAATTTCTGTTCTTATAGAGTGCAGCTGTGGGGTGATTTACACTTTTCTGTGCTTGGCATAGTGTGCCACCCTACTTGTATTTTCCTGTTTCTGTCATTGCATCCAGATATATGATACAACAAGTAACATCATACCCAGGGCTTTAAGTGGGATGAAAAAACTGGGGGTCTCGCAAAGGGGCGTGGCCAGTGTAATTAAGGCCCTGGCTTAAGACACATAAGCTAAAAATCTGTACTTAGCATAGTGTACCGCCCGACTTGTATTTTGCTGTTTCTGTCATTGCATCCAGGTATATGATACAACAAGTAACATCATACCTACAAGTCAGAACTATTGGCTTTGTCAATGGTTGTTAGTTGCATAAGATAAATAAGCAGCAACTATGGCTTGTATGTAATATTGAAAAGGCTTCAACTTAAAGCCCATGTGACACCACGACAATGTTGCTGCTCCTGAGTTTCAAAAGAGAAGGGAAATCCAGAGAGAAAATGACTCTTTAAAGGATTTCCCATCCCCTACAAGTAGGGTGACTAGAGCGTGTGACCCAAAAACCGGGACAATTCGCAAAAATAGAGGAAGGACCACAAATTTACATCAATAAAGTGGCAAATAACGACAGTCCTCATCCTCGTAGAAACACAGAACAGGCACTAAGAAAATAAATAAAATGTAATTTTTAAAACCAGCATCATGCCTGTTAATTAAACTGCTTACTTATAACAGCTGCTTACTAGCCCTGCTTTGGAACACCTAAAAAACATGCCTCTCACTGTTTTTAGTTCACCCTCTCAAAAAACCGGGACATGAGCCACTTTTCCCGAAATCTGCCGGGACAACTGTTGAAAACCCGGGACGGTCCAGACAAATCCGGGACTCCTGGTCACCCTACCTACAAGGCTCACCAGGCATGACGTCATGCCCTAACTTCTCTACTAGTGAGAAGTGAGTAGTGTGAGCACGTGCACATCGATGTGCCTAGTGTCACTGCAGTCTGGAAAAAAAAAAAGGACTGCCAGGGCATAAAACAGAGCCCGATAGAGACCCGTTTCGAGGACCCTTTAAAAAACTGCCAGTGCTCGGCACCGGTGAGACCCGGCCCACTTAAAGCCCTGATCATACCTACAAGTCGGACTATTGACTTTGTAAGTGGTTGCTAGTTGCATAAGATAAATATGCAGCAACAATGGCTGGTATAAATTAAATCCATCTAAAATTTGAAAACAGCGAAACTCTCCAGCCATCTTTCTAGTTGTGATGAGGCTGCCAATGACCGAGACTTGCTTGAGTGTCTGTTATGGTCACGCTGGTAGAACAGTTTTAACCCCTTTTGACAAAATGTGACATTTTAACAAGAAGCAGTTTGACTGTTAATGAGATTCGCTTTTTTGTACTTGCATATATTAGGGCGAAAGGGTGTGATCTTCTGTACAAAACTCAGCTCTGAAGTTCACCAGGTTAAGCAGACTGTCTTGTAATAGGAGCTTGCCATACATCTAGTAGTGCAGCTTCCGTACTGTGGTTGGGACAGAAAAGTGACTAATGGGAATTCAACAGTTGGCTTGCTTCTAAATATTTTTCAAATTGTAGGGTGATTATTCTTTCCAGGTTTAATGGGGTCAGAGGAAGGAAGAAAGGGGAAATGTTTGCGGTATTTCTCTATTTTTTTTAACGTAGGTGTTCATTATGGCAAGTCTGAAGAATAGACTAGATGAACCGTGACCCAGTGAGACACTGATGATGGTAACAGTAGTCTCGAGCAGTGGAGGAGGAGAGTCTTTTTTAGGGTCTTAATTATTGTTCTATTATTGTCTTGAGAAACTGACATCTAGAAAGAGTGTGTTTTTTATGCATGATGATCTGTGACCTGAGCATTCTACGGGACTAGGTGATGTACCAGTGCAGTGATGGCGCAGGTTTTCACAGATCTCCTGTCAGCGTTGTAATGTTGGTCTAAGTTTGTATTTTTTCAAGGATTTGAAAGTTGCATAGCAGTTCAGTGATCACTTTTCTCACCTATAAAAGCCTCTAAGCGCACTGCCCACTCCTAGTCATCCCGTTTCACTTCATCTGAAAGTTTTCTTGTTAATTGCAGCTCCAGACGGGCTCTGCGATTAACCTGAAAACTTTAACAAAAGCCCACAATCACCCTGCAGCTGCGCTCTATTAAGAAAAGAAATGCAGCAACTCTACAAACATGGCGTGTAAAGCACACGCCGTGTTTGTAGACTTGCTGTATTTCTCTTCTTAATAGAGCTGGGCTACTGGGTGATTGTGTGACTTTTAAACTTTTCTATGCTTGGCATAGTGTGCTCCCCAACTTGCATTTTCCTGTTTGTCATTGCATCCAGATATATGATACAACAAGTAACATCATACCTACAACAAGTCGGACTATTGGCTTTGTCAGTGGTTGTTAGTTGCATGAGATAAATAAGCAGCAACTATGGCTTGTATATAATATTGAAAAAGCTTCCACTTAAAGTCCTGGTGACACCGCGACAATGTTGCTGCCCCTGAGTTTCAAAAAGAGAAGGGAAGCAAGTGTTCGTGGAAGAGAATGCTCCCGACAGATGGATCAGTCATTTACACACTTGCAGCTGCCATCTGCTCAGACCTGCATCTTGGCAAGATTAAAAATCTTGGCAAGGCCTAACCAGCCTTCCACCCTTCTTAGTTCGTTCAGGTGAGGTATCGATCAGATAGGA
The DNA here is from genome assembly GCA_963921515.1 of Calotriton arnoldi. Classification (NCBI taxonomy): domain Eukaryota; kingdom Metazoa; phylum Chordata; class Amphibia; order Caudata; family Salamandridae; genus Calotriton; species Calotriton arnoldi. The sequence continues at coordinate 129,595 of CAWUFW010003005.1, read as the reverse complement.
CTAGGACACACACACTGAAAGGCTGTTCGAAAGGAGCCCAGACATTTAAAGGGGGAACTAATGGAAAAGAAGAATTTTGAGAAGGAGGATACATCAAATTACCCTGATAAAGTCCCTATAAGAGATGAAATGCCTTGGCTGGGTCTGTTTTAAGTGTCTTAGAATTGGATACTTAATAAAAAGAACTTCATGGAAAAAGGCACCAACGTCTAGAAATTAATTGAAAAACAAAATATGGAAAGCAATTGAAAACAAAAGAGTGATTACAGATACATGCAATTCAAATTGGAAAGTTTAAAGTGAGCAAGGAAATTAGGTTGCCCTCCTAATATTGTGAAAACATTTACCACATGTGAGAAGCTGGCTCAGTATATGATGTACACTTATGTAAGTGGACACCTTGCACTGATCCAGACAACCCTTATGATGATTTTAGTGGTCTTAGACAACCTTAGCAAGCTCTCGAAGTGGTAGCTGTGAAGAACAGCCTTCAGTCTTAGTCCAGAAGGAGTATAAAGCAGCTTGTTTTACCAGAACATAATCTTATAGGTATAGAGTAAGAGAAAAAGAACCACAGTGTATTTATAAAAATATGTATTTAATATAAGACACTCACTAAAACATTTAAATATCTCCTAGCCAGAGATATACACAATACACACAATACTTTGCAATAGAAACAGGTAAGTAGTACGGAAAACAGAGTGGTCCCCAGGGGGATACCAAACCATATACTAAAATAATGGTATGCGAACCACGACTCGAATCAAGACTATAGTCAGAGGCCGTAGTAGTGTCGGGGACCCAAGTAACCACCTAAGGTGAGTATCTAGGAGCCCCACGGAGGTCGTGTGCAGTGTGGGAACACAACTGCGTTCTCCATACAAATCAACGTGTAAGTCGTGGTTGCAATTTTAAAGAAGGAGGACCCTCAAGTCTCCATAACCCCTCTCTCTTTCATATTTATTTTGTTTAATAGCGCCACTCATACCAGTGTAAGGTGTTAAGCACTTTACATCGCATACACATTACACAGAGACACTGAATCATAGTGTGTAAATCAATGTATAGGAAATGTTACATCAGACAGAGGAATACAATGTCTCTTCTTAACAGAGCTGGGCTGCTAGGGTTTTAAGCAAACGTTTGTAGTGATATTTGGCGCTGCACACACGCGCAGTGTGGTTCCTGGTGCACATAGCCATGGCTGCAGCGCACAGAGACCCTACACTGCCACTCACAGAGGAAATAAATTAGAGGGAACATTGGTCCTAGGATGCTTGTTTCCAGTCCAGGGAGGACTTGGCCTGGCAGTTCGGGCTGGACTGTGTCCATTGGGCGCAGGGTCAAGACTAATTTGCAAATGGCTGGGTTTAAACTGGAATGGCATGGAGAGCAAAGAAACAATGGATTTAGGCCCAGATCTCTGTACTGGGGTGAATGTATGACATTGTTCTACATTCTGTCCATCAATTGTTCTTTTTGAATTTGTCACTCCGAGTGGGATGGGTATGCCCGGTCGTGGATCCTGTACTCTCCATGCCACTGGAGTCAAGCTATCCTGGCTGATGAGGGGTGAAACCCCAAAACCGGTCCTAGGATGCTTGTTTCCAGTCCAGGGAAGACCTGGCCTGGCAGTTCGGACTGGTCTATTCCCATTGGGTGCAGGGTCAAGATTGATTTGCGTATGGCTGGGTTTAAACTGGAATGGCATGGGGAGCACAAAAACGATGGAATTAGGCCCAGAGCTCTGTACTGGGGTGAATGTATGACATTGTTCTGCATTCTCTCCATCAATTGTTCTTTTTGAACATTTGAGAAGAGCATATCGACAGGGACATCTTTTTGTAGCACATATTTTGCAAGTACATGTACGTGTAAGTACTGTGGGTAGAGGCTTTCGAAATTTCATAGGTTTTAGCACCTCATCAATATTTTCCTAATCAAATTCACACGGATCTTTCTCTACATATGCATGATCCAAAACATTTATACATCTTCTGATCGAGTAGATTGCTCTTTTAATGTGTTCATGCACAGAACATGATGTTGGTGGAAGGTCACTTAGCGGGACTGATCTCTTGAAATCACTGTACCAAAGATCGGCAAATGTGTGACAGTCAGAACTTGTTTCCCACACATGCACAAGGTATTTTTCTACATCTTTAAAGTCACATTCTTCTTCTGCCTCATCAAATCCTTTTATAAACTTCACAGGTTCAGCAGCTAAAGCTTCAATCTGTGTTCAAATTTTGTTCATAGTGTCATCACCCGTAAGAATATGTGCCTTGATAAGAACACTGGGCATCTCTGGGTCACGTTTCTTGTACAGAATATAAAGCAGGATTAAAGGTCTTTTCTCACCTGTTATGTTAAAATGTTATTTATAAAGCGCACAGCTACTCAATAGAGTGTTTGTGTGCTAACGGAACAGTAAGATCAAGGAAGAGAGTGAAACAGCTGACTACTGGACAAAGAGCCTGGTTTTAAGGATTTAAAAAAACATACTTTCATTTCCTGTACACCTGAGTTCTAAAGGGAGGTTGTTCTAACCCACAGGCCCCAAAAGAGAATTAAGACTGCCTGCCAACTCTAACATGACAGACTCTCAGAACCGTGACCAAGAGAATGTTGGAGGAGCACAGCTTTCTCAAAGGGCTGTAGAAGGAAATCCTTGCAAACAAACAGTCTGGTCCTGAGTGGTTGAGCTCCCTGTGCACAAGCACAGAGGTCTTAAATAGAATCAGCGTCTGCACAGGAAGCCAGTGCAAATTCTACAGATGAGGAGAAATGTGCTACCTTATAGGTAAACTAAGAACAAGCCAAGCAGCAGAATTCTGCACAGTTTGAACTTCCTTCAACAGATATTGCAGGAGACCACCATAAAGGGCATTGGCAAAGTCCAGCCTAGACAACACCAGTGCCAAGAACACAGTGATCCGAATTGGGACCGACAAAAAGTTTAATATTTCTTGAGCATGCGTAATATGCCAAAGCATTTGCCTACCACATTATTAATTTGATTATGGAAGGACAATTTTTTATCAATTTTCACACCCAGGTATTGATGTTATTGTTCCATAACCTATCCATAACTCTGACAATCCTTGACTTATGAACATTTCAGTATCTCAAAGTAGTACAATAATAACATCTGTTTCATTTGACAGTACAATGACGAGATTGGAACCATTTCGAACAGCCCACTCAACATATGGCACAACATGAAGGTCAGCTTCCTCCAATTTGCTCTTAAGTTCTTGAACGATATGGCCCATACCTTTTGAACATATCTCTGCAGGAACTAACTCTTCATTGTCAATCATGTCTCTTGCAATAATTGGAACATCAGTGTTCACTCAAGCATCAGCAATGTTTTGGCGAGTTAACATCTTCAAGTTCATCTTGTTCGATGTTGGTGATCAGAATTTATCAAGTTGCAGAGGTATAGGTGTCTAATTTTTGATGCAGGCAAGGTCAATTGTTCTACTTACAGACATTCGTCTGATTCTCTCACATTCTTTGACAGATAGTTCAAGATAACTGTCAAAACAATGTGCAGTGCTTGCAGGGGGCACACTGACTTTGATATCTGAAGAACAGTCTGAAGGATGTCTTCAAAGTTTTGCATAGATGAAATTTTGACGATTCACAATTGTGACATATAGTCTACAATAGCAGCAGTTTCAATGAGGACAACTTTTCAAATTAAAATTCTTCAGGTGAAAGTTATTTTTCGTGCTCTTGTATACGTTTGTTCTTTGCTGATATGGTTCAGCATCTCCATCAAATGATGTGTTTGGTGGAAGAAGATCATGTGACAGAATGTCCTTGATAAATTCACCCTTTTCTTTTCTTACATCCATCTCTTTATGTGCTTGCAGAAGTTGTTTTTTGTAACCTGTTTTGTAGTGGCTGGTTGGACGAAGCTCTTACTATGGCAATTAAAGCGCAGATGATTAGCTTTAGTGATTGTGACAAACAGCTTTTTCTCTTTCAATACAAATCTGTCCTGCTTCAGTTCTGCGTATAGTTTCAATCCATCTTCTAGGACAACTAGTAGACGTGTCTTTATATCGCTATCCACATATTGTTTGGTCACGAAGTTGTGTAGTCACACAGGCTTAGTCATTTCAAAGGAGTTTCCTTGCTGCTGAATGAAATGAAGAAGGCTGTCAACATGTTTATTAAAATGTTCCCCTCTCATTTAATTTATATTTTGAAATAATATAATCACACAGCTGTGTGAATTGTGCCTATTGCCAAAGGACAATGCCAAAAAACCATGGTAACTGGGGAAAAATAAAAATGTATCCCCGGTCTAATTCAGAAATTTTGGATAGCTAAGCAACAGTAGTCAGCTCATAAACAAGAGGTGCAATAAATAAAGGTTCGTGGTGAGGAACAGTTTCACGATGGTCCATTAATTTTGAATTTGTCATCTCTCTGAAAACATTGCAAATAGAATGGACTTCATGGTAAACTAGCTGCCATTGAACAACGTATTCACTTTTATGTGTCTAACCAACAATTCCCTTGTAGCTTTTCTGGTATCTCTGGATCACCTGTTCCAGTTTCATATCTGGAGCCACAGCCTTGAACCTTCCCTCTCTGTCTTTCAACCACAAAATATCTTTAGATGAATTTTCTGTAGAGCTATGATTTTTCCACCTCTGGCTTCTTCACTCTTTCTAAATACTAGGACCCATATCTCAGATAGTTTATGCAATTGAATTCACAAAACACAGAAATCAGTGACTCCACAGACTTTACATGCAGCTCACAACCACTTTCCCAATCAGCCTGTACCAAGAATTTCACTATAGCTATCATGTTTAAAGTTCTGATTTTTCTTCTCATTTTTTGACAAACTCTATGAACATGGTTTTCAGGTTCTATTATTTTAAACTGAGTGTATTGAACATTGTCTGGCTTTGCAATATGTCTTTTGAGTGAAGTGCACCCTGTGCCTTGTTCACTTCTGAGATAAGATATACAAAACCTAATTTGTCATTTTTGTAAGAGAAAGCATTCCAACGCAATGTAGCCTCAGATATGATGAGCATACCTTGTAAAGAATGAACATAATGAGTTCCGCTCAATACAGACTGGACAGTTTTACTTCCAAAGATTTCATCCTCAATAAGTGTATCATCTATGCCACATCCACTAAGATAATTTCCTGCACACCACAGCACAACTTTTGTCATGTGGAAAACGCCAATCATTGGCTAAAGGTCCTCAAATTCTACTGTATTGCTCACAAAAAGGTCAGCTACAATACAGAAAACACCTTCATCACAGAAAATTGGCAAGATAAGCTGGTCTTCAAGCTGAGCATGCACATTTTGTAAAATACTTTAGAGCTGTGAATAGTGTTGTGTATTTTGTGACTTGAGATGGTATTACTGGTAAAAACCCAACCTTTTTCAGTGGGACGATATTCTGAGATCAGAGCATGAATTCCAGCCCACGGAGGAACTGGCTTTTCTTCATCCTTCAGTCCGCATCAAATAAGCGCTATGATAAATTCAGTTAAATCAGTTTTACGGACCGCAGCATCAGGCAAAAGAAGATCCACCATATCCTCGCCCACTTAGAAACCATGTGGTAGACTGGGACATGTTAATGGCTTGTAGTGATTTTGCACATGTTGGCAAGACAGTTGGGTTATAAGTTTGCAGCTTCGTTTGTTTTTGCCTACAGCTGACACAGCTTGTTTTCCAGCAACTACTTTATTGGTACTGTCTTGAAAAAGCGCCATGGCACTAACATGTGTGCTGGATGTTCCAGACAAAGAAGAGCTGTCTTCAAAGTCAAAATTTTTAAGAGCAGCATTTATAAATCCTTTCCTGGTAAAGTGACTTGGAAGTGGTGTGTTGTCGGATTCACAAGATATTACAGAATGAGCTGCTATCAAGATCCTTCTCCGTTCTATGTCATTATAAGCTGCTGATACACCATTCCTATTCATTGAAGTGATTAGCTCTCTACTTTTGCACTTGTCATACATTATGTGAGCAATCATCATGTGTAGCGGAGTTTTCTTTTTGCCGTGATGTAATTCATGAAACATGATTTGGAAATGATAGTACATTTGCACAGCATAAGCCTGTCGATTCTTGGGTTTGTCTTCCACTTCTTCTCTTATATCTTCTAAGCCGTCATCAATGTTGTCGATTTCTGTTCCTAACTCAATATCTTTACTTTGTAACAGTTTTGATTTGCTGATATTTAACAATGATGTAATAAATGTTAAGACAACATCAGGCATTCTTGTTGACTCCCATGATTTGCGAAGCTCTGGGGCATCACAAAATTTGTCATTATGTCAAAAATATAAATCTTTCAGGATGTGTCTGAAAATGGTTCCTGCTGATCTTACTGCATCCTGTGCTCCTATTTTGGCAGCAAAACCTTCAGGAGTCAAATCAGCTGAGAACACCATAAGTGGCTCATTCTTTTTGTTAAACTGACAAAAACGAATTCGTTCATTGTACATTCTCACCAGAAAAATCTTAATTTCATTATTATGGATCAATATAGTTTCATCAATGTTGACCATTATTTCTCTGATCTCACTGAGTGTGAACCCGTAGCCAGTACTCGAGAGTGGCTTTAAAACTTCATTTGCTTTTTCAAAGAGTGCAAACTTAACTGACTGTTGGTGGTTACGTTGATGCTGGGAGCTCATTTTTATATTTTTCAATGCATGCATACATGCAGTTCAGATGGGCATACAAATCCACTGTAAATATATTCACATCACTGTTTAGATCAGCTACTCAGCTTAAAACTTCATGTTGGAAGAACTAGCTGCAGATAAAAACATATGTTCCCTTTGAGACTCACATATTCCGTACTTTGTTCTTTTGTCAATACCTTCGGCCCTTGTTCTGGCTAAACCAAACATAACACATTGAAGATACTCAGCTTTCTGATCAGGGGTTGGAGGTGGACGAGGGATAGCCATCCATCTTCTAAGTGGATGGGCACTGGATTTGGTTATCGTCGCTTTCACAGAAGAATCGGATCCTTGTTGTGATTTAGTGGTTTCTGCTATTATTTGATCAATTTTTCCGGCTTTTTCCTATTGTGTACCACTTGTAGCACTTGTTTTTACAATGATAAAATATTTGATCCACTTCACCCATCAGTTTCAATCTTTTGTGAACTTCATCTTGCCGTATTTCTTCAGCACCTCAAACTCTCTTCTGTCCAGCCACTGTTGGTGTTAGCTTTTCTTTCAGATTAGTTTGGCATATGACACATTTTTCTTTGTTGAAGGAGTCCTCAGATTTTGTAGTTAGCAACACTTTGTCAGGACGTAAAGATCCTCTGCTACCACCTGCTTTGCTCATGTTTATGAAATTGAACCAACGGAAAACCTGAAACAAAAACATTATTAAAATAAATTACCAATATGGTGGCTAAAACACATCATTATAGAGCCGCCATGAAAATGGCAGAAGGGTTGCTCTGAGGAGTTATTTTCTTTCTCTATAAGACTACCTGAGCCCCAAAACCTGTTTTGACACCAAAATGAAGTATATAGGTCCTGAAATATTACATCATCACTGCAACACATCCGTCATTTTTAAAAATGTTGTCCAGAAAAATTCAGCCCGGATTAGCAATGTCTACCCAAGCTAAATTAATTCTATAATAATACAAAAACATAAATGAAAAATGAAAATCTCTGGACAGCAATTTTTTTACGGAGGTATATCAAAGGGCCAGGACTAACTGTTGTATTTCAGCATGTCGCATTTCTGTGACCTTTCCATAACCTGCACCTCAACAAAATGTTCCTTCATATTAACTCAACATACCTTGGTGTCCATATGCATGCATGTGCCTTATGTTCTGGTGATTAGAGCTGATTTCTGTAGATTTCTAACCATCCAAATAGAACAGGTATTCCTTTTGTCTAGAACCAACATATTTCTCCCTATAACATCAACACTAAAATTAAACCTCAGCGCTTGGGGCAGAATGCGGCAGGGCAGAAGAGGCCACTCATTACAATGGGCTTGGGGGGAGGACAATGGAGTGATCCAATGTTGACTCTATCTACCAGCACAATCACAGAGTGGATTTATGACTGCAGGCTGCAAAATGTTTCTCAGCCTCATGTACTTGTTTTGAGATAGCACACTGTTAACAGATGTGAGGTTAAAATAGATATTCATGTTTAAAATATGTGAGGTTGCAATAGATCAGGATTATAGCATGCATAAAGACTTTTTTAGTAATAAAGACACCTTTATTTATTGCACCTCTTGTTTATGAGCTGACTACTGTTGCTTAGCTATCCAAAATTTCTGAATTAGACCGGGGATACATTTTTATTTCTCCCCAGTTACCATGGTTTTTTGGCATTGTCCTTTGGCAAAAGGCACAATTCACACAGCTGTGTGATTATATTATTTCAAAATATAAATTAAATCCTTCCTGCTTATGAGTCATCATTTTAATGTGTGTTTATTTCATATCAAATTTACAAATCCACTAAATATCTGGTGAGATTGTGTCTTGAATCTTCATTTTATAAAACGTTTTTTAATACTGACAATATCCAGTCATGTCCATCAGCCATATACACCAGCTGACTGGTAATGGCAAGACTTTTATAAATCTAATGAACTAGACGTTGCTGTAATATCTTTGGGAGGGCTCAATGAACGGTCTCACTTTTGTTTAGGCCATGAAAAATATTGGTCTTTGGTTGCCGCTTAAGGATTATGTGGCGCATGCTGTGAGACAGAGAGCTCTGCTATCTCCGATTCTAGCAAGGCAGCAGCATCATTTACTCAGCCAGAGCACAAGGGTTCCATTTGAAGTGAAATAGGAAAGAAAATATGAGATAGAGGAGTTCAGATGATTTAACATTCTGAGATGTCAATGATCTCAATCCTAGATTTTAGGTAAAACCACCTCTTTAAAAGATAAGATAGATTAGTTCAAGACTGCTTAAAAATGAAACACATTAGAAGCGGATACTCGAAAATTAAAGCTTTCATGTGCACTAAGTCCAGATCAACTGCCTTTGAAGAGTTTTTTTTTTTAATTCCCTGAATCTGGAAAAAAGCATATAAATCCTATTCTTTCTTGTATTAGTGTCCCTATTAGACTGAGATATTCTAGAACCATTCATTAAACCAACTCCGGAACTAGCCACTTTGACCAGAGTGCTACTCTGCTAGCTTTTTCTCCCTACAAGTCTTCTATGAAAAAGCCAAGTGCATGGACGTCTATGTGACAAAGACTCCAGAAACTGAATTTGCCATGCCTGTAAACCGTGCTCCGTACTCATGACAGTATTGTACTTAAATATTTATGCTGGTTTTGTGGACATTAATGACCTTCAACCCCAACTGCAAATCTCACTTAAGCAGAATGCATTCTCAATGAGCAGTACAATATACCACAAAGAATCAAGAAAATGTTGGAGTTTCTTCTTAATACCATGGAGACATACCTGATCGATCCAACAAACATACAACCTCACTATTCTTCATTACTATCTAGAGTCCAGAGATTTTTTTAATTCTTTGTCATGAGCTTCCATAATCCGTGTCCAAGGCTATGGAGCTTGGGTAAGCACAGACCTACCTATTCTACAAGAGGTGGGGGAAGATAAACAAACGTTACAAGTAGTACAATGATCACGAAAATCTTTCAAACATATTAGAAAATCTAATTCCCAGCACTTAAATGGAACCTACCATCATTAGTACCTGTATAACTTTTCGTCAGATCAACAGTCCAGTCAATTGATCTAATCATCTGTATCTTTTGAACACCCATGTCCGTGTTGAAACTTCTGCTCCAAAAAAACAGCTAGTAGGTTTGAAAATGTAGCCACTTATAGATACTGTTTATGCACTGCTGATTAACCCCTTTACCGCGGCGAACATTCCACCGCGGTGCGGTGGTTTAAAGGAGTGGGCGGGGCCGCGTCGGCCAACGGACGTGCGCAGCACTACCGAGGTAGTGCTCGCGACGGCCGTTGGCCGACGAACGCAGCGAAGGGGTTAAGAAAAGGGTAGTAAGGTATTGTCCTCTGAAAAGCATTGGCAGTGTAATTTCCTCCATAAGAGCAATTTACATTGAGCAGACGTTAATGGAATTACTATCACCAACTACAGGATTGCATGCCTATTTCCCATAGAGGAGAATCATTTGATGGGAATTATGTTTATGGAGAAATGTATGTTACCACTCATTTGTGTTTGACTATACAATAAAACCCTCCTCTTAATCTGGCACTTTGAAATATTTCTGCATTTTAACTTATTTTCCCAACATTTTTCAATGAATCATGTGCAGGCCTACGTAAATGAATGTGCCTCTTAATTTACACTTCCAATTTTGAACTCTTTATTTCCATATTCTCCTGATTATTATTATTAGAATTTTATTCATTTAATTGCATCATTATTTGCTATTGACCATAGTCCGCACAGAGTATTTCCTGAGCTCTGCTCAAGCTATTAATGTATGACACCGGGTATGATCCCCCTCCTCTTACAGTCTCAAAAGTAAGAAATCTAGGGATCATATTGGATGCAGAGTTATCTATTGTGGAACAAGTCAACAAATTAACATCTTCAACATTTTTCATCATAAAAAACACTAAGGAAGGTGTTATCCTTCATTCCACATGATATACAAAACTCAGTGATTGTTTCCCTGGTTTTATCCCTGCTTGACTATTGAAATGCCCTTTATTTGGGCATCAAACAGAGACCTCTTAATAAGCTTAATTGCCGTCTGCTCAAGAAGATCTCCAAATTCAAGTCTGTGTCAGCTGCACTGGTGGAGCTCCACTGGTTACCTGTCGGAAAAATGATTGCCTTTCAAGGCATTATGTCTGGCACATAAAGCCTTGCATAGAATCCGACAACAGTTTTTGAGAAATAAACTCCGTTGGTACTCTCCAAAAAGAACATTGAGATCAGCTACCACTAGATCAGTAATTGTCTCAAGAATAAAAAAAAAGTGACATGGGGTGGTCCCAGTTTTGTACGCTCCACGTGCAAACTGTGGAATACCCTGCCCTTCTCACTTAAAAGCCAGGTCTATTATCATTGCTTTCGAAAGCACTTAAAATCCTGGTTGTTTTAATTGCACATATATTTATTACTACTCTCATGAATTCATTAATCTGGTTTGAGGTGATAATACGTGGAACCATGCAAACACCAAGACGCCTGCAGGCAATCGCCCGCTTTAGAAATGTTAAATCAAATCAAATCAAACAAGGATATTTTAATTGCTGAATTATTCCTATTGATTTGTTTAATATAGCATGCACAAGGACCAGAGGCATTACAGTATCTGGGCAACAAACCCTTGCTGAGCTTATCCTTCAGCCATGGTCAGTGGATGGTTAGCTTTAGGACCTGGACTGTGTCCAGGCCCTGCACACACCCCGATGCTTGCAGGCAATCCCCATGTGAGGCCATCGACTAAGCACAGCAGTAGTCTACAGAATGCTTTTTTTCAATTTTCTTGCAGGATTACCAAATCTGATACTGGATTAGTGAATCTGGGACCTTCCCTTTTTCCCATGAGTCTAACATAGTACCACGAGACTGGTGATACAAAATATATTTTGATAAAAATGCTATTGCTGCAGGGCAGGGAGTTTCTTTGCAGCTCCACCAGATGAGCCCAGGGGTCAGAGTAAGCTAATCATGCCCCCTTGAGTCATTTTTCTTTTTATTTATCTTGACCCTATGCTCAGTGCACCGTGTTGGATAATGGTGGCAACTGCAAAAACATCATTTTTTTCCCCATCATGGCACTCTAGGCAAAAGCCCAACTTGTGCAAAACAAAAACAACTCTGCCCCTCTTGGGGATAGTTCATTCTGAACTGCCATATTATATTGATATATAATACAAGGTTTTCTGCAATCCCTGTATAAAAACCCATCTCTAATGTCTTTATAATCGGTGGCTTGTGACTCACCCAGTTGCTGATTACAAAGAAATGACATCAGAACTCAACTGTAATAAAGTATTTCAGTTGTATTCTGATGACACAGTGCCTGCTGCCACAGTCATCAGAGGGGAAAGGCAGGTCATGTAACAGAGCCTGATTAATCCAGTTGTTTTAAGGATAAAAACCAAAATGTTGCTTTCTTTCTTCTGCTCTGTTTTTGTAGCTGTACATTGACAAGACGAAACTAGATATTTATGGCAACATGTTTATTTTTTGCACTCCTTAGGTAATTATGTAAAAGTTAGAATCTTTACTTTTCTACCACACCCTTTTGTAGAAACACTTACTGTTATTAAACCGCTTTTAATATTTTACTTTGCATCAAATATCTAATAGCTTTTTTGATGTGTTTAATTTTGCACTAGAAATTCTATTTTCATTCCTCATGTTTCCAAACATGAAAGAGCTACGTACAAACTATTTAAGTTGCTTATTGGAAATGTCATGGTGTGACCATATTTTATAGAGAATAGCCCCTTACCATACATGATAAGGATATTGCAAGTCACCTTGGACTTCCATAACCTTTTCAAGGAACTCAGCCTTTTAGTCTCATTCCTGGTCATGGAATTCACCAGTGACTTCAATATCCTTCTAATGTAGGGCCAGCGTACTTTAACCCTGTATATATATTCACTGAAAACTAACTGGGTACAGGGACATTATTGTTAGGAAATAGAATTGAAAAATCCTTAGAAATTCACTGAAAGCAAAGGGCACAGTTAGGTTCAGATTTTACAAACAAAGTTACCTGAGCTAACTATAACTTATGCCCCTGCAATGCACTGCTTATGACCTGACATATTACATCTTGCAGTTCTTGCTCAGCCCAGCCAGAGGTGCACATTGTCGAACAGGCACACAATGTCAGAAGCCTCATGATAGGTCTCATTAGGGCCACTGTCCTACTTCCACTCCGCCATCTTCTACCGAAAGTGGCCGGGCCTGGGCCTAGCCACTGGGTAGTATTGCCACCTCCAGGTAGGCAAGGTAGCTGCGTCACTCATGACATGGTCAGTGACATCACTGACGACATTGTTAATATTGATGGCGATGTATGCAATGATACATGTGTATATAGAAGTGAAATCGAATCACTGTTGTTGAAATCACCCGAGATGACCTCTCCATCAACCCCAATTCAGAAATAATTGGTCAGGCAGGTCCTGTGACCTAGGCCTGAGGCAACTGATTGAGAGATCACAGGTGGGGTGGCACATAACCAGCAGAACAAATACGCGAACAGGAAAAACCCAGATTAGTCTCTCAGATAGTCAGCGACGCCACAATGGTCCGGGGAGATTGGCCCCAATAAAAGCACATCGCCAGAGGGGAGTGCATTCCCAAAACATCATAAAGTTAGATACCACATGAAGTTAGGAACACTCAGCCAATCAGGACACAGCACACACAGCACAAGCAGTGATCACGCGATCCCCATGCCAGACATCTGGACACAATACCCAGTGGCCCTTATTGTGTCCAAGCAAAGTTGAGACCCACCTGCATTTGCATCAGGTGGCAGTCATTTATGGCTCCATGATTAGGCCCACATTCCTCTTCCTAAACAGGATCTATGAATTGTTTTATGATGCTCCAAGAAATGTATATAAAGGCGCTCAAAACGATTGCACTTTGAGTCAGTACTCAATCTTGTCTTTGTTTTTTCAAGGTAAATTCATATTCGAGCAAAAACATCTCAATTAACATCACTGATGACATCCAGGGCCGGCTTTAACACTGGTGGTGCCCTGTGCGACAATGTTTGCTGGTGCCCCCAAATGACCACCTCTGCCACGGATTCCCTCACTAGTACCCTTCAACAGTACCCCTCAAGTATCCATAACCACTGTCTCTCAGATTCATTTAGTTTTATAGCACCACTCATACCAGTGGAAGGTGTCAGAGCACTTTACATCACACACATAAGACACAGAGACAATCATATGTGTGTAAATCAGTGTATAGGAAATGTTACATCAGACAGGACTTCAAGGTGTAGTGTAGGAGTGACATGTCATCGATACTGGTAGACAATATAGTTTGAGTCCTTATTCTGGAAAAGCACAAATTCAGAATTTAAAACGTAACACTATTGTTAGGGGCTATCTTTAATAATAAGAATTGTTTTCTACCCAAATGAACCCTTTTGGGAAGATTAAGATAATGAAAGACTGGGCAAAAAAAGTATATAGCTCTAACATATACCTTGCAGTTTGCATGCAGTTCTTTGATGACAGTTAATATCTCTCTGCTCTATATTAGGAGTTTGACTTATACACTACAAGTAACAAAAGTAGCTCTCTTACAGAAGCAGCAACCCCCTGACCTATTAACATTATATGCACTTTGTGATCTGCATGGTACACGTTCTTAGCAGCAGGCATTTTTGCCCTCTGCGCTACCTTAAAATGAGTCTGAACTCAGTAGCGGCTCCTGGAGGGAGTGCTGTGGGGCGGGACGGGGGGAAGAAAACTCCAGCTTACGGCCGAACTGAGTTAAGTACATAAGTAAATAAATAAAACGAATTACATTGTGCGCGCTGCATCGCAATCAGCGATGCAGCGCGTGCAATGTAATTTGTTTTATTTATTTATTTATGTACTTAACTCAGTTAGGCCGGAAGCCAGAGTTTACTACCCCCCACCCTGCCCCTCCCCGCCTCACCCCACCGCCCCGCAGCACTCCCTCCAGGAGCCGCTACTGTCTAAACTTCCACTAGACAATAATCACCGAGTTAGCTTGACATTTTAATTGATGCCTGAAAAATGCTGGAGGCCAGGAACGCAGCAGCAGGTGCTTTTAAAATGTTAATATACTTGCAAAAATGACGCCCCCACCCCAAGTCAGCGCCCGGTGCAGTGGCACCAATCGAACCGCCCTAGAGCCGGCCCTGATGACATCATCCAGTGAGTGTAAGTGTTTTGCAAAGATTTTTGAGAATTAAAGATATATACTAAGCTACTGCATAAGTTAAATTACTATTCTTTCTCTACTACTAATGAGGATACTATTTCTAACATATGTCATCTGATCTATAATCCCATTTTTAAAGAGGGTGTACTATTTATCGAAAAAATATCCTCTATACCGACACATGTCCCCAGCTGATGTATGTGTATGGTTGTGTTTTGCGACACTGATGGCTGAGTATAGTTCTGGTTTATGACATACTAACCAGTTTCCTTAGACCTCTCTCCTTTGTGATGAATGACAGTAGTGTAGTAGTAGATTACAATAAACTCATCTGTTAACTAAGACCTTTCTCTAGGGCAGGGGACTTCAAACTGGGGGGCAGGTCTCCCTAGGGTGGCCTCAAGTGATTCAAGGGGGGCACCAGGTTCTAGCCAAAAGAAGCTTTATGCTGATAACAGTGCTTTGTTTTCAGCAGAAAAAATGAGTGTCAGTTAGCCGCTCTGTAATGGGCCATCACTAACATGTTTTGTCATTTATATCCTGGCTGGGAGAAGGTGTCAAAAAGGAAAGTACTCCAAATATTCTTCAGAACCTCAACCCTAATTTCTGTTAATCACACTGTGGATACTTTTATATGTTAGAAAGGCCTGCATGCCTGACCAGGATAGTATGGTTGGTAAATATGTATTTGATTGCATTTTTAAAACGGTAACAGAACTTAACTGCTATGTTTAAATGAGTCTAGATATGTTTAAAAATTGTCAGTTTAATAGAATAGTTGTGAAAAAGTTTTAGGGGGCCCGATTATTATTTTTTTCACTGGTGGGGGCGCAGCATGGAATAGTTTGAGGACCACTGCTCTAGGGTGATGGCAACAGACTCACCTCTCTGCTGACACCTTTCTTGAGGATAAATAATTTTACTAGTGGTTTGTCACACAGTGGCCTTCTCACTAACACATCCCTACTGGTTGTATGTTGTAGTGGTTTGTGTGAATCTGACATTTGCACTAAAACCTCTTTCCCGGTTTATGAATGTTTTTGTTGTGATCTGCAATAGACTAGTGAATTTCAATTTTTAATATAAATTGTACTACAATTTCACCTAAAAGTTCAATTTAGTAATATACATTTTTACAAGTTTATAAATACGTTTTAGTCACACATTTATTATTATACATTTTAAAACTGACAATTAAAACATGAACATAACATAACTTATTAAAATTTTTACAAATGCAAAACACAAAGGGGCCGATTCCGATCTCGGTCGGAGGCGCACCCAATACCATTCGGTCGGGAATAAAGCCATGCGAATGCCTGTTTCCCGACCGATCCGTACAGCATACCGAACGAGTAAGTACGATGCGCACAACAGCACAGAATCCGGCCGAGTCGTACTCACCCAATCCAGGTCCCGTTCTCCGACCGAGGCGAATCCGGAAACGCAGAATCGAGTCGCACGGAAGGGAAAATGCAGCTCCGTCCGGCCGAACAAGTACGATGCGCTTTCCGTACGCGCCGAACCCGTCGCTACGCACGGCACGTCAAAGCATCCGGGAGAGGCGCACATAAGCTCCGACACAACACGATCCACGGCTACGAGGCGAACACGCCAGCGACGAGGACGACGCGAAGCGACGAGGACGACACGAAGCAACGAGAAAGACGAACGACACGAACCAACCATGAATCCCTTCGTCCCGATCATACCAATATTCTACATTTACTACCGGAACAGGCATGGACGCGTACGGCGCAGAAGGTAAGTCAGACACCAACCACAAAACACATACAGCACGTACACGACACATCACACACACACAGAGGGATGCAGAATTTACTTACACCAGCAACCACAGCACCATAGGGGCGGGATGCCCATCACCAATGCCACATATGCACACAGGGGCCTGAATGCGCACCACCACGCCTACCCAGGGGGGGCCGGATGCCAACCACCACTACCACCCTTAGCCAGGGGGGTGCCAGATGCCCACCACCACTACCACCCTTACCCAGGGGGCTGGATGCCTACCACTACTACCACCCTTAGCCAGGGGGCTGGATGCCTACCACTACTACCACCCTTACCCAGGGGGTGCCAGATGCCTACCACTACTACCACCCTTACCCAGGGGGGCTGGATGCCTACCACTACTACCACCCTTAGCCAGGGGGTGCCAGATGCCTACCACCACTACCACCCTTACCCAGGGGGGCTGGATGCCTACCACTACTACCACCCTTAGCCAGGGGGTGCCAGATGCCTACCACCACTACCACCCTCACCCAGGGGGGCTGGATGCCTACCACTACTACCACCCTTACCCAGGGGGCTGGATGCCTGTCACTACTACCACCTCTACCCATGGGGGCTGGATGCCTACCACTACTACCACCCTTACCCAGGGGGCTGGATGACTACCACTACTACCACCCTTACCCAAGGGGGTGCCAGATGCCTACCACTACTACCACCCTTAGCGAGGGGGTGCCAGATGCCTACCACCACTACCACCCTTACCCAGGGGGGCTGGATGCCTACCACTACTACCACCCTTAGCCAGGGGGTGCCAGATGCCTACCACCACTACCACCCTCACCCAGGGGGGCTGGATGCCTACCACTACTACCACCCTTACCCAGGGGGCTGGATGCCTGTCACTACTACCACCTCTACCCATGGGGGCTGGATGCCTACCACTACTACCACCCTTACCCAGGGGGCTGGATGCCTACCACTACTACCACCCTTACCCAGGGGGTGCCAGATGCCTACCACTACTACCACCCTTACCCAGGGGGTGCCAGATGCCTACCACTACTACCACCCTTACCCAGGGGGCTGGATGCCTACCACTACTACCACCCTTAGCCAGGGGGTGCCAGATGCCCACCACCACTACCACCCTTAGCCATGGGGGTGCCAGATGCCTACCACTACTACCACCCTTAGCCAGGGGGCTGGATGCCTACCACTACTACCACCCTTAGCCAGGGGGCTGGATGCCTACCACTACTACCACCCTTACCCAGGGGGTGGCAGATGCCTACCACTACTACCACCCTTACCCAGGGGTGCCAGATGCCTACCACTACTACCACCCTTAGCCAGGGGGGCTGGATGCCTACCACTACTACCACCCTTAGCCAGAGGGGTGCCAGATGCCTACCACCACTACCACCCTCACCCAGGGGGGGCTGGATGCCTACCACTACTACCACCCTTACCCAGGGGGGGCTGGATGCCTACCACTACTACCACCCTTACCCAGGGGGTGCCAAATGCCTACCACTACTACCACCCTTACCCAGGGGGGCTGGATGCCTACCACTACTACCACCCTTAGCCAGGGGGGTGCCAGATGCCTACCACCACTACCACCCTTACCCAGGGGGGGGCTGGATGCCTACCACTACTACCACCTCTACCAATGGGGGGCTGGATGCCTACCACCAACACCACCCCCACTCATAGGATGGACAATGCATGACACAACCAGCACACCACAACCTAGGGAATGCAAGAAAAAGACATCCCCCAACACCATGACAAGCGTGTGTAGACTGTGTCAAATGCCTACAACACTGAACATGACTTTGAACATACAATGTGACCCCCTATCACATGTGCCACACATATATGTGTGTGGCCCCCACAATGCAAGCAGGCCATGACCATTGTGGCAATGGGGTCCAAACCCCCATCATCACAGTGACCAAAATGTAAGTGTGGGGTCCATAGCTGAAGCACATTTTGAACATTGTGGCAATGGGTTCTAACACCCCATCACCACAGTGACCAAAAGGTAAGTGTGGGGTCCATAGCTGAAGCACATTTTGAACATTGTGGCAATGCGGTCTAACCCCCCATCACCACAGTGACCAAAATGTAAGTGTGGGGTCCATAGCTGAAGCACATTTTGAACATTGTGGCAATGGGGTCTAACGCCCCATCACCACAGTGACCAAAATGTAAGTGTGGGGTCCATAGCTGAAGCACATTTTGAACATTGTGGCAATGGGGTCTAACGCCCCATCACCACAGTGACCAAAAGGTAAGTGTGGGGTCCATAGCTGAAGCACATTTTGAACATTGTGGTAATGGGGTCTAACCCCCCATCACCACAGTGACCAAAATGTAAGTGTGGGATCCATAGCTGAAGCACATTTTGAACATTGTGGCAATGGGGTCTAACCCCCCATCACCACAGTGACCAAAATGTAAGTGTGGGGTCCATAGCTGAAGCACATTTTGAACATTGTGGCAATGGGGTCTAACCCCCCATCACCACAGTGACCAAAATGTAAGTGTGGGGTCTATAGCTGAAGCACATTTTGAACATTGTGGCAATGGGGTCTAACGCCCCATCACCACAGTGACCAAAAGGTAAGTGTGGGGTCCATAGCTGAAGCACATTTTGAACATTGTGGCAATGGGGTCCAAACCCCCATCATCACAGTGACCAAAATGTAAGTGTTGACAAAGAAAGAGCTGCAACTGCCAAACTGAATGGATGATTCCTGGTCACAGAACATAAAACACATCAGTGGCAAAGTAGTGCATGTGTCCCATTGCAACATAAATTGGGGGAGCGAAATACTGCAGTGAAAATAAGACATACCTTTGGCCATGTGCAGACAAACAACACCCATGGGGGCTGACACTGTCAACATTCATCAATGACACAATGACAGAAGTGACCATCAGAATGCAGACCCACATATTTGCACCAATGGGCACACAAATGCAGATACCCTGTGGAGACTGTAGATGTGAGGTGAACAGATACCATACCATGGCAGCAATGGGACACACAAACCATGATCATTGTGCTGACCGATGACCTAGGAGTCCCAGGGACAGCAGGGGAAACCCACCAAACTACATACAGCCAATGGCACACCCAAGATATGCCAATGCAGTGGTGCAGATGCAAAAACACAAACAGGCAGACCCACACTGCACATCATACACAACAGGTGAGGGGGGGGTGCCAGTGTCCCCAGGCAACCACACAACACATGAGGATACCTGAATACCAATCATACAGATGTGCATACAGTGCCACACAAATGTAACTCATGGATCCAAATCCCCTATGTGGGCAAGCAGGCATTGTCAGATGAGAGGGAGCACAAATCACACATGTCACACAGGCACGTAGGAACAGCAACTGACACAGCAAGACACAGACACACCACAGCACTACCCCCAGGGCCCCCACAATGTGGTGACCCTGGGCTGCATTACAATCCCACTGTGATGACAAAGCTAAATGTCGTTCACACTGTGAACCACAGTCATGTGTCCTGAGCAACAAACTACCATCACACCTACACAAGCACAAATCAATCAGCATGGCCAGTAAGCCAAGGCCAACATGGAGGTAGGGGCCTAGCCAGGCAACAACTCTCATCTGCACACACTCAACACCACACCCCTCGACCTCCAACAATGTGCAGCAGTGAAGCACACATGCACTGGTGACATTGCACATGCACCCATGACTATTCCAGGGTGGTGGGTGGGAACCAAGGTGCAGATACACATCACACATGGCCACTCAACAAGACTCCTGAATGTCTGACACACTGCATACTACGCTGTACATGGACATGACGGCAATACCACACCAACCAATGGGATCCCAGCCACAGTCACACACCAATGAAGAAGCCAAGGTCACCCACAAAGAACACACATAGACAACAACCAACATTGCAGCCCGGACCCTGAAAAGTGCCAGCAGTCACACACACAACGTGTCACAATCACTGAAAGATAACACAAACTGGAAATCACATGACAGGGGCAAACAACAAGTGCCAAGGGGAAACCTGACTGTGACCCATCTGCGTCTGCACACAAACTCAGCCCTGACAGCAAACACACCTATGGGTGACACCCTGATGACCAGTAATGTGCCATGCACCCACATCACAGAGAACCCAGGGAGAAGACTTTGGGGGAACATAGGTCAACTCAGCAAGCATCACAAACAGGTACAACACTAGGGATCACAGCATGCACAGCTAAACGGAAGTGAACACACAGACATGCACATACAACACACACCTTGGGCGCAGGCAATGTCACAGGAGTACACACTGCCATGAGGGGACTCCACTCCTGTGTGAGGAAAGCTGTGCCATATGTTGCCTCAGTAGGGCCCCATCATGTCAGCTGAGCACTTGGTCACACAATCAACAATTAGCACCAAATGAGGGCTCCCGTCACATCAGCCTGGTCATGGAAGTGCCAACGAAATCATCAGCACAGATCCAACACACTTGTATAGCAATGTTGCACTGACAACACAGATGAGTCCTTCCCCATTGATGCCCAAACCTGCATGTCCAGTGGAGATGGCCACACGGTCAGGGAAGTAGACGAATTGAACAATGGCAGGCACAACAGATGTGCAGGGGTGGAAGCCACAGATGTGAAATAGCTAATGTAAGTAGGAAATCCCATTGCCAAATACTGAACACATGACACCCTCAGATGCTGCTATGGATGACATGGATACACCACAGGATAGGACACATTCCCCCTGGACCACATGGGTTCCTGCACAGTAACACTTCATTATCATGAGACCAAATATCACCATCACTGCAGCAAGGGCATGGTTAGCATCATCAACAACATGTACATCAGAAGCATAAGCACTAGAGAACAGAAAGTTGCTTTATTCAGCATATGTGTGTAATGAAAACTGAAAGTCCAGAAAAAACACAAAGGCCAATGGCCAGTCCATTGTCAAAGTCCAAACAGGGTGACAGTGGCAGATGTCACCCTACGCATGCCTGCACAAAACCAGGGACAATCCACTAGGAGGGGCAACCGGGGGGCAGGCCAGGCACCGCAGGGACAGGATCAGGGCTCACCAGGAGGAAGCAGGGAAGGGGTGGTGGGTGCTGGAGAGCCACTGACAACTGCAGTGGAGGTGTCTGACATGGTGTGTGCCAGCACAACTGGGGGCATGACTCAGATGTTGTGGGTGCCGGCACGACTGCAGTGGACCCTGCAGATGGAGTGGACAGGTCCGCCACTGCAGTGCCCAAGTCAGACAGGGTGGTAGTGGACTCCACTGCAGTGCCTACCACCAGGGGAGGAGAATGGGGAACAGGCAAGGTGGGCTGGACAGAGGGGGAGGACACCCTCACCACATCAGTGGCACAGACAAGCGCAGCGGGGGTGTGGTGCCGGGAGAGCAAGTGGCAGGGGGAGAAGGCCGGATCCTCTTGGGGATGGTATATCTGTGGGTGGGGGAACCTGGGGCAGGGTGTGGTGGGGGCACCTGTGGAGTGGGGGCCTGAGGGATGGAGGAAGGAGACCTGGTGCCTGAGCTGCAGGGCGGCGGTGGGGTCTTGCTCTTACGACTCCGGGGGACTTGCGGGTGGGGGCCTCAGGCTGTCTGTGCCTGGGGGAGGGTGTCCGGGGGCGAGGGGCACTCTGCTCCGTGTGGGTGGGCTTCCTCTTCCCCCTGAATGCTGTATCAGCTGGATCGGAGGGGAAGAGGCCGAGGTCACTGAGGAAGAGCCGCTGGGTCTTTGGGGTTGCAGGTGAGGCAAGGGAGGGTGCTTTGGAGGGAGAGGCAACTGAGGACTGCGCAGTGCTCGTGGATGCGTGTGTGTGTTCCAGGACCCCATCCCCTGTGAGTCTGGTTTCAGTCCCCTGACTGTGCGTGCGTGTGCGTTTTGTTTGTGGCGTGTGTGTCTGTGTGCTGGATGTGTGTGTGCTGGTGTGTGCCTGTGCCGGTGTGTGTGTGCTTGGGACGGGTAAGTGCTGGGGAGTGTGGATGGAGCAGAGGCAGGAGGGGTGAGGGACTGTCTGACATGCCCGATGAGATGCCCTCCATGAACGACACCAGCTGAGTCAACAGAGCGGTGTGCGCATGGAGGACACTCAGCATGGCTGTCTGCCCTACATGGAGCTGGCGAAGGAGGTACACAGACTCCTCACTCAGGGCAGCAGGGGACACAGGGGCAGGGGGTGCGGTGCCTGGCCCAAAGGAGACATGCTCCCGAACATGGGAGCCTCCACGGACCTGGGGAATGGGAGCCGATGGGAGGGCGGTGGTGGTGCTGGTGGTGGCGGGGACAGCAACACTAGCTGGGGTGTGGTGGCTGCTGACACCCGCCTCCATAAGGGAGTCATCCTCTGAGTTGCTCTGGTCCTCAGCTGAGGTGGATGGTGCTGAGGACTCCTCGGTGTGGCTCCCCTCGCCCTCCGTGCCACTGGGTCCCTCCAACCACTCCTCGGCTGCTGACCCAGTCTGGCTCTCCGGCTCCTCCTGGTCCGTGGAGCTGTCCCCTTCCGTGGCCGTGGATGTATCTGCAAACAATGAGGAAACAGACAGACATCAGTCACCTGCACCAAAAGCACACACCACTGTGAGCACAGCACATTACAGAGCAAGCCCTGGCATCATTAGTTGTACATTGCTAAAAGTGCCCTAACTGAACAGGAGAAGCCAATTGTCAGTCTGATGCCAACCATGGCACTCACATCCCACATGGCCTTGCACCCATCTGTCTGGTGTCTGTTGGATAGCAACACCCCAGTATGGACACATGCACCAACTACACAGTAGTTGGACAGTGCAGAGGACACGGTGTAGAATGTGGACATGCACACATCACAACTCTTGCCACTGAGTCAGTACAGGTTTCCGGATGAAAGGGACGCCCAGAGTCAAATAGGAAATGCATGTGATGCATACCAGCGACAGACACCATGATGCACCCATGTCCTGATAGCCATCGCCACAATGGTGTGCATGTTGCACATGTCACTCCCCTGCAGGATCACCAATAAGTAGACACATGCCATGGCGGAGGCATGACTGCTAAGTCATACATCACTGTCTCAGTGATGTATGACTTGGCAGCCAGACAACAACACTCTGCACTGTGTCACAATAGTAGGTCATGGGGAATGCAAGTCCTGGAGCTGCACAAGTGCACATGTACATCCCCCACACAACACATCATCTTAACCCTCATCTGTCCAGGTCATACCGATTGGACATATGGGAGACCTGTGACATTACCCTCTGAACCTGAGCCCCTCACACTCTGCTGTGAATGGGGAACAGCTGCCTGAACTTCACATTCGCATACCCCAGTCTGCACGGGCAGCTGTTCAAACACCTATGTGACACACAAGTATCATCTCCTAGGGTCACATCTCCAGTGGCATGCTGAGCCCCTACCGAGAAACACCCCAGCAGTCCTGGCAACAAATCCACAGCACACTGACACAGAGGCAGACACCTGAGGGGTCAAATCACTGCGCACAATGTGTCAGCTGATACACAGGAGTGGGAGTACAGAGTGCATTGCATGGCCTGGAGTAGGCATGACTGTCCTGCCCCACATGAATGAGGGATGAGCCCTGGACAGTGGATAGCTGGCTATGTATGTGTGACACACGTAATCTGCACACTCCTGGGGCCCAAACATTGTTCCCACCCGCTGCATGGGTGTGTGCCACATACCCCAGGCACATGTGGTGGCTCAGCTCAGCAAGTGGACCGCATATCAAAGCAACAAGCAGATTACATGTCCGAACACAGGCGTTGTGTGAACAATGGACCCACCCATGATGCCCACAACAGAGTTAGGGAAACAGATGCTGTCTCCCACCTTTAGTGAAGCAAACTGCAAGGACACAGTCCCAAGTGACACAATTTCCTGAATGTAAGGGCCACACCTGGGTATCAGATGAGGAGTGGGCAGTGCACAATAGAGGGACATGGCTCCTGGACAACATGACTGTTGTACTGTGGCAGTTTAACCAGGCCAGAGGAGGGCACATAGCATGTAATACAGAGTTCACAGTGCAGTCTTTGACTCACCCCCTCCTTGCTGCTGTCTGGCCTTCAGCTGCCCATCCAGGTCTGGAAACACCACCGCCAGGATCTGGAGCATGTGGGGGGTCAGGGTCCATGTTCCGCCCCTCCTGCGAGGAGGCGACAGCTTCAGCTGGACCCGTGCAATCCTCCGGGTCCAGCCCCGAAGGTCCTGCCACCTCTTCTGGCAGTTGCGGATCCGGCGCTTGTAGACCCCCACGGACCGGACAGCCCGGACGATGTCCTTCCAGATCTCCTGCTTCCGATGGGCATTAACCTGTCAGGATGACAAAGTGAAAAGGCCATTACTACACATGCAACATATCCGTGCATGACACAGTTGTATATACATGTCTCAATCACAGGGGCACATGATGTACACAGGCAGTGCAACGCTGCCCATAGACAGTTTGCCAGACGTCACTACATGGTATCATTGCATGGCAAGTAAAACCTTGTTCAAATGCACTGTCACTGCACCATACCTGTCCAGTGCATGTCACTACACACTATGGGGGGTGACAACTACTCAGTGAGCCTGCTAGCCAGTGGCGTGCAGACTTTCAGCCTTGCTAGTCAGACAATATGCACATTCAGAAAGGCAGTGCACAGAACACTCACCTGCTCCCCTGGTGTCCCATACAGCTTGCTGTACTGTGGAAGTAGGCTGTCCAGCAGGGCCTGGTTCTCCTCAAGGCTGAAGGCTGGGGCTCTCTCCACAGTACGTGCCATTGCAGGGTCCAGAGGGGCAGAGACAGCAGCAGTGCAGTGGCAGATGTCGTCCTGGAGCATGTAGTGCAGGCAAGTGAGCTCTCAGGGGAACAGCCAGCAATATATATGTGCTGGAGAGGCAGATACTGTCCCTTGTGTCCAAAGTGATAGGTCCAAGTCGTTTGCATCTTCTGAATCTGGCCAATCCATGGAATAGCAGCACCAATACACGCCCACAGCATCCTTCAAATCTTCAACTTCATGACATACATGATTTTGCAACATTGTTGTGGGTGACCAACTGAATTTCCAGCAACCGACTCGTTCGAATTTCGAAAACGCGTCCGTTGCCAGGCTAGGCCATTGTCAATGGGTGCGCACCGATCGGTCCATTGCGGTACAACGCGTACAGGGGTACAACGCGTACCCGCACACATTGAATGCAATGGGCCGGCCGGGGGCACCGATCGGTCCATTGCTGATCAATGCGTACAGGGGTACAATGCGTACCCGCACACATTGAATGCAATGGGCCGGCCGGGGCACCGATCGGTCCATTGCGGTACAACGCGTACAGGGGTACAACGCGTACCCGCACACATTGAATGCAATGGGCCGGCCGGGGGCACCGATCAGTCCATTGCTGATCAACGCGTACAGGGTACAACGCGTACCCGCACACATTGAATGCAATGGGCCGGCCGGGGGCACCGATCGGTCCATTGCTGATCAACGCGCATAGGGGTACAACGCGTACCCGCACACATTTGAATGCAATGGGCCGGCCGGGGCACCGATCGGTCCATTGCGGTACTAACGCGTACAGGGGTACAACGCGTACCCGCACACATTGAATGCAATGGGCCGGCCGGGGCACCGATCGGTCCATTGCTGATCAACGCGTACAGGGGTACAACGCGTACCCGCACACATTGAATGCAATGGGCCGGACGGGGCACCGATCGGTCCATTGCGGTACAACGCGTACAGGGGTACAACGCGTACCCGCACACATTGAATGCAATGGGCCGGCCGGGGGCACCGATCGGTCCATTGCGGTACAACGCGTACAGGGGTACAATGCTTACCCGCACACATTGAATGCAATGGGCGGCCGGGGCACTGATCGGTCCATTGCTGATCAACGCGTACAGGGGTACAACGCGTACCCGCACACATTGAATGCAATGGGCCGGCCGGGTGCACCGATCGGTCCATTGCTGTTCAACGCATCCCTGTACAAGTGACTGGCATATGTCACCATGCCTGTCTCAGATGGACATATGCCAGCCACAGATAGCTCCCAGGGAGTGAGGGGCACACCTACAACACGACAGCCTGTCCAAACTGTATGATAAGGCATGTAAGGCTGCATTTCCTATTGTGTGTATGTTGGTGTACATGTTGTCCTGTGGGTGTCACCTGGGGGCAGCCACCCCCAGGCTGTGCACGTGTTCATGGGGACAGGATCCTGGGTGTTACGTGTACATGACCACTGTGATGTGCAACTGTTCATATCTGTGCATGTGCCATGGTCACATTTCACGGTGGTGTATGTGTATGTCATGTCACATACCCCGTGAGTCCCATGTGGGACGGTATGTTTGAGCCAGGGTGTCCCAGTGGCACAATAGTAATGGTCCTCCACAGTCTGTGTGCATGTAGTGTTTACAATGTCTCTGATTTCATGTGCACAATGGGAGACAGTCTCC
The DNA here is from genome assembly GCA_963921515.1 of Calotriton arnoldi. Lineage (NCBI taxonomy): Eukaryota > Metazoa > Chordata > Amphibia > Caudata > Salamandridae > Calotriton > Calotriton arnoldi. Next base: position 102,380 of record CAWUFW010003005.1, on the reverse strand, counting down.
ACATCCACATTGTGTGTGCATGGACTTTGATGTTGTGCGTGTGTGTGTCACAGACGTCCATGTCTGTCCTGCAGTGGCAAGTGGGACCACTACCTGTGGGGGTCATAGTTGTTTTGCTGTGGTGTATACATGATACTCCATGTAATGCCAGTGTCCATGTGGCAATACAGGGTCCCTGGGAATGTACCTGTCGTTGAGCTGTGATGCCTGGGGCACATCTGTCCTCACATGTCACTGAGGGGGTGATTGTGACACGGCAGCAGGAGATGGGAACTGTGACACGGCCTCATGATATCCAATGGGCCAACCTGGGACTTATTGATGCCACTTGTTGAACCGTGATGACAGATGTTGGCCATGTATGTACCATACATGTCCTTACGGAACTGCACACTTCATGTAGTTGTGCCTCATAATGATGTATGTTGGGATATTGAGTGTGTTCAATGCCGCATATGTGGGCTGACTGACAATCTTGCTTTCTTCTCCTCTGCACTGCAGGGCTCCTGCTGTCCATCGACCATTCCCAGACCTGGCAACGATGGTGGAACGGGACAGCATCCGACGGTACCGCTTCACCAGGCAGCTGATTGAGGATTTGGCAGTGCAGTTGGCCCCACATTTGCAGCCTGGCCGGCCGTATCCTACAGCGCTGACCCCCAAGGTGAAGGTGATGGCAGCCCTACACTTCTTTGCCACCGGTACCTTCCAACATACTGTGGCGACTGCTGGTGGGATGTCACAGACCATGTTGAGCCATGTGCTCCGCGATGTTTTGGTGGCAATGTTGCTATTCCTGAACCGGTACATCTATTTCCCTAGACTGCAATGACTCACTGACGTGAAGAGTGACTTCTATGCCCTGGGGAGGATGCCGCATGTCATTGGCTCCATTGATGGGACACATGTGGCTTTGGTACCACCACAGGCCCAGGAGCAGGCCTACAGGAACCGCAAGCACTACCACTCGGTCAATGCACTGGTGGTGTGTCTTGCAGATATGACCATCACACACGTGTGTGCCCGTTTCCCTGGTTCAGCACACGATGCCTTTGTGATGAGGAGTAGTCGCATCCCCAGGATGATGGCACAGATGCAGAACCAGCGTGCCTGGCTTGTCGGTGTGTACTGACTTTGTGCCATTGTGTGTGATCTGATCTGTAGTATTCCGACCACTTTTCCAAGTCAGCTAATGTGCACTTGTCTGTCCGTAGGTGACTCGGGATACCCCAACATGCCGTGGTTGCTGACACCCCTCAGGAACCCTGTGACACCAGCCCAGATGCGCTACAATGAGGCACATGGTCGGACCAGGAGAGTGATTGAGCGACATTTGGTCTTCTGAAGAGCCGCTTCCGCTGCCTGGACAAGACCGGAGGGTCCCTCCCATATGCCCCTGCGAAAGTGTGCAAGATTATCATCGTCTGCTGCATGCTCCACAACCTGGCAGTGCGGAAGGAGTTGCCTCTCATCCAGGATGACAATGACCAACATCCGACACCTGTGGAGGATCCTGGCCTGGACCACGATGCCAGTGATGATGATGATGATGAGGGTGATGTCCGCACACAGCTCATCACCAACTTCTTTAGCTGAATGTGAGTATCCTGAGGTGTCATGTCAATGATGTGAGTTGGCATGATATGTGTAGGTGGTGCTCTGGTGCTGTTGGAGTGTGTCCATGGGCTACTTGACTGGATGTGTGTAGCGATGTGTGCTTACAGGTGGTCTGTACACCCCAACAGTGTTGACATGCTAACTTGGTTCTGGGTGGGTATCTTGTAACATGTATTGTGCATGAGTTTTGCTGTTCTGTCCTGTTCTCCATTGCTTTTGACTGTGTGTCATTTCTGTCCTTCACAGGGTACTTTCAGATTCGTTTGGTCAACTGTGTCCACCGACGACGTGATTGTACTTCCAGGGTGGTAGCTGTTGTGTCCCTACAGGTGATGTGTGCCACACCCATGGACTTCCTTCCTTCTACAGTTGTTGACTGTGTGCCCGCTGCCAGATGGGATTACCTTGCATCTGTAGTGGTTACGACATGTTGCAACTGTGTAATAAACCTGTGCTTCACTTTGTAATGTGCGTTGTCTGTGGTCACACATTTGACTGCCATTTGCTTACTGCACCTGTGGGCTACTTGACTTCAACTGGGAATAGGTGTGGTGTCTGTGCATTGCACCGTCTTCCCTGGCAACATCAGTGTAGGCAATGAGTCAGATGGCCTAGGTGTGTATGTGTTGTGTAGCCCTGGTGGTGTGTCTCCCTCATATGTGTCACGTTGCCTTTACTCACATGCCTGTGTTGTACTTGCTATTGCAGTTCGCATACACAGTGTAATTTTGCAGTTCATCATCCCCATAACAGCACCCACGTTGGAATCACAACAGAGGCAAGTATGGTGTATTAGTGTGTTTATTGTGATACATTTGTGTGAATAGTGCATAGGATGGGTAGTGCTGTACATATATCTTGCAATCAGAAGTTCCTAGGTGAATTGAAAGTCCTGGTAGACAAAATCCCCAGTATCGGGGCCACAGTTGTCTGAGACATTGGTCCAACTTGTACTCCCCATGCAATGTGTGGGAGTTGTGTTGCCGTCAACAGGGTGAACAGTCTGTGCACAAAGGTGAACATCCAGAACAGGTTCAGGCTTCCTGGGAGTTGCGCTTGGCCATCGGCCTCTCACTTGCCCCTCCTCGGACGACCCCTCTTCTTTGGGGGGGCCCCTCAAGTACAGGCTGCTGCGGTGCAGGGGACTCTCCGCCAGAGTCATCCTCCCTCCCTGTGGCAGTTGCAGTTTGTTCAGCACCAGATGTTGTTGGCACACAGGGAGGTGTGGACTGGTTGCTGTTCATCTGGCGGAGGCATTGTAAAATGTCCCTGTGCACCGCCGTCATCTCTTGCAGTGCGTCCCACTTGGACTCCACGCGGGTCATGTGTGAGTCCAAGCGGGCATGATGGGCAGCCTGCTGCTGTTTCATGTCTCTGAGGAGCCCCACTACCTGGCTGAGATCTCCGGTGCTGGACTGGTACGCATCGGCTATGCGTACCAGTTGTGGGTCATCATGCACACCAGCAACCTCTGCAAGCAGCGACCTCTGTCTCCCACCCCTCCCACCACCCCTGCCGACATGTGAAGTGCGTGCAGTGGCACGCACAGATGACCCTGGTCCACCTTGGGGGTTGGTGGTGGTGGTGGTGTCCATGGCCCCACGTTGGTCCAGGGTCCCTGTGCTGGTGTTGCTCCTTGTTCTGTCCATGTCGGCAGGGATGGTATTTGTGGTGACAGTCGTTGGAGGGGTGGGTGCAGGGGGTGCAGCTGGTGGTCCTGCTGGTGCTGCAGCTGGTGGTCCTGCTGGTGCTGCATGTAGACTTGCACCGGATGTGCCAGGTTGGTCTTCTTCGTCCGAGGAGGGCAGAGGCTGTACGACACCAGTGAGCTCCGCATCCTCTTGAGCCTGGGACTGGGACTCCTCAGCGTCTGCTGCTGTGTCCCCATCATCACCTGTTTTTGGGAGACACACACAATGTATGTTATGTTTCTGCAGGCATCAATGGTTGACACACCTGACAGTTGTGACTGTGCCTCTGGGTGCGGGCCTGTACATTGCATTGTCCTAAGTCGTCACAGTCAGGGGTTGATATTGGTGTGGAACATTGTCCTGCATTATTTGGGCATTTCTATGTATTTGTTGGGGTGTGAACATGGTCTGCATTAGTTGTATTTGGTTGACAGCCGGCCCTCCTTCCCACCCAGCCAGTCAGTCATCCCACCATGGACTGTGCTTGCATTGCAGGGAGTGGATGTTGTCTCTCAGGATGTCAGTCAGTGGTGTTGTGCTGTTGGTTGGTGCACAGTTCCCAGCAGGGCCTTGTGCTCCCCACAGCAGTAGCCAGTGTCAGCCATCTTGTGAGTCCTTATCCTCTCCCTGTGATGTGAGCATGGTTCAGGGTGGTGTTCATGGGCCAGTTGTGAGGCTGAGCAATATCTGTGCCTACTACTCCCATCATGCTATTGCCTCCACCCCCTTCCCAGCATGCCCATGCTTCCTTCCTTTTGACTCTGCTTCCCTGTGGGGTGGGCTGGCTGTGCTGACAGGATGGCTGGGAGTGTTGTCCTGGCAGTTGTTTGGCTAAAAGTCCCAAGAGTGTCCCTGTGCTTCACACAACATAACCCAAGGTGGTGGTTCTTTGTGGGATCTTGAGTTAGGATGTGAGGCATTGCATTCTCCCAGGTGGGTTCTGTGGAGTTTGTGTTGAGGGGGGTGTGAGGGGAGGTGCTTGTGACTATGGTCAGTGCTGCAAGTCCTCCTTCCCACCCAGCCAGATATCCCACCATGGAACGTGCTTCCATTGCAGGGAGTGGAAGTTGTCTCTCAGGATGTCAGTCAGTGGTGTCCTGCTGTTTGTTGGTGCACAGTTCCCAGCAGGGCCTTGTGCTCCCCACAGCAGTAGCCAGTGTCAGCCATCTTGTGAGTCCTTCTCCACTCCCTGTGATGTGAGCATGGTTCAGGGTGGTGTTGATGTGACAGTTGTTGGGGTGAGCTATGTCTGTGACTATGACTCCCATCATGCTATTGCCTCCACCCCACTTCCCAGCATTCCCATACTTACTTGCTTTTGTGGGGAGTTCAGTGTGTGTGGGTGTGAGAGCAATGGCAAGATGGCTGACAGTGGTGTCCTGCTGTTGGTTGGTGTGCAGTTCCCAGCATGCCCTTGTGCTCCCCACAGCAGTAGCCAGTGTCAGCCATCTTGTCAGTCGTTTTCCACTCCCTGTGATGTGAGCATGGTTCAGGGTGGTGGTGATGGGACAGTTGTGGGGGTGAGCTATGTCTGTGACTATGACTCCCATCATGCTATTGCCTCCACCCCACTTCCCAGCATTCCCATACTTACTTGCTTTTGTGGGGAGTTTAGTGTGTGTGGGTGTGAGAGCAATGGCAAGATGGCTGACAGTGGTGTCCTGCTGTTGGTTGGTGTGCAGTTCCCAGCATGCCCTTGTGATCCCCACGACACAGCAACAGTGTCAGTCATCTTTGATGGGCCTTTCCACTCTATGTGGGATGTGCATGCGTGAGTGTGAGCTTGCTGGGCCATGTGGTGGGGGATGTAGAGCTCTGACTACGACTCCTATCATGCTATTGCCTCCACCCCCCTTCCCAGCATGCCCATCCTTCCTTCCTTTTGACTCTGCTTCCCTGTGGGGTGGGCTGCCTGTGCTGACAGGATGGCTGGGAGTGTTGTCCTGGCAGTTGTTTGGCTGAAAGTCCCAAGAGTGTCCCTGTGCTTCACACGACATAACCCAGGGTGGAGGTTCTTTGTGGGATCTTGAGTTAGGATGTGTGGCATTGCATTCTCCCAGGTGGGTTATGTGGAGTATGTGTTGAGGGTGTGTGTGAGGGGAGGTGCTTGTGACTATGGTCAGTGCTGCGAGTCCTCCTTCCCACCCAGCCAGATATCCCACCATGGAACGTGCTTCCATTGCAGGGAGTGGAAGTTGTCTCTCAGGATGTCAGTCAGTGGTGTCCTGCTGTTGGTTGTTGCACAGTTGCCAGCAGGGCCTTGTGCTCCCCACAGCAGTAGCCAGTGTCAGCCATCTTGTGAGTCCTTTTCCACTCCCTGTGATGTGCGCATGGTTCATGGTGGTGTTGATGGGACAGTTGTGGGGGGGCAATATGTGTGACTACGAGTCCCATGATGCTATTGGCTACACTGACTTGCCCAGCATACACAGAATTCCTTTCTTTCAGTGGTCTTCACTGTGTGTTGGTGTTGTAGTGGTGGCTACATGTCTGGATGTGTTTGTTAGTTCTATTTGTGCCACTGCCTAGCTGTAGTTGTAGTTGTGTTTGTACATGTGATGACACGGTTAAATGTAACTTTGAGATGGCATGTGTTGTGTTTATCTGACTGACATACACATTTTGGGATGATTCTGTTCTGGTTGCTGTGTAATTGCTATGAGTGCATGGTTTGACTCTCCCCTTGACAGTGATGTGTGTGTGTATTGTGGCAGAATATTGTGTACATTTGTTGTGTACTCACCAGGCTCTGGGATGTTCTCTAGTCCATATATGCTCACTGGCGGAAGGATGGCCCGCACCTTCTCCTCCCAGGGCCTGAGGTATACTGGCTTGGCAGGAGGGCCACTGCCGGTGTATTGGCTCAGGAGGTAGTCTTTCTTGAGCAGGTCCCGTACCCTCCTGCGCAGGTCATACCACGTGTTCTGGATGTCGGTCTTTGTGCGCAGACATGGTGATTGTGCATTCACCCTGTTGATGATCCTCTCCCACATCTTGGTTTTCTGGGAGATGGGGGTCTGTTGGACCAGTGTGCCAAACAGCTGTGGCTCTACCCTGAGGATCTCGTCTACCATGACTTCCAATTCACAATCTAGGAACTTGTGATTCTTCTTGGGGGTCATGGTGATGGGTGGTGATGGTGAGTGATGTGTGTGTTGGTGTGCAGGTGAGGGTGTGTGAGTGTGTGTTTTGCTGGGTGTATGTGAGGTAGGTATTTGTTGGTGTGCTGATGGTGTGTGGCTTGTGTGAGGGAAGAGCTGTGGGTGTGTGGTTGCTGTCTGTTGGGTGCTGGCAGTAGAATGGCATTTGCAAAGGATCATGGTTGGGATTTGTGTCCTTTATATGGGTGGAGTTGTGGGTGTGTCTTTGTTCTCTGTCCCCACCCCCCCAGTATTTATTGGCTTTGTAATTGCTTGTTTGGCCTTTTTTGTGTAATTTTTCCTTTGTGCTGTCTGTGCATGTTGGAAACGTTCTTGTGACTGAGTCGGACCCTGCAGTTGTCTCGTACGGTCTTCTTCGTTTCGTTCACGCTGTGTTTGTGCAGTTTTCTATGCTGCGTACGCGTCGGTCGCGGTGTTTTGTGTTACTTCGGCTCGGTTTTGTATGCGTGTCGGTCGTACGGCTTGTCCTCCGTACGACTCAGTCGTGGTTTTCGCGCCTTGCATCGTACTTTGCGGTTTGGAGTTCGCGTGTACGTTTCGGTCGGATTTGTTCCGGGTGCGTGTCGGTCGGTTTGCTGTTTTCCGTGCGGCTCAGTCGTTCGGCTTGGGTTCAGTACGTGTCGGTCGGATTTTGCACGCCTTGCATCGTACTTGGCGTGTCGGGCGCCACAGGTACGTGTCGGTCGGAATAAATTACGGCTCTGAGTCGGTCGGTGCTTTTTCCGGCCCGAATCGGAATCGACCCCAAAGTCTTTCTCTGTTTTCTATTCATTGTACCACAAATCTGTCAACCCATCCACATTGAAAACCATACCCTAAATAAGTTATTTCAGTTTCACATCTCTGTGGAGACAGTCTCAGAACCACAGCTCTATCATGTTTTTGCCTTTCCTTCAAAACAAGAGAGTTTCAAAGTTACGATGTCTTCTGCTGAAGATAGAAGAGAACGGAAAGAGCAGGATGAAGAAGAATAAGAAGACTTAACACCTCCAAATATTACTCCGATGTTTGTAAATATTTCTCTATCCCATCAAGAAAAAAAAAGTTCTTGATACATTTTCCAATGCAATCTATGCGGCAAAAACTGTCAAGAGGTACTGTGAAGAGGTATTCATATGGCACATCATCTATTTTGAAATACCTGAAAACCATACATGCAAGGACGTATCAGAGGATAAGAGAGAGGGAAGGTGGTCTACCATCATCAGCAGCAGTTGGAACATCTGTGGGAAACCCTTACCACCTGACCAGATACATACCATTCCAGTTGTTACACCAAAAATGCTAGGCATGGTCACTCATTGTAGAAAATGCATTATGTTAGTTGCACTAAATATGTCATCTGTTGCCCAGTTTATGGATGCTGTCAAGAAGCATGACTTTTAATATTTTTTCACCTCATCCTTCCATCTTCCTTTCCTCTTTAAACACAAGTAGATATCTGAAAAGCAAATAAAGAATACATTTAATTTGAAATTACTTGCTATTAGATTACATACTATAAGCAAGTGAGTAGCAACATAAGTGGTTATGTCAGTATGTAAGAGGCTCTGAAAGTGTCTCAGTATGGGTGTATAAGTGGGTATATAAGTGGCTGTATCGATGGGTGACTGGGTGTGTGAGTGGTTGAGTGGATATGTGAGTGAGTGTATCAGTGTCTCTGTGGGTGCATCAGTGCATTTGTATGCAACTGTGTTGGTGTGTGACTGGGTGTGTTAGTGACTGTATGGGTGTCTAAAGAGGTATGTAAGTGGCTGTATGGATTGGTAACTGGCTGTGTTAGTGGGTACTTGGGTGTGTGTAACTGTGTGTGCAAGGGGCTCTTTTAGTGGTGATAAGTAAGTGTTGTGTGGGTGTGTGAATATATCTGTAAGTGCCCCTGTCGCTATCTGAATAGGTGTGTGAGTGGCTGTATGGCTTTGAAAAAAGGTATGTGAGTGGCCGTATGGGTGGGTGATTGAGTGTATAACTGGGAGGATGCTGTGAAAGTGCATGTGTAACTGACTGTCTGAGTGCTGAGTGAAGGAATGGCTTCACTAGTGATTAGTGTGTGAGTGGGTATTGGAAATGGCCCTTTCTGCAGGGTCACCCACAAATGTTTTACTTTCCTCCTCCCCTTTTTGCTGAATTCGTTTTAGTTGGCTTTAGGAGTCTGGGCACTTTACCATGGCTAACCAGTTTTAAAGTACATGTCTATCTGTTTAAAACATGTAAACATAGGCTTATCCAAAATTGGAATATTTAATTTACTTACAAGTCCTCAGTAAAGGTCACTGAATGTGCCCATGGCCTGTAAATTATATGCTACTAGTGGAGCTGCAGCACTGATTGTGCCACCCACTTAAGTACCCTTTTAAACATGTGTCGGGCCTGCCACTTCAGAGCTTGTGTGTGCAGTTGTAAACTGCATGTCAATCTGGCAAGTTAACCATCTTGTCTATCCCATACCTTCCTTTTTAATACAGCCCAAGGACAAGGTGCAGTGTATGTAAAACGTAGGACATATACTTTTAAGTTTTACATGTCCTAGTAGTGAAAAACTCTTAAATTAATCTTTCACTACTGCAAGACCTATCTTTCCCATAGGTTAAAATTGGGATTACCTTATTACATCTTATTAGTGTAATTTCTAATTGGGAAGAGATGGGACCCCCAAGTTTGATGTCTCTGGAATCACAATTTAAAATACTAACTTATGGTGAAAGATTTTAAATTGTAGTTCTTAAAATACCAATTTTAGAATGTTGGAATGTTCTTACTTTAGCCATTTGGTATCTTCTGCCTGTCTCTGAATACACGTTTGGGGTGGGTGACAGCTGGACTTTGTGCATTCTCTCTAAACAGCCACACACAAAGGGATCTTAGGTGTGACTGCTGGGCCATCCACATTTTGATGGGCCATCCTGGGCCAGATGAGAGGGAAGAGCTGACACTTACACTTTAACAGGCTTTGTCCTATCCCCACACAAAGGGCTGAGTAACCTCCTGTAGTCTGGAATCAGGGCGGGAAGAGCAGGGACTCTGTGCACTTCACAAGCCTCTATTTGAAGTATCCCCCACTTCAAAGCCACAACTGGGTACAAGTACTGGACCTCTGACACCAATAACTCAGTGCACTGCTAGACCTGTGGATACTCTGCCAGGAAGGAGGACTGCTGTACTGGTGAAAGGACTGGGACACTACTAGACTCTGCTGGACTCCTGTTCTGCTGTGTTGACCTCCTGTCTGCTGCCCGCTTGCCTGGGAGTGAGAAGGACTAGACCTGCATCTCTCTAACCCAGAATTAAAGTGACTCAAAGTGCTTGTTTGCTTGCCTCCTTTTTGGAGGCTCAGCGTCATCAAAGACTTCCAACCCTCCACGTTCAGCACGTAGACTCTGCCATCTGAGTGTCTTGCCCTGCCAAGTAGTGCCAATCCAGTCCTGGACCCTTGGAAGTGGGTATAAAGTGCTGCTTTAGTGAAAATCCACCCATTCACCATCATTGCACTGCTTGGAACCAGTGTATCTCTCTGGACAACGGCGCATTGCCACTGCTACAAGGACTAAAGACATTGCATCACTCCACAGTTTAGTCCCCAACCAAAAGCACACATTCAATGCAAATCAACAGTGCATTTAATACAGCAGGAGTGAGTGGGTTTGTGAGTGGTTGCATGGGTGTGTGAGTGGCTGTATGGTTATGTGAGTGGCTGTATGGGTGTGTAAGTGGATATGTGAATGTGTGGGTGAGTATGTGAAGTCCTGTGTGGATCTGTAATGGGTGTGTGAGTGGGTGTATGAGTGTCTCTATGGGTGTATGAGTAGGTATGTGAGTGGGTGTATGGATGTGTGAGTGGGTGCGTGAGTGTGTGCGTGAGTGGTGTGTAAGTGGGAGTGTGAGAGTGTGATGGGTGGATGTATGATTGGGTGTGTAAGTAGATATATGGGTCTCTAAGTGGTATGTGAGTGACTGTATGTGTTTGTGAGTGACAGTGGCAGTGGTTTTGTGATATGGGTATGTGCGAGGGGCTGTATGCATTGCTGTGTGAGTCTGTGAGTGGGTGTGTAAGTGGCTGTTTGGGTGTGCACATGGTTGTGTGTGGGTGTTTGAGTGCCTGTGTGGGTCTATGAGTGGGTGTGTAAGTGGTTCTCTGAGTCATTAAAGTGGATGTATCAGTGACTGTATGAGTGTGTGAGTGGCTCTATTGGTGTGTGAGTAGATGTGTGAGTGTGGGTATGGATGTGTGAGTGGGTGTGTTAGTGGTTGTGTGGGTGTGTGAGAGAGTGTGTGAGTGCCTGTGTCGGTCTTTGAGTGGGTGTGTGAGTGGTTCTCCAGGTCTCTAAGTGGAAGTATCAGTGACTGTATGGGTGTGTGAGAAGGTGTGTGAGTGTATGGGATGTGAGAGCATGTGTTAGTGGGCCTATGAGAGGGTATATTTCTTTTTTTTAAATTAGAGTCTGGATCCACAGATCCATTGTGGATTCACATGTGCGGCTGCGCTGAACACTGCGGTGGATCCATGGATCCTCCCGTGCCCCCCAAAAACATTTTGGGGCAATTTCTTGACCATGCAGGATCACTCACAGAATGGGGTCAAGATACCTCTATCCTTAACCCTTACATCCTATTTTCACTTTAATTCCCCTCCGGGAACCATGTCCCGAATGACAATATGGCAGCTACAACTTTCTCTCAGTTTGCTGGCATGCCATTCATGGCATTGCTGTTGGTGAGTGGATCTGCACAGCCACGCACCAGCAGCAATGTAGTGATTGGCTGGCCGCAACCTGAGAGGAAAGTTGCAGCCGCCATTTTGTGAATCGGGACACAGTTCTCAGGGGGAAAATAAAATGTAAAATTGATAGAAAGGGGGAGGGTAAAGGTACCCTGGCCCCATGGGACTGATGAAGGGGTCTGTGAGTGACCCGTCATGGGCAAGAAATTGGCAAAAATATTTTTCTTGGGGGCAAGAGGATCTGAGAATCCACTATGGCACTCAGCACAGCCTCCGTATGAATCTGCGACAGATCCTGATCCCAATTGCAAAAAAATATACCCACTCACAGACCCACTCACACACTCACTCACACACCCACTTACACACACACAACCACTCACACACCCACTCGCACATCTATACAGCCACTCACACACCCATGCAGGGACCAAGAACACCACTCACACACCCACTCACACTCATACAGCCACTCACACACCCAATGGGAGACCCAGAGTACCACTCAGACACCTACTCACAGACCCACACAGGCACTCACACACCCACTCACATGACCACGTACACACCCATGCAACAACTCACACTCCAACTCACACACCTGTGCAGCCACTCACACACCTACCCAGAGACCCACAAAACCACTCACACACCCATGTACAGACCCACACAGCCAGTCACACATGCACTCACACAATCACACAACCACTTACATACCCACACAACCACTCACACACCCATTCAGAGACCCACAAAACCACTCACATGCCCATATAGTCATTCAAACACCCACTCACACTCACATACAGCCACTCACACACCCATAAAGCCACTCACACACCCACTCAGAGACTCATGGAACAGCTCACACACCCACTCACAGACCCACAGAGGTACTCACTCACCCACCAACACACTCATACACCTACATAGGCACCCATACAGCCACCCACACACCCACTCACAGAACCATAAAACCAGTCACACATCCACTTACACACTCATACAGCCACTCACACACCAACTCAGAGACCTACAGAACAACTCACACACCCACTCGCAGACCCACAGAGGTACTCACATACCCATTAACACACTAACACACCCACATAGACACCAATCCAGTCACTCACACTCACACTCTCGGACCCACACGCCCACTCACAGAACCCACACAGCATGTCACACATGCACTGACATACCCACCACATACTCACGCATCCATATCCCCCCTCACAGCCACTCACAAACCCACTCATACACTCAAGTTGCAGGGATTAGTTAGGAAATAGCATTAAAAAAGATAGAAATTCACTGAAAAAATCAAAGATTACAGGGCCATAATAGTTAGAAAATATCATTAAAAACATAGATATTCACTGGAAAAAACCAAAGGTTACAGGGACGTTATAGTTAGGAAATAGAATTAAAAAAATCCTTAGAAAGTCACTAAAAGCAAAATGCCTCATTTAAAAAAAATTTAGACAGTGAGGCGCCGCAAGCCATTCTGCTGCATTGAGCTGCATAATTTTAAAGAATCACAGGGATGTATCATATTAACAACAATATGACTCATCTGTGTGCTTTCTCCTGCACTGGCACACAATTGGCTGCCATGCACCAGCCGGGCACCCTTGTGGCATGTTGCAAGGGTGCCTGTGTTGCAAAAATAATTGACAGCATTTTCCTCTTATGAAGCATGCATAGAAAGAAGAAGACAATTAAGCAAAATAAAAAAATCTCCTTTCTGTGCCATTCCTACATCTCCCCTGGGGAGGTGCAGGATTCTGAAGCATTCCCAGCTTTACAAAACTTTGTAAACCTTGGAATGTGTCAGGTTCCATAGATGTTGCATGGGAACACCCACAGCAACACCCATGGAATGCCACTTTCACACAGATTAATGCGTGAAAGGGGTCCATATTTACAAGGCCATGAAAAGTCAAGCAGGGTGAATTAACGTGGCCTAGTAAATATGGGCAGGCACACTGCACCGCCGGTGCATCGAAATAAAATGGTGGCGCAATGGCCTTGTAAATGAGTCCCCAAAGGTTACAGGGACTTTATAGTTAGGTTCAGATTTTACACACACAAAACCATAGAAATTCAGTAGTTATAGTTATAGTTATCTCAAGTAACTTTAACTTACGCCCTTAGATAACTATAACTCATGCCCTTCCATGCAGAGTTTTCTCATCAATAATTTCACTGCAAATGTTGCAGTGATATTATCAATGATGTCATGGAATATGTCATGAGTGATGTAATATGTGAGGTAATTAGTAGTGCATGGTGAGGGCATGAGTTGTAGTTACCTTAGTGCACAAGTTAAAGTTATTTAAGATAACTATAACTGCTGAATTTCTATGCTTTTTTGTGTGTAAAATCTGAACCTAACCATAACGTCTCTGTAACCTTTGGTTTTTAAGTGAATTTCTTAGGATTTTTTAATTCTATTCCCTAACTATTGCATTTCTGTAACCTTTGTTTTTTCATTGCATTTCTACATTTTCTTTGGCTACTTCCTAACTATTACATCCCTGTCACCTTTGTTTTTTTTGTGATTATCTATGTGTAACCTGGGTGTATGAGTGGGTTTGTGAGTGGTTGTGTAGGTGTGCAAGTGGGTGTGAAAGTAGGGGTGTGAGTGTGTGGTGGGTGAGTCAATACTTGTCTGACTGGCTGTGTTGGTCTGTGAGTCGGTGTATGAGTGATTCTCTGGGTCTCTGAGTGGGTTTGTGAGTGGATGTATGAGTGTGTATGTGGGTGCGTGAGTGGTTTTCTGGATCTCTGAGTGGGTGTGTGAGTGACTGTATGGGTGTGTGAGTATTTGTGTGGGTATTTGTGGGTGTGTGAGTGTGTGAGTACATGTGTGACTGGCTGTGTGGGTCTGTGAGTGGGTGTGTGAGTGGCTGCACAGGTGTGTGAGTGGTTGCATGTGTGTGTATGTGGGTGTGTGAGTGTGTGTGTGAGTGCCTGAGTGGGTGTGTGAGTGGGGGTAAGAGTGGTTCTCTCAGTTTCTGAGTGGGCGTGTGTGGCTGTATGGGTGTGTGAGTGAGTATGTGTGGTGTTCTGGGTGTCTGAGTGGGTGTGTGAGTGGCTGTATGTATGTGTGAGTAGTCCTATGGGTGTTTAAGTGGGTATGAGTGAGTGGGTCTGTTAGTGGGTGTAATTTTAAAAATGTGTGATCTGGATCCATAGCAAATTCACACAGAGGACCGTGCTGAGCACCACGGTGGATCCATGGATCCTGGCGCTCCCCCAAAAAATGTTTTTGGACAATTACTTTCCCATGAGGAGTCCCTCACAGACCCCCTCCATCAGTCACATGGCGTTAGGATATCTCTCTCCTGACCCTTTATATCCTATTTATACATTATTACCCCCTCAGGAACAATGTCCCAGTTCACAAAATAGCAGCTGCAACTTTTCTCTCAGGTTGTAGCCAGACAATTATTGCATTGCTGTTGGTGCACGGATTAACCACGATAGATCGTTGGTGGATCTGCATCTTTAGATATACATACATCTTTTTTTCTTTATTAACTTCAAAACTAATGAACAGATTTACAACAAATTATAAAAAGCACTCTTTCTAGACCAAGATCTAGCTTTCTACCAAATTTGGTGTAATTCCTTTCAGCGGTTCGGGCTGTAGTCGTCTCTAAAATAGGAAATTGCATGGGGAAAACATGTTTTGGGACCCTCCTTTTTCTCAGCCCCCACTTGACGAATCACTCCAACTCTTTCCAGACAGCAGCTGTAGTGAGCAGCAAACTAGTTTTGAAAATTGTGTGAAAATTCATGAAACAGCACCAGAGTTATTATTAACAAAACAAAAAGCACTTTTCCTATGAAAACTAGGTCCTAACTATAACTAACTACTGGTGACCACCAGTAGGTAATATATAATTACACATTCCTGGTGGTGACTATATAGTTATACTTAGGACCAAGTTATCATAGGAAATTGATTTTTTGATTTCATAATAACTTTGGCACCATTTGACAAATCATCACAAACATTTCCCCAAAAAAGTTCATCCACCTCATCCCCTTCCTTGAAATCATTGGAGTGACCCGTCATGTAGGGCCAAGAGAATCGGAAGGGGAGATACCAAATCATAACTTCCCTATGCAATGTCCAAAGGGATTTTTGGACAGCAATACAGAGAAAACAGCTTATTTAGATCTCGGCGAATGGAATACTCCGTAACAAACATGATGGATATCCAGTCTCCAGTACTACAATCTCCATAGGATATAATGGGATCGTAATACGGTGTACAGGAGTTTTCTGCACCTCCAAGATCTAAATCAGGCCCTAAATCTTTAATCAGAAGGCATGCTTTTTGTGATTTTTGATGTAAATTTGTTCAGCTGTTTTAGAGAAATTAAGGTTCAACTAATCAAGATCACTAGTGCCTTGGGATTCCTGCTGGACAAAACGGCAAATGAAGCATTCTGATTGGCTAGACCTGAGGGATCGAGACTGGTCCCATGGTACAGAGGGCTCTGATTTGCTGGCCACAGCATGAAGAGAAATGTTTATGCTTCCATAACAGGACTCAGACACTAGGACCCTGAGTCCTGAATTTACAGAATAAATATGGTAAAAGGGGGCAGGGCAGGGATACCATGGGAGGGATCCCAAAGGGACCGGCTGAGGGGACAATTTATTTTTTGAACAATATTTTTCTTTTTGGAGCATCACAATACCTAGGGACTCCTTTGGGATTCCGGCGAATACTGCAGTATTAGATTCTTTTTTTTTAAGGCATAGGGTAGGAAATCTGTGGATGTTGTGGCTAGGCCCTGCGGTCAAAGACATTCTGCTGTTGCAATAGTTAAGATGGTAATAAAATCTTACTTTGCATTCAAGAAAAACCTGGAAATTAACTGAAACAAAAAAAGGTTAAAGTGACATTATAGTTAGATCAAAATGTCAGTTAACAAGTTACATTTTAAACTCAGAAAATACACTGAAATTTACCAGTTGCAGTTTACTGAACTAACTACAATTTGCACGCTTGCCATACTAAACATATGGGCACTGACCCCAAAAGGTTCAAACCAGGATGAGGAATTGTATGTACATCTAATATTAGACAGTGGAGACTTGAGGCCAGATGTACGACCCTACCAATTTGCGAGTCTCAAATTGCGTAGTTTTGCGACTCGTAATTTGGAGCTCGCAAATTGGAATGTACAACAGTGTCACTGTCACGAGTGCAGAACGATTGAGCGCTCAATTTCTATTTACATAGATAAACAAAAACACTTGTCCCTACCTCTCACACGCTTAGACGCATTTCGGTGTTGCTGCAGTGGAGGTTATGGACCCGGAAGCAGTTACAGCAGGAGAAAAGGACTACACGTAGCTGAACCGATGTGCAGCGTGGGGGGGCAGAGCCGCCTTTTTCATGGAGGCCGGTCCGATCAGCAATGTCGGTAATTCAAGACTGATGCTGGAGTATTCGTGGTCCGACGCTGGAATCTCCTTCGGTCGGGTAAGGGTGCATTTGCACCACTTGTTTCTATGCCCCACGTTAAAACAGGGGAAATCTTTGTTCTTTCCTCAAACCTGCACCGTGGGAAACCCGGTCTTTCCTCCGTTGGCGAGCTTCATTTTCAAAAAGCTCATGCGGAGGGGAAGGCATACCTATTGAAACTACGAGTTAGGGAGGACTTCCACTTCACCCCTCTACTACCTGTAAAAGTCTGAACGCATTGCTTATAAGGAACATTGCCCATTTAGGAACGAGACACTTTAAAGAATAGAAGCTAGGTGGATATTATACATGTTTTTGATTCCTTTTGGCAAACTGTTCAGTGACCACTGTAATGGGAGTATATGATGTACAAGCTCCATGAACATACTCATCCTAGTCTGTCTTTGTGACTCTTAACAGGGGTGATGGAGGAAGCTATATTGAATTACACTACACCCCTGTGATGATAAGTGGACACAAACAAGGGTAAGATCCTAGGGAGGATAAAGGAACTAATCCTATGCTTTTGATTAGAAGAAAGGAGGGTTGGTATTAACTATACCAGTTTATAGTATTATTGTCTATTTTTGTTCTTACCACAGTGGAATACTAAGGATTTACTTTGTGTTTGCAACACTGGAACCACAGACTGAATGTGGAAATATATGTCTTCACATTTTCTTTTCTTTACAGGTATAAAACAACCCATGACATGTTATGTCTTTGTGCACCTGTATAATACCTATAGGTGAGAGGAAGGGACAATAGTGTTCATAAACTTCTTTCCTTGTGTCATTTCAGGTCTCCTTCCCCGCAATTCCCTTCCTATCCTTCCCTCAATTGATAATCTCACTTATCTGTGCTGTTACAGCAATTCAGACTTGGGACTGTCAAGAGGTGGACCATTCTGAGCATCATACCGATCCAGAGGATGTAATGCTCTGACAGTCTTAGACACTGTTTGCGATTTCTAATGGGGTCGCAAATTGCATGCCTCTTTAATATTCACGAGGCAGGTGCAATTTGCAACCCCATAAGAAATGGCTACCACCCCCAGGGATGGTGGCCTGCTGGGGTCAGCGGACCTTCATGTCTGTGACTACTTTTTTAAATAAAGCAGTTTTTTTTTTAATGCAGCCCGTTTTGCTTACAGGAAAATGGGCTGCATTTAAAAAAGAAAAATGAAACATTTCTGTTTCATTTTTTAAGGGAAGGCAGTGGTCCCTGGGACCACTGCCTGCTCTTAAAAAATATTTTCGCATCCATTCACAAAGTGGAAGGTGTCCCCTGGGGACCCCTTCCCGTTTGTGAGTGGCTTACCACCTACTTGAAGTAGGTGGTAAACTGCCAGTGTTTGGCGGCCACAAATGCGGTCACAAAACAGTGGTGCATTCCATTGTGACTCGCTGTTAGGAAGGGACACCCCTTTCTAATAGCGTTTGTACATGCCATGATGTAATTGGATTGGATAAATGTAAAGAGTAGCTCTGGTAACTACGGTTTTAATTGTGGTCACAATTGAGATCTATTGGATAAATCATATAAATGCAGATGACGTGGTAGACAGAAAGCACCTGTATATCATACTTAACCATAAACTGTTTATGAATAATGCTGAGATCTGGTCATTCATGTTGAAACCTCTGCTAGGAATGTTATACTACATTTAGCCAATTGATATATTGTTCAAACTGATATTTTAATCACTAGAGACTTAGGAGATTAATCTTTTATATTGAGAGACTACAATCACATTATCAAATGAGGAAGGAAATGTGTGATCATGTGGTGTGTTGTGAGGTCATAGAACAACATATACAAAGGGCTGTGTTTAACTGTGACAAAGACCTATACAGGTAAAAGCACACTGGTATTTACTTATGTGAAGCAATAAATCAATTGATATCAAACATCTCATGAGTACATCTTAGCATTTTTGGATGTTTTGTGGATATTTTATAGATACGTTATATCCTTATAAATGGAATTCAAAATTAAACTTACATTTACATCTAAAACTAAAATAAAATAAAATTCATGTAACTTTCATAAATTGTAAATAAACTTAACTTAATAATTAACTTATAAATTAATTTAGATCTAGACTACTTTAACAATTTAAATGCATATGCCCTTAACTACCTACATAAATAATGTTAAGGTTATGTGCATTAAATCATTACAAAAATGTAACGTGAAATAAAGAACTGCGAAATAAAGATAAATGAAACATGCAAAAGTCTTCCGATATAAATCCTGCAATGTGAAGACTTGAAATGTAAGACTAATTAAGTAATGGTAGCATACTGATGTGAGAGCATCATCACTAGAGTTGTTCACCCACTGGTTGATGGGCCAATGATAAGACTGTTCTCTCAAAGATCTAGCTGGATTTCTGGGAGTAGGAGGGGACATTAAAACTATGGTTCATTTTCTATCTACTCATTGTTAAGCATTTTAAGAGTAAAGAAAGAATGCTACGCCTAGCTCTCATAGAACTGTTATCCACTTTGATCTTGTCAGCAGGTACAAATTGTATGTGGGCTTGATGGATAACGCAGTCAAGGTGGGAATGATGGCTTTGCTGCAGAAGATGTTTTGGGATATGAATGTCCTTTGGATGATTTTACAATCATGTAGCTCAGCCTTTCATTACCCAAGAATGAGCTTCTGGGGTGGGCTTGATGGATTTGCTGCAGAAGATGTGTTGGGATGAGAATGTCCTTTGGATGATTTTGCAATTATATAACTCAGCCTTTAGTTACCCAATAATGAGCCTCTGACACATTTTGACCATTTTGGCCTCAGCACACATGATCATCATGGATGTTTTCCAGGTCTGCTATAACAGTCAGTTTGCCAGATTATATAAGCCTCTCAATTGAAATAATTTGCTAATTCATATTTGTAGGAAAGACCATTTTTTGATGTTGTTTTAGGAAGGGTGAGTGGCCTACTATTATTGCTGTTGCAAAGTTCTACCCAACCTTTTGTAACCGGGTATTTCATTAGCTTCTATGTGCTTAGCTGGGGCACATGTAGAACTGGTGTATTTAGTAGGATAAAGCAGGGGTGAATGGTTTATGATTGAATTTGAGCTCTCTGAATCCAGCTAGGAGGTTGGAAGTAGCATGCCAGACAAGACCTTTGTGCAGTGCGCATTCATGAAGCCAATGTGAACATCACACACAAAAGTATGATAGGGGTAGCCTCTTGGCATCCAGATGCAGACTTTGCTATGTCTTGTCCATTCTAGTGTTAATCTTATTTATTAGATTTCTGAACAATGTGAAACATCAGGAGACACACGTCTCCTTAGAAGTGGAAGGTTGACCTTTTGTCATGGCCTGCTTGTCTGTTACTTTATAGTTGCTGCTACTGAAAGTTTGATAGCTGTGATGCAGGAGAGTTTCCTGCCTCATTGTACCCATGCTTTGGATTCTACCAGTGTAGGATCTAAGTCTTACCCTCTCCTGACCACTAGCACTTGAATACAAAGAGTATGACTGACCTGTCTGAGTGTGGACACACAAAATCTCAGAACCACCCCAATGCAGTCCTTGAGGCACATCTAAGGAATACAAAATCTACATCTGCAAGACCTTGCCAACAATAAATGATAACCTACAGACAGGAGAGAAAATGAAAGAAAAACAGAGCTCCCAATGAACTTATGATGCTGAAATCCCTCTGCACAACACTCAGTCAACTCATCACATCAGCTATAGCAAAGTACTATATCACCACTATCTAGGAAGCCACCAGATAAAGGATAATGGCCCAGCAATGTATCAACCCCATGCCAGACCCACCTAACACTCCCTCCCCAGAAAGGTGCAATGCCATTAGCCTCTTCTCCAGAGAAAACATACTGACAGCACATCGCCAACACCAAGGCTACTGCATCTCTTATGCTGACCACTTCCTGTGAAATCCCACAATGGTCATCCATCACTATTCTTTATTCTTGCAGATCTCATTGACATACTCATCTCCCTCAAAGCCACTTCTTAAGATGATATCTTACCCTTGTTATTCATCAAATCTCTTTCTGGGGTGCTCTCTCACCCCTACCCACCAATGTCAATGTTATCACTAACTCAAAAAATCTCCACAGAATCACCTGCTACCCCTAAAAAATAACAACATTAGACTCTCATGGCCTCACAAACAACTGATCCACCACTCTCTTCCCCTTCATAGTTCAATGGACTTGCCAGCAGAGGATTCTTGATCCCCGGATTTACCAATGATCTGCCTGGGTGTGACCCTAGGGTGTGTTTCACTGAAGACACCTAAACTGCCAAATCTGAAATTGCTGCTTTGGATGTAATTGAGCTGCCAGGGCAAACAAGTGCATGATCAGTCACTACCATTTCTGTGCCCTTAGGTATCCAAGAACATGCAATCTATGGTTATTTGTGTCCCCCAATGAATTTCCGTCTTAAATGTCCCAAAGAATATGCGGGTGGGTTGTGGTCTTTCGTTGGGCCTGAGGCAATGAATTCATGAACCACAACCACACACCAGTGACTGGGAGTCATCTGCACCCATTAGAAGTTGCCACTGCCTATTCTGAAAATGCCACTTTTATAAAGTTGGCTTTTTTATGCCTAAACCAAATGTGCATGTCTGCCAGTGTCCAGGGTCACATGACTGTTAATGGTTCTCATGTGGTCTGATATGTATTCCACAGAGGACAAAGGGGTGTTAGAGGTGGGGAAGATTGTTCGTCTCCTGAGCAAGATGGCCTGGGATGCTGTCCTAAGCACTTCCTGAGCTTCGAAAGGTGTCCTAGGGGCTGCACCCATTCGTTCTTGACCTCTGAAGCTGCCCTTCCTGTCACCAGCAAATGTATCTCAAACCTGGGTCTGCCTGTGCTAGGACCCCCTAGACATATTTGAACCAAATCTAAGGGAAAGGGAAGAACTAACCAGAACCAGGTTACAGTTAGAAAAAGAGTTGATGCTGACACACAGGCTGATACTAGGTATAAAAGTGGCACCCTTAGGACCCCTCCTCAGAACACTTTTGGACCTGTGGATACTTGGAAGAACTACTATCCTGCTGACTGAAGCCTGAAGGAAGACTGGACCTACTTGCCCCCAGGATCCCAGAAGTGACCCCAAGGGTCAGTTTTCTGACCTACTGTTTGAGCTACAAGGACGCAAAAGGCTTCCAGAGGCCTAGTTGACCAGTCCCAACTGGACCCTGCTGCTGGCCCTTGTTGGAGTGAGCTCGGACCCCCAAAAGGTGCACCATGAGGTCCTGGACCCATGGCTGTGGTCAGAGTGAACCTCTCCAATCTACAAATTGCATGAACTGGACTTCAGGTGAAAAATCCAGAGGTTCTGTGTGTTGAATAAAAATCCTTCCCTGGTCTCCTTGTGAACACAGGCGGACTTCACCGGGTCTAACGTTTGACCTGTGTCTGATGGCTGTCATGGCCAGTAGTAAACTGCTTTTTCTCTCCCTTACAAACATTGTAAAATTGTTAATCACCTAATTGGCACATTTAATTTACTTATAAGTCCTTAGTAAATGGTAAATGGCTGACTTGAACCCCCGGCTCCGACACTGACTTTACCCGCACAACGCTCTTCACTTCAGCTATGACTGCCTTGCGTTTCCTGTCAATGTTCAAAGTAAAGCTGCTATTGGCAATCACCTCTTTGCTCCAACAACACACTCCTTGTGGTCCACAAAGCTTCGACTGTGGTTCCTCGTGTGGAACTGGACCGAGTTGGAAGGTAAACTTTCATTGAGATGAACCTGGTCCCTGTATCTGTCCCACACTCCGTCGAAGTCAGTCTGAACATTTTAATTTTACCCAGTCCAGCACATCTTGATAACTGCTATAGAGGCTTTCTGCTTTTGGTGCTATTTTTACTTAACACTTTAAAAATTCTTAACCCTGGTTGTACTTATTGGATTTTTGTCGCTTTGGTGTCATCTCATTTATCAAAATGTTGTCAATTTTTCTAAATTGATTTACTATTTTTCTTTTGTTGTGTATTCACGTTATTAGTGTTTGAGTGCTGCATAAATACTTTACATCTTACCTCTAAGTTAAGCCTGACTGTTTTTGTGCAAGCTACCAGAGGGTTAAGCATAGGTTTATTTAGTGACTTTTGTGGTTCACCGTGACAAGGATTGTTTATTATTTGATTAGGGTTCTCTTCCCTCTCCACTAATAACCCAGGGCCTCCCTACCGGCGCTTTTGTGCCGCAGGAACATAATTTTTTTGAAGTTCCGGTGGCGCAGTGTGCCACTGACGTATTTCTAAGGCCATGTAAAGCCATGTTACGTAAATATGTGTCCCTTTCATGAAGTGAAGGGGGTGTTCCATGGGTGTTACAGGGGGCGTTCCCAGCAACATCCATGGCTTTCTGACACTGTCCCAGATTTACCAGAAATCGTAAGTCCAAGGCAGTGCCAAAAACGTATGCCTCCCCATGGGAGGCGTAAGGGAGGCACAACGAAGAGAAGTGTCTTTATTTCTCCTCGTTTTGCCTCTTTCTATGTGTGCTGCACATAGAAAGAGGAAAACACCTCTTGTGATTGTTTTTGTGCAGGAAGGTTTCCTTTCATGCACAAAAATAATCATCCCCGCAACGCAGGCACTCTTGCACCATGGTGCAAAGGTGCCTGCGTTGGCGCACGGCTGCCCATTGTGTGCCGGCGCAGGGGAAAAGGACAGGAATGCACTGTATCTAATAGATATGGCACATTCCTGCCCTTTTCCTTTGCCGTAGGGCAGAGCAGCAGCAAGGCTTGCTGCGCTGCCCTACGGCAAAAAAAACTTAAATGAGGCCCCCACTTTCATACTAATGCTACATGAACTTATTCATACATCTCAATTCTAGGAAAAAAGTGGTTTCATACCTTTTTATTTCGAATTAAAAGAAAGTTACTAGTAAAAATCAATAGTCATGGTCATGCCCATTTTTATACCTAATATGCCTGCCACAATTATGAAGGACGATAAGCAACATGGATATAAAAATAGACATAAGCTCTTTACAAATGTGAGACTATAGAGAGTGTCTTCCCTTCATTACTATGAGGACTTGATTTTCTCTGGTTAGTTTTTTGAAGATGGCAAAAGTTTCCAACGTGGGGTCAGATCAGCTTTGCTGTTCACTACTCTGCCCCTCGGACTTCTCTTTTTCCCTCTAACTTCAAAGGAGTGTCCAGGGGTGCACTGGAGATGTAAAACATCCCTCTCAGCTTCATAATTCTGAGAACATCCTCTGACCAGATTAACACTAGGATGCTGCAATCAGTCTCTACAATTATCAACCCTTCCTCCAAAGCAGAGTTAGGTCCCCTTTGGAATGGGGCCTCTAGTCTACAAAGGCCTTTAATTTGCCAGGTGGGGTGAACAATACTTACCACCACCCAGCCAGGGAAATCAAATGTGAATTTCATGATTCGGAGAATTAGTAAGGCATATATGACAGATATCAATTACAATGAAAATTACTTTATATCTGATTTTAGACCGATAAAACACATACAAGGATTGTCTATGGTCTTTTCATCTTGTACCTATCATTATTTACATTTTAGCACATGCTAGACAAAAAGGGTGACAAAAAACACTGGGGCTTGTATACTTCACTCAAAAGGAAAGATGATTTGCCCAATCAGATTATATCGGGTTGTTCTCACTGTGCAATAGACCACATGTAATGTAGAAGGAAGGGTTCCTATCTGAGGGCTTACTGTGCTCAGCTGACTGGATGAATTAGACAACATTCTTCCTCACTTAGCCTATGCGTGTGCAGTGGGTTACATATGTCGCATGCAATACTTACCAAAGCCCCTTAATCTAGTTGACCACATGCAGTTGACATTATATTTAAAGATCGTGATTGAAGGTTGACGCTCACATTTAAGGTTTTATAGAGCATTACAGTGAATGAGATTTAATGTTGGTGTCTCACAGCACATCAGAGGTCAAAAGCCAGAGGTCGACAAACAAAGATCCAGATCTACAGTAATGTGGGACATAACTTTGTCCAACACCAACCTGTATTGCCTCATCCATGATGCTCAGGTGGCAGCTAAGCTTGTGGAGATTAGTGGTGGCTTCCCAGTGATGTACGATTGCCGCCTGGTTAGAGTCCTGCATCATGTCCTCATGAAATGCAATGTAATGAGCCTAAGTGCTGTGTATTGCAATCCCTCTTAAGTAAGGCCCTCTGCCACCCATTGAGCAGGACTAATTCATGAATATAATCATCATCATCATCATCATCAGCATTAACTACCTTTTCGGTCCTTTGGCTACCACTGGCCCTATATAAACCTCATAAATTTAACAAAGCGTACCGTCAATTTCATCTAATTTGCTACCTGTAAGTCTAGCAATCTTTCTCCTAACAAAAAAGTGAGGCATCTTCAACAAAAGTATAACTCTAACCTGCAAATGAATACTTTTTATTCACGTTAGATAGCTCACAGATTTGCAGATCTCATTCGGCCTCCAGTGTGGATAAAGAATTGTTAAAGAGGTAAACCCAGAGGTTCACTGTAAATATCTTCTTGTGAAGATCTGTGACAAATCGGTGGCCTTCAAAGTATTCAGCCTCGCTTCCTAAATGTTGCATCGGGAGCTAGCTTCGACAGGGCCGTGGCTTCAGGGAGGGGTGTTCGGGGTGTTACACCCCCTCAATAAATGTATGTTCTGATAACTAGTGGGATATAGGTGCCTTCATTCGGGTATATGGAGCTGTCTGTCGGATTTCACCAGGAGGTTTTACATTCACAGAGACCAAAACGCACAATACACTATCTATCTCTCTGTTTTGAAAATCCTCGAAAATGTTGGTTATTTTTTACAAAATATTGTGTTTTCTCTCACTTAGTACTCCTAGCAATCCGCATTCCTCTCCCTTTCCACTCACTACCCCTTAGGCCCCTCTCATGCACCCTGCTTGTCTTATAATGTGTTATAACTTTTTATGCCAGCGTGATTGTTGGGAAAATCTGAAGCTCGAACCCCACCCCCCCCAAACTTACTCTTACTGACCAAGCTACGCCCCTGACCTTTCACCAATAACTCATGGCTAGCAAGTGCAAAACCTAGCCTCAGTTAAGCTTGTGCAGTACCATAAAGTAAATGAAAAATCGCATAGTGAGCATTGCACCCAGCTAAATCAATGCACATCATGTATTTATCAGGAAAGATATTGAGTGCATAACTAAGAGTAGAGAGCAATTTCAACTTTTAATAGCTGAATTATTGGTTCAAAAGATGTAGATGAAATGTGTTATAAAAATATATGCTGTCCGCAGAGGGGATACTTCTAGAGAAGTTCGATGTGGTAAGCTATCAGAAAAATCCAGTAGTTTACTGATAACAAAGAAAAGTTATGGTTAGCTTTGCTCCTTAAAGTGTGTTTAAAACTAATTCTTAAATAAATGTAAAAGTCACAGTTAAAGTGAAGTTATGGTTACGAAATAACACCAAAATCCACCTGCTATTCCACAGCTATGGTGTTCTCCTTGTACCATAGTTTGCATTCCTGCATATAAACCATGGCTTGCCAAATGTAATTCTTATGACCTCCCAATATTTTTAACAAATAAGTGGACTTAACACCACATCTATAAATTATAACATATGGAGTACGGAAGAAATCATATTCTATCCATAAGTGTCTCATTCATTATGTTAATTGTAAGCTAATATGCCCTGTTAGTAGTGAGATCGTATGTGTCTTTTGTGAAGTCATTTGTTACTTCAAGGGTGAGTTGATCATTTCATTTTGGGTCAGATGTACTAAGGTTCCCGTTTGCATTTCTTAAATAGCGACTCTGTAGGAATAGCTCTTTAAAGAAATGCAAAAGGATATGTACAAAATGTGCGATTCCCTAATAGTGATTCATACAGATTAAGAATTGCTATTAGGGAATCGCAAATAGGAAATGCCATTTCCATTCCCGCCTATGGGCGAAATTGGAAATGATTTGCATTTCCTAAATCGCGATTTCTTACTAGGAAATCACAATTTGGGAAATGCAAAGCCAAGGGTGCCTCTACTGCACATGGTAATGTGCGCTTCATGTCACAATAAAAAAATGCATTTTTAATGCATTTTCTTTATTTTGCAAATGGTAACCATCGACTTGAAGTTGATGATAATTGCATTTCCTAAATGCCCAATCGTATTTAGGAAATGCTTTGTACATGTGCTTTAAGAATCGCAAATAGGAAATCTCTATTTGCGATTCCTATATCGCAATCACTACTTGCGATTTCTACAGTGTAGAAATCACAAATTGCGACCGGTTTTGGCCCTTTGTACATTTCTTAACGGCCGTAATCACTTAGGGCCAGATGTAGGAAGCCAAATTGCGATCGCAAACGCAGAAATTCTGCGAATTTTGGCGTTTGCGATCGCAATTCAGCTGAGTCCAATGTAGAAAGGCAAATACCTACTCGCAGAATAAGGAATCGGTAAAATTGCGATTCCTTATTTTGCGTAAGCATTTAGAGAATCGCAATTTGCGATTCCCTAAATGCTATGCTAGTAGGCATCGCAAATTGCGATATTGCCTTAAGGAATCGCAAATTACCACCAACTTGAAGTTGGTGGTAATTTGCGATTTCCTTTAAAAAAGCACTTTTTTGCTTTTTTAAAAGTGCCACATTCATGCCCTTAGGGCATGTATGTGCGCCACATGTGCACACATGCACATTTCAGGGGTGCCACAGGGTGTCCCTCTGGAACCCTTGCACCCTTGAAATTGCGCACTCAATTTGCGAGTACCTATTGGGTACTCGCAAATTGCGTGTGCAATTCTCATTCATTCCTATGGGCCTCTAGGCCCATAGGAATGAATGGGAAGGTATTCCTTGATTGCGAATCGCAATTTGCGATTCGCAATTAAGGAATATTAAGGAATCACAAAAAATTTTGCGATTCCTACCTACATGGCATTTTGCGAGTCCTTAATAGCGATTCCCTAAAAATCGCTAATAAGGACTCGCAAAACTGCTTTTACCTACATCTGGCCCTAAATTACTTCGTACATCTGTGCATTTGTCTGTGAGTTTTATGGCAAGTCTGTGAGCTATGGTTTGTAGCAGGGCTGGACTGGGAAACCAAAAGAAGCCCTGTCAAAATTGCTCAAAACAGCCCACTCCCTTCTTCTCCTCGCGCTCTCTTTCTCTTTTCATCCATTCATTTGCTCTCCCTTCTTCGCTTCTCTCTCTCTCTCCTCCCTCTCTTCTCCCTCTCTGATCGCTTTCATTCTACCTCCCTTCTCCCTCGCTCTCTTTCTCTCTCTTGGGAAGCCTCCCCGTGCAGGGAACGTGACAGCCAAGCATTAAAAACCAACCCCAAGAACTCCAGCCCACCGAGGAAACACCCGGTGGAATAAAAGGCCTGACTGACCCAGATTTGTAGAGCTAACCATACCTGGTAACTTTTAAAAGGTTTTCGGTTTTACTTTAGAACAAGCGGTTGTAATTTTGTCTAGCTTTCGAAATGGCTGTATGCTGACAGAGCAAAAAAATCAGAAGTATACTGACATGTTTTAAAGAGAGGGACATGTTATTTGCAATGCAATACAATACACGGAAATTTAGAAGAGTGTGACTTTCATTTATACAGTCCTTTCAACTCAGAGGACACATCTGCAGGGTTATTTTTTCTCATTAATTTATGTAATTATCATAAATAAGCTGCTGTGAATTATAAAGAACATAAAAGGATATTTTGTCTTGATCCAATGATATACGTGATGCTGTTTAATAATAGCTGCTACCGATAATTAGGACTTTCATGACAGTTAATCCAATTTCTATAGCGTGTGGGTCTTAAAATCAGGTCCAGGAAACAGAGCGGGCTGAAGAGATGCTGCCCATCTAAAAAAAGCATTGACTAAGATGTGAATGCATGACAGTACTTAGGTTATGGTACTTCATGCACCTATTTTACCACTGTTGGGATAGCCACACCCACACTCTGGTCAATCTCACATATGTTGCACATGCCTAAGTGCAGATGATATGCAGAGGACATTCGCATACAATGGCACCTGCACATATTATCCCTTTTTCATTCCTTCTTGACCTTCCATTGAGGCAATCTATCTCAAGACAGACACCTTGTAGACAACTTGAATTAAAAAGGTTCGCCCTTCACCAAGATGTGGCAGTCATTCTTCTAGTTTTTGTCTCCTTGTTTCCATGGCACTATCTCTGTGGAAGACAACTTTATTTTCTCCCGTCATTATTGCCAGGTACATATCATGACTTCTAGGTAAGCCTTTCACCTTACAGTAATCTTTTTTCACCTTTTTTAGATTACCTATTTTCCTTCCGTTTATCATTAACCAATGGGCAGTATTGTATTTTGAACCCTACTACATACACCTCTCCTATGTGCAGCAAAACTGGAGTGGGTGATTGCTAGGAAACGTGCTTGCTCATCTCTGCCCTGTTTCATAGGGCCTATTAGGCACCACCCAGCAGCTTTTAAGAAAGGCTGAGGGGTTGCTTTGGGTCTGCAATGTCATTTCTTGGCTGTGGTCTTGTATTCAGGAGGGTAGGCATATGCAATGAGTAGTCAGGCATGGATATTACTCATGTGAGGCTGCCGTGTTCTCTGTCAGGCAACTTATTTAATTAGGAAGCCAGGCTAAGTGGACTGCATTCTGCACTTCGGATGTCACATGGTAAGGTGGTTGCTTACATCAGGGAGCATTGAAAGAGACAGAACCATAACCAGAGGCCCTTTAGTTAATATCATGATGAATCTCCGAAGCCTTCCCTCATAATTCTTCTCTCCCTTGCCAAGAAATATCCCATAGAGGGCTTTAAAAATAGTCTATGCCTATTTCTAATTTACATTTACTTTCTACCAGCTTGGCACAGGTGTGTCCAAGTCTTCTGAGGAAGCTAGACTAGAGGACTAAGTGGATTGTGAGGTTGAGGCTGGCCTAAAGTGATATTTATTGGCTATGATTTGAGTGATTTTAGGACCTTTATAATTGTATGCAAGGAGTTATGGACTCAACTGATTGGCTAGCGTAAATTCCTGTGAAACACATTTTAAATTGTCTATTGATGGTAGCTACTGCACCAGTGGCTAAAAAGATCTCTAGGAGTATTTATGGATTAAGTGTGAAAGATCCAAGTAGGAAACAAGGACCATGGAGTTTTTCTATGACTTGAAAACATATTGAAACAGATGGAGGAGAAGAAGACACTAATAGACTTTCAGTCCTCCAGCCCATTGGAATTTGTTCTTGCCCAAGAAGCAGCGTAAATAGCAGCAACAGTTATTTCAGTCCATTAATATGTAGGGCCATACTAGGATGCCCCATTCCAATACATTTTCCAGGCTGTTGTGTTCAGCCTGTTTCCACCTAAACAATGTTTATGCTGCTATGGACTCGCTGGTGGCCAATGGTTGAGATATTCCAAACTTACAGGATATGTGGACCATCTAATTGACTTCAATAATTTCTGTCTGTGGCATAGTGACTTAGTGGTCACTCTTGCCCAACTGTTTGTTTCTCTCTGGTCAACTGGAATGTGTCTAGGCCACAGGGAGAATGCCAGCGCGTGGTGGTGGTGACAGTTACTCAACAGTGACTGAGGAGTGCGGAACGGCCTTGGATGGGTGTTAATAAAGACTTGACCTTACCTGCTGTTCTTGTGTTCGTCATTGAAGCACAACACCACATTTTGGCGATGCAGGACGGGACACAGAGGAGAGATTACACCCCAACAGTGGGTCAATGGGCAGCCATCGAGTCAAAGAGCTGATTCGAGTGGTTCTATCAGCGGCTGATATGGCGCACTGTTGGAGGCGTGAGGAGAAATCTTTCTGGATCCTGTGGACAATCTTTTCCCTGCTGTTTTTCGGTGTTGTGCGGTAAGCATTTGAGAATATCACTCACGGTCTCCAGACAGTTTCGGGCTGCAACACGCACTCGGTTTTTATCTCTGAGTATTGTAGCTGTTATGTAAGGTTACGAGTCGATTTACGCTCGTCAACGGCCGTTTGGAGTCTACTCTGGGATTGTATTCTCAGACAGTGAGTGGAAAAAATTCATTTAGCACTGGACTGGGTGCGTGGATCTTCAAGATTGTGTCGTGACATCTGGGAGTTGGGGTCACAGAAGGAAGTGGATGGGAGGTAACTTTTCATGCATAGCAAGCTGTCAACGAGTGTCTTTGCCCCCTGGTGTTGGTGGATGGTATTGCTAGAGCAGAGGAACGTCTCTTCACCCTCTGCTCGGTCATTTTGTGGTTCGGGAAGGAGGTTCCTACGAAGGAGGTGCTTAACGAATTCAGGGACCGTCTCTTCGCCCCTTGGTTAGGTAAAAGTTTCGACAATACAGAGGAACGTCTCTTCGCCCTCTGGTTGGTAGTTTGTGGCAAGTTTCATTAGCAGTTGCCTCTGCAAGCACGCAGATGTTACTTCAACTTCACGGTTGTGGAGTATTTTTGTTAGCATATGCTCTGTGCTTGGTTGAGTATTACAGGAAAACAAGTCACATACTAGTTGCCTAATGACAGCCATATGGACTAGTACATTTAACCTGCCCTTCCACCTTTCTGTGTTTCCTGTGGACCAAGTGGGAATAGGTTACAGGCGACTGGCAATCATTCATCTGCTGACTCTGAGTAATTGGAAGATATACAAATATTATATTGAATGAATGATTTCCTATGTGTTTTAATGTTAATGAGGTGAAAGTTCTGCATATCAAAAGTCACTCCTTGTGCACTCTGTATAGTATCTAGCTTAACATTTCTTTTTGTTTTTTGTAAAACTGGTTGAAACACTTTCAGTTCTACATTCATTATTCACATCAAACAAGGGGTGGTAGAGAGCATTGATATTAGTGCAAGAAACATGCAGAATGTCACAACAGTACCTTTCTCCCTGCCTACGCCTGGTGAACCGATCAGCAAATGGTCCAAATGGAAGAAGGTTTTTTTTAATTATGCAAGGGTGTGCTGAAAGGAAGCATGCTTTATTACTTCATTGTTTAGGGTCGGAAGGCCAGGTGGTACTAGATGATTTTTTAGATTACCTATTTCCTTCCGTTTATCATTAACCAATGGGCAGTATTGTATTTTGAACCCTACTACATACACCTCTCCTATGTGCAGCAAAACTGGAGTGGGTGATTGCTAGGAAACGTGCTTGCTCATCTCTGCCCTGTTTCATAGGGCCTATTAGGCACCACCCAGCAGCTTTTAAGAAAGGCTGAGGGATTGCTTTGGGTCTGCAATGTCATTTCTTGGCTGTGGTCTTGTATTCAGGAGGGTAGGCATATGCAATGAGTAGTCAGGCATGGATATTACTCATGTGAGGCTGCCGTGTTCTCTGCCAGGCAACTTATTTAATTAGGAAGCCAGGATAAGTGGACTGCATTCTGCACTTCGGATGTCACATGGTAAGGTGGTTGCTTACATCAGGGAGCATTGAAAGAGACAGAACCATAACCAGAGGCCCTTTAGTTAATATCATGATGAATCTCCGAAGCCTTCCCTCATAATTCTTCTCTCCCATGCCAAGAAATATCCCATAGAGGGCTTTAAAAATAGTCTATGCCTATTTCTAATTTACATTTACTTTCTACCAGCTTGGCACAGGTGTGTCCAAGTCTTCTGAGGAAGCTAGACTAGAGGACTAAGTGGATTGTGAGGTTGAGGCTGGCCTAAAGTGATATTTATTGGCTATGATTTGAGTGATTTTAGGACCTTTATAATTGTATGCAAGGAGTTATGGACTCAACTGATTGGCTAGCGTAAATTCCTGTGAAACACATTTTAAATTGTCTATTGATGGTAGCTACTGCACCAGTGGCTAAAAAGATCTCTAGGAGTATTTATGGATTAAGTGTGAAAGATACAAGTAGGAAACAAGGACCATGGAGTTTTTCTATGACTTGAAAACATATTGAAACAGATGGAGGAGAAGAAGACACTAATAGACTTTCAGTCCTCCAGCCCATTGGAATTTGTTCTTGCCCAAGAAGCAGCGTAAATAGCAGCAACAGTTATTTCAGTCCATTAATATGTAGGGCCATGCTAGGATGCCCCATTCCAATACATTTTCCAGGCTGTTGTGTTCAGCCTGTTTCCACCTAAACAATGTTTATGCTGCTATGGACTCGCTGGTGGCCAATGGTTGAGATATTCCAAACTTACAGGATATGTGGACCTTCTAATTGACTTCAATAATTTCTGTCTGTGGCATAGTGACTTAGTGGTCACTCTTGCCCAGCTGTTTGTTTCTCTCTGGTCAACTGGAATGTGTCTAGGTCACAGGGAGAATGCCAGCGCGTGGTGGTGGTGACAGTTATTCAACAGTGACTGAGGAGTGCGGAACGGCCTTGGATGGGTGTTAATAAAGACTTGACCTTACCTGATGTTCTTGTGTTCATCATTGAAGCACAACACCACATTTTGGCGATGCAGGACGGGACACAGAGGAGAGATTACACCCCAACAGTGGGTCAATGGGCAGCCATCGAGTCAAAGAGCTGATTCGAGTGGTTCTGTCAGCAGCTGATATGGCGCACTGTTGGAGGCGTGAGGAGAAATCTTTCTGGATCCTGTGGACAATCTTTTCCCTGCTGTTTTTTGGTGTTGTGCGGTAAGCGTTTGAGAATATCACTCACGGTCTCCAGACAGTTTCGGGCTGCAACACGCACTCGGTTTTTATCTCTGAGTATTGTAGCCGTTATGTAAGGTTACGAGTCGATTTACGCTCATCAACGGCCGTTTGGAGTCTACTCTGGGATTGTATTCTCAGACAGTGAGTGGAAAAAATTCATTTAGCACTGGACTGGGTGCGTGGATCTTCAAGATTGTGTCGTGACATCTGGGTGTTGGGGTCACAGAAGGAAGTGGATGGGAGGTAACTTTTCCTGCATAGCAAGCTGTCAACGAGTGTCTTTGCCCCCTGGTGTTGGTGGATGGTATTGCTAGAGCAGAGGAACGTCTCTTCACCCTCTGCTCGGTCATTTTGTGGTTCGGGAAGGAGGTTCCTACGAAGGAGGTGCTTAACGAATTCAGGGACCGTCTCTTCGCCCCTTGGTTAGGTAAAAGTTTCGACAATACAGAGGAACGTCTCTTCGCCCTCTGGTTGGTAGTTTGTGGCAAGTTTCAGTAGCAGTTGCCTCTGCTAGCACGCAGATGTTACTTCAACTTCACGGTTGTGGAGTATTTTTGTTAGCATATGCTCTGTGTTTGGTTGAGTATTACAGGAAAACAAGTCACATACTAGTTGCCTAATGACAGCCATATGGACTAGTACATTTAACCTGCCCTTCCACCTTTCTGTGTTTCCTGTGGACCAAGTGGGAATAGGTTACAGGCGACTGGCAATCATTCATCTGCTGACTGAGTAATTGGAAGATATACAAATATTATATTGAATGAATGATTTCCTATGTGTTTTAATGTTAATGAGGTGAAAGTTCTGCATATCAAAAATCACTCCTTGTGCACTCTGTATAGTATCTAGCTTAACATTTCTTTTTGTTTTTTGTAAAACTGGTTGAAACACTTTCAGTTCTACATTCATTATTCGCATCAAACAAGGGGTGGTAGAGAGCATTGATATTAGTGCAAGAAACATGCAGAATGTCACAACAGTACCTTTCTCCCTGCCTACGCCTGGTGAACCGATCAGCAAATGGTCCAAATGGAAGAAGGTTTTTTAAATTATGCAAGGGTGTGCTGAAAGGAAGCATGCTTTATTACTGCATTGTTTAGGGTCGGAAGGCCAGGTGGTACTAGATGATTTGCCTGAACTTCCTCATGTGGAAGCACGTGATTTGAATGAATTTGAGGTAGCAATAGCCAAACATTATTTACCTCGCATTAGTACGATTTTAGAGAGGTATCATGTTGGCATGCGAGTGCAAGGTCAAGATGAACCTGTGGAGGAGTACGTTACTAGTTTAAGGAAGTTGGCATCTAATTGTAAGTTTGGTGGCTCCACAGAAGAAAGAATTAGAGATTAATTTGTGTTGCGATGCAATAATGACAAAGTTCGAGAGGAGCTTTGGATGAAAGACAAACTACCTTTGGAGGAGGTGCTGTTAGTTGCAAAATGGGTGGAGCACATATGGAAGTGTGTTAGTGAATTAAAAGTGGACAAAAGTTCTTAAGACGACTGAGAAAGAAGACATTACAGAAGTGAGTGAGGTACAAGTTTAGAAATCAGTTAAGAAAACCGAACCAGAAGTTAGAATACAGAAGAAGACTGAAGTTAATTTCAAATGTGTGTGTTCCAGGTATGGTTATGAGGGGCACAGAGCAAATGACAAATCATGTCCTGCTCTGTCACAAGTATGTAATTTATGTGGTATCAAGGGAAATTTTAGCAGGTGTTGTAGAAATAAAAATAAGAAAGTAGGAAGAAACAAGAACTTGGAGTCTTGTCAAGAAATAGCACTACAAGTTGGTGAGGCAAACATGTTTCTGACAGAAGTAGTGAATGTAGATGGACGCGAAATTTCTTTGAAATTTGATTCGTACTCACGTATTACCATCATTTCTAAGGAGTCATTTGAGAAACATTTTGGTGGGGAGAAGAAGCTTGAGGCTATGGACATACAGCCTGGTGGTTATAGGGGATCTAAAATTGAGATGCTTGGTTATTTTGAAGCAGTGTTGAACATTAGCGGAATGTCCACGTCAGGCAAAATGTCCTGTCATGGTGATGATTTATTGGGTTGGGCCCATCAGAAGGATTTTGGGGTGAGTCTACATCCCAACATAATTCCACAAGTAAGGGTGGACACAGTCAATAGTGAGACGAACAGATTTGTGAAGGAGTTCAGTAGTCTGTTTCAGAATAATTTGAGAAGGTTACTTGGGTACAAACACAAAGTCATTGAGTCAGTGGAAGCAACAGAATGGTTAGCCCCAACTGTTGTTGCACGCAAAGGGAATGGAGACATATGCCTTTGTGAGGACCTTAGAGCATTAAACAAGGAGGTGATTGTAGACAAATTTCCCCTTCCTAACATTGAAGAAATAATCACTACGTTTTCAAGGACTAAAATATTCAGTACTCTTGATTTAGTTTCGGCCTACCACCAGACAGAACTGGATGAGAGTTCTCAGGACTTTAGGGCATTCACTACACCGTTTGGTATCTATTGTTTCAAAAGAATGCCGTTTGGTCTCATTTCGGCAGCGGCTGTTTTTCAAAGAACAATGGCCAAGATCCTGAAGGGAGTGCCTGGGGTAAATTGCTACCAGAATGACATTCTCATTTTTGGAGCTGATAATTCAGAACATGATTAGCGTGTAAAAGAGGTGCTCAGCAGATTACAGGATGCCGGACTCATGCTTAAGGCTGAAAAATGCAAGTTTGGTGTGAGTGTAGTAAGCTACCTTGGTTACCTGATCTCAAGTGCAGGAGTTAAACCTGGAAAAGAACTGGTGGACACTATCAAGTCTCTTCAAGAACCTCAAACTAAGGCAGAGCTCTCTTCTTTTCTTGGCATGGTAGAATACTACAGCAGGTTTATCAAGGACTTTGCTTCCAAAACATACAGTATGAGGAAACTATTGAAAAAGAAAACAGATTTTGTATTAGATAGTTCATGCAAAGAGGAATTTGACAATGTGAAACAGGAACTGAACAAAGCACCTTCACTACAGGCATATGATCCACTGAACTACACCAAAGTGGTGTGTGATGCAAGTGCAAAGGGTTTGGGAGCCCTACTAATTCAAAACAGAGGTGGGAAGGAATAATTAGTTGCCTGTGTATCACACTGTCTTAGAGATGCAGAATATAACTATTCTGTTATCGAAAGGGAATCTCTTGCCGTGCATTGGGCTATTAATAGATTTAGACAATTTTTGGGAGGAATCAGGTTCACTGTTCAGACGGATAATAAGCCACTAGTAGAAGTTTTTTCAAAAAAAGGTCTAGACAATTTTTTCACGCATAAGGAGATGGGTGGTAAACTTGGAAGAGTATTGTTTTAATGTACAATATGTTCCGGGTGTGAGCAATTTCTCAGCAGATTGTTTATCCAGAATTGTGAATGCTGATGAGTTGGATGCAAGCGGGATAGAGGAACAAGATGAGGAAGAAGTGGTGAGAGTATGTGAAGTCACGGAAGGCATCATCAGTGAGTGTGAGCAGTTGTCTGAACTTCAACTTGATGTTGAACTAAACTGAGTGATACAAGCTTTAAGCTCTGGCAGGTTTAACAATTCAAGATTAGGTGAGTACAAGCACCACTGAAGCAAGATGTTACATGAATTGGTGATAGACATAGGATTCCTTTTGAGAGGCGCGAGGCTCATTCCTCCTAAGAAGTTACGGCAGAGAGATTTACAAATGTCTCACGAGGGTCATATGGGCATAGTAAAAACTAAGTGTAGGCTCACAAGAGATTTTTGGTGGCCCAGTCTTGATCATGATGTAGAGCACATGGTGAGGGATTGTGTTGAGTGTATCAATTCGGATAAAGGATTAAAAACTAGTCGTACTCCCATGGTGTGTAGAAATTTACCTAAATGCCCTTGGGAGGAAGTAGCGATAGATATTCTGGGTCCTGTAAGAGGTGAACATGCAACGCCATATGTGCTAGTTTTGATGCACTTATACTCTAGATGGGTTGAAGTGTCATGTGTACAAGACATATCTTCAGGTGCCATCATAAAATGTTTGGAGAACATATTTAAACGTGAGAGTTTTCCACGATTTCTCCTCACAGATAATTGGGTGCAGTTTTACTCAAAAGAGACAGAATTGTTTCTCAAGAGGTGTGGAATAACACAAGAAATCAGCTTTGTACCATCCAGAAACAGATGGTGCAATTGAAAGAGACTTCAAAACTTTAAAAGAAGGCATACAGCGAGCAAGAGCGAATGGTACTGATTGGAAAATTGAACTATCTAATAGGTTATCTGGCTATTGTGTTGCACCACATTCGAGTACTGGCAAATCCCCTTTTGAGTTGTTTAAAGGGAGAGTTCCTTCTACTATGATGTGTCCTGGGTGGATGCATTGGAACAAGGTCTGTGTGGACAATTCTCTAGGAAGGTGGAGAAAGAAATTGATTTCAGCGCAGGTCAAGAGGAAAGAGTTATTTGATAAAGATATGAAAGTAAAGAAGGTAAAAGTGGAAGTAGGTGATTTTGTAAAAATAAGAGCCCCCAAGGGGTGTGCAGAGTGGTCAAAGTTGACAAGGAGATTGGAAGTGATCAAGTGTTTCAAGAATGCTGTTAAAACACATGATGGTCGAGTGTGGAACAAAAGCAGAATAGTTGTTATAGATCATGTGCAAAACCCACAACTTACAATGAGCATGATTCCTGTACGTGCCAGTAGTGATGTGCAGAGTCCAAGTATGCATGAGTCGCTCAACAGTGGGTTGGTCTCACAAAGGAGGAGTGTCAGAGAAACTAGGAGACCTACTTATCTCAAGGATTTTGTGGTGCAGAGTTTTAGGTGAAATCAGTTCCTGTGCATGTAATTACTGATTTTCCTTTTATGCATGTATTTTACATGTATCATTCACAGTTTTACCATTTTCCTCCCTACTTACTCTTATCTAGTGTGGTTCAGTTTCATTAGTTCTATAGTGTTTAATGGGAGGGAGAAGTGTGGCATAGTGACTTAGTGGTCACTCTTGCCCAGCTGTTTGTTTCTCTCTGGTCACCTGGAATGTGTCTAGGTCACAGGGAGAATGCCAGCGCGTGGTGGCGGTGGCAGTTACTCGACAGTGACTGAAGAGTGCGGGACGGCATTGAATGGGGTGTTAATAAAGACTTGACGTTACCTGCTGCTCTTGTGTTCATCATTGAAGCACAACACCACACTGTCCTTCTATGCCCAGACATCCAGTCGAGAAGGGAACCTTCAGATAGTGTTCTCTTCTGAGGCAGAAGATGGTCAGTCACATTAGATCCAAGGAACAGAGTCTCAGAAGTTATGCTATTTCTTATGAGGAGTCATAAGGTGACTTTAGATCTCTTACAGACCTGAAAGCTGTCAACAAGTTTGTTACAGAGATCATTTCAGATTTTCCACCATTTCTGTTGTCCGTCTAGTTCTAGATTAGAACTTGAATTCTCTGAACACAAGCAATATATTTCCAAGTGCCCATGCATTCCAAAATCTCTGCCACTCCTGTTGTCTGTGGTAGAGGACACACATTATTAATTCTGAGTCTTTCCCTTTTGATTGGCAGCATCTGTTATGATCTTGTCATGGGTCTGGGCTTCAGAACAATTATTGCCCTGTCCAATCTCTTCTTGATAGAGCCGATGGTTGAATGATGTGTGATTGAGGGTGGGGGATTGACCTTCATTCACATTGTTACTCTGTCGTGTGCACGGAGGAAGCGTACTGACTCGCTGCACTGCTAGGAGTCTGGCCTTTCTAACTTCTGGCTCAATGCAAGCACAAAGCAGGTTGGGTTGGACTTTGGGTCATGTTGTATTTAGACCCAGGGCAGAGACTGCAACACTGCTTTGTCTTGCATTCTGGACACCAGGGGCGCATTACACATGCAGCACATTTTCCATCATTGTGTTGGGCGCACCTTTAAAAAGGTGCTCCTGTTACAATGAAGGTAAATGGTCCGCATTATGTGGAATGTGCTGCCCCCCAGGGCAGACGCGAACTCGAACTGCCCTGGGGGTAGTGCATTCATGTGAAATACGGAGCAGCTTCTTTAAAGCTGCTCCGTGTTTCACTGTGCAGGCGGCAACCCAACTGCACTTTTAAAGGGGAATAGAGATCCCCTTGTGTCTGGGGGTCCATAGGACCCCCTTTACCCCTTGCGGAGGGCCGCTCTCAGGAGGTGCACTGACAGTGTGCCACCTTTTAGGTGGGGCACTGACGCCTCTTGAGGGCTTCTTTGCCTCGGTGCCCGCGTTGGTAATACAGCGCGGGTGCAAAGGCAAAGGGATTCCCTCATTTGCATGGGACATGCCCCCATGCAAATGACGGAATTCCCGCTTGAAGATAGCACAGGTGCTTTTTGTGTGCCAGTGCTATCTGTATTACAGAAGGGGCTGCACAAGCGTCTGCAGCCCCTTCTGTAATTCCAAAGAGCTCCGGGGGCACGCAATGAGGGAGCAAACGCCAGTTGTGCCCCTGGGGCACTTTATGTAATAAGGCACCAGGAAGCCATTGTTTGCTATCTAGGAGCAATTAAGGAGCTTCCTTGACCAAACCTCATGTACAGAGCAACCGCTCTGTTATTGGAGGAAAAACCCCTCTGTGGCATTGTTCGAGCTGCACGTTACTTCCTCTCAGCCTCTGCTTTCCAACACACTTAAAGCACTTTGCAGTAAGGAACTGTCCACCTGACTCCTCTTGGAGTTCTTAACTGGGCATTTCATTTCGGTGCACCTGAAGCGCTTCATTTATCATTTTGTTTTCGGCGTGCTTGGAGCATTAAACTGGGCTTTCACTTCCACGCACCTGGAACGCTTCATTGATCATTTTGTTTTCATCACGCTTGGAGCGCTTTTTTGGGCATCACATTTTCCACGCACTTGGAGCAAATATATATGCACATGTGATCCATGCTTGGAGCACTTTCCCTCTATGGTGTTTTTCCATACACATTACTTTTCGTGGATTTCCAAAACCACCTCACAGTGCGTGATATAAGAAGGAAGCACTGAGTGATACTAACTGAGCCTTACCTGTAGTTTCCTGGATTGTATGACTACCTATCACGTCAAGGTTATTACTCTTGTCTTACTCTCCCACTGTTTGATGATGTTTGTGTGTATGCTTGGGCATGGCATAGTTTCAAACCATAAAATATA
Source organism: Calotriton arnoldi (assembly GCA_963921515.1). Taxonomy (NCBI): domain Eukaryota; kingdom Metazoa; phylum Chordata; class Amphibia; order Caudata; family Salamandridae; genus Calotriton; species Calotriton arnoldi. The sequence goes on along the minus strand of CAWUFW010003005.1, from coordinate 61,895 downwards.
TGACTTATTTGTTATAAAACCCTTCATGCTAAGTGGTTCAGAATCCTTTTTTTCCCGTCATTGCCTCACAACAATACCCAACTACTCATCCTACACTTGCCCTTCTTATTCAGGTAGATATCAGAGCATAGGGGTGAGTAGAATTACACAGGAATACCATATGCTTCGCTAGTTACTGACTCTGTTCTTTTATCTTTAGGATTCAGTCACTTACGCCTTGAAGGAATATATATCCCAAAGCTTCCAGGACCTCCTCCCCCATGCCTCAGCCTTCTTCCTTATCCAGTTGAGACAGATTAGAAGAGGAATGGGACAGTGGAGCTGGTTCATATGATCTCTGCGAGGTCACGCTGCGGGCTCAAGGTAAGGGTCGCAGTGATCTGACAGTTCTTTACCAAGCTACTGATCCTATGATTCCTCCGCTTTTCATGGAGGGATTTATAAGGATTTCATATCTCTTCTTTCCCTTAGGCTACAAATGATATGATTCACATGTGCAAGATGGTCCAGGAATTTGGATTCCTCCCACACACTGGTAGGTCCCATATGCAACACAATGCTGGACTTGAAATTCATCCAGACCAAATTCCAGACCCTGCTGTGAAAGGAATAATGTCACAGAAAGTTCTTATCCAGAAACCTCTCCTTTTGTATGTGCTTTACTGACTGGATCTAACAGCACTGCTATGCTTTAGGTTTACCTGAGCCTATTGTATGCCATGACGTTTGTCATGACTTCGGCTTGCCAGCACTAGAAACCATGTGTTTGTTTTGTTTAATTTTACTGTGGACCCTGGGAGAGTGTCCATTGAGGCCAGCATCCTTGTTAGCATGCATTTCACACCCCAGATCATGATGGTTATGACATAGCAGTTGGTTGACAGCCAGGGGTGTCTTTTATTCACCTTCCCCTTTGGTTCTGACAGTGGATGCCCATCATCTTGCATAAGGTGCTACAATGGAGGTGATGGGCTATCTAGAACAAGTGGTTACCTTCAGAGTTCTATCAGTCCTAAAACTGAAGTTGTCTACCAATATTCTCCATAAACTTTAGAGGGAGCACATCATTTTTTGAACAAGCCCATAAAAATTCCCATTTGACCTGATCAAATTCCGTAGCCTCATCCCAGGTTATCAGGGTCAATGGTGCCTGCAAAATAGTAGCTAAATCAATTGCTCCAATTACCTGATGAAATAATTCATTCAGTTATCCACCCAGGAAAACCCCTTTTGGTTGCCCTTCACCAATTTCCTTACTACACCAGTGAGTATATAGGCCAATATTGCAGGAAAAATTGTATAGTCAATATTCGATAACAAAATTGACCAATAAGACTCGCACCTGCAAGGTAGAGTATTTGGTTTAGGTATAACAAATATTGTTGCTTCCCCCCAAGAAGAAGGGGATTTTTGGCCATTCATCAAAATACTGTTAAACTGCACTGAATATAATGTTATTACTTCCTCGGCCACAATTTTATTCAGGTCCCAGTTAACCCATCTGAGCCTGTGGTTTTACCTTTATTTAGTTTACCAATAGCAACCCTTTTCTCCTCTTCTGAGATCTCTTGTATTAAATGTTTCTGTTCCTGGGGGACCAATACAGGGAGGTTTAATGATCAAAGCAAGGCTTCCCATTCTTGTTCTCCCATGCCAACTTGTTTATTATATAAATCCTGATAAAAATCCTTTGAAGGCCTTGCCAGTCTCCTCACTGGTGATTCCTGAATGCAAGTTATGTTGTTCCTAGACTACTGCTTCCTAATTTTCTAAGCCAGGAATTTCTCACACATCGCATAATATTCCAAAATCTGTAAATACCAGGTTTCCCATTTCTCTTGGACTTCACGCTCAACTGGCACCTTACATTTTGCTTTATATTCATCTAAATGAGATCTTATTTCCCATGTTCTGAAGCAAACCTAGGCTATTTTAATTGTATTTCCAGCTTCTCCATTTTGCCTACCAGTCCCTGCTCCTCTGCTTTTTCTGACCTAGAAAGTCCACTCAGTAAAAGCTCCACAAATATATACCTTATAGGCATCCCATACTAGATGTACTGCCCAAAATCATTTCTGCAAAAAGGATGGCATTAAGCTTTAACTCTAAGATTAATACAGGCTTCGAGAGGAGTTTTCTTTCCACTGTCCATCTACAAGTCTTATTTTCTTTGCCAACTATTACCTCCAGACTCATTAAAGTGTGTTCTAAGAGAAAGGATAGAATATAATGAAATACTTTTACTTGATTTACAGAATTATGGTCAACCATCGTCATCATCAAAAAGACTTCATTTCGGCCCCCAGGGCCATAAAAGTACAAATAGAGATAAAATACACAATAAATAAGTAAAAAATTATGTTTACGGCGTAACAGGTTCTTGTTTCATGTAATTTACAGCCAGTAACAATGCAATAAGGGCATAAAATATCAGGAACCTACACAGAAAAGAGGGGTTTGGTTCCAAAAGGCTGCCAATAGAATTGCAACCATTACATATTAAAAAGAATAAAACAAGGTGATCAACTGAATGTAACAAGGGGGGTTAGTATCTTCCTGAGGAGTATCCACATCGCACCCAGAAACTTGGCTACTGGGATAGCAAACATTGGACTACACTCTAACCTCAGGATTCGAAGGGCAGCATAATGGCTACAAACACCCAAGCATCTGCAAATAGGAGCTAGCCAGGTTTTGCAAGGGCAGGCATAAACTGGGCAGGCAACGAATACATGTGTGACACTCTCCGCTGTAGACTAACAGATAGGGCAAGCATCAGTAGCCCCACCTGACCACTTAGTTGTAAATGCTTTCAGTGGAAGAGTTCCTGCTCTAAACTGGAAGTATAACTTCCTGTCTATAGAGACAGCCACATGGTCCCAGTATGGCTCATACTCACTCAAAGATTTAAAGTCAAGGAAGTCACTAACCAGTTTAGAAGACTCCGCCTTTCTAAAGTCACTGGCTGCTACAACTGCCCAATAAGATGACTTCAGGGAGTGTAAAAATGGAAAGCTGGTAGTAGCAGGGTGTTCCCAAAGATCTGACAGCCCCAGGAGCCTGCAAAGAATCTCTAATGTTCACAAGCCAAGGGACTTTGTGGAATCAGTCAGTGTCACGTTCTGAAGGTCTATTGAATAGTGCACAAGTTTGGGGTGATCCTTAGCCGGCGCCGATATAAGAGAGGGCGTAACCTGGCTTTACCAACTAGACCTCTTAATCCCATGTCCAGGCAAAGTGGATGCAAGGCGTGGTAGGGGAAGCGAGGCTAAATTGCATAAACAAATTGTTTTCAGCACTAGTAAGCAGCTCAATATTAGAAAAGCCCCATATCTCTGCCCCATACAAAATGGACCCCAAAACCTTGGCCTCATATATGTGAAGTGAAAGTGAAATAGGTTTGGTGTATGAGGTACAATATTCTTTGTGTAGCACCCCCATCGGTTGTTTGAGCTTTAGAGCGGCTTTGTTAACATGGGGTTTCCATGACATACACTCACTGAATGTAAACCCCAAATAAGTTAAAGAATCTATTGTCTCAAGGGGTGCCCCACCCCAGGACAATGTTCTTCCTAAAAGACTTATGGGGATTAAACAACATCAACTTAGTTTTGGTAGTCAACCAACCAATAAACTATTCATAAACTATGACCATATTTCTTGTTATGGCACGAATAGGCCTTCTATCGCCCCACTTTCTCTCTCCAAATATATGCTAGACCTAGATCATCCATAATTCTCTTTACAGATGCTTCATTTTAGATGTGTTAAAATGCAGATGACTAGTTGAACTTTTAAGATGAAATTGTTTCTGCTTGCGCATTACCCTAGGTAAGTTAGCATTTGCGGCACCATTTTCTGTTAAGACGCCATTTTGAATCATGATCGAAACTAATCCTTTGCTATTTCTGAGAAAAGGCTTCTGCTGAGTTTCACTTCCCCAAGGTTGGGTTTTGCTTCACTAATGAATAGACTGTTCCTATTAGCGCATACCTTTCTTCCTAGATACAGGCCTTCTCTCACTTGTCTGGTGATGAGCCCGCCTGGAGTAGCCTTGGACTTTGTGACTTTGTAGGATATGAGTGCTGAGATTGTTTTTCTCTCGTACTCCATTGCTTTCCAGCACCTGCCTGGAAAATTCCATTATGAACTTGTCTTAGCCCAGTATGAAATGTACATAATGTATTGTTATGCTTGTCTATGTCAGTCCCTTTGCAGCACTCCTAGAGACTGGGCAGACTGGGCTCCACTCTGAGTGTACCTGAATAAACAGATATTGGTTTGTATTCTCTACTGTCTGACCGACTCTTCATTTGGTGTGGAAGGCTGAGATGTGGTCATTAGTGACCCGAGTTACCCGAATCGGGACACTTCCTTCAGTTGACGCCAGAACAAGGACTCCTTCGGGTGAGTGACCCACTCTTTTTCCGCAGACGGGGCGGAGGTCGAGGCTATTGTCAGGTCAGATTGACGGTTCAGGGATCCCTGCACAAGGAGTACTGATTGCTCGCAGCTGCCCCTTCCGTCTTGCTGGACAGTGCCTAACGCAGTGGTCATCCCGACTGGAGTCCTGAACGGCGAAACCCTTCGATCTGACCGTTTGGTCTGAAGAGTCAGCAGTGGAGAATCGGTTTGTTTTGTGCTACTCATATCAGGTGAGTTTGTTTTGGTTCTTTGTGGATATGGTACCATTGTGGTTTGAGTTTGGTACGGTCTGAGGATCGTTTTTGATAAAAGCACTTGCAATTGCTTTGCCAGGCACAAATAACGAATTTGTTTTCTTTTTGAAAAATGCCTGAGCTCAGAAAGTTTTTCTCTTTGTGTTGTCATTGTTGTTCTACAGATGCTCGATTAGAAGAAGCTCAGCCGGCGCCTCCAGAAGGCACTCCTAATTTTGATATGTATGTGAAGCATGGTCTTGGCCCTATTATGTTTAGTACATTATGGCACAAATATACGAGGGACAATGCTGAGTTACAGTGGCCGTTGACGGGCACTTTTGATGAACAAAAGATTGGGTTTTTACAGGAACAGTTATTTAAAAGACGAAGTAGACAGTCTATGTTTGATTCACTTAGAACGTGGCAGAAAGTAGCTAGGCAGAGATGATTGAAGATGGAAAAAGATGCACGGAAAGGGAAGATGCAAATCAGGAGTTGAATGTGAAGATAGGAGGTTTCGTTTACAGATTGATAAATCTTATTTGGCCCAAGAGTAAAATGATACTTTTGTGGAGGAACTGTTAGACACTTGGCCCCCGCCCCCATATTCCCCACAGAGGATATATCCTGTTGTTCCTTCGTTATCACAGCAGCCTGTTACGATGGCTCCAACCGCTCCTGTGTCAACTGCTGTTGTCTCAACGGCTTTGGCCACGGCACCCCCTTCCCTCTCTTTGTCTTCGCCATCTGTGGCAACTGTGACTGTTAGTACATCTACTGTCCCGACTTCTTTACCTCCTGCTCTCTCGCCTCCGGCGCAATAGTCAGCGACGATTGTACCTGTTACTTCTGTTGTTTCTCCTTCTATGGTTCTCCATTCTCCGATATTTTCTAGTGTTGAGACGCCAGTACGCGGATTTGAGGATAGAGATTGGACTAAATTTAAGGAGCGAATGGGCCAGTTGGTGCGATCTGGGGTGGGGGATGAGGAGAAGAAGGTAGTAGCGGATCAGGCTGTGCAGTGGGGTCGTAATCCCATTTATAGTGTGGAGGATGTTTGGACAGTTATGCGAGATTTTTAGCCCTTTGTACAGCAGCATGTTCTTACGTATATGTCTACTACGTTGATTGGTCTGTGGCAGCAACATTTTGAGGATGATGCACCGCAAATTCTATTTGATATTAGGGATCGTGTGTGTGCTAGTGGTTTGGAGCCTGGCCAAGTTTTCGGGAATATCACGACATTGATCGCTTATAGGGGTAGGTTGCATGAGAAGAGTCCTACCCCGGTATCCCAGTTTCCGATGCGAGAGGTTCATCCTATATATTACCCAGAAATACCAGAGTTAACAGATCAGCGCAGTACTGTCACCAGACCGGGTGTAGCGGCCCATTTTCAAGAACAGTGGGTTTATACTCCGTGGAAAAGAAGTGAGGTTTTATCCCTTAAGAATCATTTGCCTGATCCTAGGAAAAATCCTACTGCTTATTATAAAGAACTGACAGAGGCTGCCTCTTCTACTATAATGACTCTTGCTGATATTGAAATGTTCTTTGGCCTTCTTGTTACGGTTGATATTTGGAGACAGGTTCATACTCAGGATCATGTTGCGGAGTTGAGTGGTACTTGGGCCCAGATTAAGGGATGGGATGAGGAACGGAAGCCAGGCGATAAGCCTCGAGCTGAGATACTTGCTTTACCTGGTCGAATTATTATGTATATGCATTCTCTTATTCTGCCAAAGAAGGTGAGTTGGGATAAGTTGACGGCTTGTCAAGAGAAAAAGGATGAAAGTGTGTTTGATTTTTTTACTCGGTTTAAAGATACGTTTTTGGATTACAGTGGGCAGGATATGTCTATTGAGGGAGGAGTTTGGTTGTTTGTTGACAGGTTTGTTTCTAATTTACTTCCTTAAATTGCGACTCGTTTGCAGGCATCTGACAGTACTTGGTCCACCTCTTCCCCCTCTGTTATTTTGTATTTGGCTCAATATTATGAACACCATGATCAAAAGGAGAAGGTGGGGACGGTTAAAAAGCAGAAGGATTTAAAGACGAAGGTGTTGCAGCAAGCATTTAGAGGGAATGGCAGAGGATGTGGTGGTCCTGCCAGACAGCTCCCACATACTAGTAGGCAGCCGACCACGACACCTTTGGGGCCGAATCAGTATGCATATTGAAAGGAAGAGAGCCACTGGTGTGGCGAGTGTCCTGTGGTTTTGCAAAAGGTGGCGGTTCCTAGAGGGCGAGGTCCTCGTGGACGAGGTGAGGGTCAGATAGGGCTCAAAGTGCTGCGGACTCACAGGGTCATTCTGATACCAATTATTTTGATGACCCTCGTGATGGACAGTATTACCATGATAATTACGACATGGATGAAGCGACAGGGATGTCTTATAGCTAGGATAGCCAGGGACAGAGTGAGGGACCAGTTCCGATACCTGTAGATCAGCGTGGTCCTTATGTCACTGGGGAGTCGCAAGGTTCGACTAAGGAATTTTTGGTGGACACAGGTGCAACAAAGAGCTCAATTTCTCTGCATATGGTCCCTGGGGCGGCTCTGTCTGGCCATAATAATGTTTCAGTAGGTTTTTTAGGTGTACCGGTAGTAAGCCCCATTTCACGACCCTTAGCATTGACTATTGGTCCCTTCACTGTGGATTCCCCGTTTTTGTTGACATCCAATTGTGGTGAAAACTTGATGGGTTTGGATTTATTGAAGAAACTGCATGCTACTATTTATTGTTCCCCGGAAGCTGTGTATATGACAATGGGCCCAAATGTGAGTACTAAACAGTGTCTGTCTCACCCTCTTCCTGTTGAATTTGCTAATGTACCATCCACTTTATGGGCGACAAGTGATACAGAGGTAGGATTATTGCATATACCACCAGTTTCGATACAGGTCAAAGACAATGCTATTTTGCCTCACATTCCTCAGTATAAGACACCTCGGGCGGGAGAACGAGCCCTTCTACAGATTATTCAGGATTGAATACAAAAAGGAGTAGTTGAGGAGACGTCTGCTAATATCTGTAATAGTCCTATTCTTCCGATTCTTAAACGGACACCCTCAGGTTCCTCGGATGATCATGAGGATGTTTACTGTTTTGTGATTGATTTGCATGAGGTTAATAAAATTGTGGTTCCCCAGTTTCCGGTGGTTCCTGACACCACCAACCTTATGACAATGATTCCTTCTACTGCAAAATTATTTTCTGTTATTGATTTGAAAAATGCATTCTTTAGTATTCCTATTCATCCAGATAGCAGATATCTGTTTGGGTTCACCCTAGCTGGTAGACGTTTTAGATTTGGTCGAGCTCCTCATGGCTATACGGAAAGTCTGAGAATTTATAGTCAAGCTTTAAAGAGTCAGTTGGATTCCCTTTCGCTTCCCCCAGGTAATGTATTGGTGCAATATGTTGATGACCTCCTCTTTGCTTCTGATACCAAACAAGGTTGTAAAGATAGTACGGTTCAATTGTTGTTGCATTTAGCTTCTTATGAACTTAAAGTTTCTCTTTCTAAATTTCAGTATTATCGACATGAGGTCACCTATTTAGGTCACCTACTGTCGAAGGAGGGTAGGAGGTTGCTCCACAAGGGGAACTATATGTCGACGGCTCTTGTTTGAAATTACCAGATGGTACCACACACTGCAGCCTATGCTATTACCACACTGCGCATGGTGGAAGAGACATCGCAGGTCCCTTATCAGTCATCCTAAGCTGCTGAGTTAGCTGCCCTTATTCAAGCTTGCGAATTAGGCGAGGGACTGGTTGTCAATATTTATAGTGACAGCCAGTATGCCTTTGAGGTCGCGCATAATTTTGGGCGACTCTGGGTAGAGAGAGGGTTTCTTACTTCGCATGGCACCAAAATCCAACATGGGCACCTTATATTGAGGCTTTTGTCTGCTTTGACACTCGCTAAGAAATTGGCAATAGGGAAGTGTAGCGCGCACTGGAAGATCACTGATGATATAGGTAGAGGAAATGCTTTTGCAGATCAGACAGCTAAGGAAACGACCAGGACAAAAATGAGAAGAATGTTTGTAGCAGGTCCAGCTAGATGGGTCCCTGAGGTCGTCATGTTTGAAAATAGTAAATACCCTTAAAAATGTAAAAGAGATACAAAGTGAAGCCACAACAGAGGAATTAGCGGTGTGGCAGGAAAGTACAGCACAGTTGAATGACGAAGGATGTTGGATTGATAAATCAGGGAAGCAGAGATGGATGTTGCCAGATGCATATGTTCTTCCTGTGGTCACTATGGCTCATGGTCCAGCTCATATTAGTGCTAAAGGCATTTGTAAATTCTTAGATCCTGAATGGCAGAATGATAATATCTCTAAGACAGCTACACACGTAGTGAAGTACTGCATCGTATGCATGATGCGTAATCCTGGGAAGGGTACCCCCACACCGCCTGGTAACTTCGCACCACCCACCTTCCCTTTTTAAGTCCTTCAAATGGACTACAGTGAGTTAGAGAGATGTAATAATCTGAAGTATGTTTTGGTGGTTGTATGTGCATTCAGTAAATGGGTTGAGGCTTACCCCACCAAAGACAATACGGCCATTACGACTGCAAAGGTACTCCTGAAGGAGTTCTTTCCTCGTTTCGGCTTGCCCTGAGTGATCTGGAGTGACAACGGAAGTCCTTTTAATGCAAAAGTGATCCAATTGATTTGTGAGGGTCTCCATATTAAGCAGAAATTCCATGCTGCCAATCATCCACAGTCAGCGGGTTTGGTTGAGAAGTACAATGGTACTCTCAAACTGAAATTGGCATAAATTCAGGAGACGACAGGGTTGCAGTGGCCAGATGCTTTACCATTAGCACTTTTGTCAACAAGAACAACAGCTCATTCTAGAATAGGATTGTCACCATACGAGGTTGTGTTTAGATGCCCGGCTAATGTCTGGGGCGTCGTACGTCCTCGTAGGTTTTCGGACATTTTAGTACCCTGTGTTGATTGATTATCTCGGCCAGTTAACGGAAAGTTTACGTTCTATTCACCAACAGGTGCATGAATCTCTGCCGTCCACACCAAAGGGACCCGGCCATGATATCCAGCCTGGCGATTATGTATTATTGAAGAATTTTCAGCGAAAGCAATGTTTGGAGCCGCGTTGGAAGGGGCCGGAACAAGTCCTGTTGGTGACGTGCACTGCTGTGAAAGTTGCTGGCCGCAAGAACTGGGTTCATGCGACCCACTGTTGCAGCGTTCCTGTGCACTTACCCTACCACCAGTGCGTCCGGGACGGCATCGGCGACTCCGAGTGCAAACAAGTGCCTCGGTTTGTTCCCTTTAGCGATGCCCAATTGACATGGACACAGACGGATAAGGAGAATAAAGATGTGCTGAATGTGGCTGTTCCTCCGGAAATACGAGCTATCCAGGAGCCCTTATTTGTTGATCATTCTGTGCCTGGAACTGCCAGGTATAATCTGTGCTCTCGGCTGAGAGAAAGTGCATCTAAGGAGAAAAAAGATTGGGGATGGACTGTGTAAGATAGGTTGTACTGAGTTACAGTACCAACGGAGATTTCTTGAGTTTGGTGAAGAATTTTGCTTACTTTAGTTTAGTTGCCTGAACATTAGATAGGGAAGGTCAAAGTATACAGTGGAGGTATACCATCATGATTGACGTGGGATACCAGCTTAGGACAGAGCAAACTCCACGGCCAGTGCTCAAGAGTGCCAACGCATTGATGGACAATAGGAGCCTGTACCAGTGAGGCTCTGATGGACACTGGGAACTTGTATATTTCTTTTGCATTCTGCCCCATTTCATCATTCGTTATGCATCCCTTTGGTAGGTTGGTTGCTGAGGAAGAGCTGCCAGTGATTCTTGTTGCTCCACATAATGTGGTGTGGACCTGTAAGAAGAAAATGGCATGTATTGCTCTTGTGGTTTTATTGGTGATCATATTGTGTGGGGTATCATGGGTTTTGGAAAATGGTCAGGATGTGTCTTTGTGTACCGAGGTTGAAATTATTTCCTCACCACGAAAGAAAAGGACAGCCCTGAGCAATGTGTTTCTAGATACGCACAAAAGATTCTTTGGAGAAGGGACAGCTTGTTACCCCACTGAGTCTGTCACTAGCTTATGGACTGCTTACCCATTATCTCTTGTGAACTATACCTACACTCGTCCAGAGCAATTTACTGAAGTAAAAGGAGTTTTGGGTTTTGGCTATCCAGGTCCTTGTCTATATTATAGAAAGCCACTGGGAATGGGTTATCCAGGGTGTGATAATAATACATATTGCGACAACTTTTACATGGAAGAGCAGAATGTCACATTAGTGGGTTGGCACTATAAAGAATTGATAGTTACCCGGGAGGCTGGGTATTACCCTGCGTGTTGTCCTATTGTGAATAGTACAGATACTTCTCTGTATATCAATTTTTCTGGGATAGTGCTATACAAAAATACAATGCCTCTGGTGAACGATAAAGATCCGAGTACTTTGGGAATGAATACTAGATATGCTGCAGTAGATTATGAAGGACCAATTTATGCACACCCAGGGTTTTATTTTCTATCTAATGGTACTTATTCTAATGTTCATAATGGTACCAATGATGTCGCTCTTGGGATGGTGTTGCCCTTAGGTGTACCATGTAAATATGCTAAGCCTAATATTCGTTGGGTTAAGAGGACTTTGACCAAAGAATTCTGTGAGGGAGTGACCGATATCAAGGTCAATAATTATAGTAATGGGATCACTTTTGGGTACATCCTTTCGTCCATTTTCACTTTGGGTGGTACTTCTATGGCCCGGGGTGAGAAAGCCAGAGAATATTTTGTGTGTAAATTGCAAATATTGTCCAACACTACCGTGGCTGCTTTACGCGACATCACTACTCAGTTGGAGAGTATGCGAATATATTCTGAACAGACTAGATACGCAGTAGATTTCATTCTAGCCAAGAGTGGTGGTGTATGCGCGGTAGTGGGAGACCAGTGTGTAGTCGGGATCAAAAATATGGAAAAGAATATTACTAAACACATATTAGACATCCTCGAGAATGTCAAGGGAATGGAAAGCGGAACTTGGAGTTGGTCTCTTTTTGGTGGCTGGGGTTGGATTCTTGAAAAGGTGATTTACCTGATTGTGGTATTAGTGCTTTGCTGTGCCCTTATTCAGTGCCTCCCCTTCTGTTGCTCTTATTGTACCACCTTTCTCACTCTTAAGAGAAAAATTTCGATTCATGATACCAATGCTGCAATTATGGTCCAGAAAGAGATAGACGACCAAATGCAGATAGATGAGGGCATTTTCGAGACTTCTTCCCTCTTTACAGTTTCGCTTCCCAATACTGAGAATATGGAAAGTTCATAAGGAGTTATACTTATGGTCTTTGCTTTCCTATTTTTATATTTTTATTGTTTGTTGCTGTCAGAAAATGTTTTAGCTCATGCTAAAAGGAGGTTCTGTTAAAATGAAATTGTTTCTGCTTGTGCATTACCCTATGTATGTTAGCATTCGCAGCATCATTTTCTTTTAAGACGCCATTTTGAATCATGATCGAAACTAATCCTTTGCTATTTCTGAGAAAAGGCTTCTGCTGAGTTTCACTTCCCCAAGGTTGGGTTTTGCTTCGCTATTGAATAGACTGTTCTTACTAGTGCATACCTTTCTTCCTAGATACAGGCCTTCTCCCACTTGTCTGGTGACGGGCCCGCCTGGAGTAGCCTTGGACTTTGTAACTTTGTAAGATATGAGAGCTGAGATTGTTTTTCTCTCGTATTCCATTGCTTTGCAGCACTTGCCTTGGAAAACTCCATTATAGGCGTGTCTTAGCCCAGTTACGAAATGTACATAATGTATCGTTATGCTTGTCGATGTCAGTCCCTCTGCAGCACTCCTAGAGACTGGGCGGACTGGGCTCTACTCTGAGTGTACCTGAATAAACAGATATTGGTTTGTATTCTCTACTGTCTGACCGACTCTTCATTTGGTATGGAAAGCCGAGAGGTGGTCGTTAGTGACTCGAGTGACCCGAATCGGGCCACTTCCTTCAGAGCAATCTAAGACCTTATCCATAAGCATTTTAACCCCAGAAAAAATTGGTGTATTATATTCTAATAGTTTTTCAAACAGCTGTCTAAAAGGAGCTATATCATCCATATTAGGTCCATCGAACATTACACAAGTTAAACGGCTCTCCTTCTCAACCTGTAATAGTTCAGTCCACCTCTGAAGCAAGGATCTGAATAGTTGAGGTTGCCCTAACTAAGATAGCAAACTCCTTATTATGTGTTACTTGACCTGGGCACTACTCCCACTTAAATATTCCACAATATTTCACTGCTCTTCTTCTTGCTAAGCCCATTTACATTCCATGAGACCAATCTAATAGTTGTATCTTGCATCTCACTCAGCTTCCTTCCTTGTGTAAAAGGTCAACCCTTGTTTTAGAAAGCTATCCAAGTAGTAGCTGTGGAGAGCAGCCTTCAGGCTTAGTCTTGAAGGAATGTTAAGCAGCTTGTTTTACCAGAATGCAACCTTATAGTATTGGCTAAATGAAGGGAGATCCACACAGTAGTTATAAAAATATGTATTTATTGACATAACACCCTTTAAGTATGACACAGTACCCTCTACACGAGGATACTCACAAAGCACACAATACTGTAGCACAGAAACAATAGTAAATAGCACTAATACACAGTGGACTCCAGGGGGAGACCAAACCATATACTAAAATAGTGGTATATGAACCACGACTCGAGTCAAGACAGTTATGACTGGAAGGAGGAAGGGACATTAATTTACACAGGCGTATTGTGTCGGCGCTAAACCAAATAACGTGATCAGTATAAAGTTACAGAGTATTCGTGGTGCTATAGGTGGGGGAAATATCCCTTAATCCCCCAAAACCTGAACAAAGAAGTCCAAGGCAGAAACAGGACAACAATTCCTATGCACACGCAACAAAGAGTAACAGGTATATAACACTGTTCATGTAATTCTCACAAACGAGAGACAAGTTCTTAATCCGTTGTAGTTCGTTTTAATACGGGTTTTCTTATGCAATGCAGCCAACGCGCGTTTCGTCAGTGGGTCGTGACCCCTTGACTTCTTCAGGGCTAGGGCAATACAAAAAATATAACATGTAACCTCTTATACCAGATGATAATAACTAAAAGGACAAGCCATAAAAACATAAACCTGTGTTGTAATTACATATACCGAGTGCATAGCACCACTTTGATGTCAATTGGAGACAGAAGACAACAAGTGGGAAACAAAACGAAACACCCCAAAACTACATCTTATATAGTACATTGAGACTCCTATGGTCCTAATATTACCCAAATTTCTCCAAAATACTCATTAAAACATTTAAAGCAAAAAAGGACAGAATAAAGCAGAATAACATAAGGGAAAAGTTAAAAACAACTAGAAGGTGTATAGAGAAAAATTACACTACACCGTCTAGCGTATCCTATAATTGCAGGAGCTATACATTAAACCCCATATTGTGAAAAGTGCAAAAACGATTAAAAAAGGAAATCAATCCCTCGTGTAGCTACAAATGTAGACCTACGATCAACCATATGTCGTGAATAAGTAAATGCTACGTATTGTCCCTAAATGATTTATTAAAACGAAGCGCATCAGTGCTTTATAACACCACCGTGGACCCACTACCTAATCCACCCAGTGTCAGAGTCAATCAAAAACGTGCTCCAAAATAGAAAGGCAGCTCTACCAGCTGAGCCTATTATATAAAAACAACGCGTACCTTTCTGCACAAATGATTGATGCTCTCAATCTAAGAGACAAATCGAAAGAACGTACCAGTTAGTGGAAAAAAGAGAAAAACAAAAAAGTCCTGTCAGGTAAGTATCACTAACAAACTCTCTATTATCGTTCAGATTAAGCCAAACTTATTGCAAACAAAAGGTCGCTCACCTATCCACCGGTGAAACTTCCAACCCGGTTGGGCATGTAAAAATCTTAAATCTTCATATAAAGTTAAATTCAGTTCTGTAATATGAAAGAAAGGGACAATCACGCCCTGTTACATCTATGTTTGCAAAAGGTTCAAATATATATATGAACCTGAAAACTATACATCTGTGTTAAAAACATTCTCTACATTAATATTAAAAAGGAAGAAAAACCAGCACAATCATATGGCCAGACATCTTATTCACTAAGAAGTTCAAATCTTACCTCCAATTCAAAAAAATATAATTGTCCGAGCCTCTCTGCAATTAATTTGTAGGCTCCTAGTGCAGCGGTCTCAATTTAAATGCCCATAAGAACACGATCATGCGGCGAAATAAGCCGTCTAGTGCCAGACTATAAAAAGAACGGATAGAACCAATCAGTACCTCAATAAAGTTTACCAGTGATAAGTTCAATATATCATAAAAACCGGAGTCAATCTGTCCGCCCATCACTGTAACACACACTCACCTATAGCGAGTACGCCTTACGTCCAGTACGATCCCGGGATCTCTGTCAACCGGATACGGTTGCTAGATACCCGGAAGTCTATTTAAACTCCAATCCGAGTACGGCACTAGAGCGTAATACACCAAAAAAGTCCCTCCATCTTGGGAGTGTCATAAATTCTTATAACGGGATGTGTATGCGGCACAATCCCAGATATTATTAAAGAGTTGAAGTAAGAAAAGGAAGGTAAAGACAAAAGGAAAGGAAGGTGCGAGAAAATGTACTGAAATGTTCTCAGCACACAGGCCAGAACACAAATGTACTTGTAATATAAAGTTACGAGCAAAACCGGAAGAGCAAAGTAGCTTAACAAATTCAGCAAGTCAGTACATCAGAATAAATATATAATGTGCATGTCAGCAAGATAAATTAACACATACAACACACGATATGATCAGAAAGGACTCCACAGACTTAGAGTGTTACATGCGCAGAACATCGGTTGCTTACTGTCTGCCAAATACTTCGTCTTTATTGCACACTAATTAAAGAAATAATCTTATGTGTTGTCGTAAATACGTTCTAAAAGATGGTAAGATATTTTAAGAGGAAGGAGGGGGTTTCACTGAATATAAAACATAAAATGACATAATCCAAAGCACACCCGCTACTTAACAACCCTCCTACAGTATAACTGAGTTACATTTAAACAATGATTAAAGACAGGGTCCTACTGAATCAGAGTCCAACTAGTTCAAATACAGTTCAGTCCCGCAGGATACATTTCCCGGTCGCTGTTAAGACAGTGTCTAGAGGTTGTAGAATCGCTGGGACCCCAAAGAACCACCCAAGGTGGGTAAGCAGGGACCCCACGGAGGACGGGTGCAGTGGGGAACACGATCGCGTGCTACATACAATTCTAAGGGAGAATCACGGTTGCAGTTTTAAAGATTAAGGACCCTTCTAAGTGGACTTCGAAGAAGCTCCGAGGAAGTTAGGAGGTTGGAGAGCCATCCCACCTGTGGATACCGTAGTACCAGAGTTATCTATCCCAGGGAAGCCGGCTGCATAGGTCTGAGGTGGCGTCGGAAAAAGCTGTCGATCTCTATGGAGGACTTCGAAGAAGAGCCACTGCTGGGAAGAAGAAAAGTGTCCGTTGTAATCCAAAGGTGGATTCTTGGTGAAGAGTACCTGAAAGCAGAGGCAACAGAGTCTGGGTCACTCAGGAGTGACCAGGGCCTCGGTAGACGAATGCCCACCTGCGTTGAGGGGGTTCTTGACTCTGCAGGCGCAGGGACCAGGAGATGTCGAGGATGACCACGAGCTGAATGCGAGCTGTGCCATGAAGGATGTGGAGTGCTGAGGGGTCGGTGTCTGGCTAGAACACCAACAAGTCTTGGCAAAGGCAACCCATGCAGAAGGTCAAAGAAGGTTACGGTTCGGACCAGAAAAGCCCAGGAGACTCACCAAACACAGGGGAGTCAGGGAAAGCCTGGAGCAACCAGGGGAAGCCCAAGAAAAGCAAATATGACCCTCAAGAGGACCCACAGGCCGGAGGCACAGGAGTCGCGAGGGGACCTCAAGCAGTTTCACAAAGCAACAGCCCACGGAGCACTCGGTGTGAGGAGGCCAACGTTCTTTGGTGGAAATGGTGCCAGAGGTTGGGGCTACTCAGAGCCCAGTGCACTTGTTTTGGGAATGCCAGCAAGCATATGCGCTTGCAAAAGTATGCAGTGCACAGGGGTATGGGTATTGCAGCCCCCACGAGGGATTCTGACCTCAAACTTGGTGAGAGGGCATCTTGGACCTCATGGGACTTAGAAACCCACCTCCTGTGTTGCTGGAGCCTTTGGAGTCCGTAGGAGCTCTGGAGCAGCAGACCAGTCGATCGTGATGTGGTACCTGCGGTTGCAGGGCAGTAACTCCTTCACTCCAAGGGAGACATCTTTAGTTGACCTTGATTCTCCACAGGTCCTGCACAGAGCCTGTATGGTGCACGGGCACAGACAATGCTTTGGACTGAGTGGGAGATGAAGTCGGGCCCAAATGAAGTCCAGAGTGTCCAGACGGTCAAAGGTCAGTGGTTTCTTGATCAGAATCTTGTCCACATCGAATCTTGGGTCCTACAGTCAGGTAAGCCCTTTTGTACCCACGGGAGAGGGTTGGACAGATTCAGGGGACCCTCCCAGGGGAGGGTCTGGACAGTGGGTAGGTTACTCCCATGTCCTTTGCCCAGTTTCGCACCAGAGCAGGAGCCAATGGCTCCCAGGACTGGTTTGAACTGGGCTATGCACAGGGACACCAAATGTGCCCCTCATGCAGACTTTTGGTCGCTGGTAAGCACACCCACCCAGGCCTAATACACTAAATCCAATCTGGGAGGTGGTCATACCTCCCTGTGACAGGATGCCTATTCTTTTGCCTTCCCCTGCTCGAGCTTGGCTCACCAGCAGGAGGGCAGAAATGTGTCTCTGGTCAGCAGCAACCATTTTGGGCTGCCCGGGACTAGAAGGCTGGTACCGGGAACACCAGGGACATCACAAAGTTCATTTCTGAGGGGTGGAATCATACCTCCCACAACGGTTACCAGTGTGAGAGTATGATTCCACAATGTTTGACCCCAAACACGATAGGATTACTTTCAGCCATTTTAGAGTTGGTCATCACACGGTCGCATAATGCCACTCTATATGTAGTAAATGGCTGCAGCACTAACAACCCAGGAGAATGGACTCAGGGGTGTCCTGCTCATGCAGTGACACTTGCTCACTTAGAAGCAGGCATCCTGCCTTCAGGATTGTTAAGGCCTGTTATAGGGTGACATAGGTTTTAAGTGTAGTGACCCTTAGATATAGTAAACCTATATCTAAAGTAAGAGGTGCATGTACCATCTTACACAGGCTGCAATGGCAGGCCTGTAGTTCTATTTTGCATGGCCTCTCATGGGTGGCATAATACATGCTTCAGCCCATGGGAGGCCTCTGGGGTACCTATGCCCTGGGTACCTGGGTACAATATACTAGGGACTGACAAGGATACCCCAGTACCCAATCTGGAGTGTACCTAAGTACATAACATAACAGTTTAGGGAGAAAGCAGATAGACTGGGGTCCTTATTAGCAGGATCCTAGTCAGACTAGTCAAAAACTGTATAACATGAAGCAAAAAGTGGGGGTACGCATAAGAAACAGATCCTACTTTCCTACACAGCCTTTACAACACAGGCTGAGAAACATGCGTGCCATTTCCCCACAAGTGTAACAATGCTTACCTAAACAACATAACTGCCTTAACTATCTTTGCGGAGCTGATGACATTCATCGAAGACAACAATATCCTCGACCCGTCCCAATCCGGATTCCGAAGCAACCACAGCACCGAGACCACCCTACTCGCCGCCACAGATGACATCCACACCCTCCTCGACCAGGGACACACCGCAGCCCTGATTCTACTCAACCTATCAGCAGCTTTCGACACCGTCTCCCATCGCACACTCGCAGCCAGACCACAGGACGCCGGCATACAAGGAACCGCCCTCGACTGGATCCGATCATTCCTCACCGGCAGAAGCCAAAGGATCAGACTGCCGCCCTTCCTCTCTGTTCCCACAGAAATCACCTGCAGAGTCCCACAGGGATCATCTCTCAGCCCGACCCTCTTCAACATCTACATGGCCACCCTCGCCACCATCGTCTGACAACATGGCCTCAGCATTGTATCCTATGCTGATGACACCCAGCTCATCCTCTCCCTCACCAAGGACCCCACCACCGCCAGGCTCAACTTCCAGAAAGGAATGCAGGACGTCGCAGCCTGGATGACCAACAGCTGCCTAAAGCTCAACTCAAAGAAGACAGAGGTCCTCGTCCTCAGAACCACCCCTTCAGCATGGGACAATACCTGGTAGCCCACTGCCCTCGGCAGCCCACCGACCCCCGCGGACAACGCCAGAAACCTGGGCATCGTTCATCCCTCTCCATGATCCGCCAGGTCAACGCCATCGCCTCCAGCTGCTTCAACCCCCTCCACATCCTCCGGAAGACGTTCAATTGGATCCCCCCCGAATCTAGAAAGACAGTCACCCAGGCACTCATCACCAGCAGGCTGGACTATGGAAACGCATTCTACGCCAGCATAAACAAGTCCCTACTCTGCAAACTCCATACGATACAGAACACCGCCGCCAGACTTGTCCTCAGCATCCCGCGACACGAGCACATCAGCGAACACCTACAGAAGCTCCACTAGCTCCCCGTGGAGAAGAGAGTCACTTTCAAGATACTCACCCATGCCTACAAATGACTACACAACACCGGGCCAAAATACCTCAATGACAGAGTCACCCCCCACGTACCCAAAAGAAACCTCCGATCAGTCAACCTCGCCCTCGCCGAAACCCCTCGCATCCACAGAGTCAAAGCAGGAGGAAGATCCTTCTCCTACATCGCAGCCAAGACCTGGAACGAGCTCCTGATAGAAATCAGACGCTCCCCCTCCCTGAACACCTTCAGGAAGGCTCTCAAGACCTGGCTCTTCGGCTGAACAGCACTGCTGACCCCCGCCCCCCAGCGCCTTGAGACCCTCACGGGTGAGTAGCGTGCTTAAAATTCCCTGATTGATTGAACTATGTATATGGGTGGTGAAGGCAGATATCTGTCTAGTGTCTGGATGGGCGGGGAGAGGAACAGGAAGCATCGGAAGAGGAAGATCTGGACAAGGACAGGTAAGTGGGGCTGGGGATGAGTTTGGGGTCATTTTTAGGGTTGGGGTTGGTCTTAATGCTCAAGGCGGGAGGGGGGTTGTGGTAGTTTTTGGAAGGGGGCAGGGCTTTGGGGCTCAGGCCCGGGGAAGGGTCAGGGTAGTTTTTAAGGGCTGGGGCTAAGTTTGGGGATAGTATTTTATGGGTGGGGGTCAGTTTTAGAGTTCAGGGCTAGGGGTTCGGGGTTCGGGTAGTCTTTTTAAAGGGGGTAGGGGCTTTAGAGCTCAGGGCAGGGGGGTCAGGGAGTTTTAAGGGCTGGGGCTGGGTTTGACAGGGGGAATTTTTAGGGGTGAGGTTCGGTTTTAGGGCGAGGGGCGAAGGGGAGTCCTTGTAGTTTTTTTTAAAGGTGAGCACGGTTTTAGGTCTCACGGAGGAGGGTCTGGGGTCGGGCTAGTTTTGGTAGGGGGCACGGTTTTAGATCTCAGTGTGTAGGGATGGCACTGGGTAGTTTTTAGGGCAGGTCAATTTTAGGGCTCAAGGCATGGGGGCCAAGGTAGGGAGATAGGATTTTAGGGTTTAGGGCAGGGAGGAGGGCAGGGGTAGTGGTAATTTACCATGCATACTCCTTTAGCATGCATGCCTTTATAACAACATTTGTTGTAAAGGCATGCGTGGTAAAGGAATGCATGGTTAAGATGCATGGTTCAGGCATGCATGCTTCTGTCATACAGCCTTATTTTATAGGTGCAAGGAAAAATAAAAAAAGGTAATTAAATCTTAACATGATGAGGAGTACGGTATTTGTTTTCCCCTTATGCTCCCCACCCTTAGGTTATTAAATAATAAATACTTGGCCACATTCAGTCAAATGAGCATCTCCCTCACTGAAAGGTTCTTGAATGGAGAGGAATGACACAGGGATGTCCCCACTCGCTCATCCTTTTTGATTTGTTTATTGAGCCCCTGATCCTGGCAATTGAGGAAGAAGACAAAATAGCACCATTTGAGTGTTCCAGACCTAGGACAAAGATTTCAATGTATGCAGATGATTTGATATTATTTACCACTGAGCCAGATTTAGCTATGCACACTTTTCAGCAAGTTGCAGGCCTTTTTGGTCGTATGCCAGGGCACTCTATCAAGCAAGAGAAGACTGAGGCTATGATCTGGAATGTCGAAAATGTTACTAACCTGTGTGCACCCAAAATTAGATAATTGTGGGTAAACATTTTTCAGGATCTCAAATGAGTCCCCCCAAAAAATCTGCATAGGGTTGTGCTAGACATTAAAAGGGACTTAAAAACAATGGCCTATTCTTCCTTTTCCATTTTTGGAAGAGTCAGTTTAGTAGAGATGTATATTCTCCCCAAGCTGACCTTCTTTTCAGTTGTATCCCCCTGCATTTTGACCAAGGTGCCCTTCAAAATATCCAGAGTGGCATTAGCAGTTTTATTTGGGTGGTTAAATGTGTGAGGATATCTTGGAAACAATTGAGGCACTGGTTAGGGAAGGATCAGTTAAAGCTACCATACGTCCAATTGTATTTTTGGGCCGTCAATCCAAAATGTTTTAGAATGCTTCTCAAAACACCAAATGATATGGAGGGACTGCTGTTGTTGGCAATGACTAATAGCCTGAACAGTACCAATGGTTTCTATACAAGGTAGGCTCTCCTAAGTACTTCAAATGATCAGACTAAGGTATTAAAGGAGGGTGTCATAGTATAGTATTAATAAGGAGCAGATGAGAAATCCCATTTTACTCAGCTTCTGCACCAATCTGGGAGTCACCAGGGACACCTGAATGCATGGAAGATGCCCTAAGCCGCCCCCTTAAGTCAGCAAATTGTGTAAGGTAGGGTGACCTTATAGATGTCAAGACTGATGAAAGCATGGGATAAAAATTCCGGAAGAGCTTGGGCCAGCCTGTCCAAATTCAAATATGTACAATTCTACTCATGGTTTGTTGCATGAAAACAAGAGGGATACCCTGATGATTCGAAAGTGGAAAGAGATTTACATATAAACCAAACTCAAAAGAAAGTTGTATTAATTGTTTTGTGAGGCTGAGGTGAAGGGAAAAGCTCCAGTCTACCAGAAATGGTTTAGATGCTCGTCAGACAAGGAGTTGAGAACATTATTCCAAGTATCTTTTGAGCTTTTAAAAGCTATTGTAAGTCCTGCTACTATCAAGAGGAACCATCTCTTCACTGTACATAGAGTTTTCTTGACCCCCCAGAAACTGGTAAGATGGGCAAAGACAAAAGAAAACTTATGTAAGAAGTCTGGTTACCTAAATGCAGCTGATATACACTTGTTCATATCATATCCTGTCCCACCTTTAAGATCTTTTGGGAGGTACGTAAAGTTATTGTGGCAGCCATAAATGTCAACTTGAAGGTAAGCCCTATTTTAATTTTGTTTGGTGTCATTTAGAAGGATGAAAATGAGCATGGACAAAAAAAGCTAATTTTCTATCTTATGTTGTTGGCTAAGCATTTGATATGCAATTGATGGATAGACACTGTGCCCCCAATGCTAAAGAATGAATTTGATTGATAGAAAAAGTTACCAAGTACAATAGAACATGTTTTAATGAAAAAACACAGTGTTGGCAACCACTATCAGACTGGACATTGAAAGATAAGAAGACCCTCTAAATTATGAACCCCATGATTACACCACTAAGTGGCTAGGGCATGGATCCTTAAGGCCCATTCCTATTGTCCAGAACAAGAGAGGACTCTGAACTGGCAAGTCAGTTCTAAGGTGATGAGGTCTAAAGTTTGTTTTTTAAAAGTCCTATCATTGAAGGAAGCTGGGACCAAGAAGGGAGGTTCCACTTGTATTTATTCCACTGCCCTTTGTCCTACATATATTGTTTGGCACAAACAATCAAGGTTGCATGTCCACAGAAAAGGTAGCAATCAAAGTGCAAGGATGTCAAACCTGGTCTCACACATATTTTTGGGTGGAGGATAATCTATTGTTATTGCAGGCAGCCTATACTATGGTGAGTTTCAAGGTTCAAATTGACAGATTGATGTGGCTGCTGCTCTCCTCTGTTGCTTTCTCTGTTCATCCTATTACTTTTCTGTGTCAGGGTTATTCCTGGCTCCATCTGATTTCCCAAATGGTTGATGCTTTCCTTCCGATTCTGCACTCTCAGATTAAGTGGGGGGCGGCTTTAGTGGTGGATGCTTTGTTCAATCTGTGGCATCACAGCCAATCTATAATCTTCCATGATTATCGGTCTCCTCTGACCTCTATGGATTCTCAATGTGGATGGCATAGGTGGTCACAGTTTCTCCATCTCTTTTAGCTAACCATGTCTCACCATTCCGTCTTCCGCTTGGCATTCTATCCTTGTTATGTACTTGACGTCTGCAGTTATCCATCATCAGTTTGTAAATGATTCCTTGGAAGCTGAGAGAATATATAGCCATATGTTTCCGCTTGGAGGATGAGTGAATATGTATCCCATAGCTAAGTGACTAATTTGCGGTGTAAAGGAAATATAGTCTTCTTGGACACCCTCTCTATTGCCTAGTTTGAAGCATGGTGTAGGGAACAGCCAGAATGCACCATTTAATGCTATGGAATGCCATCCCTGGTATCCTTATACATTCATCGGTGTACCTAGAGTCCCTAAAAGGCAATTTACTTATGGTGCCATATGCAAATGTGCGTAATTGCACATCACTGTGTGCGCTTGATGCATGCTTAAAGACGCTCTCTATGTTTGTGACTCACACAGATGTCATTTTATCCTAATTATGTCTATATGTGGATGTGAGATATGTTGTTAATGCATTGATGTAATTATCATTGGGTCATATTGGCGTGGTATTGGTGGGATGTAGAGAGAAAGGCTGCATTTTGTTATGTTTAGATGTTGTTTGTATGCGTTTGTGGTAAACAGGGTGGGGATAGAGTTATTACAAATATGAGTAGAGTGTTGGTTGAATTTTTATTTGTATCACATATGATGCAGTCATTGTATTATTTGTGCTTCTATTACAGTGCTCCTGACCTCACACTCAAAATAAAACAGATGCAATTGCAATTGTTGTAAGTCATCTTTCAGATAAGATTATCTTAACCACTTTGACAGAGTTGACAATGAATTTAGTATCATTTATTGGTTTGATTAAGTGTTGATGTTTATGTATATTTCGCTGTTCGTGTCGTTATTTATTGTTTTATATATTGTGATGTAATAAGCATAACATTTGGTGTGTGAGTTATGGTTTGAATTGCTGTTTCCTGATAACTTTCAAAGTTCAATGTCTTGTGAGATTTAATTCACAACCATATCTGTACTTTAACTGTGGTTTAGGTGCATTGCTTAGGTTTTTATAAATGTACATGTCCATGGGCACTGCTGCTTCAACACAGAGCAAACAACGTCTCAACAGGTATTAATCCAAGCAATTATTTCCACAAAGTAAAGTAATTACATTAAAAAGAGAAACACCAATGATTGATTATCACGGTCTATATTCACAGTAGGAACATGATTAAATTGGGACAGCAATAATGTTACTCTAAGGATGTGCAATTGATGTAAAGTGGACACAGTGCTTGTGAACAAAAAATGTGAAGGGCGCATGTCAGGCACATGAAAGAGTGAAAATAACAGGGGGAGGGCGTTAATTTAAAATGGTACTAAGTCAGTGGAGGCAATTAATTGGTGAAATAGCTACCTGGACACGGTCTTGTAACCTGTAAGGAGGAGACATATAACAAGGTTGGAGTTAGAACATTAGTTGGAAAGAGGCACATAATTAGAGGTCAGAGCGTTAAATCTCCATTTAAAGGGCACCAACTCACATGTGTGTAGGTTAGGCACTGTGAACCGAGGCCCGGAGGAAGAAAGGTGACTTCACAATGAAGCAAGAGGTCCGTCTGTGAAGCTAATTCCAAAGGTCAAGGGACCAGGAGTGACCGAGTACCAATTATTTCGGGCCCCATTCGTATTTCTTTCTTTCTTTATTCTTCCAGCAGCGGACACATTTAATTTGTGCAATCTCTGTTTTGATGATGACCTGACGTAATACAGATTGAAACGCCATCTACATGAACCAGCGGAATTACGGGCATTGGCACTTAACATGCTTCTGTGAAATGGTCTCCTCCAGTATTTATGTTTTATACCATTATAAATGAATGCCCTCTCGCTGTTATTTTCACTCTTTCACGTACCTCACATACGCCGATCACATTTTTGTTCACAAGCAACATGTGTCCACTTTATATTGATTGCACATCCATAGAGTGAGATTATTGCTGTCCCAAGTTATTCTTGCTCCTACTGTGAATACAGACCGCAATATTCAATCCTTGAAGTTTCTCTTTTTCTATGTAATTACTTTACTTTGTGCAAATGATTGCTTGGATTAGAACCTGTTGAGACAGTGTTGTATGCTATTATACTCACCCAGGTCTCAACAGGGTATATGGGTTTTTCTCCTGTTGTTGTTGTTGTTAAACACAGAGAAAAGCACATATTTTATGTGCCTGCAGTCTACAAACCCAATTCATTTAACCTGATATTTCTCCAAGTTAAAGCTTAATTTTCACACAGTGCAGCTCGGAAAGAGTGAGCAAGGTTTGCCTTTTTTCTGTTTCTCAGCTGTCCTGTCAAAAATAATGAACTAATTCAGAGAATCTTTGGGTTAAATGAATTGACTTTATGCACTGCAGATACATTAAAAACATTTGCTAGGCTCTGTACTGAGCCGGGTAGCCCATCACGATATGGCCCCAGATGAGATGTCATAATCAGCACTAACTATAACTTTATTTTAACCTTTAATTTTTATCATTGATTTCTGTTATCATGTACAAACGTTTTCTGTGCCAAACCTTCCATGGGTGGCCATCCCCAGCTGGGTGCAGCTGGCCTTCAGCCAGGCCCTGCACCTGCTAGATGCACCCAACACTCCACTGGATGGTAATCCCATTCGCACATGAGCAGTGTCAGTTGGCCATAGGCCTTAGCCTCTAGCCAACCTATCTGCCCAACTGCCCACAGGCAGCCAACACCCACAGCCACTGCTTTCAGCCTGCACAGTGTAGGTTGGCTGGAGAGCCTGGCCCTGACCAAACAATCCATGGGTGGCCTGTCTCAGAAGCACATAGGCTTCAGCAGTGCACAGCAGGGGGTTGGTTACATGGTCTGGCATCCAGCTAATTGACAAATTAAGGCCCTCACTTGGACTACCTAGCTTTATCTTCTGTTGTAAATTGTGGATTTATGAATTTTTGAATGTGCTGCACTCTGATTGTTTGGCCATCACAGAAAATTGTTCGTTGCAGCCATCATTGCACATTATTATTCAGTGAGCACTGTGTTGGGAAAAAGAAACAGGTCATATACAGGCAGGGTGAACCTACCCTGACCCCCAGACCCAAGGGACCCACTAGTCAATAAAATAAGTATAAAAAATAAATTTTGTTGAGGGATAAAGAAATGCTAGACCCACCCTGGGTCCAGGGGCCCTCCAGATCCTCATGAATCTGGCATTGGAATCGATTAACCCATAAAGAAAAAAGGTTGAGTCCACTACTGATGCACTTGGCCTATGGCCATGTGAAGGGGGTGGCCAAATGCGGCAGGCTCTGCAGCTAATAATGCTGCACTTGGTTGAAGGCAGAGCACTGCCAGTTTGGTCATCAGCAAGTGCTGGGCCAAGGCCCTGTGGGCCTTTTCCTGTTGAGCATAGCCAAAGGCCTTGCGTAATGTGCATTTGCCACTCACAAATAGTTGGCTGGTGGTATAGTCCTGCACCACACCCCACTGCACACGACCAAAAGACATGAAAGTGGAGGATGACCATTGCAGAAGTTTGAGCACAGGGGTCAGCAACAGGTCCTCTTGCTAACTCTACTGTGCACAGCCGAAGGCCATGCACTGTAGGAGTTGGCCGTCTGCATAGGTTTGGGAGGGGTCTGGCCAGAGGCCATGCCGTGTGTTCAACCTCCATGGACATGCACAGTGGGGAGTTGGCTACCTGCAAAGGGCTGGATGCAGAGCCTGGCCAAAGCACAGGCACTGTGGCCAAACCCCCACTTCTAAGGCCTAAAGCCAATCTCGACACAGGTTGGAGACCTGTGGAAAGCTGGAATGTCAGAACTCTTGAATGTGATATATAATCGAAAACACCCAAACATCAATCAATCAATCAATCATGAGTTTGTTGAGCGCGACTACTCACCCGTGAGGGTCTCAAGGCGCTGGGGGGGAGGGGGGGTGCAGGTTCCAGTCCATCAAGGAGGAGGTCTGTCGAAGAGCCATGTTTTGAGGTTTTTCGTGAAGATGGGGAGTGTTGTTGTCTGTCTGAGGTGGAGCAGTAGGGTGTTCCAGGCACTGGCTGCGAGGAAGGAGAAGGAGCGGCCTCCCGATCTGGACTTCCTTGTGCGGCGGACCACGGCGTAGGAGAGCTGGGCTGATCGTAGGGTCCTTTGGGGTGCGTGGAATTCAAGTCGACTGTTCAGGTATGCTGGTAACTCCACTTTAACCTTTGAAAAAGCAAAGGTTAAAGTGGATTTACCTTAATTTATGTTTTAAAAACTTTAGAAATTCACCTAAAACACCAGTTAAAGAGCAGTTATTAAGAATTGAACCTGAAAAAACACTAAAATGTACATATTATGGTTAGGCGTACAACAACATACAATCAAACCAATTAATGGTACTATAGTTTCATAGCTGTCTCTGTAAAAGGGGTAAATGTAATGTGACATGCAATTTCATCTGTTAGATGATATACCACATTTGTAATTGCATCTGTTTCCTGATGGATCTAAAATTGTGGTGGAGTAACCCTGCTTGTTAACTTGAGGCCTGTTGGCAAAGACACTTCTAAGTCCTTTTTCCGTTAGTGAGCTTCGTTTGTAATTTCCAATGCTTATGATGCCTCAGGGCTATTAATCCATCCTAGAGTCTAAGGACAGGGCATCCAGTGTTTTGCTGACTCCAGGTCATGGAATAAGGATGACTACCAGTAAGTAATCTGGCCTATTTCTATGTCTGGTTTATATTTGCGTTCCACATATTTTCCTTTCAAAGCGTTGTCATTCTCATTTCTATAATTACTTTTCCTTTACATGATTCCTCTTTCTGTACAAATGCACTCATAATTGGAAAGTTACAGCAAGCACCTTTTCAAATATTATGCCTCACTTATGGTCTACTATGTGAATGTGCTTTAGCAGCTAAGAAATGCGTTGGAGGAGAATTTATACACGTTTGTGAATGCACAAAAGCTAATAATTTATTAGAGTTCTCTAATTTGCATTTAGTTTCCATGGCTACTCCTCTGACAAACCCTGTTTTTATTATATAAAAGTAAACATATTCCTGCGTATTTCATGCATGTGCTGCATATATTAGCATGCCTATGCCTCACTTGAAAGTGTAATAAAAGAGAACGGTCCTTGTAAATTGAACACATAACTTTTTTCCGGATTAAAATCTGGTTTACCTTAAATTTGTAATCGATCACAGGGACTCAAAATCATGTCTGTAGAGCTCTGCTTCCTGAACAACTAATTCCATGGACGTAGATTTCTCAAAATCTTAAGGGCAGCTGATATGAAGCATCATTTGACCTCCAACAACATCATAGGGTTGACCCTTCATACCAATCATTGCCTCCTGACAGCCTTCGATTGACTGCTGACAGTAAGGTAAGGTTTAGCAGCAGAAAATACAGAAAGTATAAGTGGATCTTAGAGCTTTGTTCACTTTCTCTTTCTGCTGCTGACTTCTTGTCTTCTGAGACCAGGGGTAGCAGGTACATCCATAATCAAGTCAATCTTCCTTGGTACACCTGTATCATCACAAAGGTTAATATCACACGAAGGAGCAACCAGTTTTAAGAGCTTCACCTAAGATTATGAAATAGGAAATCATTTTTATACAATTTTGGTTGTCTTAGCACTTAATTCTATAGTATCAAAGATGACATAAAAACAACTTGTAACTTTGCAGAACATATTAAAAAAACATACAAAATGCTAAATCATTTTCAATAAGCTTAAAACATTCAATATTTGTTTTCAATTCAAATTTCTAAATACTTCTAGGAGTTTTTAACCACATGAAAGGAAAATAGTTTCGTTTATTGGTAATGGGGAACAAATGTATGTTGTTTTTCCTAAAACGAACGAGGCAGTATGCCACAGATAGTCCGACAACGTAACAGTACCCTATTCTTTGTCTACTGATGTGAACCCAAATCGGTATCCCTTGTGATTCATCACAGAAGATCACATGCTGAGGAATAACTGCTCATGATGTAAACTCACCTCGTGATACGCTGTCAGCTTTGGAAATATTTCAAACCAGCATTTGTTCTTAGAAGTAATAATTTGCACTACCAGAAATAGACACACAGGTCATTGTCAGAGGAGAGAAATAATTCAATTATTCAAAACTTTAATGTAGAACAAAGTTTTAATATACAAGTACCCTATTCACGTTCCCTTTATGTGGCGGGTGCAGGGGTAAACTGAAATAATCCTTAAAAAACTGATTGGTGGTGTGCACCTATGGCAGGCTGCGGGTGTAGGGGGAAAATGGAATAATCCTTAAAATATTATTGCTAGTGTGTGCCTATGGCCTATGGTATAGGCGGGTGCAGGTGGAAAATGGAATAATCCTTCAAAACAATTACTGCTGATGTGAACCTATAACTCCCTAATGGGGTGTACCCCGAACAATATCCTCACAAGTGACTGAGGTAACAACAAAAGTGCCCCTCGTGCTTCAAACAAATCAATTAATTTTGTATTTCATGTTATACAACTCACAAACAGAGGAGAGAAATATTTTGATTATTCAATACTTTAATGTAGAACAAAGATTTGTAACGTATTTTATTGCATTTTCCTAAACAGAGGAATATGCTTACATCACGAATAGAGCCATACAATGTGGTTCAATCCAGCTAATCTTTGGCGTGGGCATCTTCCATGAGCATTCGTATGCAGTACACATGTTGTGTATATTCCAGGGTGTGCAATGGCCACTTGTGCATAAATAAGAAAAACAAATATTAAGGAAAACAAAATGAACACAAGACATTATGTGAAACCCATAGCCCAAACTGTCATTCTTCATGAACGTCTCTGAAAAACTGTAGTATAGTGGGTGGGAACATCTTGCACTTCTAGAAGCCTAAAGGGTGTGCTGTATGTTGTGTATACATATCTGTATGGTCAGTCAGGTGGAGGAGTCATGGAGGCACTGTCGCCAACGTGTGGATGGTGTTCATTGGTCATCGTCATACTGGGATTTAAACTGCTCCAGTAAATTGTCCCACACCAATGCTATAGGAAGTTTATGGAGACCGTGATATTCCTCCCTCCGAAACATAGCTTTCGGCTGTGCCCCAGAATATAACATCCTCTCACCAGAACCAGACAAGGGGCACTAAGGGATTTCCAACATCTTGTAATCTGTCGTTTGCTAGAAAGAGCGCCAGGTTCACGAATCGTGCCACAATTCTTAGGCCTAGCATACAGGCCTAAGAGGCAGTTTTCAGCATTATCCCATTGGGTAACCCCCGCAAGTGCCGAAAGTGTATCGTTTATGTCCCACCAATAAGATGTCAGCGAGGGACATGCCAACAACATTTGTAGCAGATCTGCAGTGTCTGCTTGACAACTAGGGCAATTGGGTGACGCTGTGGGGAAGGTTGTATGAAGTTTTGACAGTGTAAAATATGCTTGTGAAACTTTAATTCATTTGAAGCGGCAATTGCGGGAGATCATTTTTGGGAATTTGAGGTGAAAGTGCCATTCTTTATCCTGGAAAGCGGGATTCAGATCCACTTCTCACTGAACCCGTAGAGAGTCCAAAGAGGTATGCAAATGGACACTTAGCCCTCTATAGAGCCACTTGACTAGATATCTACTAGCACCCATTCCATAGACTGCTTTAATGAGTATATTCATTTCTGGTTCAGACCCTGCCAGTGTCCAGTGCTTACAAACATAGCGCAGTATGTTGGCATGCGCCAGGAAAAGGGAATTTGGGAGTCCATGGAGCTGTGTGAAGTTATAGTGGGTCATCAGTGCTCCCTCAACAAATAGATCCCCTACTGTTGTGATCCCTTCATTTTCCCAGGGTGTCAACCTGACTCACATGAGCATGCCCACCGGTGTAGGCAGGTCCCTCAGTGGTACATTAGGGGCGTAATACTGGGGTGAGTTTGCATATCAGAGAGCACATCTTCAGTATGTTACTGCATTATTAAGTAGTAGTGGGAGATGAGGGGGCCGCGCCACTCCTGGCAGTAATAATATATGTAGCACCCCTAGTCTCAACATATGCGGAATATGGTCCATTTTGTTTAAGTGGAAACCCGCTAACCAGTGCGACAGCCATTGTAATTGTCCCACCAAGCAATAGGCCTTGAAGTACGGAGCAACCATCCCCCCATCTCCAGGTGGTAACTGCATCTTGTGTAGGCCAGCCAGACATTGACCCGTTTTAGGTCAATCAATAAGCAATTCAATGTTTTAAAGATGGACGCAGAGACAACGACAGGCAGGTTGACATAGTAGTACAATAGACTAGGTAACATCACCATTTTATATAATGCAATCTGGCCTGCTACAAAGGCAGTGTAACCCATAATTTTATCTGGGACTTCAGCGATGTGATGGCTTTCAGTAAATTTCCATCGATTAAATAAATAGTGGATCCATAGATTTGGATGGCCAGGTATTGGAATGTGTGACATGCTACTTTTATGGTCTGTGTGCCTGGAAGCAGTGTGTCATGGGACACAGTGTCTTAGAACAAGAATGTGTGGGATTTTCTGTGATTGACTCAGAGACTAGACAGGTCACCAAATGACTGGAGTAAATTAGATATGGGGATGTGAAGTCTACTCACAAGTCTCGAGCGTATACTATTATATCATCTGCATACATTGAAACTGCATGGATCTGAGGCCGTTGTGGAACGCCCCATTCACTGGCTATCTGCCTGAGTCGTTGTGCCACGGGTTCCCTTGCCAAAATAAATAATAAAGGTGAAAGTGAGCAGCCGTGCCTAGTCCCACGGGATATCGAGTACTGTGACAAAATATGCCTCCCTGTTCTCGCTCTCACAGTGGGGTTAGTATATAGGAGTTTGACCCAGCAGATGAAAGTGAGGGGAATATTAAATTTTACCAGTGTTGAGAACATTTACTCCCACTCCAAGGTATCAAATGCCTGCTGGGGAGCTAGGGAAAGGTAGCCCCCCCGGGTAGTGCTCTTTAGCTACCTCCATAAACTGGTACAGTCACCATATATTCAACGAGAAGCTCCATCGCGGTACAAACCCTTATTGATCGGCATGTATCAACTCAGGTAGCAAGGGGAGCAGTCACCTTGCCAGCACTTTACTTTATATTTTATATTCCACTGCTAGAAGGGAGAGAGGTCTAAAGGAAGATAGGTCCTCCGGGTTACGGCCAGGTTTAAGTAAGGACGTGACTAGGGCTTGGAGTGTGGTAGGTGGCAATGAGCCCGCTTCAAGGCTGGTATTATAAAGTCATTCCAATTGTGAAATTAACCGGGAGGCAAACATGGCATGAAATTCAATGGGTAAAACATCTATCCAGAGCATCTTATTACGTACCATTACCCCAATAGCATGGCATAATTCACCGGCGTCAGAGGGGCTCCCAACTCTTCCCTATGGATAGCTGAGACCTGTGGTAATCTCAAAACTTGAAGGAAGGCATCAATGCTGCCAGAAATCTTGGGGGCCAGCATGATAAAGCCCAGCATAGTCCTCGAGGAAGGTCTCATTCATATCTATCTGAGTGGTGCAATGAATAGTGGAGGGCGTAATCACCGAAAGGACCAGTGTAGGTACCGGACAAATCATATGGGCCAAGAGTGCACGTGCTTTATCTTCTTCTGTATGTTATTTCTGTGTATAGGCATTATAGTCTATAACCCTCAGGCACTCCAGGAGCTCTGCGTATTTGATTCTGTTGCCTTATAGATTGTCTGTGTGTGTTTCATCATGTACTGCTCCATGTTCAAGCAGCCCCAGCTATGGTTCGGTGTGTTGGAGGTCTCACTGAACAGACTGTCATGCCCTGCTAACGGTGGCAATAGACACCCCCCTAATTACTACCTTAAACATTTCCCATTCTATTAATGTGGAGGAAGCAGTGCCTGTACTGTCTGGAAAGTATGTATCAATGGTGTATGCCAAGGCATCTTTAAAGACAATGTCTTCAATAAGAAGTGGTTGTAGGTGCCATGTTGGAATAGGAGTTGGGACCGGGCCCCAGGCAATAGCCAATTCAAGGGGATTGAGGTCTGACAGTGTTTTACCCAGGTAGGTTGTGTTTGTAATTTTTACCTGCAATAGTTGAGGACAGAGGATACAAATGTAATTTATGTGAGGAAGAATAAAAGGAATATTCCCACATTCCTGCATTGTGGGCCCACCGCACATCATCCAAAAGACCAACCTGACACCCAGTCACTTAAGGCCCTAGCTTGTTTGACCGGACTTGCAGTCAGTAGAGGAGGGTGGGAGCAATCCAAATCTATATCCATGACCGCGTTAAAGTTTCCACCGATTAACCATGTACAGAGGACATGCATGCAAAGAAAACATCCTGGCCCATGTTCGGGCATGAATGCTACCCAGCACTATTGTTTTACCATCCAAAACACCTCGGACAAAAACATGTTGTTCATTTGCATCTATTTTAGTGACACAGGCTACAAATGGTATTCCAGCCCTCAACCAAACAACTGCCCCACAGGCAAATACCGAATATGTCATACTAAATAATTCTCCTCTCCATTTTTTTTGGAGTTTAACTGCTTCAGAGGTGGAAAGGTGTGTTTCTTGCAAATAGACTCTATTTGCCCTACGGTGGTTAAGTTGGGCAAGGATTCTATGATGTTTGTGAACAGACCCCATACCCCTGATATTCCAAGTCAAAATGTTGTAATGATGCATAGCATTTTGCATTTAAACAGGTAAGGTATCTAGATAATCCCCACAGTACACATAGTATGCAACATGAGACAACATTGGTAAAGTGCAGGGAATAGCAGTACTGAATCGAGTGAAATAAACCAGAGTGTGTCTGAGGGGAGAGGGGGAAACATCTAATTTGAGGAAAGCTTAGCAGGGGCCCACTCGTTGTGCCTCCAGGTTGATGGTATGGGTACCCCCCAAAGACAAGGACCATTACTAGGGCACACTAGATGTTCATCAGTCCAACCTATAAAGCGAGGTGACAATCAAAGTGGCATCATTCTTAAAGTACATTGTCTGCTGTTTGTGGTGTCGCAGAAGGAAAAAGAGCCATGCTGGCATTGGAGTCTGAGTTAGAAGAGGCACTTGCTGAAGAAATAGAGTGGGGGCAACAGTGGAGGCCATTGTTGCTATCATGGCCTGTCTGCCCTTCTGTTGTGAGGAGGGGACCACTCTAGATGTCGTCATCCAGGTGATTCCACGTTGACGTCACCTGGGAGGCCTCAGCACCCCCTGAGATGGTGTGTGTGATGGAATGGGACGACGTGCATTAGGGTAATGCTGCTCTAACCAGTCCCACGCAGCCTCTGGGATGTCAAAGAACGGAGTGTGTTCATCATGGATGGCTTTCAACTGGGCCGGGATCATAAATGCATAGGTGAGTCCCTCTGTCCTAAGTTGTTTCTTGGCAGCCAAGAAGGATGCCCACTGACGTTTGACCACCACTGTGTAGTCCAGAAAGAGGGACACGTTTGTGTTGTCCATAACTATTAGAGCATTCTCTCTGGCCTTCTGTACCTCGGTCTCCAAAATTGACAATGCGTGCAATGATAGTTCTTTGGGTTGCCCCCCGGGGGGCGGCGTACCAGTACCCTATGTGCCCTTTCCACTATAAACAAGGCAGAGAGCTCCTGTGGGGCCACCCCCATCTTCAGCCATTGCTCCATAAACAATGTGGCATTGGACCCTTTCACCCCCTCCAGCATTCCAAGGATGCGCACATAATTTCAGCATGCCTGGCCTTCAGCATCCTCCGCTCTGTCTTGTAGGATGGTGAGTTGGTTACAGAGGTCATCTATAGAAGCAGACTATGATGCCTGTTTGAGGGCTTGGGTCGATATGGTTGTATCAGCAGACATAACCCTATCTGATAATTTAGGGTGATCATCTCTAGTGTACCAATACGGTGCTCAATGGCCACTCTGGAGTCACATATGTTTGGAGAATGATATCCAGTTTAACAGGAGGGGTGTCCAGTGTTGTGGGCGGAATACAATATTCCAGCATTTGGGCTGATGAGCCATCTGAATGGCTATGTTGGGACGTCCCACAGCCCATCTGTGGAGGCAATCTAGTAGATTTGGTACGACCCATGGCGGATGTTAATATGCGCTGTGGGAGACACAAGGTCCCCTGCAGCAATTAGTAATAACAGTGATAAATTGAGTCAGTCATGTGCCATACGTAAATTAAAGTAGGGCTTACCTTTAACTCGACATTTATGGCTGCCACAATAACTTTATTTAGCTCCCAAAAGATCTTAAAGGTGGGACGGGATATGAGCAAGTGTATATCATCTACGTTTAGGTAACCACACATCTTAAATAAGTTTTCTTTTGTCTATGCCCATATTACCATTTTTGGGAAGTCCAGTAAGCCCTATGCAAAGTGAAGAGAGGGTTTATCTTGAGAGTAGCAGGACTTACAATAGCTTATAAAAGCTCAAAAGATACAATAATGTTCCCAACACTTTGTCCGACAAGCTGGTAAACCATTTCTGGTAGACTGGAGCTTGCCCTCCAACAAACGAATCCAAAAGTTCTTTAAATAACCTCATTCCTCAAAAAAAATCCTTAAAAATTCAATGGTATATGCAGTAGGCATTGCAAATCCTTTCCCTCATAATCCAAATGAAAAGTGACCAAGAGATTGTCAAAGCACTGGGAGGAGACTTCAGGACAGGAAGAGAAAGTTCAAGCCTCTGTGGCACTTCCTTCCTGAAAAAAATTACCTGAGCCATCAATTCAGTTAGAATAGTTACTCGAAAATCCAATTATAAGTTGCTTTTGCTGCTTCTCGAATAGAAAATCTACTTGAGAAGCAGCCTTCTGAACGGAACCACTCATGACCACCCGCGATCAAAAATGGAGCTTGTAGGCATCCTAGCGTCTGGAAATTCTGCTAGGGGATGCCAACTCTCTCATGCCCTCACCAGCTCGCTTGCTGGAGCCTCAAATCATTCTTGTTGCCACAAGTTGCTCGAACTAGAGCCATGTGGAATTTGCCTACAACTCTTCATTAAAGAGTAACGCAGAGTGACCAAAATTCTGCCAATTCCATGAGCAGAATTACATTTTCCGCCTACCCTTAGTAATTACTCGGGCCACATCCCAGGCCATCCTTTCCAACAATTGGATGGAATCGTACATTGAACAATTGCCTGTGTGGTTATATGTATTGCAAGTATTCCACCCATCACCTTTTGTATGTTTGATGCAACACCCTAAGGGCCCAGACGAGGGTCCCATGCTCACTGACAACCAAGCTATGTCTGACTGGATAGCTGCAATTAGGGCAAAACCAGTCTTCAGTTGTTTGTGTTCAGAGAGGACGTTGCTCAGCAGTTCAGTCTGGACTATATCTATTGGAGTAGGACCAAGACTGACGGGCATAAGACTGGGTCTAACCTGAGGTGGCATGATGGGGCAAAAGAGCGATGAGTTGGAATGCTACCCCTAGCTATTACCATTGGATAAACTTATTGCAAGCATTCCTCCCATTATATTTTGTGTGTTTCAGGAAATTTTCGCCATTTTCTCCCCACTAAGGAATGAGAGCTAGTGGCAGTGGAGAGAGCATATCAGGTTGGGCCAAGGAAAAGAGAAAATGGATTGACCAAGACACATTCTGGTCAAACTTTAATCATTTTCTACCAGATACCAAATGAGGCACAGACACAATCACCAATACATGTTTCAAGAAAGCAACTTGATCTTGCTACAAGATCATGTGCAATATTCACTAGAAAAGCACAAGACCCTTAAACCACTCACTGACATTCTGCCCAAGGGGGAATAATGTTCCAATGGACATTCCCATATAGTGTGGTCTATTATCTTGACTCTGTGATGCATCACATGCTTAAAACCCAGGAGAGACAAAATGTGCTGGGTCTACCCTAAGGCCAAAGTGATATTGGGAGTGAACATGGCACCAACAAGACATGAACATGAGGTAACCCACTGCCAAAGGCTCAAAAACACATAAACGGATTGTCCAGGTGAGAAGATACACTTTGACTGGCAAGCTGTGTTACACATCTAAGTGGGAAATGGTGCAATGTTTATTAAAGGCCTATAGAACCAGACTAGCACATATTTTTTGAGTTTAAGGGAAATATTCTAGCACAGGTGTAGCCCAGCTCACTTTAAGATATTGATGGAATTTTAGCCCAATTCAGCTTGTAGAACGTGAAGATGTCAGGAAGAGGGGAGGGAAGAAAATGTTCTTTTTTACTGTTTGCTGTTGGGAATTCTCTTGTGATTATGATAAAGGCAAACCACATGACCAGAAATAGTTATTACTGATTTGTATATTTTGATGTGCAGATCTTTAAAGAGAAACATGAAGTAACATATACATTTCTGACCCCTATCTATTAATGTCAAGGGGCTCAATTCCCCTCTGATGTGAAAATGGGTACTAATCTACCTAGTAGTACAAGGAACTGATACAGAAGCACTCCAAGAAAACTACCTACAAATGGGAGACTCCACTCAATGTAAACCCTACATCTATACTAGGCAGGTCCATACTAACTTATGCCCTAAGACTTGTAGAGTGGCCATTCAATTTTCTTCCGAATAGCAAGAACGGGAACAATGGTAGAAAGAGAAGGCTTGGTGTCTGTCTCTTTGTCCTGGGTACAAGAGAGAGCAGCTCCAATTCTTCAGGAGTCGTCTAAGGCCATGAACATACTGCAACCAATCTCACATTGTTCTTCACAGGTCACAGCGGTACTGCAAACAATTTCACAGTGCCTCTCACTCTCAAAATCCACAATGGGAAATCCTTCTCCCCTTGTGCCCAGACAGAGGTCTGGCAAGGGTAATGACAGTCCCCTCCTCTGTAGTCACTCAATGTTATGGGGGTAACTATTCACCTACTGGCTTTAGTGCCAGCCTGAATTGAAGCGCAAAAGCAGGAGCCTTTCCAAAAGCCACCTTGCATTTGCTTGCCAAAGGCCCCTTTGAAGTAAATTAACTTTGTGGGCTAAATCCCAAAGGTCTTCATTCCAGGGGAAAAAACACCTCCTCAATCCCAGTCCATTGTCTCTGCCCTGGGAGAGGTTTTCAAATCTCTTTAGCACCTATTTCAGGCCAGCTACAGGTGAGCAGCTGCTGGAACACTAATGCAAATTAGTGTCTAGCAGCTTCTTGCAAGTTAAAGGCAGCTTTCTAAAAGTTACATTTCTAATGTGTTTGACAAAAATGCAACTTTACCATTAGATTGTATTTTTATTAACTATAAACATACTTATTTTAATACAGTCTGTAGCTGGTACAGGTCAAAATTTATAGATGAAAGTGTATTATCTATAGTTTAACTTTTCCTGTGTGCCATATACAGCCTGGCTGGTGACAATGTCGTTCTGGGGCAAGTCACTGGGGGAGCATGCCATTTCGAATGTCACACATGTTTCTCTCTTAAATATTACGCACCCTACTTTCTGAACCACAAGGTGCGATTTAACATATGTAACCAGGCTTTTCTACCTGCCAATAGTGTAATATGCCTGAATCCCTGTTCTCACTGCCACTATAGTGGATATCATAATATATGCTGCAGTCCATGTGTGGCATTTCATTTTCTACGCTAGGGGTGTATTTCTGTACCAAATAATCTGGCCTTATAGGAACATTAAAAGTGCCAATGATGTTTTAAACCAATTTGAATATGCTTTAGGTGTCACAGCACAGACACTGGGCACTGGATAGCTAAGGGTGAGTCCCAAAAAAGTGAAAAGGTTGGTGTGACCACGCAAAAAGGGGTCACTTTGCAACAGAGGGAATCAGATTCAAATTAGGTCCACTTGGGCAAGGCAGTGCAGTGGTGTAACAAAAATTGAGGGGGCCCCCTGCAAAGTACATGGACGGGGCCACCCACACTCCGGACCTAGTCAGGAGCTCTCATGCCAGGGGCTGCCACCCATGCACAGTGCTGGAGGGGTCCCCTGGAACTCAGGGGACCCCGCACCTAGGGCACTGTTGGGCTTATTGTTACACCACTGAGGTAGTGGTGGGTAGACTTCTTTGGGACCTCAAATCATTTCTGTAGAAATTTCAACCACAATATGTCTACTGCTGTCATACCGCATACTCCACTTTAAGCATATGGAACACAATAGTCACCACCTATGATATAACATCCTTCCCCTCACTTTTAACATCCATATTGAACAACCCTAACTTTACACCACAAATGGAATGTAACAATTTCCACAAATGGAGGGAAATTTAATGTCCGATGACTGCAGACATATTTCATATGGGGCAAATTAACCCTTTCAAATATTGTAAAAAAACGTATGGTATCCTGAAAACAGAAGGATTTCATTATTAGCATATTAAGTACTGGGTGCTACAATATAGGGTCAGGAGGCTTCAAAAAGATCATCCCAGATCAGAGAACACATGGAGTAACATGTTAAAATGGGATCGGGACCTCCAATCCGTAATCTTGAAAAACAAGTGGGAACCCCCATGGAGGGACATATAGAACAGTAGCTTATCCACGTAGCACATGGAATAAACAATGAAAATAATGAGAGGGCGGTACATGATCCCAGAAAAGTTAAACAGAATAATACTAGCAACAACCAATAAATGTTGGAGGGACAGTGTCGAAGTGGGTACACTTTGAATGTGTGGTGGGACTGCCCAAAAATAGCCAAATACTAAGAATAAGTGTTAACTGCTATTAGAGAAATTGTGGGATTTCCTATACTTACAGACCCTATGGTTATGATTTTGGGATGTGGCTACAAGACTGGAGGAAGTAGGAAGAGGACATTAAAATGGATATACCCACTACTACTCATTTCCCTCCTGACAGTTGCTAGGGACTGAGATCAAACTGCCATCCCAACATGACATTTTATATATATTTTTTTTTTTTTTACGGAGTTTTATATAGTGCGAACTTGACCAGAAGGTATTGGGTAGCAGAGCGCTTTACATAGCACCAGTTGCGTTACATCAGGACACATTCATTTTTGTTAGGCATGGGGAGATTAAGTGATTTGCCCAGAATCACAGGATGATCAGCGTCATTGCCGAGCCTGGAAAGCTAAAACAGATAGGACACGCAATGTAATTAGAGAAATTGTCGATGAAGAGAGTAAGACCAAATTGACCACTGACGTAGAAATAGAGGGTGTCTTCTATGACTTCTTCCAGAAATTATACTCGGAACATAGTATGGTGAATAAACATCAAGTTGAGGAATGGCTGAGCTCGAATATGATTAAACCTCTGGATTCATCGCAACAGTACATCTTGGAGCAGGAAATATCTCAGGAAGAGGTTAAGGGAGCTATACTTTCAAGCAAGGGAGGAAAAACGGCAGGTCCAGATGGATTGCCAAACGAGCTGTATAAAAACTTGGCGAGGTTTTAATTCCAGCTATGACCTTGCTCTTCAACGAGATCTTAAGTAAAGGGGTAAAAATACCTGACTCCTGGGGCGAGGCTATGATCTTAATAACCAGCCAAGTGTGAGTCATACAGACCCATATCACTGCTCAACACGGATTATAAAATCTTCACTAAAGTCTTAGCTGACAGGTTGGGCAGAATAGCAGAGGATATGCTACACTCCGACCAGAAGGGTTTTGTTAAAGGTAGAAGTTTGTATGACCTCACATACGGTCTTATTGGGGCGATAGATCTAGCCTCAATGTATTTGCTTCCTCTAGCAATGATGACGCTGGGCGCCACAAAGGCCTTTGATAGAGTCAACTGGGTGTATCTGGCGGTTGTGCTGGAAAAATATAATGTTGGTATGAATTTTCGCAGAGCCATCCAGTTGATCTATCACAACCCCACAGCAAAAATGTTGGTTAACGGTAATCTAACTAAATCTTTCAAAATTACCCAGGGTACCAGACAGGGTTGTCCCTTATCCCCCCTTCTCTTTAACCTCTACATTGAGCCGTTTGCTCAGAAACTCAGAGCTGAGGGTAACATTCCATCTTTTAAGTACGAAGGGTGGGAGAGAAAAATAGCCCTATATGCCGATGATATATTGTTTTTTTCATCAGATCTCGCTGCTGCCCTTCCAGCTGTTTTAAAACAATAAGGAGGGTTTGGGAAGGTGTCAGGGTATGAGGTTAACGCAGGGAAGATGGAGGTTATGACATGGAACTTAGAGGCAACTCAACCTCTAACCACAAAAGAAATGAGATATCTGGGGGTGAAGATAGTACAGGAGACAGATAAAATCATAGAAGTCAACATG
Organism: Calotriton arnoldi; assembly: GCA_963921515.1. NCBI lineage: Eukaryota > Metazoa > Chordata > Amphibia > Caudata > Salamandridae > Calotriton > Calotriton arnoldi. The sequence goes on along the minus strand of CAWUFW010003005.1, from coordinate 20,574 downwards.
TCTAATGTTACAAGAGAGTGCGTGCGGCTTATGAAGAGCTGGGTTCACCTTCCCCTGTCAATTTTCGGGAGGGTAAATTTGGTTAAAATGACAATACTACCAAAAATCACCTTTATTTTCAATGCAATCCCTCTACATATTGATAAGCCCTTTATTGATAAACTCCAGCAGGCCATAAATTCCTTCATTTGGACATTTAAAAGAACCAGAATTGCTTGGAAGAAGCTGAGACGCAGGAGGGAGAAGGGAGGGCTATCCCTTCCGGACCTACAGTATTACGCGTGGGCATTCCAACTGACTCACTCCAGAATGTTGTTAAAATCACCCAACGCTTCTGGGGTAGGGTTAATGTTTTCAGCCATGTTAAAGGGGGCTAAATTGGGCAAGGAGGGCTTCATGTTTAAATATGGGGACCCTACGTTTAAAAAAAAGTAAGATTAGAGGTGTTACAGGCAGCTGCCAGAATATGGGCAAGTATTAGAAGGTTGACGGGACTTAGCTACTATTCCAGTCTCGCCCCCCTTTGGGACTCCCCCGGAACACCAGATTGCCTGAAAGACAAATTAGCGCAGCCAATAAGAGATGCTGGGCTTAGCATATGAGGAGACCTTGCTCAGGAGGGCACGATCCAACCTTGGTTAACATTACTTGCCACTCTGGAGGGAGAGATTTCCAAGTTTAAATATATCCAGTTGAAAAGTTGGGCCCAGAAATTGAAGCCTCCAATAGGTGCGGGTAACTCTTTAGAAGAACGCTTGGTGGTAAAACCTCCAGGGAAAAAAGAGGTTTCCAGGTCGCCACCGTCCCTCGCATTCGAAGAACTACCACCGGCGGCAGATCCTTCTCCCACCTCGCCGCCAAGACCTGGAACACCCTTCCACTAAGCCTACGACAGACCCAAGACCTGCTGACCTTCAGGAGGCTACTCAAGACCTGGTTGTTCGACCAATAGCAGCACCCCCCCCCTTTTTTTCTCCCCAGCGCCTTGAGACCCTCGCGGGTAAGTAGCGCGCTTTACAAATTCTGTGATTGATTGATTGATTGATTGATTGATTGATTGGTATTGGGAAATTGAAGAAACAATCGATGGAGACTTCAAACTGGCTGAAGAACTGTGGGGTGCCTGCCTGCCGGGAGTATCCTGGGAACAACTCTGGCAAGTATCATTAAGCACGTTAAGCCAGCTTGGTTAAGGAGGAACCATTTGTTTTCCATCCACAGGGCCTACCTAACTCCTCAAAAGCTGTCGAAGATAACAAATGGGCCTCCCGTAAAATGTAAGAAGTGTGGTCTGGAGAGAGTTTCCGACATTCATATGTTCCAGGAATGTCCGGCAATTCTTGATTTTTGGACGAAGGTCCATAACACCATCCCCGCTATTCTTGGGGCCCAAGTCAAGGTAAGCCTCTCTATGATTATCTTCGGAATTTCCAATGAAGTTACAGGCCCTGCGAGAACTTTTCTCTTTTACGCTATATTATTAGCGAGAAGGGAAATCTACTGCAGATGGGTGGAATGTTCTCCTCCCCAGCACTCAGACTGGTTAGAATCAGTAATCTCAACATCAAAGATAGATCTGAGGGGGACTCAATATAAGAGGAAGAATGCCCTATGGAACCCCTTAATGAGATGGCTGGACTCAGATGCTGGGTAAACCAAACAGGGCTCCTCTTCCATACCTGGACAAATCTTTGCCCTATGATTATACCTCTCTGGATCTCTCTAGACTGTGATGTGCCCCCCTCGTTTCTTCCTTTTGGGACATCCAAACAGTTACCGGTTTATACCGGACGAAATTTGGAGAGTGGCCTTTTCCGTTAACAGGGTAATACCTTGCGAATCGCAGGTGTACCCGCAGGGGGAAGATTTACTATCTTTCCCATACCTGCATCCAGGGCGCGATGGGTACGGACGTTTGGAGTGGTTATTGCGGTAAGAGGTGAATGAGGACAAAAAATAAATAAAAAGCTGCAGATGAGGGATACACATCTAATGGTGAAATATCTGGTTGAAGTGATTGGTGTACTTCAATCAGATTACGAATCTGAGTTTGTATTGGTAGAGTAAATGTAAATGTAAGTCCGTTTCTATATAGCTCAGCTACTCACCCTTACGGGTCTCAAGGCGCTGGGGGCTGTAGTGGAAATTAAGTGAGCTATTGCCCAGAGTCACATGGTGCTGAGCTGCCGCCAGAGCCGGGGATCGAACCGTGAACCCTGTGCTCCGAAGTCAGCTGCCCTGGCCGCTGCACCACACCTCTCCACTAGAGGGGTCACACTCTTTTTTCTTTTCTCTTTCTTACTGTAATTAATTGTTTGGGGATTGACTTTGCGTGTTATGTGCATCAAAAATAACATGACATTCAAAAGCAGGCACTTGAGCTGGCTGAACAGGAGGCGGGGTTTCAGAAGAAGCTGCTAACATTAACATGTATGAATGCTAATAAAAAGAATTAAAATGAGTTTGGATTCAGGTGGCACTGTATTGTCAGAGCTTATTCATTAATTATAAGTGATCTTTTGATTGCCTAACCGGTGATCAATGCAATGTATAAAAGACCAGAGATACTTAGCCAGAAAACATGTGCTCTCTCTGAATTTACTGTATGCAAAGGAGAAAAATTACTCAAGGTCTATCTTAATTGGAAACTTTAAAACTATTCTGATATAAAGAAGGCGAGGGGGTTGAGGCCTACAGTTAAACTGACCAGCTTTGAAATGGACGAGGACTGTAATACAAATACAAATCCCAATCTGCACACACATTCACCATCATAACTGGGGTCGGCTTAACTTCATACATGCTGTCTTGTGTGACTTAGAGTATTTGTTGTGGTGGGTAACAGACTTATTAGCATTTGAGCGCTTGATAAGCTTGAGTCAGATGTCGTCTACATTCAAATGTTGAAATGTAAGAGATAATGTCCAACAAGCAGCACAATATAACATGGAAATCAACAGACTTTGCATGTAATGCCTCAGGTTTTCTTCAAATACTACTTCTGCTTCAAAAATCGTTCCTAGATGATTTTGACTTGGTGAATAAGTGCTTTCACATAAAGAACTCACTGGTGCTCTATCCATGAAATGGATATTTCAATGCTATAGTTGTTCAAGTTGTGAAATCTAGAAATAAAATAGCTGACGGCTTACAAGAATATAATCATACTAAGGGGCTTATTTATGAGAGCCCTGCATAATTTTTACATCATGTAAACAGGTAAATGCATGACGTAGGGCTCTCATAAAGAATTATTAAGCTATGCAGAACCACCCTGAGTGACTTTGAGTGGCCTCATAAGTCATGAGAAAGGCAACGCAGCGCAAATCGCTGCGCCGCCTTACTCTGCAACCAGGAGGCGTTCCATGGGTGTTGTGCTGGGTTTTCCCACACAACACTCATGGAATTTGACGCTGCCCCAGATTTACAAAGTGATGTAAACCTGGGGAAGCGTCAAATCCGTACGCCTCCTGAGGTGAGGTGTAACAAGAAGAAATATGTTTACTTATCCTCAATTTTTCCTCTTACCAAGTGTGCTGCATTCTGCAGCACACATAGAAAGAGGAAGAAGCATAGTAGGATTGTTTTTGTGTAGGAGGGTGCTGCTTCCTGAACAAAAACAATCCTAGCTGCAACAGAAGCACCCTTGCACAATGGTGCAAGGTTGCCTACGTTGGCGCAAAGGCTGCCAAAACGGCACCAGTGCAGGCAGAAAGTATATGAATGCAGCATAGTGCTTAAATCCAGGGCATTCCTGCCCATTCAGGGCCTCATTTACTATGTTTTGAAGCACAGCAGTGCAGCAAGCCTTCCTGCTACGCTGCTGTGCGTCAAAATAAAAGGACAGGAATCTGCTGTATCTACAAGATAAGGGGCATTCCTGTCCTACCCTGTGCTGGCGCACAAACAGTAGCCATGCTCCAACGCAGACACCCTTGCGCAATGGTGCAAGGGTGCCTGCGTTGCAGGGATGATTGTTTTTGTGCAGGAAGGGATACCTTCCTCCACAAAAGCAATCATTAAAGGCATTTTTCTCTTTCTATGCGTGCTGCAGAATGCATTGCATCTCCTTAGATTTGGACGCATTCCAGATTTACAAAATGTTGTGACCCATGGATGTTGCTTGGAAACACCCACAGCAACACCTATGGAATGCCCCTTTCACGCAGAGTAATGCGAGAAAGGGGAAACATATTTACAAGGCCTTGAAACCCTCTAAAACCGTCAGCTGTGGAGGCTTCAAGGCTAAGGTTTTTAGTCTTCCTTGTAGGGTACCACAGGGCTCATCTCTGAGCCCTACCCTTTTCAATCTCTATGTGGCCCCTTTGGCTGACCTGGTGCATTCATTTGGTTTTCAAGTGCTGTCATATGCTGACAACACGTAAATCATCATCTCCATTTCTAAGGATTTACAGTGGGTGGCAGGGAGGTTCAATCAGTGTATGTCCAGCATCATCTGCTGGATGAAGGACAACTCCCTGAAGATGAATGCAGACAAAACTGAAGTGCTTGTGTTCGGTTCTCAAAACTCCATCTGGTCAAGCATTTGGTGGCCAGATGTCTGCGGACCTCTCCCCTCCCCTGTCAGGTCAGCTAAAAACCTGAGGGTCATCTTTGATGAATCACTGAGCTTTGATGCTCAGGTCAGTCGCACTGGCAGAACTTGCTTCTACATCATGAGGTCCCTGAAAAAGGTAATCCCCTACATTCCATTATAACTGCACCAGTCAGTCATCTTTGCCCTGGTTACCTCACGGCTGGACTATTGCAACGCTTTGTATCTGAACACTGATAGTTCCTCCATGAACAAATTTCAGGTTGTACAAAATGCAGCAGCTCGTCTCATTCTGAACATTCCCAAGCGGCATTCCGTTAGGGAGGGGATTCGCTCCCTACACTGGCTTCCTGTCAGAAAACGCATTGTTTTTAAGGCCTTGTGCATGGTTTTTAAGGCTCTGCATCATAAGGGCCCCTCTCACTTTAATACGCTCTTTCAATGGTACATTCTGGGGAGGACACTGAGTTCCTCTTCTTGTAAAAAACTGAGGATCCTCAGAATTCGCAAGACTAGATGGGGTGGTCGCTCTTTCTAGGTAGCAGCCGCCAAACTATGGAATGCCCTACTACCTATATTTCAGATGCGGACTCTTTTATGGCCTTTAAAAAACATCTGAAAACTTGGCTCTTCACAACTTAGTACCCCCTTTTTGGGCCGCTCCTCTCCAGATGCTTCTCTTGATTTCTTTGGTCCGCGATAGCGCCTTGACACCTATGGGTATTAGTGTGCTCTACAAATACTATCCTCCTCCCATCCTATTAAAAGTCATGCAGGGTGACTTTACATGGCCTTGTAAATATGGGGAAGCCCATTGCGCTGCCAGTGTGTCAATAGGATCACTGAATATCGACAACAGAAATGTTGACCTACAAAAATATCGTGACAAAAATATCGTTGTCAAAAATATCGACCTCCTATCTACATAATGGTAAGTACAAAAATATCGAGTACAAAAATATCGTTAAAAATATCGTTTTTTAAATGTTGAAAAAAGAATGTGAAATAAATTAAATAATACATATAATTTAAAAAAAACATAGTTAGAATTATTAATTTTTTTTTAAATTATAAGTAATAAATATAATGTAAAAATAAATTAAACATACATATATATAACATATAATATATATATTTACTTAATAATATTAATAAATAATTATTTTAATAAATTATAAAATGTTTGAAACATATTTAAAATTATAAATACGTATATATATATATATATATATTCCTCGAAAAAAAGCTCCTTCCGGTATCACAGGGACCCGTGAGAAGTGGCGCACACACCGGCAGAGCGTACCGGCAATAATATCCACCAAAACCAAAGTTAAATGCGCTCTCAGGACAATCGAGATCCGAAACCGTGACCAAGACTACGGCTGTAGTCGAAACGCGTCGTGTAATTAACGCATTTTGCAAATTTACTCTGTTTCGGATCTCGATTGTCCTGAGAGCGCATTTAACTTTGGTTTTGGTGGATATATATATATATATATATATATATATTATCTACTGGCGGTCGCCAGTAGATAGTTATAGTTACAACCTATTATCCATAGGAAATCCGCGACATTCTATTTGAAATAACTCTCTTGCGAGTTGACGTATCTTCGCAAAATTTTCAAACTTTATGGCCCGCTCCGGTCCGCTCCTACCCTGAAAGTCTCGGGGGGATTCGTCAAGCGGGGGCCGAGAAAAAGGGGGTCCCAAAACGCGTTTTCCCCATGCAATTTTCCATAGGAAACTTTAGACACGGCTACAGCCCGAACTGCTGAACGGAATTACACCAAATTTGGCAAAGAGGTAGTTCTTGATTCAGAAAGAACCCTTTTTGTTAAATGGTGTAAATCCGTTCAGTAGTTGCTGAGAAAATCAAAAGTAAAAAGATAGTGATATCTAGGGCCGCGGATCCTCCCGAGCACGAGCTGGATGTTAATTGGCTGTCAGCTGGCTGTCAACATTCCGATTCAGGAAATGTTGGCAGCCATTTTGTCCCTCGGTAGAACCGAGGGACAGAAACAAGTGCGCAAAGCGCACAAAGGGGGCAGGGTAGAAACACCCTGACCCCTAGGTCTGCTCAGGGGTCCCACAAGGACCCCTGGGCAAAATTATTATTTTTTTTTAAAAATCGGCAGGATGCGCTCAGGGAGCGCGAACCCTGCCGAAAAAAAAATCGAAGCGCGGTCTCCCGCGCTCGATAGTCACTGGCCCCCGGGTGGGCCAAGTCCCGGGGGCATGCTGGGGGGGGTTAATTTTATGTGTGGGGGCCTCTATGGGCCCCCAAGCCCGGGGACCACCACCCCCGGGGCTTTATATATAATGAAGCGGGAGGGCTCTGAGCCCTCCCGCAGCCCCGAGGACCACCACCTCCCCGGGGCTTCTTTTTTAAAATTAAAAACCTGTGTGGGGAGCTCCAGCCCCCACACGCCCCGGGACCACCACCTCCCCGGGGCACTAAGAAAATTAAAATGGGGGTCCGTTTTGGACCCCCAAGCCCCGGGGACCACCACCTCCCCGGGGCTGTGCACTGAATGGGAGGGGGGCCTCACGGCTCCCGTCCTGTCATTGCAAACTTGCTTTGGATATTGGAAGAGAGAGCAGGAAACCTGCTCTCTCTTCCAATATCCAAAGCCGATTGCTTTCCACATGGGGAGCAGCATGTTAGCTGCTCCCCATGTGTAAAGCAATGCCGGCTCCCGTAGGACACGGGGAGCCGGCGGGACTGTGGGGGTTTGGGGACCCCCACAGTCCCCAACGAGAGGCCAGGCCCCGGGGGATGGGGTCCCCGGGGCCATAAGTGGCCACGGAGGGGGGCCACGCAGCCCCCTCCCCAAAGGAAAAAAAAAAAAAAGTGCAAGGCCGGCCCCGGGGATGGGGTCCCCGGGGCCTTAATGGCCTGAGGAGGGGCCACGCAGCCCCCTCCAAATAAAAAAAACAGGCCATGCCCCGGGGGATGGGGTCCCCGGGCCAATACAGGCCCAGGGAAGGGGGCCACGCGGCCCCTTCCCGTTTTTTTTATTTTATTTTAATAATAAAAAAAGGGGTAAGGCCCTGGGGGATGGGGTCCCCAGGGCCTAAAAATAGGAAAAAGGAAGGGGGGGCCACACAGCCCCCCTTCAGGGGAAAAAAAAAAAAAACGATCGGGCCCGCAGGCCCCGCCCCTTCCTTCACCACTCTGCAAACGCGCCCCTGGCGCGTTTGCAGAGGGGAACAATTCCCCTTGAATACTGGGGTCCCTGGGGCCAACTAGCCCACCAGGAACCTCCAGTATGCGCCAGGGGCTGCCTTGCAGAGAGGTGTACAGAGGCCACGCCCCTTTTTACACCTCTCTGCAACGCAGCTCTGTGGCGCTTTTGGAGGTATATGGTGGGCTAGTTGCACCCCAGGGACCCTCAGGATTCAAGGGGAGTTAATCCCCCGACTTAAAACGCGCCACGGGGCGCGTTTGCACAGTGGTGAAGGGAGGGGGCGGGGCTTCAGGTGACGTGTGCAAACAGGCCCCGTGGCTCATTTATGATGGGGAATTAAATCCCCTTCAATCCTGAGGGTCCCTGAGGCCAACTAGCCCAACAGGTACGTCCAGAAAGCGCCACAGAGCTGCGTTGCAGAGAGGTGTAAAAGGGGTGTGGCCTCTGTACATGTCTCTGCAACGCAGCCCCCTGGCGCATACTGGAGGTTCCTGGTGGGCTAGTTGGCCCGTAGGGACCCTCATGATTCAAGGGGACTTAATCCCCCAACTTAAAACGCGCCACGGGGCGCGTTTGCACAGATGTTACCTCAGGCCCCGCCCCTCCCTTCACCATTGTGCAAATATTCCTCTAAAATCAGCCGAAATACGAATTCTGATTTACTCACCTGTTATCAGGAGAGACCTCAGTGCTGCATCTTTCAGCCCAGTACTGGTCCTGAAAAGTAATTTTAATCGTACTTACCAGTAACTTGAATTTCCTTCCATAGGCTAACATTGACTGGTTTCACTTGGAAATTCTTCTAAGTGTGGAGTTTTGGAACTTTCAAATATTCCTCTAAAATCAGCCGAAATACGAATTCTGATTTACTCACCTGTTATCAGGAGAGACCTCAGTGCTGCATCTTTCAGCCCAGTACTGATCCTCAAAAGTAATTTTAACCGTACTTACCAGTAACTTGAATTTCCTTCCATAGGATATCATTGCCTGCTTTTTGCTGAAAAAGTTTCTAAGTGTTGATTTTTGAAACATACAAATATTCCTCTAAAATCAGCCGAAATACGAATTCTGATTTACTCACCTGTTATCAGGAGAGACCTCAGTGCTGCATCTTTCAGTCCAGTACTGGTCCTGAAAAGTAATTTTAACCGTACTTACCAGTAACTTGAATTTCCTTCCATAGGCTAACATTGACTGGTTTCACTTGGAAATTCTTCTAAGTGTGGAGTTTTGGAATTTTAAAATATTCCTCTAAAATCAGCCGAAATCCGAATTACGATTTACTCACCTGTTATCAGGAGAGACCTCAGTGCTTCATCTTTCAGCCCAGTACTGGTCCTGAAAAGTAATTTTAACCGTACTTACCGGTAACTTGAATTTCCTTCATAGGCTAACATTGACTGGTTTCACTTGGAAATTCTTTTAAGTGTGGAGTTTTGGAACTTTAAAATATTCCTCTAAAATCAGCCGAAATACGAATTCTGATTTACTCACCTGTTATCAGGAGAGACCTCAGTGCTGCATCTTTCAGCCCAGTACTGGTCCTGAAAAGTAATTTTAATCGTACTTACCAGTAACTTGAATTTCCTTCCATAGGCAAACATTGACTGGTTTCACTTGGAAATTCTTCTAAGTGTGGAGTTTTGGAACTTTAAAATATTCCTCTAAAATCAGCCGAAATCCGAATTCCGATTTACTCACCTGTTATCAGGAGAGACCGCAGTGCTGCATCTTTCAGCCCAGTACTGATCCTCAAAAGTAATTTTAACCGTACTTACCGGTAACTTGAATTTCCTTCATAGGCTAACATTGACTGGTTTCACTTGGAAATTCTTCTAAGTGTGGAGTTTTGGAACTTTAAAATATTCCTCTAAAATCAGCCGAAATACGAATTCCGATTTACTCACCTGTTATCAGGAGAGACCTCAGTGCTGCATCTTTCAGCCCAGTACTGGTCCTGAAAAGTAATTTTAACCGTACTTACCGGTAACTTGAATTTCCTTCATAGGCTAACATTGACTGGTTTCACTTGGAAATTCTTCTAAGTGTGGAGTTTTGGAACTTTAAAATATTCCTCTAAAATCAGCCGAAATACGAATTCCGATTTACTCACCTGTTATCAGGAGAGACCTCAGTGCTGCATCTTTCAGCCCAGTACTGGTCCTGAAAAGTAATTTTAACCGTACTTACCGGTAACTTGAATTTCCTTCATAGGCTAACATTGACTGGTTTCACTTGGAAATTCTTCTAAGTGTGGAGTTTTGGAACTTTAAAATATTCCTCTAAAATCAGCCAAAATACGAATTCCGATTTACTCACCTGTTATCAGGAGAGACCTCAGTGCTGCATCTTTCAGCCCAGTACTGATCCTCAAAAGTAATTTTAACCGTACTTACCGGTAACTTGAATTTCCTTCATAGGCTAACATTGACTGGTTTCACTTGGAAATTCTTCTAAGTGTGGAGTTTTGGAACTTTAAAATATTCCTCTAAAATCAGCCGAAATACGAATTCCGATTTACTCACCTGTTATCAGGAGAGACCTCAGTGCTGCATCTTTCAGCCCAGTACTGATCCTGAAAAGTAATTTTAACCGTACTTACCAGTAACTTGAATTTCCTTCCATAGGATATCATTGTCTGGTTTTCAGCAGAAAAGTTTCAAAGTGTCGATTTTCACAAACTACAAATATTCCTAAAAAATCGCCTGTATGACTTAAACGCATTCTTTCAACTGTTTACAGGAGATGCACCAGTGCTGGATCCAGGATCCAACACTGAGTAAGAAAAAGTAACGATAACAGTTTTTAACTTCTAAGTGAATTTCCTTCCATAGGATAACATTGGTGATTCTATGAGAAAAAGTTTCTAAGTGTGAACTTTTAAAGTACAATAATATTCCTTAAAAATCACGACTGTAACCAAAACGCTTTTACTCAACTGTTTACAGGAGATGTCCCAGGACTGAATCTAGGATCCAGTAATGTGGTTAGAAAAGTAATCCATAAAGTAACTAATTGCATTTAACTAGAAATTCACATTGAGCTGAATGTTGCATTGTGTTTGAAAATGTGTTGCCCATTGCAACAACTGTAACTACTGTAGTTAAAAGTCTATTGCCTATGTGCAAAGTAATTAAACTAAAGTAATTCATTCTGAGAAAGTATTTTTGTAATGTAATGTATAATGTAATTACAATGTAATTTAAAAAATAAAATATGTAAAAAAAATTGTTTCTAAAAAATTTGGAAATCAGTATGAAAAAAATTTATATAACAATTAATACATTTAAAAATTGTCATTTACAAATCCTTTGAAATTCACTGAAAAAACTGTAGGTTTCAGACATGTTATAGTTACAAATTAGCATTTAAAAAACCTTTGAAATTCACTGAAAAACCATAGGTTTTAGGGACAGTTATAGTTAGTTGGACATTGCACTCGTACAAAACCCGTGAAATTCCCCCGTTATAGTTAGTCCAGCTAACTATAACTCGCGCCCCGCAATGCACTGCTGATGACGTCACATATTACATCACTCATGACATGGTCAGTGACATCACTGATGACATCACTGATGACATCTCAAATGACATCACTGATGACATCATCCACGTGATAATCTCATGCACCTCCTCACACCCTAATATAACCTTTGATACACCCACTCTAAATTACATACTGCCATTCGCAAAACCATAGACACTCCAACACCAATAACTACATACCCACTCACTGATTCTTAGGTCTACGCACACATCCACTCACTCACCCGTACAGTCACTCATACTTACGGTCACTCAGTACAGGACTATCATATGCACTCATACTCCTATATAGACACTCAAACACCGCCACTCATCCATAGAGGTACTCATACACCTAGTCAGTCATGCAAATAATTAAACACACTACCATTTACTCACCTATACAGTTATACACACACCAGCTCACTTACTCATACAAATAGTAGCACATTCTTACGCTCTTATACAATCACTGATACAAGCACACACTCATCCATACAGCCACTATCACAATCACTCACTCTCGCTTATAGCTATTTATATACTCCAACACACATATATACAGCCTTTCACATATGTAGTTACTCACACATGTACCACTGGGACATACATTCACTCACTAACACACTCTTACACACACTTACCCACCCATACAGTCTATCACAGTTGCACTCTTGAAACCATCCACCCAGTGAATCACCCACTCACACATCTATGCACAGAGTTGCACACACCCCTCCCACACAAACACTCAGGCACCCATACAGATACTCAGACAAGCATTCAATAACTCATATAGACACTCATGTAGCTATTCACAAACACATGCAGCCACTTACACAGCAACAGACAGACGGATACAGACATTCACCCAGTTTAGTCACTAACCCATGCATTCAGTAAGATACGTTAAATCAATCACTTATAGAGTCAGTCACGCACCTACTAAATCATCCATACAGACACTTACACACCCACTCATTCTTCAATACGTCTTTTCCTATATATATTAAAAATATTTAAACTTTACAGAAACACACAGTCACTGGATGATGTCATCAGTGATGTCATCAGTGATGTCATTTGAGATGTCATCAGTGATGTCATCAGTGATGTCACTGACCATGTCATGAGTGATGTAATATGTGACGTCATCAGCAGTGCATTGCGGGGGCGCGAGTTATAGTTAGCTGGACTAACTATAACGGGGGAATTTCACGGGTTTTGTACGAGTGCAATGTCCAACTAACTATAACTGTCCCTAAAACCTATGGTTTTTTCAGTGAATATATATATATATATATATATACATACACCTGTAAATTAAAAATAAAAATAAAATATACATATAATAAATTTAAATATTAAAAGATTTTTTTTTTAAAACTACATTTTACACTAACTGCAACAGTAGGTAAAATGTTGGATAGCGGAGGGGATAAAATTACTATTCCCACTCCAGGGAGTGCAACAGTAGGGAAAGTGTTGGATAGCGGAGGGGAATAATTTACTATTCCCACTCCAACGAGTGCAACAGTAGGAAAATTGTTGGATAGCGGAGGGGAATAATTTACTATTCCCACTCCAGGGAGTGCAACAGTAGGGAAAGTGTTGGATAGCGGAGGGGAATAATTTACTATTCCCACTCCAGCAAGTACAACAGTAGGGAAAGTGTTGGATAGCGGAGAGGAATAATTTACTATTCCCACTCCAGGGAGTGCAACAGTAGGGAAAGTGTTTGATAGCGTAGGGGTAAAAATGACTATTCCCACTCCAGGGAGTGCAACAGTAGGGAAAGTGTTGGATAGCATAGGGGTAAAAATTACTATTCCCACTCCAGGGAGTGCTACAGTAGGGAAAGTGTTGGATAGCGGAGGGGTAAACATTACTATTCCCACTCCAGGGATAGCAACAGTAGGGAAAGTGTTGGATAGCGTAGGGGTAAAAATTACTATTCCCACTCCAGCGAGTGCAACAGTAGGGAAAGTGTTGGATAGCGTAGGGGTAAAAATTACTATTCCCACTCCAGGGAGTGCAACAGTAGGGAAAGTGTTGGATAGCGGAGGGGTAAAAATTACTATTCCCACTCCACCAAACTAATTAACATTAATTAACAAACAATTAATTAATTAAAAATAATTTACCTCCCACCATATTCCCCTATAAATGACACCACCAATGTCGTAAAACATGACACAATTAACATAATTAATTAACAATTAATTACTCAATTAATAACAATTAACAAGCAAAATAAAAACAATTTTTAATAAATTAATTCACACAATTAACACTATAAAACAACATTAAATAAATAATATATACAACATATAAAAAAATGTATTAAAATTAAATTACTTCCCACCCTACTCCCCTATCAACCCACAACCCACTCCTAAAAAAATGACACAATTAACACAATTAACAATTAATTAATAAATATTAATAACCAATTAATAACTAACTAATAATACATTATTTACCACTATTAACATTATGAAATATTAAATATTAATTAATAAAAATAAAAATTAATAAAATTACTTCCCACCTTACTCCCCTATAAACCCACAACCCGCTACGGAACTAAAAAACGCAAAATGTAATTTAAAAAAATGAATACCTTCTATAAATTATTAATAAATGTATTATAATTAAATTACTTCCACCCTATTCCCCTGTATACCCACAACCTGCCCCTAAAACAATGACACAATTAACATAATTACCAATTAAGTAATAATTATTAACAACCAATTAATAAATAATTAACAATACATTAATATCCACAATTAACAATATAAAATATTAAATACATAAATATTAATTAATACATAATATGAATTAATTTATTATAATTAAATTACTTCCCACCCTAATCCCCTATAATCCCAGAACCTGCTCCTAAAAAATGACACAATTAACATAATTAACAATTAATTATTAATAATTAACAACCAATTAATAACTAATTAATAATACATTAATTACCACATTTAACAATATACAATATTAAATACATAAATATTAATTAATACAAAATATTAATTAATTAATTATCATTAAATTACTTCCCACCATATTCCCCTACAAACCCACAACCCGCTACGGAACTAAAATGCAAAATGTAATTTAAAAAATGTATAACTTCTAAAAATTATTAATACATTTATTATAATTAAATTACTTCCCACCCTATTCCCCTATAAACCCACAACCCACTACGTAACTAAAACGCAAAATATAATTACAAAAAAAATAATAACTTCTAAAAATGTAACACATATATTAAAAAACAAATGCAATACTTACATAAAAAAATAGAACACATACATTTAAAATACACACTAAAATACATAACACTAACTAAAACAACGATATTTTTAACAACGATATTTTTGCAAACGATATTAATGACTTCAATATTTTTAAAAACGATATTACTTACCTTCAACTCGATATTCTTGACAACGATATTCTGACAGTCGATATTTTTGTATTACGACATTTTGCACTCGATATTAGTGCAAGTCGACATTTCCAACTCGATATTATGGGGTCGATTCCGATTCGGGCCGGAAAAAGCACCGACCGACTCGGATCCGGAAATAATACCGACCGACACGTACCCGTGGCGCCCGACACGCCAAGTACGATGCAAGGCGTGAAAAATCCGACCGACACGTACCGAAACCAAGTCGACCGACCGAGCCGCACGGAAAACAGCAATCCGGCCGGAAAAACACGCGAATCCAACCGACCGACACGCACCCGGAACAAATCCGACCGAAACGTACACGCAAACTCCAAACCGCAAAGTACGATGCAAGGCGCGAAAAGCACGAGCGAGTCGGACGGAGGCCAAGCCGTACGACCGACACGCATACAAAACCGAGCCGAAGCAACACAAAACACCGCGACCGACGCGTACGCAGAATAGAAAACTGCACAAACACAGCGCGAACGAAACGGAGAACACCGTACGAGACAAATGCAGGGTCCGACTGGGTCACAAGAACGTTTCCAACATACACAAACAGCACAAAGGAAAAATCACCCAAAAAAGGCCAAACAAGCAATTACCAAGCCAATAAATACTGGGGGGTGGGGACAGAGAACAAAGACACACCCACAACTCCACCTATATAAAGGATACAAATCACAACCATGAGCCTTTGCAAATGCCATTCCACTGCCAGCACCCAAGAGAAAGCAACCACACACCCACAGCTCATCCCTCACACAAGCCACACACCATCAGCACACCAACAAATACCTACCTCACATACACCCAGCAAAACACACACTCACACACCCTCACCTGCACACCAACACACACATCACTCACCATCACCACCCATCACCATGCCCCCCAAGAAGAATCCCAAGTTCCTAGATAGTGAATTGGAAGTCATGGTAGACGAGATCCTCAGGGTGGAGCCACAGCTGTTTGGCACACTGGTCCAACAGACCCCCATCTCCCAGAAAACCAAGATGTGGGAGAGGATCATCAACAGGGTGAACGCACAATCACCATGTCGGCGCACAAAGAGCGACATCCAGAACAGGTGGTATGACGTGCGCAGGAGGGTACGGGACCTGCTGAAGAAAGACTACATCAACAGCCAATACACCGGCAGTGGCCCTCCTGCCAAGCCAATATACCTCAGGCCCTGGGAGGAAAAGGTGCGGGCCATCCTTCCGCCAGTGAGCGTATATGGACTAGAGGACATCCCAGAGCCTGGTGAGTACACAACAAATGTACACAATATACTGCCACAAAACACACACACATCACTGTCAAGGGGAGAGTCAAACCATGCACTCATAGCAATTACACAGCAACCAGAACAGAATCATCCCAAAATGTGTGTGTCAGTCAGATAAACACAACACATGCCATCAAAAAGTCACATCCAACTGTGCCAACACATGTACAAACACAACTACAACTACAGCTAGGCAGTGGCACAAATAGAACTAACAAACACATCCACACATGTAGCCACCACAACAACACCAACACACAGTGAAGACCACTCAAAGGAAGGAATTCTGTGTATGCTGGCCAAGTCAGTGTAGCCAATAGCATCATGGGAGTCGCAGTCACACATATTGCCCCCCCACAACTGTCCCATCAACACCACCCTGAACCATGCTCACATCACAGGGAGTGGAGAAGGACTCACAAGATGGCTGACACTGGCTACTGCTGTGGGGAGCACAAGGCCCTGCTGCCAACTGTGCACCAACAAACAGCAGGACACCACTGACTGACATCCTGAGAGACAACTTACACTCCCTGCAATGCAAGCACGTTCCATGGTGGGATATCTGGCTAGCTGGGTGGGAAGGGGGACTTGCAGCACTGACCATAGTCACAAGCACCTCCCCTCACACACACCCCAACACAAACTCCACAGAACCCACCTGGTAGAATGCAATGCCCCCCATCCTAACACAAGATCCCACAAAGAACCACCACCCTGGGTTATGTTGTGTGAAGCACAGGGACACTCTTGGGACTTTTAGCCAAACAACTGCCAGGACAAAACTCCCAGCCATCCTGTCAGCACAGCCAGCCCACCCCACAGGGAAGCAGAGTCAAAAGGAAGGAAGCATGGGCATGCTGGGAAGGGAGGTGGAGGCAATAGCATGATGGGAGTCGTAGTCACTGATATTGGTCACCCCCACAACTGTCCCATCAACACCACCCTGAACCATGCTCACATCACAGGGAGTGGAGAAGGACTCACAAGATGGCTGACACTGGCTACTGCTGTGGGGAGCACAAGGCCCTGCTGCCAACTGTGCACCAACAAACAGCAGGACACCACTGACTGACATCCTGAGAGACAACTTACACTCCCTGCAATGCAAGCACGTTCCATGGTGGGATATCTGGCTAGCTGGGTGGGAAGGGGGACTTGCAGCACTGACCATAGTCACAAGCACCTCCCCTCACACACACCTCAACACAAACTCCACAGAACCCACCTGGTAGAATGCAATGCCCCCCATCCTAACACAAGATCCCACAAAGAACCACCACCCTGGGTTATGTTGTGTGAAGCACAGGGACACTCTTGGGACCTCTAGCCAAACAACTGCCAGGACCACACTCCCAGCCATCCTGTCAGCACAGCCAGCCCACCCCACAGGGAAGCAGAGTCAAAAGGAAGGAAGCATGGGCATGCTGGGAAGGGGGAGGAGGCAATAGCATGATGGGAGTCGTAGTCACAGCTCTACATCCCCCACCACATGGCCCAGCAAGCTCACACTCACGCATGCACATCCCACAGAGAGTGGAAAGGCCCATCAAAGATGTCTGACACTGTTGCTGTGTCGTGGGGAGCACAAGGGCATGCTGGGTACTGCACACCAACCAACAGCAGGACACCACTGTCAGCCATCTTGCCATTGCTCTCACACCCACACACACTGAACTCCCCACAAAAGCAAGTAAGTATGGGAATGCTGGGAAGTGGGGTGGAGGCAATAACATGATGGGAGTCGTAGTCACAGACATAGCTCACCCCCACAACTGTCCCATCAACACCACCCTGAACCATGCTCACATCACAGGAAGTGGAGAAGGACTCACAAGATGGCTGACACTGGCTACTGCTGTGGGGAGCACAAGGCCCTGCTGGCAACTGTGCACCAACAAACAGCAGGACACCACTGACTGACATCCTGAGAGACAACTTACACTCCCTGCAATGCAAGCACGTTCCATGGTGGGATATCTGGCTAGCTGGGTGGGAAGGAGGACTTGCAGCACTGACCATAGTCACAAGCACCTCCCCTCACACACACCCCAACACAAACTCCACATAACCCACCTGGTAGAATGCAATGCCCCCCATCCTAACACAAGATCCCACAAAGAACCACCACCCTGGGTTATGTTGTGTGAAGCGTAGGGACACTCTTGGGACGTCTAGCCAAACAACTGCCAGGACAACACTCCCAGCCATCCTGTCAGCACAGCCAGCCCACCCCACAGGGAAGCAGAGTCAAAAGGAAGGAAGCATGGGCATGCTGGGAAGGGGGGAGGAGGCAATAGCATGATGGGAGTCGTAGTCACAGACATAGCTCACTCCCACAACTGTCCCATCAACACCACCCTGAACCATGCTCACATCACAGGGAGTGGAGAAGGACTCACAAGATGTCTGACACTGGCTACTGCTGTGGGGAGCACAAGGCCCTGCTGGCAAATGTGCACCAACAAACAGCAGGACACCACTGAGTGACATCCTGAGAGACAACTTACACTCCCTGCAACGCAAGCACGTTCCATGGTGGGATAACTGACTGGCTGGGTGGGTGGGAAGGAGGTCCGGCTGTCAACCAAACACAACTAATGCAGACCATGTTCACACCCCAGAAAATACATAGAAATGCCCAAATAATGCAGGACAATGTGCCACACCAATATCAACCCCTGACTGTGACGACTTAGGACAATGCAATGTACAGGCCCGCACCCAGAGGCACAGTCACAACTGTCATGTGTGTCAACCATTGATGCCTGCAGAAACATAACATACATTGTTTGTGTCTCCCAAAAACAGGTGATGATGGGGACACAGCAGCAGACGCTGAGGAGTCCCAGTCCCAGGCTCAAGAGGATGCGGAGCTCACTGGCGTCGTACAGCCTCTGTCCTCCTCGGACGATGAAGACCAACCTGGCACATCCGGTGCAAGTCAACATGCAGCACCAGCAGGACCACCAGCTGCAGCACTAGCAGGACCACCAGCTGCATCCCCTGCACCCACCCCTCCAACGACTGTCACCATGAATACCATCCCTGCCGACATGGACAGAACAAGGAGCAACACCAGCACAGGGACCCTGGACCAACCTGGGGCCATGGATACCACCACCACCACCAACCCCCAAGGTGGACCAGGGTTATCTGTGCGTGCCACTGCACACACTGCACATGTCAGCAGGGGTGGTGGGAGGGGTGGGAGACAGAGGTCGCTGCTTGCAGACGTTGCTGGTGTGCATGATGACCCACAACTGGTACGCATAGCTGATGCGTACCAGTCCAGCACCGGAGAGCTCAGCCAGGTAGTGGGGCTCCTCAGAGACATGAAACAGCAGCAGGCTGCCCATCATGCCCGCTTGGACTCCCACATGTCCCACGTGGAGTCACACATGTCCCGCGTGGACTCACACATGTCCCGCGTGGAGTCCAAGTGGGATGCACTGCATGAGATGACGCCGGTGCACAGGGACATTTTACAATGCCTCCGCCAGATGAACAGCAACCAGTCCACACCTCCCTGTGTGCCAACAACATCTGGTGCTGAACAAACTGCAACTGCCACAGGGAGGGAGGAGGACTCTGGCGGAGAGTCCCCTGCACCGCAGCAGCCTGTACTTGAGGGCCCCCCCAAGAAGAGGGGTCGTCCGAGGAGGGAAAAGTGAGAGGCCGATGGCCAAGCGCAACTCCCAGGAAGCCTGAACCTGTTCTGGATGTTCGCCTTTGTGCACAGACTGTTCACCCTGTTGACGGCAACACTACTCCCACACATTGCATGGGGAGTACAAGTTGGACCAATGTGTCAGACAACTGTGGCCCCGATACTGGGGATCCTGTCTACCAGGACTTTCAATTCACCTAGGAACTTCGGATTGCAAGATTTATGTACAGCACTACCCATCCTATGCACTATTAACACAAATGTATCACAATAAACACACTAATACACCATACTTGCCTCTGTCGTGATTCCAACGTGGGTGCTGTTATGGGGATGATGAACTGCAAAATTACACTGTGTATGCGAACTGCAACAGCAAGGACAACACAGGCATGTGAGTACAGGCAACATGACACACATGAGGGAGACACACCACCAGGGCTACACAACACATACACACCTAGGCCATCTGACTCATTGCCTACACTGATGTTGCCAGGGAAGACGGTGCAATGCACAGACACCACACCCATTCCCAGTTGTAGTCAAGTAGACCACAGGTGCAGTAAGCAAATGGCAGTCAAATGTGTGACCACAGACAACGCACATCACAAAGTGAAGCACAGGTTTATTACACAGTTGCAACATGTCGTAACCACTACAGATGCAAGGTAATCCCACCTGGCAGCGGGCACACAGTCAACAACTGTAGACGGAAGGAAGTCCATGGGTGTGGCGCACATCACCTGTAGGGACACAACAGCTACCAGCCTGGATGTGCAATCACGTCGTCGGTGGACACAGTTGACCAAACGAATCTGAAAGTACCCTGTGAAGGACAGAAATGACACACAGTCAAAAGCA